>JAWNOW010000814.1:1200000-1902500 GCA_035045625.1 Drosophila formosana | reverse complement strand
TACAAAAATTTTTATATTGAATGCGTGAAAGTTCTTAATATACTCTTAGCTGACGTGTTATATTGTGTAACGAGATTTTGACAATTGGTGCTGATAAAGACATCAAAAGAAGATGGACAGATAGACGAAAAAACAACATTCTATATATCATCTTTAAATGTAACGTAAGTTTGCATGTGGAACATCGGCTTTGCCATTTTCTGCAGTCACTGTGACTGACTGACCCTCGGCAAGAGCGTAAATTTGAACAACTATAAACTGACGCTAATTTAAACACAAAAATTCCATATTTATGTGTATATGTCTGTAAATACATTCGAAATGTGTGTGGCCAGAAGCGGACACAGCCTCTAAGGTCATGAGTCTGATCAGTTATTGACTTAATTTCTCGCCTGCCATTCCATCATCGGTGATTTTAAGTCATTTAAACAAACTGCAAAAATATCAAAAGCTGAACACAAATGAACTGAACTAAAACTAAATTATTTTGGCCAAAATTGTTGTTGCTCATAACGTGTTCTGGCAGCAAACGATGCAGAAATATGTATTTGCAAATACATGCATTTTCTTATTTATTTGCTGCTCTGTTTATGTGTGGCAACTAAAAACAAAGTTTAAACAACAATCAAGTATACGCCGCGTGGGCAACGAATGCATTTGGCAACCAAAATGCATGCCAGCCAACATGTTGCTCACCGAAAATAGCCACAAATCAATTTGACGGTCAAGACGGCAAAATCAATTAAGTCATTTTGTGACGTCAGCAAACAATGAAACAGCTACGTCACATTTCTCTGTCGTATCTTATCGCACATAAAACACGAAACAAAACAAAAATAATACCTCAAAATATCTGCAATTCTGGCACATGCGGTGGCCCAAGGTCACACGCTTAAGAGTCGCAAACAAAGCCGAGTCAAGTCGAGCCGAGCTCGACCAGTGTAAAAAGTGGTAGCAATTGAGCGGCTAGTTGGGCAACCACTTGTTGTCGTCGCCATTTGGCTTTTAAAACACACACGCACACACACGACTCTCCTCGTGCAGTGCGAAAGAGTCGGACAAAAGGTCGTTGTCGACACCCTCAACTCTCTCTCTCTCTCTGTCTCTGTTTTGCTCTCTGTTGTTGGGCACGGCATTAAGATTCAAGTCACTCTATAGACCCCAAGAGCCACGGAGTCTGAGACCCCGAAGAGCGTATCGATAACCAAAAGTACAAAACACAAAAAGAAGCGCACGATAAAACATGCCAGATGAGCAAATTACAAATGAAAATGAACTCACATATTGGCCCAGCTATAGGAATTGTCAACAAGTTCATAGAAGACGACTAACTAACGCCCTAACATTACGTTTAGAGTATCTAAAATTATCCCTTAAAAAAAAAATTTTATGGCTATTCGAATTGTCAACAAGTTCGGAGTAAACGACTAAATAACGCCCTAATATAATAGTGAGAGTCTTTTAAATTATCTCGTAATTAAGATATATTTTCGTCAAATAATTTTTCGTCTAATATTAAATAAATTTTAAGATATTGAAATTCTCAACAAGTTCAGAATAGACGACTAATCTTTTAACTGAGGTGTTTCGCAATATATTTTAATCAATATTTTAAATAATTTTAAAGCTATAACGCCCCAACAGAATGCTGACAGTCTTAAAAATTATCTTTGAATTAAACAATTTTTTATGCAATGTATTTAAATCAATATTTTAAAGAATTTTTCAGCCATACACATTGTACAAACATTTATAAAATGTCTACTCGACTTTACATTCCTTTTGTGTTGTGCATCAATTTTCCTAACAAACCAGATCTTGATTGTTTCATCCAAATATCAAAATGGATTATTGATTAATAAATATCCATTTTAACTAAACCCAATAAAGCACCGTATTGGCTCATCCGATGCAATTAACGTCTATAGATTAAGGAAATTAACTGTGGAATAGGATTGCTGTAATTGCAACAATTAATTTATAATTAATTGCACTCCAGTGTTGAGTGGAGTAAACTGCTCATCACTGCATCGAAATATTACAACGTAATTAAATATTTTAAGATGCTGACACAAATGTTGAGCTGCTTTGTATGCAAAGCATATCTGAGCATCGAGCGACTTTGTTTTCTATACCGAATACAAAGACCAAAGACTTTTGGTTTCTGTCCAAAGACAAAAAACCTGTCGACAACCTGATGTTTGCTGCTGCTTGCAGCACTTTGGTGGAGTCGGTTTTGGTTTCGGATTCCCCGAATCGCCTATGAATCATCAGCCGAGAGCCAAGAGCCAATTGCGCTACTTGTGCTCTCAATTGTATCTCAGAGATACATACGCTTCGACTGAGAGTGAGAGTGAGAGTGGATGCGTCGATGCGGAAACCAGGCAGTCGATGATCGCTTGGCTTTCCAGTTTCCAGGCTGTGCATACATAACTTTCCCATGCCAGTTACTTTTTTCAGTTACGTCACGTTCGCTGTGGCTGCAAACTGCAAACTGCAAGATACAGATACAAGATACAATAACTGACCACTCTTGGGGGAGCAGCGGCAACTGGTTGTTTGCTTGGGTTCGCCTCAAGGTTGTCTGGATGTGGATCAATGTGTTTAATATACAATTTCACAATTCTATGCTGCGTATTTGTTAGAAACAATACATGCATAATCCAGCAGACAGACAGACAGACAGACGGCCAGCCAGACTTATAGACAAACACATCAAAGTACACTTTTATTTTGTTTTCGCGCCACACAGAAACAACAATGGCAGACCGCAACGACAACTCGCACACACTCGCATCTGTTCGAATGTATTCGTAAGTACAAACGAGTGTAGCCGCGAGTATTCGAGTATATCCGACTATTAATTAATTAATGCGCCAGCGATTTTCTGAGAGTCTTCGTCTTCACCAAAGGGAATGTGGGCGAGTCAGTAAGAATCGCAGAACTGGATTTTGAGGTTGCATTTCGTTAGTTATATGTATTAGTTGATTAACTTGCTGCTTTCAGTTGAAAGTGGCAACTGTTAAGGTCTTACATATCTTTTCTATGATTTATGCATAGCTTAGCTGTAACTTGTTAAATATTTATAGGTTTTTTTGCCTATTAATATTTGCCACGGCTCTTAATAATTTTTTCGTTTTTCATTTTTTTGAGAAAATAATTTGTAACTTCAACAAAATTGATCATAATTTCACATATTTAAATGCAATTTTACTTAATTTCATTACATTATTATTATAATTAACATTACTAAATTTTCTTTTCAACTACTTAAAAATTCAAAATAATAAAGCCAGCTACAATTTGGAATTGATTTCACCAACACATAGTTAGGATCTATATAATATGTATATTGATATATTTTACCTATGTTACAATGATTATCCGATTTCGCTAATATCCGCAAGTATCTGACCACATTTAAATGTTTCTACGAAATGGTTTACAACAAATTCACATTGCTAATCAAATATATTATATTAAACATATATATTGTATTCATAAAGTGTGACACACGTACTTCAATGTAATACTCATTTCATAGAGGTAATAATTTGCATTAGTTGCTGTTAAACTGTTGTTAGACAACGCAGTGAATCAATCTTTAAGAATGTAAGATTTTAAAAATCACAAAATTTACTTACTCCACACACGATGCACAAAATAAAACAGTTTTGACTTGTCGAAAATGCAATTGTTAAGTTGACAATAATGATAACAGGTCAGATCCTTTGATGTCTGCACTTTAAGCCTGTATCTCGTCTCTTTACGGTTCCAAGAACTTGGCTACTTTCTAGATAATCACGACGCGACGACGAGTTTCCGAGAACTGTTAACTCGCGCACGCCGTTTATCGTGTTATATTATAAATCAAATCGTAAGCGTAAACTGGTCCCCATCGATGACGTACCATTTGCGATCTGAACTGGGTTAGACAATCCAGAGATGACGTCCCAATTATACGTTTAATTTAATTACTTTTTCCCCAAGACTTTGGGCTAACAGGGTGAAGAAATGACAGTAGACGGGGGAAGACGACGCTGACTAAGACCAGTTAGAATTGAGGAATATGGGAAAACCCATTCCATTGAGACATGGCTAGCTACGCGGCTAGCAAAGGCAACATTTTGCATAACTTATTTGCTCATTTATTTATAAACAATCGCTATGTTTTGATTCGATGCTGGAGGAGAGGTTGTTGGGTGTAATGCCAGAACAATATCGGCACATAAATCACAAGGCAGTATTTATAGCTCCAGAACTCACCCAAAAGAATTTCACGCGGTGTTCAATATTTATTTAAGGTGCGTTTTTTAAATGCGTTCGTTTCGGTTTTCGTAATCGCACACACACACACACACACAAACACACACAGATACACAAACAAATTAAATAAATGCCCGCAGCGATTTATTTATTTAGATATAATATTCGACTATTTTAAATATTCAACTGCATTTTTGATATACAAATTTGAAATTGAATTCGATTCGTTATTTTGTGTCGCACCTGTCGAATTTCGCCGAGCCATCAACCGTTTAGCAGCAGCGTCGCGACGTTAATGAACAACAATCGGCCAACAGTCGGCCACAAAAGCGGCCCAAACAGACACATTTTGACCAAACCGAATTCAAAACGAAAGCTTTTTCACAGAGCGCAAACGCGAATTTCGACATCGTGTGGTGAAATTTGGCATGTGGAAAAGCTTTGCATGTTTGTTGTGTTTGGGGTTAAATACGTTTTTGAATCGGCCAAAAGGCGAGTTAACCGTTAAACACACTCGCACATTTGGCATTCAATGTTGTGGAAGGGAACGCTGAGGGACGGCGTCAGGATAAAGGGAAAATGCCAAAGGACAACGACCAACGCTGCCCGCAATTGGCAAATGACCCACAATCAATGAACGGATACCATGTGAAATTGAGTTACTAATGGACAAGTGTGTGGGAGCGGGTTTTAGGGGGTGTCTGTGGGAATTTGTCGGATGTGTGAATTGATACAAAGAAAGTGAGAGCTGACATCGCAAGATGCGTACCAAGTTCGTCATTGAGTAGCTCACTGAACAGCTTATGGCCCTGAATAAGCAGCTATATGTCCGAGAAGCAGCTGTATGTGGACAAGCTGCGAGAGAACCTAACGCTCGTCGTCGATGAACTGCAGCATTCGGGAACGAATCTGGTGTGAAATGGAGATTCATATTGGGTACGACAATCATAATTACCATATTTGCAAGTGTTACATGTTTGCAAACTATCTTTAGGCCATTTTGAAAGGAAGATAATACCCAATAATAATATAACTGTGCAAAAGTAAATATAATTGATTGAAATGAACAGGTAAAATAATATTTAACAAATTTAATAAAAATAATCTACAAATGTAAATACATTTTTACAATAATTGTTGATAGTTTGTATATTAAATTTACAATTAAAAATGTTGATTCAGATTAAATTACTTTGCTGCCACTAGTTTCGAACAAAACTTGTTTAAGGAAAAATGTAACAATTAACTACATCGCAAAACAATTTAAATGCATTTACAAAGGGGGAAGAATTCGCTGAAGGACTTGTGAAACATTTGCAGACTTATTGTAAAAACGATTAATTTATTCGCTAAAACCTCATTTTACATTTGTAACAACACACGCAGTATATGACTAACATCTGTAGATTTAGTAAGGTATTACGTAGATGTTGATAGATTTGAATTGAGGTGCAAAGTTAAGCAGGTTTGCTGATCGTTGGACTGTTCTCATTGATGTTGTAATTATTATTGTTGCGATTATCGTTGTTGTTGTTGTTGTTGTTGACATTTTTGTCATATTGCTGATGCATTTGCATTTTGCTGATTTTGCTGCAATAATAATAATTGAAATTAATAATTATTCAATTTGTGATTGATTGAATTGATTTACCAAGTGATTTGCGGTCGAATTCAATTGCGGATTGCTGGGTTCGCCCGCTCCGGAAGTCAGCAGAATGTGCATGGTGAAGGGATTGTTGGGATGGCTTAGATTATTGCTGTTGTTGCTAACAGATGGCCCTTTTGCTGCTGTTTTTACTGGTGGTGATTTGGCGACATCAGCTGTTGCTGCTCCGCCGCTGCCATGTTGAAGGGCGAGATAGTGCTGTTCTGGTTGTAGTTGCTCGACAAGAAACTGCTGGCGAAAATCAAAGCAGAGTTCACAAAAAACATTTCCAAAACAATTTCGCATTGGGACCACAAATTTGATCGGCCTCCAATGCAGTCGAGATTTAGATCCGACAGAAACAAGGATCACACACAGATCAAAATTGAAGACAACCCCAGAAACCAACACCGATAGAAATGTATAAAAGGGGGCAACTTACTGCCATCTTGATGCTGTCGTTGTAGTTGTTTCTGTAGTTCCTGGAGCAACAGGTGCATGGGATTACCGCCAGTCCTTTGACGTTGTCTCCTCAAATGTTCTGGATCTACAATAAAGAGTGTGGGACAAATTGATTTAGACTGCCACCGATAGAATTTGCTGAAAGATGTCTTCATCGGGCTTCCGCTTGAGATGCCGATGAAGATTCCAGAACGTATTCCTACCTGAATCCAATGGTACATATAAGAAAGGTAATGGCTCGCTGGTGACGCCGTCCGAGGGTCGACGCAACTGTATGAAAACCTGCCGGGGTATAATACATAATACGTAAAAAGGAGTTCACAAAGTAGGAAAGATTTTGGAACTCACCTCGGCGGGCTCCGTAATCTCGAGCGAATGATAACGCGGCGTCTTAAACGTAATGGCAGTCTGATTGTGCACATCGGTGTGCTGAAAATCAACTAAAGCCTCCCACACCATCACGCCGTTCTTCTCCTCGTAGAAGCGCACAGTGATGTCCTCTGTGGACGCCTTCGGGCACAGCAATGTGATCTGCGTGTTGCCCAGCACACTGGCCGAGCAGCTGCACAGGCGACAAATAACTAACTTGATCATTACTTGTTACCGGTTCAGACACAACTGAAGGCAATGAAAGTGAAGAGCCTCTTTTATTTAGATCGATACTCGATGTAAAAATCCCTGCTAGTGTTTAAAAATTTTATACATAACAAGTAAGAAAGCTATAGTCGGGAGTGCTCGACCGTATGATACCCGCAACCCATTAAATGAAATTTTAACAAAAAATATACCAAATATACTAAAACTTTTTTTTTTTGTATATATTGGAAAATAGCGGGTAAAAATCCACAACACCGTTATGGTCACACTGTCAACTAAACAAAAACAAAGCGCGGGCAGCTGCAAGTGAATTTTGCATATAAAATTGATTCTTTGATAACTTTCTTTTTTTTTTTTTTATCTCAACCAAATTCACAGGAATCATTGAGAATATAATTATTATTATGCATACCAAAATTCAATGCTCTAGGCCTATTATTACGGCTTTTACAGACTTTTGGGGGCGGGAAGGGGCGTGGCATGCAACTTTTGAAATAAACTTGATCTGGACCTATAGCAGTACTGTCCCCAAATTTGGTAGCTCTAGCTCTTATAGTCTCTGAGATCTAGGTGTTCATACAGACGGACAGACGGACATGGCTATATCGTCTCGGCTGTTGACACTGATCAAGAATATATATAGTTTATGTGGTCGGAGATGCCTCCTTCTAACTGTTACATACATTTTCTGTTGGCGCTAAGTTATAATACCCTTCTATACTCTGGGGGAGCGGGTATAAAAACCCAAATATGTTCGTAGCTGTCTTTATCAGTGTTCAAACCCAGCCTCAAAAACAAAAACCATCTTGCTCTCACTTAAAGCCGTTACGTCAATTCATCTCGGGTGTTGAGTAATACAAACGTAAAAACTTAAACAAATTTTGTTGAAGTGATTCGAACAACCTTTTCTAACTTGGCGGGGTAGAACTACACTACTCGACAAAAAAATAAGTACACACTTTCCGCCTATTTGTTGATAAAATTTTTCCATAGTTATAGAATATACCGCTGTTAATTGTTTATATTTTGAAAGAATATAGTGTTCTGAAACATTTAAAAGAAAAATTAAGGTTGGTAACCACGTTTTTTGAATGTTACGCATAAATTTGTGCTGGATGACGTTTTTGGTCTGGTCAAAATAATAAGTACACCAATTCTACAAAGCCAAAAACTCGAAACATAACAAATTTTTTCTATTATTTTATTAATAATAGCTATCTAATAGTAGCATCCAATTCAGACACACTTATTTTGTGAGACTTTTTCGATGTCTTTTAGCTTTCTAGTAATAAGTTTGCAAAAAATCTCCATACGAATCTCATACTTCATTTTTTGCACATAATTTCCACAATTTTTCGAATTTTGTAAAGGTATTTATGCCAATTTACTGTTTTAAGTCTCCCCATAAGTAATCAAGAAAGTGACTTGGCCAACTTATTATGTATACCTCGTTCTCTGTAAACCAGCCCTTGGCCAGTCTTGACTAGCGTCATTATCCTGTGGAGACCCCCTTAACAAGGATATTTTTTCCTCAGCGTATGGAAAAGAATATATGAAATCATCATATGAAATGATTTTTATATCTGAATAGGGTCATATTATCAATTTACCGATGAATCCGTACAACGTCATTAAAAAAAACAGTTCTAAACCATTAAGCATCAGCCTACATCCTTACAAGTCTTCTTTGGGTACCGGACCTCGGATTTTTTGCCTTTTGAGCAATCTACATATCGTCTGTAGTCATTAGCAAAAGAATTTAGATTTGTTTCTTCACTCCACAAAAATTTATTCCACATTATAGAACCTTCTGGCCCAGACCATGCCAAATAATTGACGCCACACTCTTGGTTCATCTTCAAATTTTTTTCTCGAAGAAAAGGACATTTTTGGGGTGTGAGGTCTAGTAGATATACCTTTTTAGATCAACGGCAATTCATTTGAGATGATATTTCATTGCTGATTTGAGCGGAAATCACCTTGACGGACATGACTATGTCCTTTTTTGCAAGACTGACCATGTGAATGTCTGTTGTTTGTGAAAATTTCTTTTTCCGTACTCGTTTTTTAGTAGATAGTTTTAATTATAAGGCATTCTGCACCAAATATACCCAACTTTTAAGAGTTTTCACAATTCCTGGAAGATTTTTTATCATTTTTTCGAAGTTTCACGTCTATAGTCGTTTCCTGAACAGTACAATGCATTTTTTGGTTCTTATAAAATATTTTTTTAACTCAGATGTACTTAAATATGCAAGAAGTCAAAATAAATCAACATTCCCTACCTAATGTTTACATTTAATCTCATAAAAATCAAAATTACCACCAGTGTACTTATTATTTTGACCAGACCAAAAACGCTCATCCAGCACAAATTTGTGCGTAGCATTCAAAAAACGTGGTTACCAACCTTAATTTTTCTTTCAAATGTTTCAGAACACTATATTCTTTCAAAATATAAACAATTAACAGCGGTATATTCTATATACCGGAAAATAATGGAAAAATTGTATCAACAAATAGGCGGAAAGTGTGTACTTATTTTTTTGTCCAGTAGTGTATGATTACAAATTTTTTAAATTAAAATGCCTCAACAATTAAATGAATTTTATTAAAAGATTAGGGTTCGTTATAATTATCGCGTCGAGAAAAGGATCTCGACATGACCCTTAATATTATCGTGGAGGACATGCCATCTTCCAGAATATCAGCTGTTTTGCAATTAGCGGCTACATTGCGCTTTTTAAGCATTGGATCCTTCCTAGGAGCAGTTGGGAAGGATGCAGATTTGTCGATATCGAGACATGCAGTGTGCAAAATTCTTTGGAAAATATTTCCGTTGCTAGAAAGGAAGCTGATGTGTACTTTTAAAAGTGGTTTGTAAATTGTGTTTGTTTGTCGCCGCTGAATGGAATTCAAGCCTTTTTAGAGCGGAATCGATTTCTGTGTGGAAATCCCGCAGGGAAATTATGCTTCAGGGGTCAGCAGCTTCCAGCTTCCCAGCTTTCAAAACAAAAACCATCTTGCTCTCACCTAAGCCGTTACGTCAATTCATCTCGGGTGTTGAGGGGCACTTTGGTAATAAAATGACAAAAGTAAAGGTTTTTTTGGGGTTATTTTGCAATCTGGTTGATCTTTGCTGTAGCAGCGAAGCAATAACAAAATATTGGGTTGTCAAAAAAGTCTTGCGGTACGCTTCTGAATCGCAACAAAATCGACCCGTTTTTGAAGCGTATGGTGACGGCGATGAAAAGTGGGTCACTTACTTAGAGTCCTGTGAAAATTGGCTCTCCGAGTATTTTGAAAATAGGCAAGCAAGCTTCTATGAGAGGGGCATTATGAAGTTGGCATCTCGTTGGGAACGCGTCATCGAACAAAACGGCGCATATTTGACTTAAATCGCATTGTTGATTTAATGAACAATTGAAAATTAAAAAAAAATACAGCAAGACTTTTTTGACCACCTAACCTATTATATAGCTTCTTTAGCTAATGACATAAAATTAGATTTCGATATTTCTCAGACCCGATTACTTACTCTTAAAGGTATCCACCTCCTTCTTGAGGCCCTCCTTGCCCACCAGATTGTGCGGATGTGGACTGCAGAAAAAGAGCAGATATTAATAGGGATTGAAGGAAATTTAACAAAATTTTGGATTAGAATAAACAAACATGTTTTTAGCTGTCGTTATCAGCGTTAAGACCCAAAACTTTTAAAATATATTTTTTGTTTGCGCAACTAAGCGAGACAAGAACAGACGGAAGCTGTGTGAATACAATGGCAATATTATCAGTAATTTCGGTTTGGTTGGCAATCTCGTTGAACTTTGCTGTTCAGGCAGCGAAGCAATAACAAAACATATTGATTCACCCAACTAGATTTATACATTTCCCACGCTTCATTACTTACTCTTAAAGGGATCCACGCGTATCTCCTCGCGTGCCTTGAGCGCCGCTTCGATGTCCTTCTTCTTGACACACTGAATGCCCAGATTGCTGAACACCGCGCGCATCGTCTCGCTGCTGATCTCCAGCGTGCAGACGCCCTTCTTGCAGCCCTCCTTGCCCACCAGATTGTGCGGATGTGGACTACAGAAAGAAAGGCGATATTAATAGGGATTCAAGTTAATATAGTTGCAAAGACTTTACCGATATGGCATATCCTTGGTGACGCAGGACACGACGACAACGGCGCGTCCCTTGTAGCCCATTATCTCGATGGTCGGGTAGGTTTTGTAAATTTTGATAGTAGCAAAACGACAGCATCGTGCAAAAAGGCCACGGCCGCTGCTTAAAAGGTCAAGATGCTGTCGTCTCGGTACAGCTGCAAAGAATTCGTTTTTTAATTTCACAATGTTAACACAATATTTGCAATTTTCAAGGAACAGAATTTCATCCATATTCGTCAAGTTGTAATGAGATAAATCTTGTAAGAGAACCTCAGGAACGAATTTTTTTTTTGTGCAATTTGCACAAGAAATTTAGCGATAAGCAGCTCACTTATCGCTCAGAGAGCACTTACATTCTATTGTTCAGTAATGTATT
Source organism: Drosophila formosana (assembly GCA_035045625.1). Classification (NCBI taxonomy): domain Eukaryota; kingdom Metazoa; phylum Arthropoda; class Insecta; order Diptera; family Drosophilidae; genus Drosophila; species Drosophila formosana. Next base: position 1,890,985 of record JAWNOW010000814.1, on the reverse strand, counting down.
GATATAACGTAATGTAATGATCGCCGATCGTTTGGCAGCCATTAAATTATATGCTCTCATTAACACCAGACTTTTGTTTTCACTTATTTATTTTTTTTTTCTCTTTCGACACAATCGCAATATTGAAATGTTCTGGTTTTAAATCCGATGGGTTGTGTCCGGGCCGAGTCTGTAAGTTTGAATAAAATGCCAAAGCCAACTTAAACACTCACTTATTTAAATGTGAATTCAAATAGTCTACCCGTATAATGGATTGGTAAATGCTACAAAAATCTCGTAAAAATTTCCTGTGTTACGAATTAATTCCCAGCACTGGGAAAAAGGCTGGATATAAAGATAAGGTTTCTCCGATCAGCCCGTATTGAAGCGCCATATTCAAAAATTTATTATTGTGCAGGGCACAACAGATATGCGTTAAAATTTTGTGCCTTAAAACTAATTAAGGGCAATTAAAAGAAGAGTCAAAAAAATTTAAGAAATACGAGTAGTAAATGTTTAATTAATTATAAAATAATATAACAAAAAATCTCATATTGAATAGGTCAAAGTTCTTAATATAGTCTTAAAATGCTATATTTTGTACTGAGAATTCGACAACTGCTGCTGATAGCATCAAAAGAAGATGGGGGGAATTCCAAAACTTGGAAGTTAGAGGTAATGACAACATTCTAATATAACATCTTTAAATGTAACGTAAGCTCGCACGTTGAACATTGGCTTTGGCGTTTTCTGCAGTCACTGTGACTGACTGACCCTCGGCAAGAGCGTAAATTTGAATAACTATAAACTGACGCTAATTTAAACACAAAAATTCTATATTTATGTATATATGTCTGTAAATACATTCGAAATGTGTGTGGCCAGAAGCGGACACAGCCCCTAAGGTCATGAGTCTGATCAGTTATTGACTTAATTTCTCGCCTGCCATTCCATCATCGGTGATTTTAAGTCATTTAAACAAACTGCAAAAATATCAAAAGCTGAACACAAATGAACTGAACTAAAACTAAATTATTTTGGCCAAAATTGTTGTTGCTCATAACGTGTTCTGGCAGCAAACGATGCAGAAATATGTATTTGAAAATACATGCATTTTCTTATTTATTTGCTGCTCTGTTTATATGTGGCAACTAAAAACAAAGTTTAAACAACAATCAAGTATACGCCGCGTGGGCAACGAATGCATTTGGCAACCAAAATGCATGCCAGCCAACATGTTGCTCACCGAAAATAGCCACAAATCAATTTGACGGTCAATACGGCAAAATCAATTAAGTCATTTTGTGACGTCTGCAAACAATCCATGAGCTACGTCAAATTTCTCTGTCGTTTCTTATCGCACATAAAAAACGAAACAAAACAAAAATTCTGAGAATCGCAAATAAAGTCGAGTCAAGTCGAGACGAGCTCGACCAGTGTAAAAAGTGGTAGCAGTTGAGCGGCTAGTTGGGCAACCACTTGTTAAGTTGGTAATAATGGTAACAGATCAGATCCTTTGATGTCTGCACTTTAGGCCTGTGTCTCGTATCTTTACGGTTCCAAGAACTTGGCTACTTTCTAGATAATCACGACGCGACGACGAGTTTCCGAGAACTGTTAACTCGCGCACGCCGTTTATCGTGTTATATTATAAATCAAATCGTAAGCGTAAACTTGTCCCCATCGATGACGTACCATTTGCGATCTGAACTGGGTTAGACAATCCAGAGATGACGTCCCAATTATACGTTTAATTTAATTACTTTTTCCCCAAGACTTTGGGCTAACAGGGTGAAGAAATGACAGTAGACGGGGGAAGACGACGCTGACTAAGACCAGTTAGAATTGAGGAATATGGAAAAACCCATTCCATTGAGACATGGCTAGCTACGCGGCTACCAACGGCAACATTTTGCATAACTTATTTGCTCATTTATTTATAAACAATCGCTATGTTTTGATTCGATGCTGGAGGAGAGGTTGTTGGGTGTAATGCCAGAACAATATCGGCACATAAATCACAGGGCAGTATTTAGAGCTCCAGAACTCACCCAAAAGAATTTCACGCGGTGTTCAATATTTATTTAAGGTGCGTTTTTTAAATGCGTTCGTTTCGGTTTTCGTAATCGCACACACACACTCACACAAACACACACAGATGCACAAACAAATTGAATAAATGCACGCAGCGATTTATTTACTTAGATATAATACTCGACTATTTTAAATATTCAACTGCATTTTCGATATACAAATTTGAAATTGAATTCGATTCGTTATTTTGTGTCGCACCTGTCGAATTTCGCCGAGCCATCAACCGTTTAGCAGCAGCGTCGCGACGTTAATGAACAACAATCGGCCAACAGTCGGCCACAAAAGCGGCCCAAACAGACACATTTTGACCAAACCGAATTCAAAACGAAAGCTTTTTCACAGAGCGCAAACGCGAATTTCGACATCGTGTGGTGAAATTTGGCATGTGGAAAAGCTTTGCATGTTTGTTGTGTTTGGGGTTAAATACGTTTTTGAATCGGCCAAAAGGCGAGTTAACCGTTAAACACACTCGCACATTTGGCATTCAATGTTGTGGAAGGGAACGCTGAGGGACGGCGTCAGGATAAAGGGAAAATGCCAAAGGACAACGACCAACGCTGCCCGCAATTGGCAAATGACCCACAATCAATGAACGGATACCATGTGAAATTGAGTTACTAATGGACAAGTGTGTGGGAGAGGGGATTGGGGGGTGTCTGTGGGAATTTGTCGGATGTGTGAATTGATACAAAGAAAATGAGAGCTAGCATCGCAATATGCGACTTTTGATGTCTTTCAGACAGAGATATTAAATGTAACAATCTTTCAGAAATATGCTTAATAAAAGGACGAATTTTAATTAAAAATTATAAAAGTTCCGAATGTTTATTCTCAAATAAATACTGATAGAACTATGCAAATAAGAAAATGAATATAAAACCTAAAGCAAACCATGAATTTTAAAAAGGTTTTATTAGAAATTTTTAATATATTTGGAAATAAACAAATAAGCCATGTCAGATAACATTTTAATATTTACACTAAAATAATTGAAAAGAAAATTTATTTGTCTTTTGGGGTAAATTTATTTATTTTTTGTTAAGGATATATATGATAGCGCGGATCCAAGATAATCTCATAAATTGAATATAATAAAATAAAATCAAATAATCATTTTTAATTTTATTGCAAAATGAATTTAATTTCCTTTTACTGTTATTTATACTTTTAAATATAATTATTACTAATTTAACTTTTTTTCACATTTTTCAGCTTTTAGCTATGGTCTGTTATCTCACTATATTTAAAGATAACACAGCCAAAATACAAAAATTGTATAATCAAATCCATTAAATATTTATGATCGTATGGATGTTCGTCATTCTCCAATGCATCCCTTACAGGATTCTTGATCGGAAGGCATCTAAAATAATGTTGTATGACAAATATTTTTACATATTTTTTAAAAATAAATGTTTCCTTTGTTTAAGTATTTATTGTCTGACCAAATTATTGATCCACCTGTAAGTCACATAAAATAAATAAATTCTTTCAAATGAGGTAAGTAAAGTAAGTATTTTTGAAATGCCAAAAGCAAAAGTCGGCCATATCCGTAAAAATGTAAAGGACATATCATTTTAGTACAAAAAGACGCCTATTGAATCCTATGCCTAGCATAATATATGATGAGGCCCAACCTACCAAAGGACATTCAATTGCGAATTTTCCCATTTTCTCTAGTCTGCAGACAAAAATTGTATTAGAGATTACCCCACATTTTGATGCAGATCGATAGATTTGTCCCTTCTGATTCCAGAAAATCATGTCCTTTGAAAAAATATATGATATGGCCGAGATATAGCTTATTTTATCAGAAAAATTGGCCTTAAAATTTTCTAAGGGGATTGCATAGGAAAAATGACAAAAAGTCTGAAAATCCGCCGTATCTGGGCCATTTGAAGGACGATCGGAATGTCCTTTGGCACAAACATAGCTGTAATCAATACAAACTGATTCGCATCCCAAAAATGACGAATATCCTGCCAATAGAAAAGTTAGAAGGACCTTTTTTCAAACAGAAAATAGCGTATATATCGGCCATATCCTGTCTGATCCTTACGTGTCGTATGTCAAACAATGCGGATTTGCAAGGACTACGATCCTGCCCAAGGACATTCAATTCGTCCTTGTAGTTATAGAGATATCCTTGAATTTGTGATTTTGACATGATCCTTTAAGATTTCCGGACCAAAAAATGACAAGTGTTGGATCCTTAGATGACCCTACATTTTTTTGATGCAGACCGATTGGTTTGGTCCTTGCGATTCCAGCGAGACATGTCCTTTGAAAATGCGTTAAGAAATGGCCAAGATATAGCTTATTTTATCTGAAAAATTGGCCGAAAAATGTTCTAAGGGATGCATAGGAAAAACGGCAAAAAGTCGGAAAATCCGTCGTATCTCGGCCATTTGAAGGACGATCGGAATGTCCTTTGGCACAAACATAGCTGTGAACAATACAAACCGATTGGCATCACAAAAAGGACGAATATCCTTCGGAAAGCCAAGTTACAAGGAAATTTTTTCAAACAGAAAATAGCGTATATATCGGCCATATCCTGTCGGATCCTTACGTGTCTTATGTCAAACGATGCGGATTTGAAAGGACTACGATCCTGCCAAAGGACATTCAATTCGTCCTTGTAGTTATAGAGATATCCTTGAATTTGTGATTTTGACATGATCCTTTAAGATTTCCGGACCAAAAAATGACAAGTGTTGGATCCTTAGATGACCCTACATTTTTTTGATGCAGACCGATTGGTTTGGTCCTTGCGATTCCAGCGAGACATGTCCTTTGAAAATGCGTTAAGAAATGGCCAAGATATAGCTTATTTTATCTGAAAAATTGGCCGAAAAATGTTCTAAGGGATGCATAGGAAAAACGGCAAAAAGTCGGAAAATCCGTCGTATCTCGGCCATTTGAAGGACGATCGGAATGTCCTTTGGCACAAACATAGCTGTGAACAATACAAACCGATTGGCATCACAAAAAGGACGAATATCCTTCGGAAAGCCAAGTTACAAGGAAATTTTTTCAAACAGAAAATAGCGTATATATCGGCCATATCCTGTCGGATCCTTACGTGTCTTATGTCAAACGATGCGGATTTGAAAGGACTACGATCCTGCCAAAGGACATTCAATTGCGAATTTCCCATTTCCTCTAGTCTGCAGACAAAAGTAGTATTAGAGATTTCCCCACATTTTTTTGATGCAGATCGATAGATTTGTCCCTTCTGATTCCAGAAAATCATGTCCTTTGAAAAAATATATGATATGGCCGAGATATAGCTTATTTTATCAGAAAAATTGGCCTTAAAATTTTCTAAGGGGATTGCATAGGAAAAATGACAAAAAGTCTGAAAATCCGCCGTATCTGGGCCATTTGAAGGACGATCGGAATGTCCTTTGGCACAAACATAGCTGTAATCAATACAAACTGATTCGCATCCCAAAAATGACGAATATCCTGCCAATAGAAAAGTTAGAAGGACCTTTTTTCAAACAGAAAATAGCGTATATATCGGCCATATCCTGTCTGATCCTTACGTGTCGTATGTCAAACAATGCGGATTTGCAAGGACTACGATCCTGCCCAAGGACATTCAATTCGTCCTTGTAGTTACAGAGATATCCTTGAATTTGTGATTTTGACATGATCCTTTAAGATTTCCGGACCAAAAAATGACAAGTGTTGGATCCTTAGATGACCCTACATTTTTTTGATGCAGACCGATTGGTTTGGTCCTTGCGATTCCAGCGAGACATGTTCTTTGAAAATGCGTTAAGAAATGGCCAAGATATAGCTTATTTTATCTGAAAAATTGGCCTAAAAATTTTCTAAGGGGGTTGCATAGGAAAATTGGCAAAAAGTCGGAAAATTCGTTGTATCTCGGCCATTTGAAGGACGATCGGGATGTCCTTTGACACAAGTATAGCTGTGAACAATACAAACCGATTGGCATCACAAAAAGGACGAATATCCTTCGAAGAGCCAAGTTACAAGGAAATTTTTTCAAACAGAAAATAGCGTATATAGCCGCCATATCCTGTCGGATCCTTTCGAGTCGCATGTCAAACGAAGCGGATTTGCAAGGACTATGATCCTGCCAAAGGACATTCAAATCGTCCTTGTAGTTATAGAGATATCCTTGAATTTGTGATTTTGACATGATCCTTTAAGATTTCCGGACCAAAAAATGACAAGTGTTGGATCCTTAGATGACCCTACATTTTTTTGATGCAGACCGATTGGTTTGGTCCTTGCGATTCCAGCGAGACATGTTCTTTGAAAATGCGTTAAGAAATGGCCAAGATATAGCTTATTTTATCTGAAAAATTGGCCTACAAATTTTCTAAGGGGGTTGCATAGGAAAATTGGCAAAAAGTCGGAAAATCCGTTGTATCTCGGCCATTTGAAGGACGATCGGGATGTCCTTTGGCACAAGTATAGCTGTGAACAATACAAACCGATTGGCATCACAAAAAGGACGAATATCCTTCGGAGAGCCAAGTTACAAGGAAATTTTTTCAAACAGAAAATAGCGTATATATCGGCCATATCCTGTCAGATCCTTACGTGTCTTATGTCAAACGATGCGGATTTGCAAGGACTACGATCCTGCCAAAGGACATTCAATTCGTCTTTGTAGTTATAGAGATATCCTTGAATTTGTGATTTTGACATGATCCTTTAAGATTTCCGGACCAAAAAATGACAAGTGTTGGATCCTTAGATGACCCTACATTTTTTTGATGCAGATCGATTGGTTTGGTCCTTGCGATTCCATCGAGACATGTCCTTTGAAAATGCGTTAAGAAATGGCCAAGATATAGCTTATTTTATCTGAAAAATTGGCCTACAAATTTTCTAAGGGGGTTGCATAGGAAAATTGGCAAAAAGTCGGAAAATCCGTTGTATCTCGGCCATTTGAAGAACGATCGGGATGTCCTTTGGCACAAGTATAGCTGTAAACAATACAAACCGATTGGCATCACAAAAAGGACGAATATCCTTCGGAGAGCCAAGTTACAAGGAAATTTTTTCAAACAGAAAATAGCGTATATAGCCGCCATATCCTGTCGAATCCTTTCGAGTCGCATGTCAAACGAAGCGGATTTGCAAGGACTATGATCCTGTCAAAGGACATTCAAATGGTCCTTGTAGTTATAGAGATATCCTTGAATTTGTGATTTTGACATGATCCTTTAAGATTTCCGGACCAAAAAATGACAAGTGTTGGATCCTTAGATGACCCTACATTTTTTTGATGCAGATCGATTGGTTTGGTCCTTGCGATTCCAGCAGTGTGTGTCATTTGAAAATGCGTCAAGAAGTGGCCGAGATATAGCTTATTTTCGAAGAAGGACATTCGTAGAACTGCCATATAAAGAATAGAATACTCTTATGCCTCTAAACTTTTCGTATTTATTTCTTTGTTGTTTTAAATTTTGACAATTGTTTATTATTCAAAATAAATTATTTACAGTCGTTAAACATTTCACAATTGTAAAATCCTTTAAAAACCTAAGCAATCCAGCAGGCATTGCCAGAGTTCTACATGTTCTAAATATGAAAGCATTAAAATTTCCTGAACAGTCTGAACAGTAATAACAAAGTAACAAAAATATAAAGCAACATATAGAAAATAAATAATTTTACCCTCAATATAATTATAATTTGAATTTCGACATAATGTGGCCCAAGAGTCCGCGTATTCGCAGCTACGATCGGAGCGATGATTCGCTGCGTTCCAAGAAGAACGTGCCACGAACGCCGTACAACAAAACGTTGATGGGCGGCCAGGTCAAAGGCAAACGATCTCCCGGCCAGCGTTTGCCGAAGAAGCAACAGAGGTGAGTTCCAGGTCATCAAATTGATCCATTTTTAACACAATGCTTATAGCTACGAGAATAGACAGCAGCTGCTGACAAAGCTGCCCAAGCCGATGATTCTGACACCGTCCTCTTCGGAACACTCGATCAGCACCAGCATGTCCAGCTCCAGCGAATCCGGACGCACCGTGGAGCAGCAACCCAAGGGGAAGCCACTGGCAGCTCCTGCGACTCCTGCTGCTGTGCTGCCGCCATACTTGACGCTGAAGCGACAGCAGACTGCAGCCATGTTGAACTTTCGTGCACGCAAATCGGTGTCGCAGATGGACTTCAAGGAGGCGCGTCGCGTCGGCAACTATCAGCTGGTGGCGCATATGCCGGTCAACTCCAAGGCGCTGATGTCGCCGGGCAAGCAGGAGAGCCAACTAACCATCAAGGATGAGAACTTGGCTCAGCTGCTGTTTCAGGATGCGGCCCAGCTCTGCAATTCGCCGCAGGCCAACGTGCGATTCGTAGTCAACGATGATCAGGATGTGCGCATTGCCAGCTTGCGCGTCTTCAATACCATCATGCTGCGCTCCTGGCGACGTCGACGCGAAGAGGTGCGTCATCTCAGCGAGCAGGTGGAGGATTACAAGCGCAATGTAAGCTCGAATTCTGTGTATAGAGCGTATTTATCAACTCTTCCTTTGCAGTTTGTGAAGAATCGCAATCAACTGCATGTGTACAACACGCTATTCGCCGTGGAGAAGCGTCGCAACGATACGCTCAACGATCAGCTGAAGCAATCGTACATTGACAGCGCCAAGTCCAAGTTGTCCTACAACGAACTCAACTTGCTGCTGGATCAACTCAACAAGGAGAAGGTGCAGTTGATGCAGGAGAACGTCGGCAAGCAGCAGCAAATCGATGATCTGCAAGAGCTGCTGGGCTCCACCAAGAAGGAGCTCTTCAAGGCCAACGCCTTGCAACGTGAGCAGCTGGAGCAGTTGACTCGCGTGCAGCTCGAGTGCCAGGATGCCAAGTTCGACATCGAGGAGCTCACTGGACAGCTGATGGCACTGAGATCCGAACTGTCCGAGAAGCAGCTGTATGTGGACAAGCTGCGGGAGAACATAACGCTCGTCGTGGATCAACTGCAGCAATCGGGCACGAATCTGGTGGAGTACAAGTGTGAAAAGGAGATTCATATTGGGTACGACAATCATAATTACCATATTTGAAAGTGTTAATCTCGGTTATTCTTTACAGCAAATTGATGAAGCACGCAGAAGAATTGGAGCAGGACCTCAAGCAGAAGGAGGAGCAATTGGTCACGCTGCAGAATTGTTTGGCTGCCACTGTGGGGCAGCGCATTCGCACTTGCCTCGCCCAGGGTCAGGCCTACCAGCATGCCACCTTTCGCCTGATGCACTTCTTCGCCTACTGCATGCTGCCTGGCACGCCGCCGCCTGCTCTGCCCATCCTGCCGACGGCGGTGAAAAGTCTGCGAGGTATCTTCCACAACACCGAGGAGAACGAGTTCCAGGACATCATACATGGCAGCAAAAGTTCTGCCATAAACTCTAAATTTAAGTAGTTTCCTTCTTACAATTCTTAGTTGCATGTTAATTGTTTGCGATTACTTTTTCAATGTTTGAGAATTTGTTTAAATTTTAAAAGTTTTGTTTCAAAATAAATGTTACATGTTTGCAAACTATCTTAAAATAATAATATAGCTGTGCTAAAGCAAACAGAATTGATATTGATATGTATCAAATTTAAATGAACAGCTAAGATAACAGCTTAACAAATTTAATTACACTGACGCGTTTGCAGACAATCTTTAAGACAACTTTTAAAACAAAATAATCATAATAAATATGCAAATTCAATAAAAACAAATAAAGTACAAACGCATATACATTTTTACAATAATCGTTAAATTAAATTTACAATTTAAAATATATTACATTTTTTGGAACTTAGTTTCGAACAAAACTTGTTTCAGAAAAACTTAACAATTGACTGCATCGCAAAACAATTAAAATGCTTACAAAAGAGGTGAAAAATTCGCTAAAGAACTTGTAGAACATTTGCAGACTTATTGCTAAAACGATTAATTTATTCGTATTTAAAAAACATTAGGCTAAAAACACATTTTACATTTGTATCAAACACACGCAATTTATGACTAACAACTGTAGAATTTAATAAGGTATTACGTAGATATTGATAGATTTGATATTTGCAGATCTTCTGAATTGAGGCGCAGCAATTGCTGCTCCTCGGAATTAATGCGCACCAGCTGCTCGCTGTCAAAGTTCAGCAGGTTGCTGATCGTTGGACCGTTCTCATTGTTGTTGTTATTATTGTTGTTGCTATTATCGTTGTTGGTGTTGTTGACATTGTTATCGTATTGCTGATGCATTTGTGCGCCATGCTGCTGCAACTGTTGCTGCTGCTGCTGCTGCTGATGTTGTTGCAGGGTGTGCTGATTTTGCTGCAATAATTTGAAATTGAAATTGTGATTCAATTTGTGATTAATTGAATTGATTTACCAAGTGATTTGGGGTCAAATTCCATTGCAGATTGCTGGGAGCGCCCGCGCCGGAAGTCAGCAGATTGTGCATGGTGAAGGGATTATTGAGATTGCTTAGATTGTTGCTGTTGTTGCTGACAGCGGGCGCTGTCGACACCGCAGCAGCGACAGAGAATTTGTTATCCCAATGTGCAGCGCTGCCGGCCGTGACAAAAGGATTCGAATTGGTATTGTACTGCAGTTGATGCTGCTGCTGCTGCTGCTGGTGTTGCTGCTGCTGATGTTGCTGCTGCTGCTGTGCCAGCAATTGCTGCGCAAACGGATTGTAGTTGTTGCCCAGCTCCAGGTTGCCAGCGCCGCCACCAGCATATTGCTGTTGCTGCTGCTGTTGTTGCTGCTGCTGCTGTTGTTGCTGGTGGTGATTGGGCGACATCAGCTGTTGCTGCTGGCCATTGGCGGGCATAGTTGCTCCGGCCGCTGCCATGTTGTAGGGCGAGGGAGTGCTGTTCTGGTTGTAGTTGCTCGACGGCGACAACGGCTGCGGTGACGGTGTCAATTCCGGAGGTGCACGATACAAACCAAATGGCTGCGGTGAGGTATCTGCAATTGATCATCAATTAATTTCACTTTCAAATAATAAAGTAAAGTTATAGTACTTACCTCTCGGTTCCGTTTTGATAGGCGGTATATTCTGGGCATTCCAACAGTTTAAGTTGTTTTGTCCTAAAAGCGGTGCAGAAACATTGTTAGCAACAACTCAGCAAATAAAATATATACAGAAGCATAAAGTACTTAAAGCAAACATAAATATACAAACAATAGAAACACATAAATTTAAAAAATAGATAAGCCAATGAAAATGTTAAAAAATTAGTAAAACTCGCAAAAAAAATTACAAATAAAATAGCAACAAGAAAAAGGTTGAGCGAAAAGTACAACAAATTAAATATGCTATTATAAAAAGCGTAGATAAATATAACATAAAAAAAAACATAATTTGTAGATATTTTAGTTGCAAATTTACAATGTAAAAAGCAAGAAACGTTAAATTAATTATGCAAAGAATTCAAATAAATTGTAATTAGCAATTAAAGAAGCGCTTGCAAAAATTGTCGTGGTTTGAAAACTTACTCGGTTTTGGTTTAATTTGTTCGATTAAAAAACTATTTTTTTTTTCATTTCGTTTTTGTTTTTTATTAATCTACATATTTTATAAAATAGTTTGAAACATCACTTGTTAAATTTGGGTAATTCTTTTCTTTGTTTCTTTCTTTCGATTCATTTTTTGTGTTTTTGGTGTATAAAAATATCAAATGATTTTCGGATTAGCAAAGCGACAATTTTCAATTTTCAACAACAATATTGCTACATTAATATTATATATATAATTTCTACTACGTATTTAATAACTTATGTTTTTTTTATAAATATTTCATAGTTTTTTTTTGCATAGTTTTTAATGTTGCGCATCGTTTCGAAATAATTTTTGTTTTTTGGTTTAAATTGTTACCATAACTGTAATATTTTCTAAGAGTCTATTCGATTAATACATCAGAGAACTTGTCAAGTCTTTGGTATACGAGAATAAAAAATATTTGTATATGAAAATAATTTTCTTTGTATTCTTTGTTGGTACGAGCATATAGTACTTTTAATAGGTAGGATCAGTAGACGATTTTCCCGATTTTCTCTTCTTTGACTAGAGAGGACAAGAAACTGCTGCCGAAAATCAAAGCAGAGTTCACAAAAAAACATTTCCAAAACAATTTCGCATTGCGACCACAAATTTGATCGGCCTCCAATGCAGTCGAGATTTAGATCCGACAGAAACAAGGACAAAAGACATTGGACTGGACATTGTACAGTGACGAGACCAACACCACAGATCAAAATTGAAGACAACCCCAGAAACCAACACCGATAGAAATGTATAAAAGGGGCAACTTACTGCCATCCTGATGATCATTCTGATGCTGTTGTTGTTGTTGGTGTTTCTGTTGTTGCTGGAGCAACAGGTGCATGGGATCACCGCCAGTCTTTTGACGTTTTCGCCTCAAATGTGCTGGATCTACAATAAAGAGTGTGGGACAAATTTGTTTAGATTTAGATTGCCACGCCAAAATGCCTGGACTTGCTTAGACTACGTTTAGTGTGTACTTAGACAGTTCTATTAAATACAAATTCGGATCGCGTGGCCACAATTCTGCCACACGCATTACAAAAAATACAAATTCAGCCACGATTTTCCTTGGGAAAATCCTTTGGTGCGGCACAAAACAAGTTTCGATTGCATAGTTTTCCACAGCAATCGCTTACAAATTGGGATTTACTTTTGTGTTGATTTCTAAAACACATACAAATTTGTGGAGCTGCCTTTGCGCCCACTGCCAAGTGTACAAAAAGTGTTTTAGTCGTTGATTGTTCGTAGGGCTAAAAAGAAAAATGATGCAACAATTCCCGAGCTGAAATTCGCTCCTCAATTTCAATTGTTGCTGTTCGCCAGCGCCAAGCGCTTGGCCACCTGCTCGGGCGTTAGGATTTCGCCGGCATCGACTGGAGCATAGTAGGCGGATGTCTCGTCGAACTCGCTGGCCGTCGCCTGGGGCGGCACACTCGTGTAGAGCGCAAAGTGCTCGACCTCGGTGAGATCCAAGTTGGGATCCATTTGCACATTGAAGTGCGCCTCGATCGAGCTGACCAAGTTGTGCAAACTCTGACGATCCGCGATCGCCACCAGCTCCATGCCGCCCTCGCTTATGGGGATCTCGGCCAGCTGCAGCGCCGACGCAGTGCGTCTGTCCAGCTGCCCGCCCACTGTGATCGTGCTGGCATTCGAGTACGCCTCGTGGCGCGGCGTCTGCTGCAAGCTGCTCGAGCTGTCGCCCTTCAGCGGTATGTGCACGACGTCGGCATTCAAGTAGCCAGGTCGCTTGCCCGACACGCTGCTCACGCTGCGTCCCACCGGCTTGCCGGTCTTGCCCGCCTTGCGGGCCACCGCCGAGCCGCCGTTGCTGCCCGGCTGCTTCAGCGGCAGCTTCGTGGAACGCTGCGAGGCACGCAGCGGATCACGCACCGCAAAGCGGTCCAGCGCCGGTTCGCTGCTGGTTGCCGCGCTGTGCTTCGATTCGAGGCGCGAGCAGTTCTCGTTGCTGTGCATCAGCTCCGGTTTGCTCTTGCGGCGCGAGAACAGCTTGGAGAAGAAGCCGGGCTTCTTCTGGCGCGGCAGCGTATTGAAGTTGGGGTTCGTTGCCTTCGTCTTCGCCTGCGGCGGCTCTGGCAAACGCTTCGTGGGCGCCGCTGCCAAGTCGGACATGCGCGGATGTATAATCGGCGGCGGCAGACGCGCCTTCTCACGCACTGGCGGCGCAGCGCCGTCTCCGCTGTTTGCCTCTATCGAGCGGTTCTCGGCATTGCTGTCCTGCTTGCGCAGACGCTTCGGCGGCAGCGGCGGCAGTTTCTCTTCGTCGGCGGCAGCGGCCAGCATCATGGCAGCCGCATCGAGATCCAGCTGCTCCTGCTCCAAGTCATGCTCCAGCTGCTGCTGTTCGTGCTGCGCCAATTGCTGCTGCAGCTGCAACTGTTGCTGCTGCGAATTCACCTCGACGGCGTCGTAATGCAGCGCATCCTCGGGCGCACACTGCGACATGGGCGGCGTGGGTGGCATCAGGTCCTCCATGGGGATGATGACGGGATTCTTGAAGGCAATCTGCAGACTCGTGTAGGTCGCGGCATCGTCGAAGCTCTCCTCCACCTGCATGGGCGGTCGCTCAATGCTCTGCAGCTCGTTCTGCAGCGTGTTGTTGTAGGTGTCGCGCTGCATCACAAAGTCCGTGTAGATCTCGTCCAGCTCGGCCACCTGCTCGAGCAGATCGTTGAGCGTCTTGTCCTCGTCCGTGGCAGCCACTTGCGTTTCGCCTGTGGCGCCAGTGGCATCGCTGTCCTCATCCTCCGCGGAAACAGCGGCGCGCAGCTCATTCGACTTCATCCACTCGTTGATCTTGTCGCTGGCCGTCAACGGACGCAGCTCCGACGGCAGTTCAGCGTCTGCCACAGACTGCTGCACTGCCTCCACTTCCTGCTCCGCTTCCAGTTCCGGCTCTGGCTCCGCTTGTGGCGGCGGCACTTGCGCCGGTCCCGCCAGCTGCTGCTCCAGCTCCAGCTGCTCCAATTCGCGGACCTTCTCATCGATTATCGTATCGATTTCCTGCTCCTGCTTGGTGCGCAGACGCTGCGCCTCCGCTTCCGCCTCCGCAGCGGCATCGGCCGCCTCCATGTCCTGCGGTGCCGTATCCGTGACATCCAAGGCGGCCGCCAGGTCGAGGGGCAGCGGCAACACTGGTTGCTCCTGCTCCAGCACTGGCGGCAACACTGGTTGCTCCTGCTCCAACACTGGCGTGTTCAAATCAATCACCTCGATGGTGGGCGGCGGCTCTTGACGCTTGGCCGGAGCGACGGAGCTCGTGTCCACCGATAGAATTTGCTGAAAGATGTCTTCATCGGGCTTCCGCTTGAGATGCCGATGAAGATTCCAGAACGTATGCCTACCTGAATCCAATGGCACATATTCGAAGGGTAATGGCTCGCTGGTGACGCCGTCCGAGGGTCGACGCAACTGTATGAAAACCTGCCGGAAATAATACATAATTCGTAAAACAAAAGTGTAAAAAGTGGGAAGGATTTTGGAACTGACCTTGGCGGGCTCCGTAATCTCGAGCGAATGATAACGCGGCGTCTTAAACGTAATGGCAGTCTGCTTGTGCACATCGGTGTGCTGAAAATCACCTAAAGCCTCCCACACCATCACGCCGTTCTTCTCCTCGTAGAAGCGCACAGTGATGTCCTCTTTGGCCACCTTCTCGCACAGCAATATGATCTGCGTGTTGCCCAGCACACTGGCCGAGCAGCTGCACAGGCGACAAATCACTAGATCGGACATTGCCTTCTTGTCAAAGATCGGTTCAGACACAACTGGAGGCAGTGGCGAGGTGAATCGTCCTTTTTGCTCGCTCTCCATGAAGACTTGAAAGCATAAGCGCACCGAATTCAAATCGATGCTCGACGGCTGGAATCGATGTGAAAATCCCGCTGGGAAATTTAACAAAAATTTTGATTAGAATAAACAAACATGTTTTTAGCTGTCGTTATCAGCGTTAAGACCCAGCTTCCAAAAAACATCTTTATCTCACTTAAGCCATTATTTGGGAGATTTAGTTCAGTTTATTCTTTCGACTCGACACTTTAGTGTCATCCTTTTAAGGAGATCTACTTGGTTGTCCTGTATCAAGTGAATGCTAATTTTTACCACAATAATTGATTTATTTGGTAGACACCTTATCAAAGTGCGGCAATTATGTGAAATTAAAAAATGTAAAATTCTTCCCTTAAAACAGCTTTTCAATAAGTTGTCAAAAACTGTATTTAAACCAGTAAGCAAAAACTTTTAAAATATATTTTTTGTTTGCGCAACTAAGCGAGACAAGAACAGACGGAAGCTGTGTGAATACAATGGCAATATTATCAGTAATTTCGGTTTGGTTGGCGATCTCGTTGAACTTTGCTGTTCAGGCAGCGAAGCAATAACAAAACATATTGATTCACCCAACTAGATTTATACATTTCCCACGCTTCATTACTTACTCTTAAAGGGATCCACGCGTATCTCCTCGCGTGCCTTTAGCGCCGCTTCGATGTCCTTCTTTTTGACACACTGAATGCCCAGATTGCTGAACACCGCGCGCATCGTCTCGCTGCTGATCTCCAGCGTGCAGACGCCCTTCTTGCAGCCCTCCTTGCCCACCAGATTGTGCGGATGTGGACTACAGAAAGAAAGGCGATATTAATAGGGATTCAAGTTAATATAGTTGCAAAGACTTTACCGATATGGCATATCCTTGGTGACGCAGGACACGACGACAACGGCGCGTCCCTTGTAGCCCATAATCTCGATGGTCGGGTAGGTTTTGTTCTCGGCCGTCGAGTTGACGCCGGGTATCGAACCCGCCGAGCGACCCTCGCACTCATAGCGAAAACGCAGCGCTTTGCCGGCGGGTTGTTCCGTAATCTTTACACACGGTTTCTTGCGCACATTCTTGGCAGTCTGTGACAATTGTTGATTTTGTTGTTGCTGCTGCTGCTGTTGTTGCTGCTGCTGCTGCTGCTGCTGTTGTTGCAGACCATTGTAGTTGAGGTTCTGCTGCTGCTGTTGGGCATCGTTTGCTGCGCCCGCAGCGACCAAATTATTTTGATTTGGAAACATTTCAAGGCCAAAATATTAACTGCAAAAGAATCGAATCAATCAGCGTTATTCTACAGTTGAACAAAGATCGAGACAATATAGACAATAGCGTATTTCTTGGCAAGCAATGACGCCTTTACTCGCTACTCGCGATTCGCTTTTTGGCCAAGGCAAGACAATGACGACGTCAAGCCAAAAATAAGTCGCCGAGACAAATTCTGCTGGGCTCAATTTCCGCAAAACAAATTCGTGGTAAATTTTACACAAAATATTCAACCGAAAGCGAGACTCATGCTCAATAAATTTTGAGTGGACTCGAAAAATATTTAACGCCATGAAACAAGTGAGATTTCTTAAGCGCATAAATAAAAGTCATCTGAGGTCTATCATCTATATAGTATAAACAGTCTGACTAATTTTGACAAATCAACAAATAAATTTATACGCTTTTCTTACAACTGCAGCAACACAATTGCCTAAGATCTGTAAGATTGACTCATTTTGACTAGTCCGTAAAGTAAATATTTGACGCCAAGATCTGTCAGATCTGGACAAAATACAATAAAATGCATCTGACTAATTTTCAAAAGCCTAATAAGAAATGTTTATAAAATTACAAAGGGACTTTTTGGACATTCTGTGGTTTAGTTTGACTCATAATGATTAGACTCTTGTTCAATCTCTCTGAAGAGCTGCGAGCTTTTGCAGTCTAGACAATTCCGCCCACCTCAAAATATGCGAAACGTGGGCGTTTGTGTACATTGGAATGACATGATCGGTTTGTGCAACTGCAAAAACTGCAGCTGACCACAAATCTGTATGTATATTTGGTCTAAATGTGTGTGTGGAACCGGCTGCTCTTCTGGGTCTGGCCAAGAGGCAAGTTAGCATCGCACTAACATTTAAAAATAACATTTTGCGTAATGCGTGCGCGACACAAACTGCTCCACTAGCTGCTGATCTATATACCAGCCATGAGCATGTGCCAGTCTATATAGCAAGTATATATATATATACGTCAGATGTAGATATATGCGACTGGCCACCTCAATGATTCTCAGCTGCCAATGCGCCGCTTCCAAACAGACTATGTTGCGGTTATTCAATGATGCTGCTGCTCTGAGATCGGTATATATCTCTATATACTATATATACCTGTCTGGTATATACTAGTGACTAGCTCTATGACCTCAGACTGCTCAAGCGTCTAGACATTGGTCTGCCATTAAGAGAATACGTCAATAGAAGTGAAAAATTAATGCCATCCATTGGTCTGCAACCGCATGGGGTAATTTCGATAGAGCGAAAAAGCGAGACAGAAATGTATATAAACAAATAAAATTGTTAACGTGTTGCCAATTTTGTAACCCGCTGAATAATTAATTAAAACTAAATATACAAAGATCATTTGTTACAAATTGTGGCGAACAGATAATTTGCATGGGATTTTCTAAAAAACTGCAGCACATTATTTTGATTATTATTAATCATCAAATAAATGAGATTTTAATGTACCTCGCAGCGCAATTATTTTAATTAAATATTCCATTAATATTTTAATACAAATTTGAATTTTAATACCCTTCACAAATAAGTTTTTAACTTGGAAAAAATATTTCTTTAGCAATTTACATATATTTTATTTATTATTTTGTTCTCAATATTAAAACTATGTTTAAATAATTTCTTCAACAAGTTGTATCCACTTTATAAATATTTCTCAATATTACAACTATTTCTTGAACAAGCAATAATTTCTTCAACAATTTATATCCATTCCTCAATATTACAACTATGTCCCGATAATCAACATACAAATTAAACTATAAACACATAATCAAGCGACCTTTTATGACAGATTAATGCCTCAAGTAGTGTCACATAATATTTTCTCTAGCGACAAATTATCAGATGCTTGAAAGAAATATAGTTATAGCTTTCAATTCACATCGAGAACATCAATTGGGTAAATTATCAAAGAAACCGGCCTAGGCGACAGATGTTTTAATGTAGGATATATTTTTGGAAAATCTAGTTTGCAGACTCATAAATCTAATTGAAGGCAGCCAAAACATGCGCATTTTGGGGGCGGGGGGAATCAAAATAAACCTTTAAAACATAAAGTCGAAACCGAAAGAGAAACAACCAAAAAGCAAAGCCAATTCGCACGTCATACCAAATGCGCCTGTCATTTTCGATTTGGCTTTTAGCAAAACATATGTACGATATGTACACGATACTATATACGTATATTAAACGATCGCAGAGGGAACATTAATTTCACACATAAAGTTCGACAATCACGCACACACTCGCACAATGTTACAGGTATTACGTCATAAATATGAAGACTGAAAATTGGCCAAGAGCCAGGCATTGTAATTTAATTAACTTAAGCACTTGATTTGTTTTTTATTTCGCATTTTCGATTATTTATTTTCAATCACCTTTCACTTGACCCCGATGCTAAGTTTCCGCTTGGTTCACCGAAAGTTCAATACAATTATTATGCGATATGCTCCGATTTGTTGTTGTTGTTGTTTTTGGCAGCCAAAAATTGACAATAATTTATGAAAGGCCAAAACACACACAGATTTGAGTTTTTCTTTTGCAGCCGGTTTCGACCGGTTTGCACAGGTCCGGAAAATTCAACAGAATATTAGCACAGTTTGCTATATATGTAGAAATATATATGCAACTATATGTATATATATATATTTACGAATATGTTCTATGTTTGTGTGCACGAGTATTTTGAAATTTGTTTTCGAAACGCACGTCTTGAGTTGTTGCTCATCGGCTGCAGACTGAGCACGGTGAAGAAAACTGAGGAAAAGCGAGCAAATATTTTCGAAATATAAGTATATAAATTTTGTCGAAGCTTTCTGCTATTTTTGTTTTCATTTGTCTTTTAAATTCTTAAATTGTTAAAATAAATGTTGCTCGCTTCTCTGTATTTATTTTTTTTGTTTTTCGTTTGGGCTTTCGTAGAATCCATCGTTTTGCTTATTTCAAAATTCGTCCCATTTTCAGACAAGAGATGTCTTCGAATATATTGTACGTTCACACTAACTATATAATAATAATTCGAGGTGTGTAATAGGGCTCAATAAACCCTATTGCACTTGTGTCAACAGAGCATTAGACGTATTAATTATTATTGTTTTTATTTTACTTTGATATTACAGCTGTTACAAATGTTAAATAATTGATAAGAAGCAGAAAAGAGACCAGCAAAAATCTGTTGTCAATTAAGGAAATATGTATATCAGCAATTCCAGGAATTATTCCGTCTTCATTATACTAATTTTAATATAAGCATAATGAGCAAACTTATATTATACATTCATAATGTTTGCTTTCATACGAACATATGTATATTTAAATTCCAATAAAACTGAGTCACAATGCCAAGCAGCCAGCGAATTCATTGAGAAAATTAAAAAAATAAATGTAGTGCATATACAAATAAATAAAGCATGAAATTCATTTGAAATTTCGTTAATCGGAATAAAGCCAAGCGCTTGGGATTCTCTCTTTATTTATGTGGGAAATGCAGCAGCTGACCATTAATGGCAACAACAAAAGACGAATTAAATATTGTCAACAATGCCAGAAATTTTGAGGATATCCTTTAAAGGTAAATGGAAAGTGGAATTATATATATATTTTTAAATTCTCTTATTAATTATATTTATATTATTTCGTGTGCCAATTGATTTATTCACAACTCCCCATGGGAAGAGTTTCAACTCATAAAGTTAAGAATGAGTAATTTGGTAAACAAAATAAAAAAAAAAAAAATTATTATATTACATTTTCTACTCGTTCTAAAAACATAATGTAGGTGTATCTTTTTTAGCAAATTGCATGCCACAGATACTTGCGTATCTTTCATGTTAGCCACAAACAATCTGCTCAGGTATGCTGCTATATGAGATACATCTGGCAATGGGGTTTATTGGCATTTCCGTTCAGTAGCCACCACAAAAGACACTTGTCAACAAATCGTCTCTACTTTTTGTGATTCGTTTTGTTTTTTGGGTCACTTGGCGCCGCTGTTGCCCAATATAATATAGATATTAAATGTATCTACGACGCCCAAGCACATGTGCATTATAAAATATGAGATAATTATAAACAAAATACGACTTATTGTACAAAATGTTGCTCGTTCTGTTAACACTGAAAATTCAGCAAATTTCCAAGAAACGCGCCGTGAATCATGCAGCAAAAGATAATTATTACGTTCAGATATTGCAGATCGGCTAAATGTATCTGTATCTATAATTTTGAAAATGCTAGGAATTTGGCTCGTGTGGCCGCAAACAAGAAAATCATTCAGAAAACGCGTGTTGTTTTGGCATTTCGTGTGAGGAGATGACAATTAATGAAGGCAGGCAATATTTGGCAATATCATTTGGGCGGATGTAAGGTCAGTTACCTAAGGTTCCCTTCCAATAATAGTTCGATTTTCCCAATTAATTAGCAGGGCAATGAATGAAGAGACTATAACTCAATAGTAAGGATGTTATCAAAACACTATTCATATTAATTTGGGCCCAGAGCACCTGGCACCATGTGACGGATGATTATATGGCAATTTATTTGTAACACCGTCGCGGCCATCGTAACGCTTATAGTAGAGAATCGAGTGCGCCCGAGATAAGCTACCGAATTGCCGACTTTGAGATATGGCCCGGGTATCAGCTCGAGCTGATACCGTGCGACATGTAGTATAAAAATAAAATAATCGATGATATAAAACGAGTCTGGTATTAATGGCACTACGATTCCCGGTCGCGGTCCCGGTCCCGGTCCCTGTGATCAAAATAGAATGAAGCCAAACAAAAATTGATTCACAAAAAAAAAAAAAAAACAATAACAAATAAAGAAGTTTGCAAAACCATAAAATTGATTAATGATAGTCGACAAAAAAATAGAGACTTTCGTTTAAACGCGCGAATGAGAGCGAAATAGTGTGTGCGACAAAGAGAGACAGTTGGATCGAAAGAATTTCATGGCGCCAATCCGGCAGTTATGGTCGCTCAGCCAATGGCAAATATCAAACAATTTGTTGATTAGTTAATATGCTAATTTTATGCAATTCTTGAAGAAAACGAGAGAGCATCCAAAACTTTTGGCGCCAGGCACAACAAATTAAGATTAAGATCAACATCAAAGTAGCAAGCAGCGAATTCTTCAATCGGGTTCCAAACCCAAACCAAAAAAAAAAAAAAAAACAAAAAAAACAAAAAAACTAGAACCCAAAACTAGTTGGGTTGGGTAACTACCGCATGTTGAGGGCCGGAGAATGTCCGGCCAGGCGAGACGGCTGGAGACATGTCGCCAAATCGTTTTTGTTTTTCTTTTTTTTTAGTTAGTTAAACACTGGAGCACAACAACAGTAACTATATGTTTAATGATCGCTGGCGTCAAGCGATTTACAGCAAAAATAAAAATACAAATAAATAACTGATAGGCTGGCGGTGTTGACAAATTTTTTGGAACTAGTTCCGAACGAGTTTTAAGTTGGGAATTCTGAAACTGAAACTATATATTAATTGATCAGCTAAATGCAAATACAAATACAAATAATTTGGGTTAGAAATTCCATTAAAGACAAAGTATAGAACACTTAAAATACAAATTCAAATAAATTAATCTGTTGTTAAGAATTAAATTCGAGATAAATTCCTAACTTCCTTTCGATTTTTAATGAATAAAAATATTAATCTTTAAATGTTGTGCTAGGCTTCCCAATAAATTTCCATTTAGGGTAGCTGATCGTCTATCAACTGGCCGTCTAGTATTTGGCATTTCTCTTATCAAAGTGCCCGCCTAAAGTCATGTCACACCTTTTGTCTTTGCCACACTTGATCTGCCATGATTGATGATAGAGCATTGAAAGTATAGATCCTATATATAGTATAGACGCTACAGTATAGTATGTACATATATATGGCGGGCCTTACCCGCGCTGCGTGGGCATCAATCAAAACTTGGTTTAGCATATGCGAAAGTTCCGAGAAATGTCGTTTATTGACTTAGCTTCGTGGCTTTAGCTTCAACCCGAGCTTTGGCTTGTACATTGTATATATCGCACAGTTGAGATAACTATACTCGTGATGACTTGCTATATTTGTAGTAGCTGTTTCCACTTATTTACCTCTCACACAAACACACATGTGAGTCAGCAGCCGGTTTTGCATGTTGTGTGAGTGTGTGTAATATAAAATTACGTCGAATTAGTTAAAAGCATCACACCCGTAATTACCTGCAGTGTGGTAGCCAAGGGCGACTTAAGACATGACGACTAAAATTTGCAGTTTATTATTTGTTTAAGGTTTATTCACTTTCAGTTTGTTTTTGTAATTTGTATTTTAATTGTTTTTTTTTTTTTTTTGATTTTCTTGTCCAACTTCTCAAAAGGTTCGCGCACAATTTTTACAAGATTTTTTCCGTTTGGAAATTTTTCCGTTCAACACAACCGCAAACGCATCGAGTCGATCTTAGAATGAAATAGAATTGAAAATTCTCCGGCCGTTTTCAATGTGGCCCAAACAAAAAATGCAGCAAAACGTATTCGACGACGAAGCTTTTCTGGGCAGCGACTGCGACGCCAGCAGCGACTGCGCTGCCATGTACACAGGTGTTTTAGTTTCGCTGTTTCAATTTATCGTTTATGCTAGACTATTTAATCCAAATACTAGAGAGACAGAGCGAGAGAGAGAAAGAGCGAGAG
Organism: Drosophila formosana; assembly: GCA_035045625.1. NCBI lineage: Eukaryota > Metazoa > Arthropoda > Insecta > Diptera > Drosophilidae > Drosophila > Drosophila formosana. The sequence continues at coordinate 1,867,574 of JAWNOW010000814.1, read as the reverse complement.
CGAGCGAATGAAGCAGAACGAGAGTGTGAGCATGGAAGCTTGCGTGAAAAGCTTTCGCGAGGGGTTGTAAGTACACTGAAAATATATTTCTATATACAAAAACATATTGTTATCATCTGTGTGGACAATTAGTCGAGCTCATTGACATTGGAACACAACAAAATAAAAACAATTTAACAGCATAGTGATAAGCTGGACAACACATTGAATTTTTTAATTGAATTATGCGTAAAGCGCCTGATAAAGTTAAAGACAAACTCAGCTTACTCAGCTCTCTTACAAATAAATATGGAAGCAGACTGTAAATTATTCACATGCCTGATCGTCAGTCAAGTAAATCGACCCCTATGTAAATTCCTATTTTCCACGCGTAGTTGAAATGAAAACAAATTATATTTATTCCCAAGAAAACTCTTTTCAAGAATATCTACTACGCAAAAATTTCCGTTCCGAGTCTTATCAACATTTGTTGTTTATCAACAGGATATACAATTTCGCAATGCCAAAATGCTGGCAAACGAGAATATTAATTTAAAGTTTGCTAATATTTGTCTTTGTTTGCCATTTATATAGACATCAAACTCCATTCCTGAGCAGCTTATAAATAAATAAGTCGCACGTCTCGTTATATAAAAGCGTATGATCGTTAGATTAAATAATTTCCAAGTCATGAACTGGCAATAAATAACTAATTAATACTTGAGCAACTAATGAAACTGATTTCACTACGAATGAACGTACATATGTACATATATTCTACATATTCATTAACAACAAAAGTAATTCCCCCCAACAGAGAAGTCTGTGGAGGAAGAAGAAGAAGTGCTTTAAGCTCACCTTTATCGATGCGATGCGTGCTGCCGGATGGGGGAAACTTAAAATGCATTAAGCGTTGCTCTTTGGTTTCTATAAGTCAGCTGTACTCCAAATAAAGGCAATTTTTAATGCAGGTTCAGCTCTGAAAGTGGAGAAAACACACAATTGAAGGGCTAATTTTCACGGCGACGTTATGTAAATTGCCTGTAAGCGACTTTTATTTAATTACTTATAGTCGCCACAGACACAATGTACATTATAATCCATTTAGCGTTAAAAAAACTATTACTGAAACCGGTTCGGTATTCTAATAATATACGTATATTTTTTTTCCATCTATCTTTCTGGATAGATAAATAATTTTCAATGCTTATTAAATTTTGTGCGCGGAAAAAAAGGCGGGCCACATAATAACGAACAGTGCGATGCGATAATAAGTTGAAAAGCAGCAAAAGAATAATAATAAGAATAACAACAATAACAACAACGATAGCGAGAGCAAAGAATTTCACACAAATTGTGTAGGCAGAAATTGAAAACTAATGAAAAACTAAGAAATCAAAGTGTCGTCGAAAGCGAGAGCGTGATATGAAGCTAGGAAGAGACGTGCGCGATGAAGAGAACCGTCGAAGAGAGCGGAGCGCGTGGAAAGAGAGGAGCGAGCTTTTGTAATGACGTCGTTGTCATTTGGGGAATTCCAGGCTTTATGCTTATGCGATCATCACCAGCAGCGCGCTTGTTGTTGTTTTTGTAACCACGGCGGTGGCGGCGGATTTAATTTGAATTCAATGTATGTATACACACACACACACACACCAACACACACACGCACACTCATACATAAGCACTTGTTGTTGCGATCCAAACAATATTGAATTTGGCAATGCGAGCGAAGAGTGTGGCGTAATCTAATCATTCGAATTCTAATACAAATTATCAAATTGTACGTGCACTCTGGCTCGTTGTAAACTTGTTGATATTTGTTGTTGTTGTTGTTGTTTTTTTTTGTGCTTTTTGGTGGTTTGTCAAGCGCGTGGCTTATTTTTAGTTTTGTTTTCGTTAACAAAATGTGTGAAGCTTGCAAGTGAAACTTGTGTATGCACCTTTTTTTACGTTTTCATTTTATTTTTATCTACAATTTGTCTACACTTGTCATGCACACAGGTTTTCTTGGCTTGCGAGGGAGCGAGACACCGCGACGCACCCGTCGCGAGTTAGACAGGGAGAGAGAGAGACAGCGAGATCGAGAGAGCGCGCGAAAGAGCTTTTAAAATCACACACGCACACACACACACTCACGCGCGCGCAAAGACGTTAAAAAAACACAGTTAAACAGCAAAGAGTTGGGGGGGAATCGAAATCGAACCGATCGCGACGCCAGCGGATTCAAGACTAAACCGAAAGCCAAGAAATACAATCGTAACTTCGCCGACGCCATTTAAAAATGCCGCCAAAGCGCGACGTCGCGTCGTAAGAGAGCTTTCGATAGCACAAAAACAAAGATCAAAGTTGAGCTGGAAACTGAAAACAAGACATGACGCAGTCGACAACAAGTGCAAGCGCAGCTCAAAGAGAGCGCAGAGAGAGAGAGAGAGAGAGCCTACGTCACTAGATACAACTCCCCAGCTGAGACGAAGCCGCGCTGAGCTGAGTCACGTTGCAGAAACAATCGAAGGCGTTTGTGTTGGAAAATTTCTCACAGTGTCCGGCAGAGGTGAGTCACGATGCGCAGAGGAAAAGCTTTTTCGCTTTGGCTTTTATGAATGAAAACGAATGTTGTGGTGGCGACCTTGTGGGTGGGTTTTTGGGTGTTTGGCTTGCCGCTTGTTTGTCTGCCACAACGTTTGAGCGAGCGGCTGATTCAGCCTGCGATTCCTGGAAAAGGATACCATCATCATCGTGCGCCGGCATTTGTTGTGGCCCTCTCGGCACATGTCCTGGCCTGGCCTCGTGACTCATCCTGCTGCCTGCCGCCTGCAGCATGCCTTTACACTTTCGCTTTTCCGCCTGAACTCTGACATATCAGGATGCCAATTTCCATGGAATTTTGAAAATTGTTTCGAATTTATTTCGCTGCTATGCTGCCAGCTGCCCTTTGCTGACTCATTCGGCGTGGATGGGGAAAAGCAAGGCAGCGACATGATACGACGCTTCTTATTATCATTCGCCAAGAAAACTTGGGTTTTTTATCCATTTTATTGTATTTTATGGTTGTAGTAAAATAAGTCTTGCATTCACACTCCCGTCTTCAGCCATTCATAAATCAATTCAAATTCTTAGAATTATGTGGATTATTCACAATTTCAGTAGGCAATCTCTCTGGGGACTACACACCGATATTAAGTCGACAGTAAAATGAAACCGGGAACTTTCTGGCCGCCAAACATAAAATACCCGATGAGAAAACATTTATAAAATTATTCAAAAATGAAATAAATACATTATCACACTAATTTGAGTTTTAAATCAAGATTTATCCCAACAAAATTATAAAACTTTGAACATTTGTCACAACACAAAACGTTTCTGACACCAATTTGGAAATTGAAGCAATCAGATAGAATTCTAACAGATAATGAAAATTCCAAAAAAAAAATTAAAAAAATATTTATTAAAAAGAATATCTCATGGAATTTGATAATAAATATTTTGTGGTTATTTATTTATTTATTATTATCTTTTCTACACACAAAAATAAAGCTTCAAAGCAAATTCAATTTCTCAATTTTAACAAAATATCATAATTAAAGAACCAACTGAATAATAGACGCCATCGAACTCATCAATAAAATAGCTAATAAGAACAAAGCTAATAAGAACAATTATTAACAAAATAAAATAAATATTTATCAATTTAAGTCCTTAGACCTGATCGGCATAATTCCAACAAATGAGTTACTGCCATAAGCCATTAAATTTCATATTCACGCCATTATATGCGAGGGAAAAACTCGGTAGACATACAAAACGTATATTTCACTTTATCTTAACTGATTTTCAGAAAAAGTCGAGCTTTGTTCAAATTGTTTTATTTGTGAAGAGTGTGAGATCCGCACGCAAGTTGCATGCAACAGTCGCAAAAGTGCCAAAATTTCCCAAACAAACATACACAACGCGTGAGCTCAACCCAAATAAATAGAAATTATGTCAATGTTTTGCTTTGATGCATTGAAATTTCACAACAACGGGACTCCACAGACCCTTCAATGAATGCGAATATATAATGTATAAAGTAAAATACTTTTGATACTCGTAACGTGATAAGGACAACAACAATTACATCCTGACCCGGCCGGGCCGACAACAACTCACATCGATCAAACAAAACCACCAACTCCCAAGTCGCCTTATATAGCATGCACATATAGCATGCCCCCAAACAATGTGACCAATCAGAAATCGTTTGTCGGCAAAATCACGCGATACTCGTCCAATGTTTACTTAATGCCCAGGTTTTCCACAGCGTGGTATGACTAAATATCCAATTCGAGGGGGCTGAGCGTAGAGTGGAGAGCAGTCATAAAGCTGACACGTACTAGAAGTCGCTTATATACACGACATATTGATTTTCCTTCCGACTGGGGGGCTTAAACTCTTTGAACTTCCTGCGACTCGCGGCCTTGACGCCTGCTAAACAAACCGTACAACAAAGTTAAGGCTAAGACTCTGGCAGCGTTCAATGTGAAGGTGAAAATGCGGTGAAGGACCTTGTAAAAGTTCGCATAGCCTTGCAGATTACAGACGCGATATCTGGACGACGCTAAGCTCAAATAAATTGATGGTGATTTTGTGTGGAGTTGAGCTGTAGAAGTTTCTTCAGATAAGCCACGAAATGGATTGAGTGTGAAGAAAGATTAAAACGGTTAGAAGCATTTTCTAGATAACAGATTTTTACAAATTTTTTGAAATATTTTCATTGAAATTCCAGAGAGAACTCTTTTGTTAAGAGCGCTACGTTGAGTTTAAATAAATGAAACATCAGGAATTTCTAAAGTCAATCAAATTCTTTACATTATTCATTTGGTTTATGATTAAGAGAAGTTTGAAAAAAGTATTTAGATTTTTCTACAAACTTATGCAACCAAATTTTAACAACTCTAAAAAATAAATAAATTTTGAATTTCTGTAGCACATTTCCTCTTCGTCTAGACCCCAACTTATTTATCGACTGCCCCGAGACTTCTCCTTCTTGCTGGCTCTGCGGAAGTGTGCGTGCAATTTGCTAGTTAACCTGGCCAGGACCTTGGCCAATTCCTAGTATTTTCTTTGTGGCGTATGGCGAACCAGCTCGAGCAATTATATGGCATAATAAACGATTTAATCAATGTTTAAGAGGCTTTTAATGCCAGTGCACAAAGTATGCACTGATATTTAATTCGAAATCAAAACTGCGCCACATTTCGTTCGATATGAAAAATTGTTCAAGTTTTTTGGAATTTTTTTTAAAACACGATCAAATAGGAAGTCGACTTTAAATAGCGTATTTGCTCTTTAATTTTTGTCGTCTGGGTTTGGCCTTAATTTTCTTGTAAATTAAAGTTTGAAAAGTGTACTTTAGAATTTCATATGTTTTTCTATTTTGCTCGCCATGGATTTAAACTTGGTGAGACGCAAACTCAAAGAGGAGTCTTCCTCGAGCCCCCGCAGAGCAGCCGTGTGTCCCACACAAATCAATGTAACGCATTCGTGGAGCACGGTGAAGACACAAATCATTCACACTGGCAACAATGCCATCGAGCCGCAGGATTGGAGTGCTCCTCAAGGCGCTGTGACAAGTGACACCATGAAGGTCTTCACCTCAATGATGTTGAGAGCCTGGCGACGACGACGCGCCGACGTCCAGCGTTTGCAGTGCGTAGTCGAGAGTCTCAAGACAAGTGTAAATAGACAGAAATTAATGTTTTGCAACCATTAAAAAACTGTTTACTTTAGGCCATGCGGACGCGCAACGAGTTGCACGTTTGCAATTCGCTGATGCGCGTGGAGCAGAAGCGATGTGTGGATCTGCAGCTGGAGCTGAGGAAGTCCACGATGAGCATCAATCAAGTGCGTAACTCATGCGATATGTTGAACACATCGCTGCTCAGCCTGACGGCAGACAAAAACCAGCTGGAGCTGCAGCTCGACGAGTGCAGGAAAGAGGTGAGACGAAAGGCAGTCTAAATAGATTAATTAACCTTTTAGTCTGTGTAGTGCGAGCAGTGGAAGCAACAGGCCACCAAGAGTAATGATGACTTGCTGGCAGCTCTGCTGGAGCATCGACACATCCAACATCAGCTGGACAACGAGCAGCGTTACGCTCAGCAATTGATGCGCGAAAAGCTGCGAGTGGAGGATGAGCTGAAACAGCTGCAAAATGCTCACGCTCTGGAGTTGGCCCAAAAGCAAGATCAACTTGACAACATGATCTCGTTGATGAAGCAGCTCAACAACACGAATGTGTAAATGTTACAACATAACATAATTCGATTATAAACTTATTCTGTATTGCAGGCACAACCCGCAAGCACCTGACTTGGCTCTAACCACTAGACACTCGTTTGTTCCCATCATCGAGTGGTATGGCATCGATCAGATCTATACGAGAGTCCAGTCTTGTGCCAAGCGGGTCGCTTTCTTGCTGTGGCTGACTCTGCTGCCACAAAAGTCTGTGAGAAATGGTTGCTTGCCCTCAAGACTGCATCGTATAGTGCAAAAATAAATACACATACTGCAATCACATTTGTACCATTTTATATCACTTTTTTTCGAAGTAATAAAAATTATAATTTCAACAGCAGCTGCTTTATTTTAAATAAATATCCACAGAATTTTCTTGTTGGTGTCTATTTAAATTTTAGAACGGATAATCCTTTTTATTTTACAATCACGAAATAATCATATTTGTATAAGTTCATGTCATTGTTTTTCCAAGCAGTAACAATTTTATTTTCAACACCAGTTCTATTATAAGTAATGAATTGTTCTCTATTATAAGAAAATAAATAGATTGATATTTATTGCCTGATTCCACTGAATTTTCTAATTGGTCTCTACCTTAATTAACTATCGGATAATCTTGTATTATAAATTCGTAGCAGTCTGTCTATGTTAATTATTAATACTACGTAGTTCTGACTGATATAACGTTTCCCCACAGTTACTAATCTAATTTAAAATATTATCTGCTGATCCTTAGAAATTCACGACTATCGTCTAATAAATATATGTTTAAGTTAATAATGTTCAATACAGTATTTGCTAACTAATAAATTGCCAATTTATTCCGCTTTATTGTATTGACTACAAAACAAAAAGTTTATAAAAGAATCTGCAGAAGTCTGACAGTATCTTAATACCTTTTAAAGCAGTGGACTTTTGATAAATTTTTGCAAAAGAATGGGCAAATTGCTCGGCAATGCCACGTACATGGAAGTGTTCTGAACAGCAAATTTATTACGAAAATCCGAAGCTAAGCTACAAAGTTACTTAACCAAGAAATTTTGAAAATGGCTGACTTGGGCAACTGTTGTTGGCTTCAACACTAGCGCCCTCCCGCCCAAGCCGTTACCTTTTGTCCATTGCAACCAAATCGAGATGATTGAAATGCACGCGAGGCGAAAGATTGGGCGGCGGGGTATGCTGATGCATGACCGTGCGTCTGTTGCTAATCGACCCGTCGTCGGTAGCAAAGGCAGCGGAAAGCCAATCGAAACCTGTTGCCACAGCAATGCCAGGCAGAATTACTGGGAAACAAAGTGTGACGGAGGGTCGGCACTGAGCAGATCTGATAAACAGATGGCATCTATGTATCGATCAATGCACAGAGAACAATCACAGAAGACACTTCCAACGTACGCTGCTTACTCGCCCGTATTTATATCGTGCACATGCCGAACAAGCACTTGGGAATTACAAGGCAAGCGTTGAAAAACGCTTGATACTCGGGGTGGTTTCCTACAATGCGCACTGCGCAAGACTCAACTCAAGCAACGTCACTTTAAATTAAACAAATTCCACAAATAGGTGCAAATATATGCAATTTGTAAGAGTATTAACAAATATATAGTTTAAATGAAATTGAGTCATTACTTACCCATGACGCACGCTGGACTTTGAGCCGCGAAACTGCTCAAGAAATTGCAAGCGCGCTGCAATGGAAAATATTTTCAGTTAAATATAATATTTAAAATGTTAACAATATATTTAAATAAATGATGTAGTAAATATTAGAAAAATTTAAAAAAGTGAAATAAATTAAAAAATATGAAATTTAAAAAATTAAATAATTGCTCAGTCAAAGACATGCTGAGATTTGAATAGCGAAAAAGCGCGAACAAATAATATTTTCAGTTAAATTATTAATTATAAATGAAAAATATAAAATAAAATATATAATAATAATAAAATAATAATAATATAAAAAATGAAAATATATTAAATTTACTATATTAAACAATTGCTTAGTCAGAGATATGCTGAAAGAAACAACTAAATTTTGAATAGCGACAACGCGACAACAAATTCGAGTGCGCTGCCATCAAAAATACTTTCAGTTAAATAAATAATTTAAAATGCTAACAAGATATTAAATTAATAGAATTTAAAAAATTGAAAAAAATAAAAAATTATAATATTTAATATTTGCTTGCACTGAGAAACGCTGGTACTTGAATCGCGACAAACACGGCGCAACGAAACAAATTTGTAGTTAAATAAAGTATGTAAAATGTTTAAAATATAATGAAATAAATCATGTAGAATACATAACAATAATTTAAAAAAGCAGAATAAATTAAAAAATATTAAACTAAAACAATTAAAAAATGCTGATAAGCAACTAGTCACGACTGGGATTTGAACCCGCATAGCGCTCGCAATGTACTGAACAAAAAAGTGACTAAGGAAATTCGAATATGAATTTTAATCAGCTGTATATAGTTTAATAATATTAAATAATTTATATAAAATAATATATAGTAAATATACATATGTAAAACAATGTATTTAAGAAAATGTATTTAGAAATCTCAACTGCAACTAGAGCAGAAAATGAGTTGCCTAAGAAAAGTGTTTCGTCTGAAGTAATTTAAGTATCCGTAAAATTGAAATTTATCACTGCCTAAAAGCATGCCATAACTTTAGCCAAATCGAATTAATGAGCAGATATCAAACGCGAATCTACAAATTGCCAAACTGATCAAAAACACAAGCGAAAAATCTCGTCACTTTCTTTTGTTTGGCTCACAACAAATTTGAATTCAAATGTCTGCGGAAGTCGGTAAAGAAACCAATTTTAGTTTTGATACAACTCGCAAGTGAGACTATAAAAACAGACAATCAAACTGGTTCTGTGTAACTTCTCAAGCATACAATTTGACTAAAAACTAACGGTCGTTGTGACCAAGTTAAGAAAGTGCTGGCCGAATGTTGTTGTCGTTTGTCGTTGTTGTTTATTCGCTGATATTTCTGCGGTCACGACACAGCATTTCTGTGAATCTTGCAGCAAAGTCGCCAGCTGCGGCGCCCACAAATAAAAAACATAAAACGTAATAGAAGAAAGACGAAAAAAAAAAGTAACTGAGCTCAGACGATTCCAGCCGGCTGGCTGGCTTTAGGTTTTCACAGTCAGTCTGTATTGTGACTTCAGCCCAAACGGACGGCACGGATGTGATCGTGGATCGTATATCTTATATCGTAGGCAAATAAAACAACAAAATCAGATAAAAATTACAGTCGCAACGCCAACGAATTTTAATAATAAAAAGCCTCGCGCCTGCGCAAACGCCCAACATAATAAGCAGCAAAAACGCATAGAGAAATTCAAGTGAATTTGAATTTCGATTCAATCGGTTGCGTCTACATTAGCATGCAAAAGTGATCAAAGCCACTAGGCTCAAATATAAAAGCCATAAAGCCACACATTTGTATTGTCTGGCTTCATCGATCGACTGTCGAACGCGTTTTGCATACCCAAAAAAATTCGACTTGCTCCACACGTGTTTGGCAGCACATTACGAATATAATTATTACAAGGCCTCCCCTCGAGTTCACCAAAGCAATTGATCATTAAGTTTTGTGCAAAAAAAAAAAAACAACATAACATAAATAAAAGAAAGGAAATAATGACGACAACAACGACGCGCTCTGACCTGCTGCATATGGACAAGCCATTGCGTGCTTTCTATCAGTTTTTCTTGGATTTAATTGTATTCACACTCAAGTCCATTTATTTCATATTGGAATCGCTGTATTATACAATATTACCCGACCGCTTTCGAAAGCTAAAGGTAGGAAAATCAATTTGAATACAAACTAATTTGAAATAAAATCATCATGCAAGTTTCATGTCAACTTGATTCGACTCTAAAATTAGTTGTTTTTTTATTATGAAACGACATTGACATCTTCCCCCATCAAATTGCACAATTCATTAAGTTGCGATCGCTCAACATCACGTAGTTAAAATGCCACTCAACATTTTTTGGCAAACCATAATAAATTTTCTACTAATTAGGGATGTGTTTAAATTAAAAATACACTGCGCAAAACTCGGACAGCAAAGGACAAAACTCTTTTGATATATTTTTCCTACAGGGTAACTATAAGTCAGCTCGAAAGCGTTGTTTTCATTTCATTATTAGTTTTATTTTTGTCATTAAAAAAATACTTCATTAGGTAACAAAATGGAAAACGTGCCAACCTCATGACGAAGGTTAAATAAGCTTGACCAAGATACATTACAGTATTTAAAGTAGTTTAAACAATGACTGTACTTTAAACTGTTTGAAAGCTAATCAACTTATGAAATACCGTTGCAAAGACTTGTAGTAAAAAAACAAAAAAGGTTTGTGATTTAAACCAGTCTGAAGTTCTATAAATGTACTGCATAAATTAATCAACAACTTTTTGGCAAGTAGTTTCGCTCTTTGAAGTTTCCCCAAACAAAATGTCTTGGCTTGAAAACTTTCCAATTCATTTACAGTTGTAAAGTTTTATTTTGGCCAACAAACTTGAAGATCTCTCAAACAACACAAAATTCATTTCGGCAAAAAAAACACTTGAAGATCTCAAACAAAACGGTGGCGTTGTTTAGACATGCCCAAATGGATGCCATTGGCATGTCCAAAACAATAAAATAAAAAATAAATGTTATCAAGTTAAGATCGCTGCCCGTTCACACGGCGATGCGATTTGTTAAATGGACTTAACGTTTGCTGTTTGTTCAATGAATGAATTCGTCTTTTTCTCTTTCCTCGATGGGATGGCGGATTTGGTATTTGCTCGTGGACGTCACTTATAATACGAGTGCTCATTCAACGCTAGCTACCACAGCATCTGCAAATATTTATGATTGTTTTTACGTTTTTACGCTTTTTGTTTCTGACATTGAAATTGAGTTTTGTTTGCTTGTTGTCAAAGAAAAACAAAGGAAGCAGATGCGCAGTTGGCTGTCTCGCTTCATTGCCAATCTCAACATCGAAAAGGAAACGCTTTTCCAGCCAACGGGTTTTCGGCATGCAATGCAATGTAATTGTCATTGTTGATATTTTTCGTGAATTTCTTGCAGCTGCTTTGCAATCAGCAAGCATAAAGCACAACCTGGCATTATACACGCTTGATGCAAACGCAAACACAAAAGTAAAAGCATGTAAAATAATACAAAATGTTGCAACAGCACAAGCCGCTTTTCCTATGCCCAACTGCTGTACACCAACTTATGTGCCGCACTGTAGTCTGCTAGTCTAAACTCGATTGAACCCTGTTTAAATAAACACTATGTCAAAATGGCAACCAGCTTGCAAAACAGAAGATTTGAATAAACGTATCTCGCCGCATGTTGCAATTCGCAAACCAAACTTGGTCTGAAACCATTCATTGATTCAAGAGTTATTCAAAACGTTCGGCAGCATTAAATATGCGAGTCGCACCTTTTTATCTCAAATATGCATAACTAAACGTTGTCGGGGCATGTGTAAACATGCATTTCCTTTTGTTGAAACAAAACTAATGAACAATTAATTGAATTGCCAAACAGCGTTGAATTTTGCGTGACGCATTAAGTGGGTCTTAAAAATGATCAAGTTTGGATTTATAGCCTGATTAAGCTTAAGCTTCATTAAGTATTACAATCCTGCTGTAAAGTAATCTAGTTGGTACAAATTAATTTGTACAAAATATATAAATAAGCTGCGTTTTATAATTAAATTGTTTAGCTCTTTGCAATACAAAATGATCACAAATTATTTGAATTGGCAAAACGGTAATGAATCTTGCGTGACGCTTTAAGTAAATATGTTCAAATATAATGGAGCTTAAATTTATTGGATGATTAAGCTAATACTCCATTAGGTCGAATAAAGATAGTTATATCTTACTCGATTACAGCTGGCAAAGTAATTAAACTTGTACAAATTCATTTGTACAAAATTTATTAATAATCCGTATTTTATAAATTAGTTGCTTAACTCTTTGGGATGTTAGTTAAGCTCTATTTATTTAGGCATTTCAAATACCAAAAAGACGTTCAAATTTGCAATTACTACGTACTTATTTTTTAAATACTGTTTATTTTACTTAGCGTACCTACAGATAAATAAATTTAATTCCCTGTTGAATTTATTTTAACAATAAGTTAACCGTGGGTAAAAATAATTAATCCACGCTCAACAAATTTCCTAATTGCAATAGACTCTTTCAGAAATATTAGTTAGGCTTGAGTGAAATATGTACTAAAATAACCTATTTAAGCTTTGTAAAATAAAATGCCTAGTTAAAAACTCCTTCAAAGTATTATTATACTTTTTTCTTCATTTTTGTTTATTTTACTTAACGTGCATATACTTACAAATATAAATTTAATCAAATCGGTATTAAACTTGATTTTATTTCATAAATAAGTTTACCGAAGTAAATAATATTTAATCCACGTTTGTGAAAGTTACCTAATTTAAATATATTCTATCTGAAAGACATACGTTGTTTTATATATTTTTGAATTTTACGTAGTGCTTATCAGAGCTTGATTTCATTCTGTAAGTTGGTTGAGCGTAGCAAATACTGTTTTGTGCAGGCTCAACTTATCTACCTAATTTAAATAGACTTACATCTCACTTTGAGTAATCTACCGAGGCTATATCACAAGCCTATCGTATTTGCATAAACTAATTTCGTAATACAAAAAGTGGACAATACCTTTGTGCCTGGTTTCAACTGTTGTTAATTGAGTTTCACTTTCGTTTATGCCACAGAACGTATCGGGCCAAGTGGTGCTGATAACTGGAGGAGGCGGCGGCGTGGGTCGATTGATAGCGCTCAACTTTGCCAAGCTGGAGGCGCGCATTGTCATCTGGGACATCAATCAAGAAGGTAGGTTTGCGTTACCATTCGTTGCGGACAATTAACACCAGCCAGCTAAGTACTCAGAGAGCGCGTGAGCATTTCCAATTAGCAACTACATACTAGTATAACAAAAAGACGGGTTAAGGAACCCTCTCGGCAGCAGCGTGGAGAAAGCTGTTGTTACATTTACAAACTGATTAGCTAACCGTTTCAACTGTTGCAGCCATCAAGACAACTGTGGATCTGCTGGCCAAGCATGGCCATCACAATTGCAAGGGTTACGTGGTGGACATCTCGGATCGCGAGCAGATCTATCAGCGTGCCGCACAGGTGACCGAGGAAGTGGGTCACGTCGACATATTGATCAACAATGCTGGCATTGTGTGCTGCAAACCTTTCTGGGAACTGCACGATCGTCTTATCCAAAACACCTACAACATCAACATCATCTCGCACTACTGGACTGTGAAGGCTTTTCTGCCCTACATGATGCGTCACAATCGCGGTCACATCGTCACCGTCAGCTCCATTACGGGCATGTTGGGCACTTATGGTTGCAGCGACTACGCGGCCACCAAATACGCCACAATTGGCTTCCACGAGAGCCTTTTGACCGACCTCAAGGCGCATGGTTACGATCAGATCAACATGAGCTTGATTTGCCCTTATTACATCAATACGGGCATGTTCTCGGGGGTGAAGCCTCGCATGCAGCCCATGCTGGAGCCGCAGTACGTGGCCGATCGCATCGAAGGCGCCGTGCGACGCAACGAGGTCTGGTGCGTCCTGCCCAACTCCATACGCCTCCTTACGCCGCTAAAGTGGTAAGAAAAATATGATCATTATTTATTTGATATATTTTGAGTAGTTACAAAATATTTAATGATTTAACAGATTTATTTATAATTCACTCGTTATTCAACGATGATATGCAGCACGTTTTAGTGCAAAAGCAATGAAATATTTATACATAATTCACACATATTTCAGTCGTTTTAATCAACATGATTTTCAATTAAAAGGCAATACGTTTAAACAAGTGCTTAAATAAACGTTTAGGACTAAACCATTACATAAATAATATTTAAGTTATTGGTTTAGACATCTCACAAACGATATTGTTTTTTTTAAAAAGCTGTTCAAATGTTAAAATATTCGAGAATGAAAATTCATTGCTTGAACGAAGTTATTTTAAATTGACAAATACAGCAATTACGTGCACTTCAATTTAACTAATTTGTGCTTTTTGTTGACAAGCATATTTATAAAATTTTGTAAATTCTGTAGTTACATTATTAACAAATACTGCTTCAAAATCATTTTACTGCAATATCTGCGCTGCATATTATCAATGTTCTTTATAATTATTTTGTGATTTTAATATATTTTATTATTTGCCTTGCTTGCAGCTTGTTACCTGCCAAGATGTGCTGGGAGCTGATGTCGCGTGTGATACGCGGTCCCGAGTCGATGATGATGTTCCAGGGACGCGGACGCGTTGCCGCTGGCTAAAGCATCAGTTCCACTTGCAAGCCTTATTTACATTTATGTGGTTAGTTCTAAGTGTTAAAAGAGAAGCATTATATGTGGTTAAATAAAACAAAGATTGTTGTAATTGATTTACGTGCTTAATCCCGCACAGTGGTCTGCTGATAATAGTGCGGCGCCAGCTCCGTCAGCCACTCCTTCTTGATGACCGTCACATGGTTCATGAACAGCTTCGTCGTCTGCAGCAGCTCGCCATAAACCACGTACTGAGCTTGTGGCAACGTGTAGAGCGTGGAGTTGGGATGAATCGCCAGCTCGGTGCCGCTGCTGATTTGCCGATAAACCCCGGAATGATGCAGATAAGCGACCTGCGTGAAGAAGCCAGCCGTGATGCATTTGCAGAGCATCTCCACGTCGCCCTTGCAGGAGAAGATCGGTATGCCGTACTTTTTGCGAGCCAGGTTGATTAACTGCTCACGCAGCTCGCAGGCGCGCTTTAGATTGCGATAGATTAAATAGTATTGGCCGCAAAACTCCTTCGTCATGCCCTCCTCAACAAAGGCGGTGTAGATGTTCAGCAGCGTTATCAAATCCCCTTCGGCCACCTCAAAGTGTCTATGAGCTATGCGTCCACTTTGTTGAGCAGCTGCTGAAACGGGACGCGAAAAAATCGACTGCACCTGCAACATGGCAATGATGGTGATGATTTCCTCGGCGCAGCCCAGTTTGCCCGAGACGTGCAGCATCTTGGAGAGCATGGCGGTGAAGGGCAGCTCGGCGAGCAGAAATCCCACCGGCTTCGTCAGCTGTCCCTGCTCATCCAGGGCATCCAAAGCGTATAGCGTTTCCAGAGCTGCCAGCAAATTCTTGGCAGGCGGCGGCGAGGGAAAATCAAAGCGCAGAATGTTGCCAATGCCCAGCGCCTTGAGTTGCAGCACAGCGCCGCTCAGCTCGCTGCGACGCAGCTCTGGCGGCTGCCTGGGCGCCAAGCCATCGTAATCCTGCTTCGTATACAGACGATAGACTTTGCCAGGACGCACGCGTCCTGCGCGTCCAGCACGCTGTATGGCCGACGCCTTGCTGACGGGCACAACCATCAAGCTGTCGCTGCCGGTGGCGGCATTAAACCATTTCACCTTCACGTAGCCACAGTCGATGACGTAGACGATGCCGGGAATGGTGATGGAGGTCTCGGCAATGTTGGTGGCCAGCACAACTTTGCGCACGCCTTTTGGTGGGGTAAAGAACACCGCCAGCTGATCCTGGCTGCTCATGCTGCCGTACATGGGCAGCGCCTTGAGTGTCGGCGTTTCCTCGGTAGCTATGTACTCTTTGAGCAGGTCCAGCGCTTCCAAGACCTCCTCTTGACCCGTGAGAAAAGCCAAGATATCACCAGGCGGCTCCTTCTGATGCAGCTTCCAAATGGTCGACACCGTCTCTTTAACATAGTCCGCACAGGGTTCGTTGAGGTAGAAATGATGGACTGCGTGCATGCGTCCCTCGATGCTCAGTTTGACGCTTACTTCCTTGTCGCCCGGCCAGCTAAAGAACTCGCTGAAGAAGCTGGCGTCGATGGTCGCGGATGAGATGATCAACTTCAGTTGGCTGCGCTTGCGCAGTATCTTCTTGAGCAGCCCCAGCAGCAAATCCGTCAGCATATTCCGCTCATGCGCCTCGTCCACAATAATGACGCCGTATTGCGTGAGCAGCGGATCGGCGAGCAGCTCCCTCAGCAGTATGCCCTCGGTCAGGAACTTGATGCGCGTCTCACTTGACAGGCGCTCCTGGAAGCGCACCGCGTAGCCCACAGTGTCGCCCACGAGTTCGCCGCGTTCCTGGGCGACGCGATTCGCCAGCGTCACTGTGGAGACGCGACGTGGCTCGGTGATGGCGATGCAGCCCTTGCTGTGCCACCCCCATTCGTACAGGTACTGGGGGACTTGGGTGCTCTTGCCGCTGCCTGTTTCACCCACCAGAATCACCACTTGATGCTGTTCCAGGCAATAAAGGATTTGATCGCGATACTTGCGGATGGGCAAACGTTCGCGTTGCTCTGTTAAACCCAGATTGTGGTGTGCATTGAACACAAACGTTGAGTTTTGTGGCTCGTGTTCGCTGGTTGTCTCGGTGATGGCGTCGTCGGTGTCGGGTTTTAGGAATTTCGGCTTAAAAGTTGCCATTTCTTCATGAATTTGCTTTTATTTGCCGCTTTTTACGTTTGCCGACTCGATAAACTAGTTATCGCCTGAACAGCAATCGATATTTTTCGTGTCAGCTGTCAACGCACGCAATAATGCTCGTGCAATATATCGGACCACGCACCTACTTAACGATATATCGCAGCACGAGCAGTGTTATGAAACGCATAAGTTGGCGCGCAATTGCTGCACTCAAATTTAATTAAATAAAAACTATGTTCTTCTTTATTTAAAAACTTTCAAATAATACAAAAATAAATAATATATGCAGTTGATAATACTGAATAGCTGAAAACTTAAAATCACAAATCATTGCACAAGCGGTGTTTTTCGACACTTACATTTGTGTCGCATTTGCTGAATTCAAACTTTATTAAATAAAAACTACATTGTTCTTTATTTAAAACATGAATTGATTAAACTTTGTTTTCAATAATACTGGTTCGGTAATAACTAGTATAAATAAAAGCCAATTTTGTTTTCTAGACTTAAGTTCTTTATTTCAAAACTTTAAAATAATAAAAATATTCACTTAATATCACTGATTCTATAAATAAATGTACATTGTTAGTTTTAAAATTGTTTGTTTTCTTTTTTGTTTTTTTTTGAGGGCGACTTTTGCCGCGTTCACTTGTGAACAACAATGGGCAACACGTTACGTTTTATAAGGGGCACACAAGAATAATGAAACTTTATTTACGTTTTTTTTTGGATTTGTTGTTGTCGTTAATACTTAATAAATTAACTTACATAAGCTCTGTAATGCAATTTTCTTACGAGTTGACAAATCAATTTCCTACATATGGTACTTAGTATCAATCAGAATACAACTAAAAGCGACTGTATTTGCAATATGTATTATATATGCTTGACGAATGTGGAACTCTGTGCTCTCCGTTCAAGTTCAGCCTTGAACTGGGTATGTTTGTATTTGATTTTGTTTTGTTTTGGGGGGGCGGGAGGACTTTCCATGAAAGTGCGTTTCGCTAGGTGCGTGCATCTAAATGTATAGTTATATTTGTATTTTTATTTCATTTCTGCTAAATATTGTATATATATATATTTATATAATTGTTTCTTTTTGTTTTGTGACTTCTCGTGATATATGTAAATTTGATTGCATTTTTATTGTATTTTTCGTTATCGTTAGCGAGTAATTTTCCCGATCTGTATTTTTAACGGCATTTCATTGACTTAGCAGTTATTGTTTTCTTTGGTTTTTTCAAGTGCATTCTTGAATGTTGCATTCATCTGTTGTACGATTCGAAGGAAATTAATATAAACAAAGATCAACCTTAGTTTTAACCATTCATTTATTATTTTCAATATTTGTGTTTTGTTTACTATTTATTTTTAGCATATTTTCGTATACTCTGTCAGCTGTGCATGTGATCCTCGATTTATTCAAACTTTCCGCTTTTCATCAAAACTGAAAATAAAGCCCCTGCTAAAACATTAGAATTGTATTTTGCTCTTTAATTTTATACTAAATTGCATTTAGTTGTATTTGACTTTAATTAATATATAATTTAAATTGGTTTTTTGGTTTTTGGCTTGTTATTCCCTAAATATACATACATATAATTTAATGTTTGTATTTAAAACATGACCCACGTTTTTGTATTTTATTGAGTTAACACTCTATTGGTTTCGTTCGTATTTATATATACCATATATATTTATGTATTGGGCCGTAAAACGATTTTAGGCTACAGTAAAATATTTTCAATACTCGCTGCGAAGCTTAAGTCTTAACCGTGTGTGTAATTAGCTACAATTAATGTGTATAATTTCGAATTCGAAAACTTTTTGCATTTTCTTCGTTCTCGAATATGCTAAAAAAAAAAATCATCAGTAGAATGCTGTTGTGTCAAAGATGTGTTCTTTATTTATTTATTTGGTTTCTTGCTTAGCAGTCTAGAGAGTAAAGATTTTAATTGCTGTAAAAGCGTTTTTTGGTTTTGTTTTTTTTGGTTGTAAGCGTAAAATACAATACATACATATAAAGAAACTATTATTGTTACCAGAAGAAAGCTTTCAGTGTGGTTTGTTGCGAAGGCGAACGGCAGACGACCACGACCAATAGCCAATTAAATGTACCTGGGACACCAACAATTAAATTTTTGAATTGTCGAGGAAAGTGTGTTGGTAAACAGCCAAAATGTATCGATCGCTAACCATACAGCTATCGGGCTTTGCGCGATTGGCGATCAGTGTTGGTAAAGTTTGTGCAGTGAAAAAAGTGAAAGTTGTTCGGTGTCCGCGCTCCCGTTTTGCAATTATTAAAGTGATAGACATAATAAGCCTAAAATTCAATAATTTGCTCTGCTTTTGCTCTTTGGTAAGCCATACAGCATACTTTCTATACATCTCATATCTTATCACATGCTTTGCATTTTGTCGGCTACTTAATACGTGTCTGTGTGTGTATGTGTGTGTGGGTTTTCAGCGCGCCTAAAAGTGAGCTGCAATTGTGACTGTGTAGGTGAGAGTGAGGTTAGGTTTACAGCTTGTCCAGTTTGGTTTGTGGTTCAGTTGGACTTATGGGCGACATTTCTACGCTGTCGAGCAGCGGCGTCTTCTCCTCGCTGCAGCTGCTGCCACCCGGCTCCTCGTCCATGTCCATGACAAAGATGCGCGACAATTCGGCGCCGCTCAACGTGCGACGCGACGGCGACTCATCCAATGAACTGTTATCCTCAGCGGCAGCGCTGCCTCCGCCGCTGCTGCTGCTGCTACTGCTGCTGTTACTGTTACTGCTGCTATTAGTGTTAACAGAGTTGCTGTTGCTGTTGCTGTTGCTGCTAATGTTAAGCGCCTGATCGAGGGATTTGGAGGGTGTGCGATAGTTGTTGTTGGCAGTTGCTGGAGCATTGTGGGAGCTTAAATTCGATTGGCAGGCGAGCGTGGCCAGGGATGTTGTGGTCTTAATATTGGTCGTCTTCAGGTGGTTAATGGAACAGCTGCTCCAGCTAAGCTTGCTGCTGCGCTTCGGCGGCTGCAGTTGATGTTGCTGCTGCTGTTGCTGTTGATGTTGCTGTTGCTGTTGTTTATTATTGTCATCATTGAAGCTCATTTCGTCCTCGCTGCCGCTATGCGTATTATTGATGGCCGTCTGCTTTAATCGCACCAAATGCCGCTCCGAATACGATTTGCGTGCATCCATGACACGCAAATAATCGGAAGATTCGCCGAGATCTTCGCTCTTGGAGCTGCAATAGCGACGCGTGTGACCAGAGCCCGAGCCGCAGAAACTTGTGGTCACACTCAAACAGCAGCTACTCTCATAGTGATTGTCACGCAGCGAACTCGGCGACAGTCGCGTTGAGTGCGGCGAATGCGGCGAATTCGCAGAATGCGACGAATGCGGCGAATGATTCGGCGAATGCTCGAGCAGCGAATCGTTGCTCTTGGCAATGCGATTCTTGCGATAGAATTTGCTATCGCGCCACAGCGTCTGCCGCTGACTGGAGCCAACGCCGCCGGCGCTGCTCGTGCGCTGCAGCTCCATGCTGCCGCTGACGCTGGGATGATTTGTGGGCGATATCTCCTGGCAGCAGCCGTTCGACGACGTTTTGCTGATGCGAAACGAGGCGTGCGTCAGTTTCTTGTACTTCTCGCTCTGCATATTGACGCGATTGTCGGAGTGCGTGCGATCCGCCATCGGCATGAAGGCGTTGTCGATGCGCCGCTCCTCCTCCAGCGAGCGGAAGGCCAAACGATTCACGTGCTTCAGATGGTGTTTGTCGGGGTTGGAGCCGCTGCGCTTGGGCGACATGTCCTCGAAGGAGCTGACGCGATACTTCTGCGAGAATACCTCAATCATGCTGGAGCGCTTGGAAGGCGATGTGGTGTAGATGGAGTTCTGATCATTCACAAGTATTTTGGGCGGATCGAATTGTTGCTGCTGTTGCTGCTGCTGCTGTTGTGGCTGTTGCTGCGATGTGGAGGCGATGGAGGAGTTGCTTGAGTTGCTGGTGGCGGTCACAAGTATTTTGGGGGAGAGGGAGACGGGAAAGTGCTGTGGTCGCATGTTGCCCAGCGAACCGCAGCCGGAACCGGACGATGTCGAGCCGCTGCCCGACATGGCGTCATCAATGTGCAGAAAATTGCTGGGCGAACTCTCGCGACATGGCGACGAAATAGCTGAATCTTGAGAGACCATGCTGCGCGGTATGGTTGCCAGTTCCAGGCAGGTTTCATTGCCATTGCCCGACGTGGTGGCAATGATGATGTCCTCGACACCCTCGTCGATGGGCGAGGAGATGGACTGAAAGCTGCTGAGACGAATGCTCGACGAGCCGATGGACAAATCATTGTCGGTCAGCGAGCCAAAGGCCGAGTCCTGCGATGGATTGCTACGCCCATATTTCAGGCACTTGAGCGAGTACTCGAGGCGACGACTCTTCGAGTTCTTGTAGTTGCACATGTCGGCTGTCAGCTGATGATTGAAGGAGGCCGCCGCCGCTGCCTGCAAACGTTGTCCGTTGCCACTCGAGCCACTGGCCACGACACTGGCATCATCTGACAGCGTTGTCAACTGCAGCTCCTCCTCCTCCGCCTCCACCTCCGCCTCGACTTCCTCCTCGCTGCCTTCCCTGCCCTCGGCGAGCAGCACATTCAAATTGCTTTGGCTGCTGGTGCTGCAGCGAATCGTCGGCTGTGTGTTGTGCAGCTCCTGGACTCCGCCGCCAGTGCTGTTGTCATCCGAGTAGAGAGCCGCATGGTCGCAGTAGTGAATGGGCGACTCACTGGCCTCATACTGCTGCCTGTGCTGGGTGCGTGTGAACGACGAGGAGGCGGAGGCGGAATGCCATTGCTGGTAGCGCTGCAGCCGCTTCATGTGGCAGCTGCTGCCGCTGCCGCTGCCACCCACGACAATCTCTTCGAGCAGTCCCTCCTCCGAGTCGCTTGATATGTCAAATGAGTCCATTGTTCGGCTGATGCTGTGTGCAAGGCGAGAATAACAATCAAGAAAACCAAAGCAAAAAAAAATTGTAGGTCTATATAAAGTGGACAAGTTATAGCACTGGAAACCTGTACACAGTGAGAAAAATTACGCGTTCTAAAAACAAGCATACGATTCTTGAATTTAAATAGTTATTTTCAAACTACAAATTCTTGGGATACGAAGGACTTTCAATCCTGACAGAGCGAGTATTCTAGCAACCAAAGTTGTTGGTTATTTAAAAATAATTGGAATAATAACTATATAAAAAAGTGTAACTTTAAATTATTTCCATTTGAAAAAGTATAACTTAAAATAATTTTCATTTAAAAAATTCAATTTCGATATGACAAATTAAATTTATTTAAAAATAAAAATAAAACAAAAAAAGATGTGTAACAAAAAATTATAAAAGTTATAAACATAATAAAATAAAATATTATAGTTTTGGCTATTTTGTGACAAACAAATATTATCGTTTTGGCTAGTTTTTGAACTAAAATAAATGCAAGAATTAATCATATGATAATTAAAGATAATTTCAATTTATAAAATCTAATATCTAAATGATTATCTTTTTGTTTTATTTTTAATTAAACCACAAATTCAAATTCAATACAAATTTAATTTAAGATTTCTTTGAATTGTGCTTGATTTGAGTACGTTTTTTTTCTCGCCGTGTAGCTTCCAACGAAACTTGTCTTGGCTTCGATGCAGGTCACGATGCCGTTGTTCGATGTGGCTGGGATCAGCATCGATACTCGTATTAGATGCCTATGGCACCTGATTCTATTGTTCCCTCTCTTGCTCTCTGCGTGTGTGTGTGTGTTTAGGCCATTCAATAGTAATATGCGCTGTGAATATGCATGATAGTGAGTGTGAGTGTGAGTGTGTGTAACTGAGTGTCTGTGTGAATGCTTGTGGGTGTCGATGAATGCATGAAGTCGGGCGTGAGCAGCTGCCATCGTGCTGCAGTTGAAGCGATAACAAATACCTGGTATACGGTGCAATTTGCTTTGTTCCTAAAATCTGATTAACCTTTGACTCTTAGAGAGCTTCTGGTAAATACATACTATATGTATAATACTGTTGCTGATAACTCTAAATGAGCTGACTTCTCTACTTTAATGTAATTACTTGCTCCATTTGTTTCATGAGTTTATTGTTTCAAAAGCTAGCAATAAATACACGTAAGATTAAGTTCAAGTGCCGGAAATTGCTTTGTTTAATATATTCAACACATTTTTATACATTTCAGTTACTTTACAACGTCGATTCAACACTGAAAAGGATTTTACACATCGAGTTTTGTATCTTACAATGAAATGTGGTGAGTTAAGCATTTTAACAATTTAATACACAATTAAACAAAGAACACACTGTAAAGAGTGTGCCAAAAAGTTATGCAAATTAAAAATAAAATTTATTCCAAAAGCCTGCATGCTCATTTAATGACTAAGTAAAATAAAACACTTATGTGTTAGACAAACGTGCATATTTACTAATAATAAAAACATTTAAGCAGCATAACTGATTTAAAAAACTAACAAATTGATATGCGAACAAATAACTAAATAAATAATTGAGAAAAAACGTGTGGCCTTGCGGGTGGTGTGTGAATTGGGCTCTGAAATGTCAGCTGGGGATTCGATTTGAATGTATTTTGTGGTTTCGCTGGCAAAGTGTGGTGCATTTTGTTGTGGTTGTGGGTGGGAGGTGGCGGTGGTTTTGTGTGGAGGCCGCTGGTGGTTTTTAGCATACAAAAATTTGCCACTTACCACTTTGTTCATTTTACTTTTCTGTTTTTTTTTTTTGTTTTGCAAAACACAACAACAACAAATTAGATTGCTTTGTTTATGTGTTATTTGCATTTTTCTGACTGTTTTCCATTTGGGGTTTTCTTTTTTTGGAGGGTACAAAAATTGCATTTTGAGTACAAAAAGTTGTTGTGATTGATACGGCTGTTCGTATATATATAAGGTAAATTGTATGCTTTATTCATGTATTTCATTTCATTTGTCATTTTTGGTTGATCGAGAGTTTTACACTTTAGTAATTGGTAATTGTGAGTGATTTGTTGTGAGTTTGAGTTTTTCATTTCTCTATATTTTATTTGCATCTTTGGTTGGGCTGTTTTTTTGTTCATATAGTTTTTTGTTTTTTTTTTTTTTTGATTTGGTTTTTGGTTTTTGGTTGTTGAGGTTGTTAGTTTAGTACATACGAAAGACTTCATAGGGCGCAGGCGGAACACTGTAGTAGTTAGTTCGAACGGGTTATGTAAATAAACAAATGCAGAAATGCAACAATTTGTAAATCATAAATAAAACACACACGTATGTAAGATAAACAAAAATGAACGTTGAAAGACATTCAAGAGCTGATCTGTATGTATCGATGATGTATAGATGAGGCTTGTGTAACTGCAACTGGTTCATTTTATTTATTTTTTGCGTTGGGTTCGCAACACTAAGACATATATAATATATAAACATATTTATAAGTAGTAGTAGTAGTATGTAGAGTTGAGTTTTTTTTTAATTGGTTTTTGTAGAGAGAAAGAGAGAGTAAACATTGCATACAAAATATACTTTAGTTGAAAAATTCCTCTACTACAAAGAAGTTATTATTTATATTTATATGTATATATATAGTATATATGATATTATATATAAAGACATGCGATTGGTTTGATTGAGGCAGCAAAAGATAAATTTACACTGAGAGATAGAGATAGAGAAAGATGCTTAAAATATACATGAGCAACGACGATGTGAATTGGGCATTTTTTATACACATATTTAAACATATATATGTATATGCAGATATAGTACTTGTATATTGTTTGGTAGTTGCCTGTCTTCCTCCTCCTGCTTATTACTTAATTACATTCCTGTCTTGTATGCATAATTTTCAAGCACTTAATACTGACAGCACAGCACAGAACAGACACTCGCATATTGTCTCAGAGTCGAGAGAGAGATTACTGGCCAGAGCATTACCATAATTACCGCAGGCACGCACAGCAGAGTACACAGACAACACGGACAGACAGACAGGTGCACGAGACACACACACACACACACATACTGACATTTATATGCAGAACACATACACACACATTTATGTAGTTTATGACGCCATTTTTTTGTGCTCTCATTTTGTTTTAGTTGCCCGCTTGTGTTCACCTTTCTGTTGTTGTTTTTTTATTCAACACATCATTCTAAGTTACACACTCATTTGGGCAGCATTTGTGTGTGGATGTGTGTGAGTGTGGATTTCAGTGTGTGTGTGTGTGCGTCACAGTGTGCTTCTTTATTAACCTGAAAATGCACTAAGCAACCTGCAGGGGCGCTCTCATCTAAACAATGGCGACCTCTTGAAAAAGCCGTTTTTTGCATACAAATTCAACTCTCTAAAAGCGCAATTCTAAACATTTCTAGAAGCAGGAATTTCCGTGAAACTCTCGCTCTGCGGTTAAGCTACTCTAAAAAAAGGGCTAAATTAATTAAATTACACTATTATGCCTACAGTATTTATATTCTAAACAAAAAGTAAGCATTTCTATAAGCTTAGATTTAAAGAACTTTCCCAACAATGCAATGCTAGAAAAAAAATGTCTATGACAGGATGAAAATTAAATTTTAGTAGAATCACAATTTTTTTTTGTGGGAAGTTTTTCACTTTTTCGTACAATTCTTTGTTGTAGAAGTTTCTATACATTTTTGTATTTTCCCAATTAAAAGTAAAATGTATAAACAAGAAGAGAAGCGTCAGATTTTAGTAGAATGAAATTCATTGTTTCCAGAAATTTCGATATATTTCGTTGATATATTTCCAAACAAATAAACTTTTCTATGAGCAGGATGATTTACATAAGAATTGTTTTTATAAGAATGACAATTTTTGTTTGTGAAATTTTCTTTACATTTTTCTTAATTTTAAAATAATCATGCTCCTGAACTGAATGAATAGCCCTTAACAAACTCTGAAATATGTCCAGACTCAATTTATCTAAACTAAAAACTACAAGTAAATTGATGCAAATTTATGCTGAGCAAAGCACTAGGAAAACATGTGAACATCTCTAAGAATGGCATGCAAATTTCCAAAGCAGACATTTCACTAAACTATAACCATACGCTGGATTTATCTGCCTATAAAGCTACCTCAGAGAGTCGGTGAGTGGAGGACAGGACACATAACTTTTTTTTATGGACCAAAAACTAAAAATCCTGAACACAGACATTTAACAAAGAGTACGACGATGACTATTTGCTGAGAACGTTTTTTAATTGGGGGTGTTGAACGTGTCTATGAAGAGATATTTGAATGCGACTTGTGCTCGTGTGTGTGTGAGTGTGTTGTGTCTGTGTGTGTGGGTGAGCTGCATTTTGCTATGGCAGTGAGACGACCGAAAAAAAAAGAACAAACAAAGTCGTTCGCTTGCTGTGTTGGACACTTACCCAGTGCGTCGATCATGCGGCGTCGAGGGTGGCGTGCAGGGTGAACTTGCCTCGCTGAACGAGTTGCCCAGGGAGGCGCATTGTCGCTTCTTAACAGCGTGCAGCAAATTCAGCGTAGAACGGCTGAGGCTCGGCTTGATTGTCTGCAAGCACAGAAAGTTATACAGGATTTTTATTTAATACGACATGGAAAAAATTACAATGTGAAATTAAGAGTTAAAACTATACAAATTAAAAATCATTGTGAATTTGTACTTACACTGAAACAGGGACCGCGCAGCTCGCGTAGATCGATGCTGCGAAATAGATCGCATAGGACTAGGTCCTCAACGGAGGGGCAAACGCCGCTAGGCGGCTCAAAGATAATACCTAATATGTCCAGAACCTGCAAGCGAGCGAAATGGCCAGTCAATTACAGCTTTCAATTGTTATATGCTGCTGTGTTTACCTGGCCAATTTGTGGATAATGCTGCAGCTCCATTTCGAGCACCCGCATGGACGGTTTCGGTGTGGTCAGCTCCTGGCCGGTGCACATCTCGTAGAGCAGATGGCCGAAGCAAATGATGTCGACATTCTCGATTTCCGTTACGGAACGCGACCACGTCACGGCATTGTTGCGCGAACTCAGGCCCAGCAGGCCGTTCTCAAGGCCCGATAACCTGCAACCGCAAAACACACAGAAAAACACACAAATAAGCAAACGGTAAAGGAAAATGCATAATTAAATGTTGACCCCGCTCCATCTGGCGCATAATATTTTAAGGATAACGCTCATTACTATTCGCCACGTTTCTTTTGGCCAACAACATGTGGCAGCTTTTATGAGCCGCAAAATGTGTTCGTTCGTTGTACTGTGCGTTGTTGTCACATGGCCCCATTGTGCGTCAAACTTAATATGTTAATATATTACAATTCTCACGTCGTTCCGGGCGCACAATGACATTAAATAATAAAAAGCGGCAGTATGCGAAATGTTACTTAGTCGAGCCTAAAGAGCGAACATTACGGTCGCATTAAACGAACATTATACTCGGTGGATGCTTCCGCTTTTGAAGCGTTGTCCAATTATCCTAAAACTATAATCGTATAATGGCCTAAGGAAATGTCGGCCCACATTTTTGATAGCCATTGTAATTCATAGGAAAATGATTATTTAAATGTCATTTCTAAATGCCAACTATGTAAATTGGGTCGCCTGAACTTTCAACTTTAATCGACTTTCAGAGTCTCCTTTTCTATTTGCCTTACGAGTATGTCGCCCCCCCAAAATACACGCCCACATCGTTGAGCGAATATTTTGCAGCATTTATATTAAATGGCAAAATGCTAAAAGGGTTTTATATTTTATTTTTTGCCACACTCGATGTGTGTTTGTGTGTGTTGAATACGCCTTGTCGCCTGCCCTGAATCGCATATAAACTGTAGGATTTTTGTTGCGAGGGACAGAAAACAAAAGAAACGTAATTTTAGATGCATTTATAATGCCTGGAAAATAGGCAGCGATTTTGTTAAATTGCTTTTAATTTGGCAGCTGTTAGAAATTATTGTCCCATTCTATTCGATAGCAATACTTTGATTGCAATGCATTGTTCGAAAAGAAAAAACTCAATGATGAGTTATCGATTTTCGGGCATTGCTGCGTGGCAACCCATTAGGCAAATTAATTTACAGTCTAGTGATTGCTGTGAACTCACCTGGCAGCGCCGTTCTGTAGTATGACATTGCCGCTGTGTAGATGGCCGTGAAGTGGAAAGCCGCGCTCCTTCAGGAAGAGCAGCGCCTCCAGTATCTGGCGGCCCAAACGCTGCACTTGGCTCACGGGCAGCCCGTTCGGTTTGCGTGTGTATTTGCGCGCCCACGGCTCGTTCCATTGGGCCTACAATTTAAGAGGAGACTATTTTAAATAGGAGACTTAATTAAACGCGAATGAAACTCGCACCTTGAAGATGAGATCCTTGAGACTGCCGCGCGAGTTGAAGGGCGTGACCAGGCAGGCATAGTTATGCGAGCTGTTGCGCAAGAAGCCCAGATCGAGCACCGGATAGATGTACGGATGATGCAGGGAGCCCAGCAGCTCCATGAGTATATCACGTGCACTCTCATTGGGCGGCAGATCCTCGAAGGCCACGCAATCTGTGGGCAGCGGCAACAGCGTCAGCAACCGATCCGTGCGGACCTAAAATGTAGATAAATGGGTGCATATTTAACAGGGAATTTAGCAGGCATCCAAAATAAATTACAAAACTTGGAATAAACTTGAGAGTCTAAAATTAAATTAGACTAAAACATAAATAATTATAAAAACGTACGCCCAAGCTCTGTTGTTCAGTTTTAAATGAAAATCCTCACCTCACTCACAAATTCTATTAAAGCCTCAAAAACTGATTATGGTCTTTGTTTTAGAATTATCGTTGATATTATTTTATTTCATTGACATCATCATGGAAATTTATTTATTGCACCTGAGCGAATAAAAAAATTATAAATTTGTGTCTTATAGAACGAATCTCAATGTTGGAATAGAGTTTGACTGAAAAAAAAACACATGGTCGATCAATTTAGAGCTCAAGAATAAATTTGGTTTCTGTGTTGGAATATTTATCGATATTATTTTGTATCCTATACATTTTCATGGAAATTTATTTATTTACATTTGCCTAAAAATGTTAAAAAAATCCTAATTATTAGTTTTTTAGCTATTGTGCTCAAAAATTGTAGTCCAAAATGTTTAAAATTTTTTATAATTGATTATTTGTCCATTTTACCCCATAATTTTTTAAATTTAAATGGTTATGGTTACGGAAGTTCAGAGTTAATTTTGTTATATGTAACTCACCGATGCATCGTTGACCAGAAACCAGTTCTTGCCGTGCCTTGAGCCAATCTCATCCAGATGTGCAATCACCTCGTAGCGCCCATTGGCGCTCTGTATCCACTCTTGTGTGGCATTCAGCGCTCGTTCCCGTTGTGCTCGCTCTCGGGGACTCCGCTCCACGATGCCATTGCCGCTGTCCAGCGCCGAATATTGATACTTTATGTTGTTGGGTCTGCAAATATTATTGAGCCACGATTAGATTTTGTCCCATTTGCCAGTTGATTTAGTTCTGATTATATATTGTTGAGCGCATACAGAAAGGAATTCAAACTATTTAAATTCAAAGAGGAAATAAGTTGTACTAATCATGTCAATGTCTGCAACAAACATTTTCCACATTCATGATACTAATATTATTATGATTTATGTACATTATTTAAGCGCTCATTAAATTCAATGAGTTTTTGATGAAGCTTCACATAAATTTTTCCCCCTTTCTTTACATTTTTATTTTTTTTGTTTTTGGTTTAATGCGCATCGTGTTTTTCTCAATTGGTCAACTAATTTACATAAAATGACCGCACTTAAAAATTCAACAAAATAAAGCGAAGATAAAGCATTTCAATTTGTAATGTCCTCTCTTGACCCGTTCGCTTGGTTTATTTATGCTCAATCCCCCTTTTTGTTTAATTTATTTAGCAATGCATTATCTGATGCCTGCATAAATAATTGTAAAAAGCCCTTAAAAGCTCCATTTTGCCTGGTTGGTGGGTTGGTCGCAAATCCAATTTAATTTAATTGTACTTGGTTCAAAGACTGAATATGATTTTGACTTTATGGTTGTCAAATTGCGGTAAACTGAGAGGAGGATATCAGTCTATAATCTGGTCACTAGACGATAGTGTCTGAGCGGACTAATTTAGTGTGGTAATTCTTAAGAAAATTACCAATTGTTCATATACATTTTTATTTAAGTCATTTTGTTTTAAATGCTTTCAAATTTAATTTTCAGAAATAAAATAATAATCAACACAGTCATCAAAAAAACAATTGATATATTTTATTAATATAAAACAAAATAATCAGTATTTTTGCAATATGACAATATTTTATTATTAAATCAAATACTATTGAATTTCTTGCGACCTTCAAATAGTAAAAATAATCTACAATTAAGTAAATAAATAATTCAGTTAGTTGTTATTATTAGAGGAATTCAATAGGAATGTTGTATAGTTTGATTATGCAAACATAATTATAAAATCCCAATTTCGAACACAATTCTCTGTAGAATTTATTCAGTAAATGTAGTAAATAGGACACAACAAATTTGTGTTTTACGTTTCGAAACTAGATTGTGGTGAACCTTTGAGTCAACTACAACTTGCTGCAATTGAAATACGAGAATAACATGGAATTCCGATAGGTCAGAAGCATAAATTTGTGTGTAGATTCGTCAGGGACAAAACGTATGTGGATGGTAATAGGCGATGCTTTATCAGCATGAACAACACATGTCTAAACCATTTTCACTTGACCACATACATTGTCACAGGCCACACGACAATTGTTGCACAATTTAGAAAGTTTCTGGCCATAAACAAGCAAGTTGGCAAGCATCTGGGATGTGGCATGCCATTGACATGCAAGCCGCATTCAAATTGAACACCCAAATATAATAAAAACTTGTTGAAAAATAATTTGCACAGAGCAGGTTGAAAGCCGCAAATTTAACCGACCTGCACCTGGTTGTGCATAGAAGGTCGAGAGCAAAAGTTTTGGCAAATAGAGTTGCTGAAGCTTGCCAAAAAAACTCAGTTCAGTTGTCGACGACAGCAGGGAGGAGGAGGAGGACAGAGATTTGGAGAGTTGGAGACGAAGATAAAGACAAAACCTGCCTGCACAATGGCGCAGCGGAAACGGAAGCAAGAGTTTAGCATGTTTTCAGTTGTCGTGTTGTGCACAATTTATTATTTGTTTATTATTTGCTGGATTGCAGAGAGAAAAAATATAGGGTCTGTGAAGGGGTTATTTTATTTTTGTTCTGTTTCTATTATTTTGTTGGCCAAGTGGGCGAGAAATGCAAATGCAAAGTGGATAAACTGAAACTGAAAGGGAAAGCGTGTCAAAACGAAAGCAACTGCAGTGTCTCGAGTTGCTGCGGCTTAATTGTGTAGTAAAGAGGCTAAAAAGAAGTGACAAATGAAAGAACGAACAAAAACACACGCACACACACACACACACACACAGACGTCGTACACCCTTAAACATACATAGAAGAGGCAGGCTCATGAACAAACACTTGCAGGCCACTCAATCAAAACAGAGCGAAGGTTAAGCACATCCTCGGGTTAAGTTTAGCATGTGTTTGAAAATTTAATAAGGCAGCAACAACACGCTCTAGGCTGCCTTTGTCTGTTTGCCTGAGTGTGTCATAAAAGTTGGCCAAGAGACAGAGCTACGCTTTCATTCCTGCGGCGTGTGGCATGCGGCGTGCGGTCGAAAGTTTATTGCGTCAGAGTCGAGCGACAGAGCGAGCGAGCAAAAAAAGTGCGAGTGTAAATCCATTGCAAGGCCTGACACACAGTTTTTGGGCCATGTGCCTTTTAAATGCATCGCTTGCGCTTGGGCCAACGGTGCGTATGAGCAACAACTCGGTTTGTTTTTCAGCTGCAGCCACCGCATTTTGCACTCTACAGTTTATTGTTGTTTGTTAAGTGCCTCAACCTTGACTGTTGTGCACATCGTATATATATTATGTGCGATAAAAACTTGCGCACAAATACAAAAGTTTGTACTCGTATTTATTTAAGCTAATTTTAGCAAACCTCTTTTTTGCAGCTGCCGAAAGCCATTCAAGTTTTTTGCTTATCCCGTGAAAGGGAGCGAAAGGGCGGGGCCAAAGAGCACATAGCTCGACAAATATTTGCACAACACTCGACACACTTACACAGGCTGTGTGTGTGTGTGTGTGTATGTGTGTGTGAGAAGGCTTGGCTCGTTAGGCAAGCCAAAATATTGGCAGAACAATGAAATAGAGCTCGCAACATGTAGCTTGAAACTGCACGCAAAAGTGCGATTAAAAATACACAAGATTTTAAAGTTATTAGTAAATAAAAAAATGACACTTTTAAATAGTATTTAAAAATAAATTGAGAAAGAAATAAATGGCAAATATTTTTTTAAATTAATTGCCAATTAATTATTATCAAATTATAAAAGGCAAAATCAAACGCAAATTATCTGTTGATATGTGAAACTCATACAAAGTTCGTTCAGAGCAAAGTCGCCAGCTTTGCGACCTTGGCTGCGGCAACCTTCTAAAACAGTTCGAGCAGCCCCGCAAAATGAGCTGAATCTATAAAAATATGAGCATATATATATTGCTATGGCAATACGTGAACAGTAACTGAACAGCAGCAGCAGCAGATGCTGTTCTCTTTTTCTCTCTGTAGTAAGCAAGCTCAGCTCCATAATTAACGTGCTCGAGTGTGAAATTTTTTATTGCATACTTAGCAGCGCCGCATTTGGGTATAGGGGTATGTATGCATACACACACACGTATCGATGCTCGTTAGAGACCCGCACACACACACACACACAGAGAACACATCGCATCGAATTCGCGCACAACACACAAATAGATGGCGTTCCAGCAGAGACACGCGGCTCTGAGACTCACGCTCGCTTGCACATTCATCACACGGCTCAGCACGCGGCAGTCGAGTGCCAAACACACACACTCACAAACACTCACACACACTCAGAGCACAGGTATTCAACATTCAGCTGGGACTTTCATCAATGCGCGGAAGCGTTTCCTTTTTTTCGCAAGAGCAAGAGCGAGTGAAATTTTCCAAGTTGATAATTTAATTTGCAATTTTTGTGCTTTGCGTCTAATTTGAGAATTTCACCTTGGCAACTTTTCACCCCTCTCCCACCCCCTCCGCCGACTCGTCCACTTGGCAATGCATTTTATCATCGTATTTAATTTGTATAAAAAAAATGCGTCTGCATTTTGCTGACTTTGGTTTTTTTTATTTGCGCGTCAACACTTTGCGCCATGTGGTTTTTACCCCTTTTCATGATCATAATTCATATTGCGGCCAAAGAGTTTTATGGCTTTTTTTTTCGTTGTACATTATTAGCGTATGCATTTAATTTGCTTGGGGCGCCAAAAAAATGCACCCAAGATAACATAACATAAAAGGAAAATAATAATATTATTATTGGTTCATAATCAAGTCTGAAAATGGCAATTTCAAAATGATGTTTCTGTTTGAAAGCAGAAGCATTCACAACGTGTTTGCTCTTCAAGTTCAAATTGTGAAGTGTTTTTTATTTATTTATATAGTATAGTATATTTTGTGGTGGTTTTAATTGTGGTTTTTGTGCGCTATATCTAGATCTACGTGAAAAAGCATTGCGAACGCCATTAGCCGCTAGTTATTGAGCATGCAAAGTGCTTTTTGGGCTAGAGAACGAAAAAGCAATTGAAACGAACGCAAAAATGTTATATGTTATGAAACAGAAACCCAAATCGAAACTGAGCAACAACCAAAAAGAAAAAAATCACTTGAAACGCAGTCGAGAAAAAAACTTTCAAACTAATGTGAAAAATATGCCAATTGATTGTGAATATATATGTATTCTATTCTATGTAGTATATATAAGTATATGAGATATACAAATGCTGAAGGTCTCAATTTTTGTTCGGTGCTTTTTTGTTTGAGTGTTTGTTGGTGTAAAGTGAAAAATACGGAAATTAGTTGGGGGGAGGAGGTTAGGAAATAAAAAATATATATATGAGATTATATAAAGTTGAAAGCTGATACACATAAATTGAAAAGGCAACCTTGTTGTTAGTACTGAATCTATGGTATCTCTACTTCCGGTTTCCGCTGGCATCGATTTGCTAAAAAAGAGCCTAGCAAGATTGTCTAACCTCGCGCTAACCAGCGGCGATTTCTCCGAGTGCTCGGATTGATCTGAGTTATCTTGGTCCGAGCTGGCCGACCGGTTGCTGCAAATAGATGGACGCGAAAAAAACGTAACGTGGAAGAAGTGTTTTGTTTTGTTGTTGTTTTGGAATAGAAGATAAACAAATTGTTTTGTTTTTTTTTTTTTGGGAATAAAGAACAAAAAGGTATTTGTAGTACATCAAGTTTGTTGTTGTTAAAGTATAAATTGTGATTTCACATATATTCTTTTGTATGTTCGATTATTTTTGCACAAATTTTGCCAAATAAGCAACAATGGAATAACAAACGAAAATAACAAAACAAATCATAATAATATCACATGAGAAACCTGTGCAATTTACTGTGTGGCGTTACGAGAGTTCTCTCATATATATTTTTTTCTTATTTTTTTTTGGCTGTGCGAACGTCCCACATCGCAATCGATTATGTTGTTCTGGACTCTGATCTATTTGCAGTTTTGCACATTGCACTTTGCACTTTGCGTATTTGTGTGTGAGAGTGATTTTGTGTGTTTGGCTGACAGTCTGTGCCATCAGTTGTTGTACTCACCTACTGTAGATTTGGCGTCGATTGGCGGCTGTCAGCGCTGAGACATCAAATTCTATCGCCGAATTGGAGCGCTTCAGTCCATTCGCCTTGTGCAGCTTCTTCATAATGTGTTTTACTTTCCTATTGTGTTTGCATTCATTATAGATTGATTTTGTTTTTGTTTTTGGATGTGGGGAATATACGAGTACGATGTGTGAGAATGTGTGATGTGATTTACAAGAAAAAACTCAAACATTTGGATTTGCAGCAAAACAACAAATTGTTGAAGTGTCGAAATGGGCTAATAAAATATTCAGACAAAGTCTTTACTACATGACTATAAAGCTGCTCGACATTATTTTGAATTTTAAATTAGTTGAAAGTTCAGAAGTTATTACGAGTTAAATTTGTCTCAAATTATCTTGTAAAAGTTCAAAATAATCTGGCATGTAACCAAATTTATAATAGGTTTAAGTATTGAAGGTAAAAACTGTATTTTCAGTTGAACTTTTAAATTCAATTTTTGATTTTAATTGTATGCATTGAATACTTTGAAAAATTGTTGTACTCTAAAATTGGACAAAATTTATATTCTTTTCTGAAAGAATCTTTTCAAAAATATTTATAAATATATATTACTCCAAAAGAAATATAAATTGTGATTTTTATATTTTTTTCTGACAATTTAAATCTGAAGGAATGTTTCCAAAAATATTGAAAAAAAAAATATAAAACACTCTAAAGGGAATATAAATTGTGATTTTTATATTATTTTCTGATTATTTCAATCTGAAGGAATGTTTTCTAAAATATTGAAAAAAATATAAAACATTCTAAAGGGAATATAAATTGTGATTTTTATATTATTTTCGGATAATTGCAATCTGAAGGAATGTTTTCAAAAATATTGCAAAATATATAATTTTCTATTGAATTTCTGCCCTTTCGACACTTGCATCAAATAGTTAAAATTTTTGTAGAGAAGTTGATTTTAAGATGAGTTGGCTGCTGCTGTTGGGTAGGTGGATCGTTGGGTGAACTCACTTTTCCGGCACCGGCGGCCTGACGAAGGGATCGTGTCCGGTGACGGCGCTGGCACGGCTATCGAGCCGCTGCTGCTGGGCAGCTTTGTTGAATTTGAACATGGTGAAGGACTTTTTGGCGCTGGCCACCTCGCAGACGCGAACGATGATCTTGCGGCTGCTCTTGAAGACCGTGTTCAGCGTTTTGTAGACGAGTATCGAGACGGACTTGGAGGCGTGCGGATGGTTGTGATGGTGGTGAGGATGCGAGTGCAGATGCGACTCGCCGCTTGGCTGTGCTTGCTGTTGGGGCAGTGGGGTGGGCAGGGATTGCTGCTGCTTCAGTTGATGCACTGCAGCATGCGGCGACGACGACGTCGATGATTGTGATCGGGTGATGACTTTCTGTACTGCGGGCTGTATTGGCTTCGGCTGCTGCGGATGTTGTTGCTGTTGGATGAGTTGTTGTTGTTGTAGCTGCTGTTGCCGACGGCAGCTGATGATGAGCTCCGGCTCCGGGTTCTGGAGCGCTGGCGAGGCGACTTCGCTGCAAGTGTCCTGGTATCGATAACAGTACAACGTGGGCAACGATAACAAGTGTGAGCGTGTGTAATTGTTTTGTTTTTATTTCGATTTGATTTGATTTGATTTGATTGTTGTTGTTGGTAGTTTTTTGGTAACAAAAGTTGAGTTTGTTTTGAAATGGAAAGAAATATGCAATAATAGTTTTAATAAAAGTTTTTGTCCATTGCACACGGGGTATGAAACACAGCAACAAAAGGGAATTACAATAAACGGAACTGAGTAAAGCGATTCGTGAAACGTAAAATCAAATATTTCTGCTGCAAGTTACGAGTTGCAAGTTACGAGTAGCAGTTGCAGTTGCAGTTGCATTTCAAATTCGAGACGTCGTCGTTTGATTGTGTTTGTGTGTTTTGCTGACGTCACAATATGCACAGTTCAATTGCACACAGCAATCGATAACGAGTGCGTTTGTGTCTGTGTGTGTGTATGTGTGTGTGTGTGGTTGTGTGTAATTAATTTGCCGTAAATGAAACATTTGCTTGCGTTCAACTAGATATACGTATGGGAAAGAGAACGACAATCACAAAAGCATTTTGCGAAGGCTTTTTTTGTTTTTCGTTCAATTTATGCCTTGTGCCGTGCTGTGCATCCACAGCCATTGAGAAAAATCGAAATCAAAGTAAATAATGATAAATGTGAAAAGAAAGAAAATTTCACAAAATTCGTTTCGATTACTTTGGAATAAAATTTGGTGAACAAAATGTTAAGCGATTGATATGGAAATAAAAACATGCAATTCAATTTCTTCAACTAAACTAATTGCAGCCAATATATGTATGTATACTTATTTATACTTATAAGAAAAGCGTTTCAAATTGATGCATTTTGCTAAGATCCAAAATTGCGTGTAAGCAAATTAAAAATTCAGACTTTCATCTGTGTGTCCTTTTTGTTGTTTGTGTTTATTTGTGAAGAGCCAATTTATTTGGAATTGTGTTGAGATTAACTGAAAAATTGCATTTGTCTTTGATTTATTTATTTTTTGGTTTTTCAATTTATTTGTTTTGGGTGATTTACTGAATAATTTGCTTCATTGACATTTGGCTTTGGCATTTGGCATTTTGTTTGGCTTTAAGCAGATTGTTTTTGGTTTTTTTTTGCGAATTTACCTACCGATCGCTCAAGCAACAGTCCAATGCGCGACACCTAAATCTGAAGTTCGATTACAAAGTATTCGTTAATCGAATTCGTTGTAAATACGTAGTTGGGTAGTTCAATAATTGGAATAAAATATAGGGGGGAAGATGAGCGGTCATTTCACTTAAATACGTTTATGTTTCAGGGTATCAATTCACTTATTTGCATCTAAATATATATAAAATGATAAAAAGATTTGATAAAAGCTTTTGCCAGCTCCTAAAATACCCTAAATATGTCATACAGTTGCTGATATTTGATTCATACATTTTCAATGTCTTTTATTTGAAAATAAATATATACTAAGTAAATGTAATACTATTTAAAATAATTATTTTGTTGTATCTTTATAAATAACGACATTGAAAAATGCGCTGTCAAGCCAATTATAAAATTCCCTTACCCATTTTGTTTAGGTTTGCATATTAAACGGACAAATTGCTTTTAAATTCGTTAACAATGAATATAAATTTAAATAAAATCAATATTATTTATCAAATGCCAATTTTTACCCAAGCAAATATTAAATGTAATTGCGACTGAATTTTAAATCGCTATAATCCCTTTGATTGTCTCTGCACAATTCGCAGCTTAAACACATGTTTAAACATATATCGTTTAATTAATAATCGCTTAATGACGACCCCAAACACTATTTGATATTTCAAATGGTTTCGCAATTAGTTCGAAAATAGATAAATTGGACAGAAGGCACGCATCTGTAATTACAAAAGGGATTTGTGTGTGTGTCATGGCGAAACAGATGCCGCATCGCTGGTTTATCAATTAAAGCGTCGCGACGCTGGGGCTTCAAATTCAATATTTGTAATTAAAATTGTTATGCGATTTTGTGGGCGTGGGAAATTCCTATTTTTTTTGTTTTGTTTGCTTTGTGTTGTATTTTTCAGTAGCATGTTTGTTAATTGAAAAGTACGCGGCGAAACCAAAATACTGACAAAGTTTTTGGCTCGAATGTTGTGGCAACAAAGTCAACGCGTGCAGTTCAACGAATGTCCTTCACACGAAAAACCACAGCAACAACAACAACACAATGACAAGAACTTTAATGGACGCTTAAATAAATCATACGCCCCGTTTGCCGCCCCAAGCGCCCTTTGTTCTTGCTTCGCTGTGACATTGAGCACTATATGCCACACTTAGACGCACACACATATGCCATGCCCCTGCCCCTGCCCCTGTCCCTGCCCCTGCCACTGCCTGAGGCACGGCCCTTCAACATGTGCCTTGCACGTGTCTCAGCCCCGAGGCGTCTTCGCCATTTGTCTAATTGTCTAATTCTGATTCTAATTTTACATTTTATTTTCATTTTGTTTTGTTTTTTACTTGCCGCTGTCTGTTGATTTAATCGTATTTGGCTCTCTGTTTTTTACCTAGTTGCAAGCTGCCTCCTGCCCCTCACCGCACCCAACAACATTTATCTAATCAGGCGCGCGAAATGCTACTATTTCTCTTTATTTTTCTTTGCATTATTTTGGCATTTTGCTTTTGAGGCTTATTGATTTTCCTTCGGTGCTGTCTTCACTGTCTTGTCGTGTCTTGTCTACTGTTGTGTTGTCTTTGCTTGGCTCTTGGGTCGCCAGGTGTGCGTCGTGAGTTGCTCACATTCCAATTTGCCAAGTTCGGTTGTGTTCTCAGGTGTGTGCGGCGTGTGGCAAGCAAATTTTCGAATCAATTTCTATTTTTCCAGGCCTGCTGCAGACTGCACCCCTCGATGGGGCTATCATTTCTTTTGTAATTGCTCATATATATATAGTGTATGTATATATGAAAGTCAAAGGCAATGTGTCAGGATATATACGAGTTTATAGCCATTTCGATTATTGCATTATCCTGTCACTTTGTTGTACCATTGCAAATTAAATTGTCAATTTGTTTGTGGCACGAACGCTCCACACACACACATTGGATGGATGTGGAGTAGAAGCGATAGAGCCATGAAATTAACGAGCGTTTCATATTTCATAATCCGTACGTGTCCGTTTTATCGTTGACTATAGTATTTCTGATCAGCTGTGTGTGTTTTTATTGCTCTCTGCCACTTGTCTGGATTGCTATCGCCAATCGCAAATTATTCACAATTGGGTTTTGTGCGTTTTGTGCCTTTCGCCATTATGTCAGTCTACTCAACACACACACACACTGGGCATTAATCGGGATTATTTGAAACGTACACACAACAAATTTCGTGTTTAACTTTGGCCTGGCTTTGCGAGGCTTAAGATAAACTAGCGACCTTAGTCATATATCAATTTTATAAATAGCAATAGTTGTGCGATAAAATCGGGTCTACTGTAGTGATAAACATTGTTATGATTTTACTTTGAGGTTTGTTCTTTTATTTGAGACCTAACGCAATATTTTCAAAGCAAAGTGGCTCATCGGACAATCAGTTGAAATTTTACATCGAAAATAAATAATATTTTTCAGTTGAAATTCTTAATTTCTTGTAAATTAAATGTACTTGGAATATTTATTGGCTTTTCAATTAGATTGCTGCTTAATTTGCGCTTAAAAATTCGAATGACTTCCAAAAAAGATCCCTTTGTGGTTACTAAGTAATTTTCTCTGTCCTAAATATTTATTTTTATCGAAATATTAAAAGTTTTTAAGTCAGGCCATATTTTAACACCTTGTAAAATTTGTTATGTTCCTTAAACGTTTTTGTTTATGCGTTCCTTGAGGTTTACTTTGTTTTAAATTCGAACTACGTTTGTCACTAAATTAGTCGTGTTGAAACTTTAGTTCTTCGCCAGCTAGTAAATCTTTGCAATCTTTCTGCTCGCTGTCCCATAAAACTTTCATTGTAATATTTATTATACGCTTTTTAACGTTACCCGGAAACGCCCGCCAGGCACTTAAAGAACTTTCATTGCCGCCACAAGTCGCGCTGTGCTTAATCAAGCCAAGTTTTTTCAGTGCCAGCGAAATGCCAAAAGGCCAAAAATTCAATTGCACATAAAAAATAATGAAGTTTTTCTTTGTTGTGAAAGCGAAAGCCAACGTCTAGAAATGCTTATTTGTCAGACCGGTGATTAGTTGCCAAAAAAAAAACAAAAAGCAGGCAAAAAGGCACTTGACACTTGAAGACATGCACCTGCCGAGAGAGAGAGAGAGTTTACTTCAACAGCAACATCATCATCGTTGTAATCATCTTCAGGGCGGTTGTTAAGACGATGGGCGCAGTTAACGATCGCTTCATTAGCGTAGCAGTCATTTCATATGAAAATTACGCGAAAATCGAAATTAATTTTTAATTAACGCTCACAGAGTTGGCCAAAGTATTCGCAAAAGTACAGCTGGGGAGCTTGTTGGCTGTCTCAACGGATTAACACTTGGCTGCCAGAAACTTTTTTGTCACAACTTGAACACTTTTTTGTGTTGTCGCACGACACGCACGAGAATTATTTGTGGGAGCTATTTTGGAGCACGTTTGGAGCACTGAGCAAAAAACGCGGCCACGCGGTTCGTCGGGTCGTCTGTTAATGAAGGTAAAATTCGAACATCGTTTCGGTTAAAGCGAAAACTATGAAATTTCTTTATTCCAGTCCCGACGCCGTCGACCAGCCAACCAAGTCTGTGTGTCTAGCTGCGTTGACTACTGTTCTGTGGGTGTGTGTGTGTGTGTGTGTGTGTGTGTGTGTGTGTGTGTGCGTGTTTATTGTGGGTGGTTTCTACGATATGTTTGCGTGCCTCATATCAGCCAGGCTGCTACTACAACGTCTCTCTCTCTCTGTCGCACACTCTAACTGGATTATAAAAATTGATTTTTAATTTTTATGACAATTTCCAACTGACTCATATTGTTCTCTCTGTCGCTGCTGGCTGTCTGCTGTCTCTGTCGCCGTTATTGCCCTTCCATTTTATATTTGCTCGTCTTCATCTGACCCCCAACCCACCTCGACACCCGGACACCCTTCTGTAACAGCGAGCACATGGCTTTCATGTCAGCTTGTTTCTCTTGACAATGGGATAACAATGTACAATTTACCGTGGTGCACATCATTTGGAAAGGGGCTTAATCAGATTTAATTGTTCTGATCGATCGCACTCATTGTGCTCTGTGGGATTCACATACATACATAGATTGATAAATAGATGCATGTTGCCAACTTGCCATCAAATGTTAGTTTTGTTTAAGCGTTTAACGCACAAATGGCACTCACCACAGCTGAATGTTAGTCAGGCAATGACTGGTTGCCGTTGAAGGGACAGCGGTGCTTAGCAGGTTGATCGATTTGCAGAGGGAGTTAGTTATCTGCGAGGGAACCTCGCGTCAATTTCCTTATGTAAATATTTGGCTGTTGATTCAATGCGCAATTCATTTATGCGTAATTTCTATTTATGTTTCAGTTATGCCAATTCATTGTAAAGTATTCCAAAACCATTGACAGTTTCATTTTATGTTACAATGTTTATAAAAAATCATTTTATAGAAATAAATATATGTTTAATGCATTTTAATAATGTGTAAATATTCAGTTACATTTATATTTGCCTAATTTAGTCATAAATTTTGCATTATACATTTTTATATATTTAGTTTTTTAATATGAGTTTTTATTAATATTTTAATTTTAATTTATTTTTAATTATAGTTATGAAAATTCCAATTATTTTACGGTTAAAATTATAAATTAAAATTCCCTTACACAATTTCAACAAGTTATATACGGTTTGGTTCATTTAATTATTTATATGGAGTTAGTTTTATATGCAGAAAAGCAGAACTAATTTAAAACTCATCTACCATTATATATGTATTTTGTAAGCTTTATTTCTATATTCTTAAATTCTTTTACTATAAAATATCAATTTATTTGAATTTCTCTAAATCATTAGCATTATGTAAACCTCAGCGAATGCATTGAAGAAACCTCTAAACATTTACTACAGTCTAGACGACTTATATAGCCATTTGCTGAGGCAATTAATAATCGTTTAGGATACGGTTTTAGAGCCTTTTCGACCACTGTGCCATGTCAGCCGCAAAGAATCGCGATGTCCACTTCGTGACACATTAATCATGACCCGCTCAACGACTGTTTACCTTTGCTGCTGCCCTTCGTCGTGCGGCCAAAAAACTCCCTACTTGATGCTACCGACCTGTACTCACACACACACACACACATGCACACTCAGTAGGTGTGTTTGTGTGTGTATGTATGGGTGTGCACTGGGCACACATTTTGGTCGCAGGACATTCGTTTGTATGCAAATATTTCAGTTTGTTTGTTCGCTTACTGTTTGCTGTTTCCTATTTGTGAGTTCCATATGGAAATTGGAAAAGTTTTTCACACACACACACACACACACCAATACAAACACACATATAGTGTAAATATGTATATTACGTATACGAAGCGTTGGCCTTTAGGTTCGCGTGAAAGACACGAAACGAAATAAAACGCAGCCGAAGGGAAACTAAACACAAACGCACACTACATTTGCCAGTTGTCCTTTTGTGCGTTTGTCCTTTAATAAATTGATGGGTGTGTGTGTGTGTGTGTGTGTGTGTAGGGACGAGTTGGCGCCAACCATCGTAATAGGCCCCTCGGCGGTGCCCTTAGTGGTCACCACGCCCGTCCTCGCCTTGGAATGTCAACTGCGTCATTCTTGGGTGGCGGCAAAAGCGAGTACGCTAGACCCTTCTCCTCTTCTCCTCCTTTCCCCATTTTTGCTATTTCTTTTGCTGTTCGTTTTTTGTTTATTTTTGATAGCGACAAAGCCAAGGGGGGGGATGGAGGAGGGTCTGTGGCTACCACTTCCAGTGACCTTGCATCATTAACTTAATTGCTCGTAGCCAGTCCAATTGCCGACTTGAATTATTCAGTTGGCTTTCTGTCCGCCCGAGTGGCAGCTTTTGTCTTTGCTAATGCCACTCTCTCTCCCTCTCTTTCGCACACACTCTATCGCTCTCTGTCTGGCGCCAGCTGTCTGTTGGCAGCCTTTGAATGCACTGCTGGAATGCCGACCACAAGCCAAGTCCAAGTCTCGGTTGCTTCACGTAAGGGCTCATTGTCGCTGTCATACAGTCGTAGTCATAGTCATAGGCCTCTTAAGACCCTTCCCTCCCCCTCCACCTGCCTTGCACGTTGTCTGCGCCCCGTTTTTGTGTGCTTTGTCACTTGGGGGCTTTGACGGTCACGTGCTGCGAGACTTAATGCGTTGACGATTCGAAAAAAAACCACATCAAATAACTACAAAAATATAGTTACAAAAAAATTTCCTGGAAAAATGCGTAAAATTCGCAGAATTCAACACTAGACGTGTCTGCCTCTAATTGGATAAGGCTGCAACCGGGGGGCATAACGATTTATATAGCACTATATACATACCTGCATCGTCGTATCCAGTAAGAAATGACAACGATTCCACCCAATATTAAACCTCCCAAGGCACACCAAAATAGGGTCTGCAAAAACAATAGAGAGTGAAAAAGGAAATATAAATTTGTATTTGTAAATTTCCATCGCTTGTAAAATCAAAAGTTTAACGTGTTTTTGTAATGCACTTTTTGCGTCCATTTGCCATTAATTGTAAGCCGCTTTAACGACTCCATCCCATTCGATTGTGTGCGCTTGATTGATTGTCTTTGGAGCGAAAATGTCACTGAATCACTTAACAGCTTTATGCCCAAAAGTTATAGGGTTCATTAAGTT
This sequence comes from Drosophila formosana, assembly GCA_035045625.1. Taxonomy (NCBI): domain Eukaryota; kingdom Metazoa; phylum Arthropoda; class Insecta; order Diptera; family Drosophilidae; genus Drosophila; species Drosophila formosana. The sequence continues at coordinate 1,823,591 of JAWNOW010000814.1, read as the reverse complement.
TGGCAAGTAATGCCACGCCCACGCACCAAAGTTTTTTAAAGGGTTTCTTTAGCTATTTGACGCCAGGCCAGGCATTGTGTGAGTTTGAAAACCTTTTTTGCGAATAAACTGGCAGGCAAAAGGCACATCATCAATTTTGCAGCCCGAAATGTCAATTGCATTGGCATTTTGGATCGAAGCCAGGCCAACTTGTGACATGGCCATAGAAATCAGTTTTTCGTGTCTGTCCTATCACTGACCCCCAAAAACAGATGATTTATTAAATTGAGTCCAGCACACAAGATAAACATGTCACACGTTATTTGCTCTGCTCTGCTCATGTAATAAATTGCAATGGGAAACTGGAAACTGGAAACCGGAAACCGGAGACCGGAAAAATCTTGAAGCAGTTAATTAAGTGCATTGGCCTCTAAAATAGCCATTATAGTCGTACATGTTTTGTGTGTTTAGCACAGATTCTGTGCATTGTGAATGCATGGTGAAAAGCCGCTAAATGAAACCATCAAAAGGCGGTCTGTCCTGCCAGATGTCATCATGTCGGCGAAGGAGGAGTTTTGCAGCTTGTGTTCTCGGCAATTTGTAATTTTCCAACAATTTCAGCACAATAAAATTCTATCGCCATTTTGCTAGTCGGCTTTTGTCTTCTGCTTGCTGCCGGGAGGAGAAGTTCTCTTGAACTGAAACTGGCAGGCTGCCAATCTGCTTTGGGCCACGAACAATGCAACGTTAGCCTTTTTCGACTATATGATCCTGGCTTGCATCCTGCCATTCTGCCATCTGCACTTTTGGCAACGATTCACTTTCCTTTCCTTCCTTTTCTTTTTTTTTCTCTCTTTCTTTTCGTGTGTGTTCAAATATTAATGGCACCATAATTGCGGGGAGTGCGAAGAGTCCTTAAAGTTGGCCCAACAATAAACTTTCCGATTCGTCGCCATCGCCATCGTGAATATTAAAATAAAAACTAAGAAACTAGGAAATAAAATGCAAAGTTCAAGGCAATACTCACAATCCAGTAGTGCGTTTCAGTATGTTTGCTTGGATTCAGTTGCATCGCACGTTCCTTTCATTTATGCACGTCACAGTGGGTCTGCTGCAAAGGTCACAAAAATAAGGGAAAACACGAATGAAAATCCAAACTTTGATTAAGCAGAAAGTTTTTGATGAAAAACATCAACAACAAACTCCAAGTCGAAGCCCGATAAATGTTTTATTGTGGCTTCTTATTTCATTTTAGTTCCACAACTTTCATAAATCAAAATATTAAATACTGGTTGGCTTAGCAATTAGCTTTCGTTTTGCATTTGCATTTAAATTTTTAATTTAATTGAATTAAGCTTCATTAATAGCATAATTGACTTTATGTTAAATTTTGAGAGGCCACTTAGTTTATTTGCATTTTCATCTGAGAAATAAATATGCAAATACGACTTGCGACATATGCTGGATGTTTAAATATTCTTTCATTGTATTTTTGTCCATAAAATGAACTCATCGATTTTATAAGACACGAGAAGAAAAATTTAATTTAATTTTTGTCTTTAAATTAAATTAAAGTTAATAGAAAGAATAATCGATTTTCATTTTAATTTTAAGGGATCGCTTACTTTCTTAATATTCATTTTTATACTTTCAAAGAAAGCTGGATATATGAATTAATGTCCACAGAAAATTGTTTTATTAGCAGAGCTTTCAATTCGAATTTTTAATAATCTAATTGAATATAATTGAATTTTTAGTTTAAACACAGCGTATTTTTAAATTGAATTTTGAACTTTAGTATGCAAGCATTTTTAACATTTTCATATAAACATTTAAGATGGAAACATGCAAATAAATCTAACAAAATATAAGTTAAATCAATATTCTTTCCTCGTATTTATATTTATAAAATTTACTTAATGTCGTTAATACAATTTCATTCTTAATTTCAGCTTATATATGTGTCTCATTTCTCCATCTAAAATTTGGTAAGTAACCTAATTTATTTAAATGTATATCTATATGGCTGCACAAAAACCAGATTTCTCCCGTATACTTTTCATATCATTTATTTTGTTTAATAAATATGCAATTTCTGCTGCCCATTTGGTCCCCTTCCAAGCGATTGGCAGCAAATGGGAATGTAGTTTGGCAAACACATAATGTCTTACTTAGTGCGTTAACTATTTACTATATGTTATGAGTAATGTGTACATCAATATCCGGGTCATTACATTTCATTGATTTGTTTTACTAAATATAATTGCCAGAATGCAAACAATGGCGTCAACATTTGATGCTGCTCCACTGTTCGCTGCTCTCTGCTCTCTCCACTTCTCCCCCGCCTGTTGATTGAGTGAGCCGACAGATTAGCTTCCCTCATCGAATTTCAAGAGCACTTAATTCCGGGACAAGCACCACACAGAGAGACAGAGAGAGAGAGAGGAGAGAGTTCTCTCAGCTGGATGTCGTCCTGGATGTGTTCTGGGCGCTGGTCGAAAAGTTTGGTTCGGAGTTTGAGTTTGGGGTTTAAGGTTAAGGGGAATCACTGCGTTTGATTTACGAGAACTTGCTCAATGGAGTGTGTTCCGAAATGTTCCAGCGCTGCGTAATTATCATTATGACCATGAAAGCAACGCACTGCAAATATGACAGCATCGATGCTGGGGGCAGAGAGGGAAGTTTTGGGAGCTTTTACTGAAATGTTTTTGCTCGTTTTTGGCATTTACAGAACGTGGGCAGGAGATGAGCAAATGGCAAACTGTTGATTTAGTCTCGGAAATGCCAGTCATGTTCTCGGTTTCGTGTCGCCTCGCTCGGCACGCGCCTGAACTTTGAACTTTCGCCAGTGGACACACGTTGAAGGAGCTGCTGCTGTCTTGACAGTAAATTTTACCCCAACCCAACCTCAATGAGTGCCAGATAATTCACTGAGGATGCATGCAGATATCTGCCAAACCCTGACAAGTTTCTTAACTTATTTTGATTAATTTCACGGCAGCTTACGCATAATTTAAGCGCAGCAGAGACAAGAGAATTCCAGTCTCTACTATTGTCTACCTTTTTTGAACTTTCGCTACGCAAATTGGCCATCAGGAAACTCAAAAAGATTGTATCAGTCAATTGCCTGTTAAGCTCGGCATTAATTTAATTTCCACTAGACTAAGCCCAGCGCAAAAGGAAAAAGGGTATTATCATTTAGCACGAAACATGTTGCGACATCGCAACGGAATTTTCCACTCTATGAATATACTAAATATAGTTTCCGACTCTCAAGAGAATTAACATTTAACTTTTCGTGCAGAATCTGAGCTGAGAATTAATTTTATTTCCACCAGACTAAGCTCGCGGCTTAAGTGTCCATAAATATCATTTGAATCTTGAGTATGGTAAAGAGATTTTGTTACAGCAAAGTATTTATTGCTCAATAAACACTTGTGACCTTTAAAAATAACAAAAGTTGTTAAGTGTCAATAATAAATTCCATGCAGAAAATATAATACATTAAACAAAGAAATCTTATTACAGCAAAGTATTTATTGCTTAATAATAAATTCAATCTTTGCAGCTTCATTCTTGTGAAAATAAATTAAAAATAAATATTGAATAAACTTGGAGATAATTACAAATTCATTTGGTCTTAAGTAACTATGAATAGTATTTGAATCGTGAGCTAAATTTCTGGCATTAAATAAATAGATTTTATTAGAGAAAAGCATTTATTGGTCAATAGACACTTTTGACCTTTGAATATGGCAAAATGTTGTTAAGTGTCAATTCGATACTTAAATCATTAAAAATTAATATGGAACTAACTTGAAGTTAATTAAAAATGGTTTGGCCTGTTCTAAATGACATTTGGTTAATTAACATCCATTAAAAGCAGCACTCCAGCAAATAATGCATTCGCTTTCATTTAAACAGCTGCCTGACAGCCGATCTTATCGCACTTCAATTACTTTCAGTTAGCATAAAGTAATTAACATTTTCTTTTGTGCGTTCCTTTCAAATGAAAATGCCGCGCGGCAATTAAGCAAATTTAACATGGAAATGGAATGCAAAACAGAAGCAGAAGCAATTGCAAATTGTCGTGCATAACACGAAAAATTACAAACGCCAAATTGTAATCAAATTGTGAACCGACAACAATATTAACAGCAGAAGCAGAAGCAGAACAACAATAATTCCCCAGTTGGCCATTTGCATCAAGTTATGCGCCGTTATTCACACCACACCAAATGTGTGTGCCTTGAAAATGTGGCGCATATGGCGCGAATTAACAAGTTTGCTTTATGGACGAAAAGTGGCCCAATAAAAGTGTCAATAATGCGACACAACAAACAACGCGCACCGCAGATGCGGGCGAGGCGAGTAAATTACTCATACGCAGCGTATGTGCTTGAAATTCTGGATTGCAGTTGGCCGACAAACTGTGTGCTGTCGTGTGTGCTCATTTATCACCGCCGCCTGTCATGTTGAGCCAGTCAGCGTGATTTGTCCCGAACTCCATCTCCATCTCCGACTCCGACTCCGACACTCGAATCAACTTTCACTCTAGTCTATACTACATAGTTTTGATGGCTTTACTAGCGTTCAAAGTTTTCGCTTTCGCTTTCGCTTTTTTGTGGCATACTTTCTAGCTGCTGCGTTGCGTGTAAGGTCATAATTTTGTGGCAAAAAACTTTTTGTCCTAACAAAGCGCTCAATTTCGTGTGCTCACGCTGCGGGGCGTTGCCTGCCAGCCATCGAGCCATTTTCGACATAAATTAGAAGGACATTACACTTGAGTGATTAGTTAATAACATTAATTAACGCTCCCACTTGCCTCAACGCGCTGATAAACGCCCATCAAAATTTCACTGACTCTGACTCTGACTCTGACTATTGGGCATCAAATTTCATGACACTTACTGTAAGTGAATTGTAGCCAAGAGTGGAAATTTGATGCCAATTACGAATTGAATTCGAATTGGAATTGGAATTGTGCTCAAGTAAATGTGAAAGCATTTGCAATAATTGTGCCTATTCAAATATTTTAAGTGCTGCTTAAGCATTTTAAATGTGGTGTGAGTTTGGTTTTTGTAATCGATTTTTTAATTGTTTTAAATATTTATAATTCAACTTAAGCTATTGAGTCTTACATAGTTTAACATAAATATGCTACACAAAAAAGAGATTTAAAATCATAAATAATTGTGTCTATTCAAGTATTTTAAATGATGCATATTTATTTGAATTGTGGTTTAAATGTTGTTGTTTTGTTGTAATCAATCATTTAAACTAGTGAAGATAACATAAATGGGGACAATTGCTTGAAATATTTGTATTTATAAAATGTAATTTGGTTTGAAATGTTAACTATAAATGAGAGAGCTCAAAGCGCAGATTTATTTAAGAGATTATGATTGTTATATATTTTCTTAAAAATAAATCTCTACTAGAATAGTGAATCAATATTTGTGTGGAAATAATTGAATTTTCACTGCTGCATATTTTGTATCTATTGTAGTTTGAGTTTGGTTTCTGTAATCAATCGAAACATATAGAAAATATTCTTTTAAATATTTATAATTTAAACGCAAACTATAAAATTAGTATCTGTATTCGCATAACCGAAATCTCTATTAATCATATTCTCTATTCCAACCAACAAATGTGGAATGCTAGTGACAACAAATCAGACTCTGAAATTCGGAATGTATTTTATTTATAGCTGTTTGCAATATAATTGACAAATTTAAAATTCAAGGAGTAAAGAGATGATGCAATTTGTTATGCAATCGAATTGTTGTGCGTTGTGATATCTTGGGGCTGCATTAGTTTCGCATCTAATCAAATGTTTGCAGAGCAAATGATAATATTATGCTGTACAGACAATTAGTGCACTTCGTATTATTGAGTACAAATATTGAACTATTCTGCTCGAACCGTCGACAGATATTCTATGCGAAGACAACGACTCTGAGCATTTCCGCCTTGCCGCCAGCTGGAAACGACAGCAGAATGGCAATGGCATTGGCCATGGCAAAGAGAAATAGAAACGGCCAGAAGCGTTTAGGTTTTTTGGATTCTTTGTGCGAACAGAGAGAGAGAATAATGTGAAATGTAAATGAAATAAATAAAGCTCGGCTAGTCGCTGCTCAGTTCCGCACAAGTCTGCGCTGAAAATGGACGCCGGCAATCACCATAGAAACGTATGTAAATTCTTCTTGTTGACGCACAACAAAAACCATAATTAAATAGAGTGATAAAAATGGCAATGTGTGTGTGTTGTTGTTTGTTTGTGATTGCAAATTGCAAATGGCAGAAGCAGAGATTAATGAAATGCATGGCTGACATTCCTTAAACGCAGCTCTCGCAATGCAATTGCAATTGAAATTGCAAATGAAAATGCAATCAATAAAATTGATTGCTGCCAGAGTCGAAAGACCAAAAAACACCACTCAAAACGCTGTGTGTGGCAGGTGCAAAAATAAAGAGAAATAAACAAACGCAGCTAACACAAAAGCAAATGCGTTTCCACACAGTGAGATGACAGAGATGAGCGCGTGTCATAAGGTCTCGTGAGTCATGAGTCGTGAGTGCTTCAAGTCAAAGATACTTTGAACGACAATAAGAATAAGAAAATAAGTCAAATGACTTCTAGTGTAATCTAATTTCCCTAGTTTCTATAAATCGATCAGATTAATTAAAATACATTTGCCATTTAGTGGACTTCTAATAATACTTTAGAAGTCTTTCCACTAAGTTGTGATCTTTCTTTTGACAGTAAATAAAATATTTTAAATACATTTGCTCTAATACAAATACTTGTTTTCATGATATATCATTTACATCGATTGAACAAATTTCTGCGAACTTTCAATAATAATTGCTCTGTAATTTATTTATTTGTGTTTTAACATTAACTTGGTTTATTTTGAATTAATTTGAAATTAATTTATATCAATAATTTCTGCAATTGAGCAATCTCCAGAGAATTTCTAATAACAGTTTGTCTAAGTTTTGTTATAATTCATTGTTATTGACGATGGCAAATATGCTATATTTAATAATACTCTTCTCTTGATAATTTCTTCTAATAATACTATGGAAGCATTTAGGTAAAATTGTGTTATTAAAGTTTCTTGTACAATTGCTTCAAATTAAAAATAATTGCAGTATAATTAAAACACAGCTTCTCTAAGCTCCTTCTAGAGAATTCTAGACGGACTTAGAGCTCGGTTTTCTCGACTCTTTCGCTGCTGGCAAACATCTGTTCGTGTTTACGATAAGCACTACTTCAATTACCATAACTTCTAGAGTTGCACACGTGTCGTGCTTGGCTTTCGTGACCCCATGCATAACAGTTCCCCACCTCTTTCTCTCACTTTCTCGCTTTCTCTTTTCATCCCATTCCTTTTGCCTCGACACAAACTCAAGCTCTCGATGTTAAGCTTCCTGCGAGTGCGGAATCGCAAACGGAATTGAAAACGAAATCGCTTCGAGTGTGGGGCAGGTCAAGAATGTTGTTATCGAGAGCAAGGCAAGAGCTCTTCTTCTCTCTGTTTCTGAGTGTGTGTGTGTGTGTGTGGGCGTTGGGGGCGTGGCCAGTTAAGATGGCCACTCGTTGACCAAAACGACATGCGATAAGAACGACGAGTACATCGCATAAAACGGACGATTTCGAATACGATTTTATTGTCGAACGCGCTGCCAACGTGCTAATCACACACACACAGCAGACGCTGCTGTCAGGACTCGCTTTCATGGGCCGTGACATCAACGTTCGTGTCCGCAGACCGCAACAGCTGCCGGATGTAATAAAGCGCCATAGTTGCTGGATGGGAGCGTGGTGAGCGGCATCGCATGCAGCGGAAGTGCAGGCGGTAACCGTGTCCCCTGACTCATCAGCAGCGGCAGCGGCAGCGGCAACATCATGAAAGCGAAAAGGACGAACCGCGCTCCAACGAACCATTGACCATTGTCCGTCGTCCGTCGTCGTTGCCTTTGTGTCGATATACTTTACGTGGCACTCGTAAATTCTTGTTCCGCTTCGTTTTTTTTTTTTTTTGGCTCCAGCTGCTGTCGCGATGTTTCAGCTCTTTTTTTTGCTGTTTTTGTTGATTATTTACGGTCTGTTTGATTGCACAACTATGTGTTTATATATAGCAGGTGGCATATATAATTGCCAGCAGAAAGAAGAGAAGCGGAAGAAGGTTGCAGTGTGGTGCGCTTTTTGGCTTGTCAACGCTTTACATATTGCCAACAGCAAAACAAACAAAACAGCCAAGGCCGAATTGTTAAAGCTGCGCCCAACTTAACTAAGAACTTGAAGCAAGTTTGGGAGCTGCCAACTCGTGGCTGAGGTGTTGCCAACTTGTCAACCTGACTTTGTTATTGTTGTAAAGAAAATTTAACCAGCTGTCAAGCAGCTGACACCGATGAGATAAGAAACTAGAATGAACTGCATTTTTGTTAAAAATTAAAGATCTGATAATTTAATGACGCACTATAGACTGAGATAAAGAATTTTGATAACTCTGCTTTTGAATTTAAAGAATGGTGATACCATATTTTATAGCCAAATAATAAATCATTACGCCAATAAGCTGAAGAAAAACCAAAAACATTTTATGTTTGTTGGTATCGGAATTCATTTCACAAATTGCATTTTTATAAAACAATAAATAAAAGCATTTCTGGTAAAAAATACATTTTAATTAAACGCGTTGGAGTGTGAGTAAAATTCTTTTGATATTTCTGAATTTAATAAAATAAAATAAAAGTAGAAATAACATATTGTTATACAATTTAAATGCAATCGAAAAAATCGCTCACAAGAAACGGAAAAAAAGAAGTAGCGACAAATTAGGCATAAATCAAATTAGTTGTTATCGTAATTTATTTCACAAATTGCAGTCTCCAGGGCGCAAATATCTGCGATGTTTATTCGAATTTTAATTGAAAAATATCTTTGTATTTTATGCAATCGAATTGAGTTTTCGGGCTGCCCGTTCATGCAGGCGAGTGGGTGTCGAATAAATCATATTTATATTCGATATCACATACGGAATTCATGCCACAAATAAGTAAATACGAGTGGCATATAGATATCGGATAACAGCGCGAATGCAAACACAGACCAAGCAAAGTGTTGATCAAATTTATTTTTATTAAAATGTCAGCTTCGTGCTGTCAACGTTGTCCTGTTGCCCCTGCCCCTCATTCCCCTTGCTGTGCTATGTCTTGCGTCCTGGGCCTTGGCGCCTCATGTCCTTGTTGACGGTTTTCGATGTGTGTGTTCGTTCTTTCGTTTTTTTTTTTCAACACACCAAATTGAATTCAACAGAAATCCCTTTGAGCTGCCAATGTGTGTGCCTCACACATTTTTATTATTTTATAGCACGGCGAAAAACAGAAATCTCCTGGCAGTCAACTTCCTTTCTCCTACGCTTGATCCAAGCCTTCGGCGAACTTTAGTGTTATTTTGTTATTGTCAAAATTGAAAAGTTGCTGGTGGCATGTGTGCAAGCCAAAAATCTGCTTCTGAGAATTGAAAACTTCACTCCAAAAGAACTATTGTACTTCTTTCTAGTTGCGTCTGGTTTCTGGGAAATAACAATTTATTGATGTTTTGAAAACGATGTTTGTGGTTTTATTTCTTAGAACTTCCTTTTGCACTTTGAACAAGTTTACAGGGTATATGCAAACTTGGATTTCAGATAGCTTGCTGATTTTGGATGCTGGCCACATGTTTACGCTCATCCTGTGCTCTGTTTGTTATCCTCTCGTTTCGCATTTGAAATGTTGCCCCAGTTTTTTAATTTTTTTTTTTTTGTTTAGTGCATATATTTTGTGCCCGACGGCTTTTGATTTCCACTGAAAAATATTGTCCGACCGGCATTTGAATAATGTGTATTCACGGGTATATATATTTTTATTTAATTTGCGAGTGTTGCACTCCAAGGACAACGCTGCCAACTGGCAACTGGCAACTGGCAACAAACCGGCCCTGACACACATTTCGCCTGTTCTAAGGCCCGAAACAAAATTGAGGAAACCCGGCGAAATTCGCATCAAAACGCGCGCGCTCGCCTTTCTTGGGGCCTAGCCGGTAAAGAGATTAATTACCCGAATCCGGCTGACAGTTAGCACATTTCCTGTCAGGACCGCGCTCAGTTAATTAGCTGGAGAGAGTAATACACGAAGAAAGCGGAGGGTGGGAGAGTGTGTGAGAGTAAAGTGAACTAAACAAAACTGCTGACGTCAATCAAGGCACAGCATCCGCAGGACACTTGGAGCCCACACACTTGCCAGGACAATGCTCAATTACACGCGCCGCATTCGTTTCGTTTCGCCATTATGGTCAACCGCACAAACACAGCGGGAAATGGGGGCGGGGGCGTGGCAGCGACTGTGATTATTTATGTGCAACTGTCAGTGGAAAGCCGTCGACAGTTGTCAGCGCTTTTGTTTCACATGTCAACAATTCAGGCTTCAAGATTAGCAGAAATCAATCATCAAACATACTGTGAAAATTGCCCCAGACTTTTCCGCGCAAATGCAGAATGCGAATTTCCAAGCGCCTTTTCAGTTTTCCTCAGTTTTTTGTTTTTTTTTTTGTTTTTGTTTGCTTTTGATTGGTTGCAGCTGCTGTTTAGCTGACAGCTGTGTCCTTGGCGTTTGCTCTGACTAAGCGAATGATGAGAGCATGTTTGTGAAATGAAAACGTATTATTTTCCACAAATTTGCTGCTTTTTGACACAAAACTACTAATTAAAATACAAAATATTTAATTAAAAAAGCCTTGAATGCAACTCAGTGATTTAACTCTAAACCATTCTTGTAAATATTAGCATAAAATGACATTTATTCCAAATTAGTATTAATTACCTAATGACTTTCCATACTATATCTGTTCATCTACAAAAGCTAGCTAAAATTTCGGTTTCTCTTGAATTTTTAATTTCGTAATTTATAATTACATAGGATTGCTTATCATTCCTAATTTTTATTGAATAATATTTATTTTATTAATGTCGATGGTTTACAGTTGACTTTAAAGTAAAATAAATAAATATTTTAAGCTATACGATGTTTTCTTCGTCCTCAAATCGAACAAATTATGCACCTTCTAACGTTTTATTATTTATGTATTTTATTTCATTTCCATATCGAACAATTTCGGACATAAATCGTTAGCAAGACAAATTGTTTCTGAACTTTAGCTTGACATTTATCAAAGTTCCAGCTCATTAATGTCGTAAATGAAGAGTGCTGCAAGTAATTTAGCTTGCTTGCCAGGACAGCACAGCCGACAAAGAGCTTTAAATATATGTTGTAGAGATTATTCCTTTCGTCACATGCATAGAGAAGCCAAGGGCCTCACCTCATGGAATGCCAGAGGTCTAACTCGTAAATTACAACGATTTACATATGATTAAAGGGCTGATTGTGTATGCATTCAATTTGTGCCCGGATAAGCGCTCAAAGCGCTGCACGTAAATCACTCAGCACACACATTCCTGTATACATAGTATTATTATATATATATGTACATAAACAGGCTGGAGAGATATTCAGTTGGATACACGTGAGCAACGTGGCCAATTAATAAGGTCGCATATGTAAATGATTAATGATTGACCGTCTCAATTGGCCGGAGGGCCACGTGGCGCATGCATAATTAAAATACACATGCAAACACAATGGATATAGCATATTATCAGAACTAGTTGTAGAACACAACAGACAATTAATTTTGGCGGGGCGGCGGTATTTTGATTTCACCACAACTCAAGGCATTGCTCAGCTGAATTTATTAGCAAATAACTGTGCAAACTCCATCAACATTTAAGCCTTTTACGAGTGCCAAGTCAATTAAATTCATTTGAATTGTTTATGCAGATGGCCAGAGGACCTAAACCGTTTTAATGGCCGGCCATAAAAGTGGCAAGCTCGAGGCGGGCGGCACTCATAAAAGCGAAATAAAAATGCGAAATTAAATGCACAATTGCAGATGCAACGCGGCACCTGCTAATCCTGCAGTGCAGACTACACAAAGTCAGAGTTGCAGGATTATGCAAATGAAAAGAGACGATGCGATGCGAGTGTGCTCCAGTTTCTATTATCTTGCGTATAAGTAATTATGCTAGAAATTACAATAACCTAAAGCCATTTGCATATGCATGTCACTCGCATTTACCTTCCTCTGTCTCTCTCTCTCTCTCTCTCTGTGTGTGTGTGTGTGTATTTGAAACTGACCTCTGGGTCAGCTCTCTACACACACATATCAATGCTCGACCCGTCCATGCATCGTTGACCAATTCAGCCAGGCAGTTATGATGTTCCGCATCTCCTCCTCTTGCATCTTTTATCTCTGTGTGTGTGTGTTTGGCCTAAATGCACTGTGCGCTTTGGCTGGCATCCGGTCGCCTTTGGCTTTGCCAGTTGCCAGTTTGCCTTTGTGGCCAGCGAGCCAGGGAGCTCAGTTTGATGCCTTTGTGTGAATGGCTCTCAGATTAAGCTCGTACTTAGCGTCGCAGGATGAGCCCCGTTGCGGTTTGTGGTTCACTTGGCCAACCTTGAAGCGCCCCAGCACAGAACCAGATTTCTACCTGAGGCTTATCTTATGACGAGTCTGCCAGTTATGAAAAGTCCATAAATGCCGCGCCAGACAGTCGAAAGTTCAGTAATGCCGCAACTCTAACAAGCTAATGTTGCAATTTCTCATTACGTATATATAAATTAACTCTACTTTTGCAAATACTCTAATTTACATATCATATTACGCAATATGTTTAAAAATTCATACAAATAAATTACGCATACGCAACGTACTGCATTGTTGGACATTATTCTGCTTTTATAAAGGAGTAATTATACAAATTGATCTATAAAACCAACTGTTTTCCGCATAGCATCTACAACAAACTAATCTTCTTGCAATGAGAGTTAATTCACTCGTGAGAAACTGCAAATACAATAAATTGCATATAATAATATGTATCAACAACATTTCACTTTGCAGAAAATTCAAAATAATTTATGTATTCGCAGCTGCATTTATAGCAGGCTAATCTTGCAATATTTCATACCACAAAATTACGTATACGCAATGTGTTGACCTGTTGGACAGGAACTGCTGCCATTTTAATTATGTTTTGGTGAAAGCCAAACAAAATCCAAGAAAATCGCAAAACAAACGATAAACGTTGATTGACCCAGCGAAGCACAGAGGAAAACAGACCAGAGAACAGAAGCCAGCAGGTGATGAAACTAAAGAAGGAAAACAAAAGGTCCGAATATGCAAAGCGGAAGCCACGACTACAATTTGAGTCCATTAGCTGTTAAGCCAAAACGACAGGCCGAAAGCAACAACAACTGGCGACCACAGCCACAGTAACAACAGCAAACCGCACAAGCTAATAATGTCGTCACTGTGCACCTGCAAACTGAGCCATTTAATGGACTCAACTACTGTCCTCCCAATCGTCCTTTGGCTGCGTCCACAACTGTTGATGGCACAGCGCGAGAAAAGTGCGAAAAGTTTTGCTCTGTGTTCTCCCAGCGGGTTGCTAAACAATATTACGCGCTGGTCATGCTGATTGCCGTCCGCAGGCCAGCCAATAAATAAATGAAACTTTTCTCCTCCACCTCTGTGCTTGGCTTTTTGCGTGCGTCGAACCGGAAATGCTCAATTCGCATGTACGCCATGTTTAATTTCATAATCAAATACTATACATTGCAGCCATTTTGTGTGGTGTCCTCTGGTGAATTTTGCGCAAATCTGTTCATGTTGCTGCCAAAATGTGAAGTGGAAATGCAATTTGTATTTCAGTTTTGAGCAGCGGAAGCGGAAGTTGTCCGCTTGTCGATCAACGCAAGTCTTTCGAAAATACTCATTAATATTGTATTGACTCATGAGCTGTAAACAACTGAAGCGCAAGCGGGAGAGGGAGACAGGCAAACATTACTCTTTATAAATAATTAAATCAATATTTAAGTGCTTACCATTTGCTTGTTTACTTGTTATGCAAATGAATGCAAATATTAATTAAATTTCCAACTGCCAAAGCCCGATGGATTCGATTATTGAGCTTGTCAGTTAATCAATTGTGGCAATTAAGCTACAAATATTTGAGTTGTGAATTGCATTATTTAAATATTAAGTCTGTATAAACTACCCGCATTAGCAAAGAGCTCAACTTGAGAACTTGCCAAGTCAACTTCTTTGTCATTTGTCACTGTCACTGCACGTCATTTAATCCAGCTGCATTTTCACGTATCTGCCAAAAGTGATGTATGCATTTTTTACCGCTTTCTATGCTCTGCACTCGTTGAAGTTTGAAAGCTTCATACTCCGACTTTAGGGAGACGTGTGTGGCAACAAAAAATAAAGCATTCGACTCCAGCAAGTCTGCGCTGTTGGGCAATATATTTAGTGTATATGTGTCTATTTGTAGGTACATCTGTCTTGACGTTGGCAAACAAAAAATAAAGTATGCAATAGATAGTTTGCAATATAATATACTTGAAATAAATTACTGTTTAATTTTGCAATTGCTTCTCTTTTCTATGCCAAGCAAATTTAATAAATTTACTTTATTAACATCTTTACATTTCGAAAAATAAATTAAATCGCTCTCATATTTATTTTAAAGCTGACTTTGAGCAACTTTAATAAATGTATTTATTGAAATCTCTCTACATTTTATACTTAGCTAATTTGTATCAATCTGATTTTATTTTATTACAAAGTTAACGCAGTAAAGCATCAAAAAGCTATACATTTTAAGTTAAAATTAGAATTATCTAACTAAATTCTAATTAAACATCTCAAATTTACAAGAAACTGTTTTATCAATGTGAAACTACGCCTCTACCTTAAAACAACTCCCGTTAAAAGATATTTTTGTTGTTCTACATCATAATGGCTGCACACATCGTATGCTTTAGTCGTATCCTGTTAAAAGCAATTTTCGTTGTACCATTTCATAATAGCTAAACACATCGTATCCCTCAGTCGATCAAATTTAACCGCCAACACTCGAGCTCGTCTCGAACAGCAAACATAATAAAGCAGTCGATGAGTTCGTGTAGCATTCAGAACAAGTATGTAAAGCACTTCTGTCAAAGCAAACAAAACTTATTGGAAATTTTTCTCATTAGCTTTGTAACGTAGCAGCAGCTATGCTTAGTTGAGTAATTAGTTAGTTAGTCGAAGCAGGACATTGTCATTCATTTTTAAAGTTTGCATAAATTATAAATGAGGAGAGATGGGGAGATTTCCTCTGCCATTCAATTCTATTCCATTTCTCCTATGGCACAAACATTTCTGTCAATATGTTGACACATTTATTAGCATATTCGTGTGCGAGGCTTTTACGTTGACAGCATTTCAGCTCGGAGGTCATAATAAGCTACACACGCACTCAGATCCTGTCACATATCACAGCGATAAGTCAGGGATCTTGATATGCACTTAAATCAAAACCAATTAATTTGCAAACACATAAATCATGGCATGGCGAGTGTATCAATGCGTCGGCATAAATTGATTGGGTTTCATTGTGGCTTAAATTTCAACTGTGCTCTGTAACTCGATACGCACAACAAACGTTATTTAAGTTCATATTTTATTGCCGACATTTGTAAAATGTCAGCGCTTTTCTCAAAGTCTTTGATAAATGTGCCGCACATATTACAAAGGAAAATGTAATTATGAGCAGGTGAAACTTTGACCTTTCAGCCAATGGAAAAGGAAAAGCTTCTCTGCCGACAGCCAAGTCGATAATCTATTTGTGAAAGTTTTGTTTGCCAAACTAAAAGATATGCGCATCGATATTAATTTCTAATTAATAATGTTTTTTGGTTTCCGAACACTTAAAGTCCTCTACAAACTGTATCCTTCAATTTTCATTTTGTTCATAAACAAAATTTCAAAAGTAACCCACACACACACACACACACAGCTCCACCCACACACACACACACACGCACACATGTTGGCGAAAGCAAAAAGGCCAAAGTGAATGCCAAAGCAAAAATGTGGCTGGCAAAACTTTGACCTTTGTGACTATGCGAAAAAGTGAAATAAACAAACAAATTAAAGCAAACATAAAATAAAGCCGCCTCTAAAGCAAAACAAAATGCCTCACTGATCGGGCTCTTTTTGGTTGGGAGCCGCAAAAAAGGAGGAGCGAGAGAGAAAACCGACTGTTGTTGTTGTTAAAGGCTTGTGTGTGTTTGTCTTGGCGCCTAAATGCTTGGGCGTGCCCTGAAAACCAAGGCGAGGGCGGAGTCTGTAACATGAACTAATTCCCTGTGCCCGCCACAGAGTAAAGCCAAGACTAAAATAACAATTTTTGTGCCACCGAAAAGCAAAGAGGCCAGACGGGTCGAAATAAATCACACAACAAGTATGCTGTCAAACAATTTGTTATCGAAGCTCAGCTCAATGCAGATTGGAGGCTGGACATATTCCATAATTAATTCTGCATAATTACGTCATAATCCCCTTTGAAATTATATTGATTTCGCACGACAAGAAAATCAATTACAAGATTTCGCATTTTTAGCTGTTGAGCTGTCCAATAGCTAGATTTTCACGCCACGCAAATCTCTCGCAAGTCCCCCTGATGATAAGAAATCTCTATTCAGCATGTATCTGTCAGGAGGACGACGACAACAACATTGCTGTTTTATGTCTAAAAATAAAGCGAAATACCAAATATTACGCATACGCAGCGTTCGTCGCCAAGGAGCAACACTCATACTCATAGGCCCCGACCCCAACCGATGAGTGTTGTTGTTGGTGTTGTTAAAACAATGCTCTATGGCATTGGGTGCCGCCCACTCGGGATTGTTAGGCGTTCGCATAATTAGCATAAATGTCATAAATACTCTGGTGCCTTTGCTCGGCTCCAACCCGCAACAAAACGACGCTTTGAGTGTTGTCGTAATGGGTTTGGTTTTCGGCATCTTTTTATTTTGTTTGCGCCTCTCGAGCAGGAACAAAAAAACTGTGAAGTAAAAGCACAAGAGGAATATCGATCCAACTTTAGGCGAAATTAACATGGAAATCAAATCAACAAATGAAACAAAAAAAAAGAGCCCAAAGTGGAATCAAATAAAAATGTTTGCGCAAACAAAATGGCGAGCAACGCAAAACAAAAGCAAACGCACGCTCTGCAAAAAGTTAACCAAGGACCAAGGACCAAGCGCCAGAAACACAGGAAGCACAAAAGCCAGGCCCCAAAAACAACGAAACAACAAAATGAAATTTGTATTTCGTCATTGGCCGCGTGCCGTTTTCCCATTCGCGTAGTTTTCAAGCTGCTTCGGGGAAAGTGCGTAAAAACTAAAATGTATTTCGAAGAGCACATTTGGCTAAGGGCTTGTCTCCATGTTTTTGGCCAACGGGCTAAAACCGAGGCGTGTCGTCGTCGTCGTCTCTGGACGGTGCTGTGCTGTGTGGTCCTTATGTCCTTGGGCAGCGTCATGCATTGCTCCCATCAAAGTAACAGCAGCAAATGGCATTCAAAGCATTTCAAGCACACCAAAACTCAAGGGCTCTGAACTGAACTCAACTCAACGCAACTTGGAATCGACTCGAAGCTGCCAGGCGCCTTCGACGATTGCGATTTGACTGTCTCATTAGACGTAATTCGAGGAGCAGTTCTTGCTAAGTCCCCACAGTTGTGCTTCGCCCTCTAAACTACATTGAACTCTTGCACAAATGACATTTGCCAACTGCGTGTGCTGTGTGCAGCGGGGCGTATACGTAATGTGCAGTCGTAATACTTTGCAAACAGTTGAACTACACATGGAATACTCGAGCATTGTGTGTTTGCTGAGAAATTGAGCTGGGAGTGCAACTCCAGCATAATCTGGGGAATTTGATAAATATTATATTAAACACACATTCTTGCACACATTATTTTATTAAAGTTTGCTTTACACAACTTTACTGAGTGATTGAATTGTCGGTTGGCCGTGGGCAATTCAATTTGTCATGTCACAAGAGAAGTCGAGACGAGACGAGAGTTTATTACAAGCGAATTTATTTTTGTGCTATGCTAGAAATAAATATGCCCAGACTTGACCGATTTCTGAAAATATAACATAAGGGAACAAACTCCTGGGCGGCAACAATAAAATTTCAGTGCTTTAAAATGTACTATATATTTGTAAAACGAATGATGTAAACAGTAAAAATATATAAATAAAAAATAGTTGCTGGCCAAATTTGATAGATAAATATTTTAAAACAATAAACGAGAAATATATACATTTGAAATAATACCAATGAAATAATAATACAAGTAAATACATTAATGATTAGTGAATTTTCGAAACAAAACATTGTGTCTATTGGCTAATCTGTATACAAATAATATTATTAGAAGGTTACAAATGATTATACAAATAGGATTGTTGGTTGTTACTAGGTTCACTAAACTTGTTAATGCTATTAAAATATTCACAACAATAATTTTCCAATTACGCCAACCAAAGTTCAGAGTTCATTACAAACGAATTGAAATTTCTTTGATTATTTTGTACCCGAAATATGGAATTTAAAATGGCTTTTGCGTAAGCCTTACGTCCAAATTATATTTGTATTTTTCCTGGAACCTCAATCCCTAAACTGCAAAGCGATTACACGCATTCTATATTTAGGTCAAATAGTTTGAGCCAGCAGCTGCTACGCACTACAAACTAAAACATTTTATGGATTCGGCTTTGCACTATTTGCTTTTGTTCTTTAAAATAGAAATAGGTGCGTTAAATATTCATTGTGATTTAATGGGACTATGGAATAAAGCCGCAACCTGAAAATTGATTTTGTGGCTTGAAGCACGTTGCAATTGGGTCAGAGTTAGTCAAGAGTCAAGAACTCCTGATTGCGCTGCAATTCGGTAACAGTAACGATGGGGGGAGTGAAAAAAAACTCACCTGTAACCAAACAGGAAAATTCAACTACAGCTGCGAGCGGCAGGCGACGCGTGTGGCGTGCGGCGTGCGGCAAGTGACAGGTGGCAAGTGGCAAGTGGCAAGTAGAGCGAGCGGCGTTTTTTTTTGTTTGTTCATTGATTTCTCTCACTTGAGTTAATTGAATTGATATTAAATTGCAGTTGCAGAAACTCGCGCGAATCTTTTGCTACTATTATCTCACACACACACACACACACACACACAGGGTCGATTGTTTTATTGTTGGTTGTTGGTCCTGTGGCGAGAGGAGCAACGATAAGCGACAGATGCGGTCAGTTGCTCTCGCGCGACTGTCGACTGATGAATGGGTCGCTTCTCGATGAGGTCTTCTGCTCGCGTGCAACGGACACTTCGGGTTATATAGTATATATATGTATGTTCGTTACTCGGTGTTCGCAGTATTCGGTTTTGGTGAGGTTAATATTGTTGTTTTGCTTTGCTGGAGGCAAGAGTGGCAAACAATTTCAATTCGGCTCTGGCACTGATACTGGGCCAATGGGCCAAGTGCGAGCGCAGCGAAAGCGCCGTAGTAACAACAACGAAAGCGAAACGAAACGAAACCAAAAATGCCTTAAATAATTTATTGCATTTCTCAACAACAAGCAACACAATGTAGAGAGAAAGCTCACCAAAATAATAAACACAAGCAAAAATAATCGCAAAAGTCACTTTGAAACACGTTCTATATTTTTGTAAGTTCAATTTAGAGTACTTTAAATATCGGTTGTTATTTTAGTTGTTGTTTGGCTTACAAACTAACGCCAGGACACGTTGAGCCCGCGCGACTCTGAGAGTGAGAGAGAGAGAGAGTGAACGATTGAGAGTGTGAGTGAGAGCGAGTACAAAAGACGTCCACTCCGTTGCGTGACTCGAACTGAATTGAAAGCGTTGGGACAACCTCGAGTTGCAGAGCGTTTTTGTGTCTCTGGTGGAAAATTCTTCTCACAGTTTTCTCAAGTGCTGCCGCCGCCGACAGCTTCGTGTCGTGTCGTGTCGTGTCGCTCCTCTTCGTGTCTGTTCATGTTCATGTTTCGTTTCGTATCTATAAAGTTTGTATTTCCATTGACACCCTTTCCCCAAGTGCTGTGCTCTTCTGTATGCTGCATGTGGCCTGCCCAACGTGTGAGTTTCATTTCCACTTTGTCTCACAACCTGTGAGCTTACTGAAGCTTATTCTCTCTCTCTCTCTCTCTCTCTTTCTCGCACACACACATTTCCTTGCTCGTTCACCTGTTTCAGCTGTTTGCATTGCCTTTGCGTGCGCTTTCCAGATTGCACAATAATAATAACAACATGTGTAGCTTTCTACACTGTGGCTAAACTTTTGCATTGCTTCACGCACTCAGCTGTTCCGCTTCGGCATTTTACAGCTGAGCTGGACGTATAAGACGTATAAGTTGGTGCTTTTGAAAAGCTAACTATACTATATATATGGAACAATTATAGATCACATTATTTTCCATTATTGCGATCTTGACATGCATATTAATGCTCCAATTATTCCAAATACTCGGTAATACGAGTATAATTCATGAAAGCAAAGTGCAATATATAAATTAACTGTAGTATATTAATTTCAATCCTACTAAATTAAAAGAATATATTTGATATGAAAAATTAACAATACATTTTTTTGCTATACAAAAAAATACTAAAGAATACAAAAAGATATGTAAATATAAAATATTGAATTCGTAAATTCTAAATAAATTCTAAAACCAAAAAATACAAAACAAACAAAAACTTACTATCAAAGATTATTATTTATTACAAATAATTAAAATCCAAATATTTTCTGAATATTTCTTATGAATTAATGCAATATTTTATGAGGATTTTGATTTATAAAAAATATAATTTAGAAACAATTCCCAAGTATTAGAATATTCAAAAATAAAAATTCGATAAGTACAAAAAATGTAGAACTATAAAATAAAAAGACAATAATATAAAATACATTTATATTAAGTATAGAAGATAATTTAAAAATACTTTATCACAAATTTTCATTAACTTTGCTTATTAATTTAATGCATTATTTTATATGATTTTTTTTATTAAAAGTAAATATAATTTGGGTGTTTTTAAAATGGTAGGCATTCTTACGGTATGCCTGAAGAATAGGAAAGAGAGAGAGAGAAGTAGAACTCTGACGACATTCAAATGTTGTGCACTTCCAGTTCACGAGCTTTTACTGTCTTTGTTGCTTGCGAGAGAGTGCGAGAGAGAGGGAGAGCGCGTATAAAAGCAGCTGAAGCTTTTGCTCCAGTCGAGTAACAAATAGGCGGCTATGCGAAGCTTTTACTCGGCAAGAGCCTCGGCAGCGCTGCCGAGTTTCATTGATGCCCAAATATAGGTCAACAACGTGCTGCGCTGCAGTCGAGTGACGAGCGGGAGGGCGAGAGTTAGAGGGGGGAGGGTGTGAGGGAGAGAGGGAGAGAGCAGACGAAGGCAGCGAAAAAGACGTCGTCTATGGGTTTATCAGTGCAATGGAAACGATGCTGATGCCACTTTGTGTACATGTCTCCATCTCTGTCATGTCTTCGTCTCTGTCTGCATGTGTGTGTGTACGAGTGTGTGTGTTTGTTTGTGTGTGCAAATATTGTGAATTGCTTAGATGGCCGTAGTTGTCGTTGTCGTTGTCGTAGTTGTCGTTGTCGTAGTTGTCGTTGTCGTTGTAGTCATTGTCGATGCCGCCAACATTACCGCAGCTGCGGCCGCCAACATTGGAGCAGCGAGAGGACACAAAAACAATTTGCACGACATCGCAACGCATCGCAGCGCAGCGCATCGCAACGCGTATACGCCCCGTTATCATCAATGACTGAATTTATGGCCGGCCTTGTCGGCATTCACAAATATTTGGTGCATTTGTCATAGACTTGTCGCCGTCGTCGTCACAGTTTTGTGTTGCAGTAATTGAATTTTGTGCGCCGACAGCTGACAACACATTTCTTTCAGCTGCATTTTGCTTTGTTTTTTTGTGCGACCCAAATTGGGTCAAAAGTTGAAAATGCTGCTGGCCCCACGATTGTTGCTCCAGCTAAGCACATTTTCAGGATAATCTTAATTGCGCTTTTAATACCTCCGCCTTTGCCTGCCTCGGCACCCCGCATTCGCAGCGAGTTCGTTGCATTACGCCAAGGACTTGCTTAAGGGATAAAGCAAAAGCTTGTTCATGTCGGCGTGTTTGACGCCTCGCTGAATGTGCAAGAAGGCAGCGCCAAGGACCTCAAGGATTTCAAAGCACGTTGCCCTGCCGCTGCTTTTGGTTGTGGCTGTGGCTGTGGCTGCCTCAAGCTCTCTACTTTTCTCTGCTCTGCTCACGTGCATTCATTCCAATGGCCCCGCAAGCTAAAAAGCATCGCAAGCCCAACTCAAACCCCAACCCATCGTTGAGTCGCTCGTTTGCTATTTAATCGCCCCCTCGAGACGCACTTACTCAAATCCAGCTACCAACAATTTCATTTCATCCACTTGAAAATCGAAAATCCCCTGGCCTATGCTTATCGCTAAACAATTTGCTGTTTGGCCAATGGCAAACACAGTCCAGCACTCTTTCAGCCAAATTATCTATGTGGAAACGATGAATGAAATTGTTGTCTAACGGCCACTTTACTCAAGCTCAATGGCCATAAAAACGGGCCAACAAAATGAACGCTGGCCTTCCGACAACCAGCTTCCTTCTTGCTTCCTTCTTGCATCCTTCCGGGCCATCCCTTCATCTGTAGAAATGTATCTTGTTGCCACGGCTGTCGTACTTGTGCTTTTGGCATGAATAAGTAATAATAAATCAATGAGAAAATAAAATAAAGCATTGTTTAAGACTGACAAAAGCGCTGCTTTCAGGCAGCGAAATTAAATTCGAATTACGCGTTTAATTCGGTGATAAATTTACAACAATAATAGTCTGAATTTATGCAGCGTTCTTGGAAAATAATAGCACAGAGTGCAACTTGTGATAATGAGTTAATTGGCAAAAACCGGATCAATAAATGCTGCTAAAATGGGAAGTAATGCTAACCAACTAGCTTCCAATTGGAAGGAAACCTCTTAATAAATTCAATAATAAATTTATAGATACTATTCGGAGCGATTAGCTGGAAAACTTCAAGGCGTATACGTAATGACTTCTGCGAATCAATTGATAATGGTATTGTTTTTAAAATTCTATTCTCATTGAATTTATTGCATTATTGCCACCAAGTGAGAATTATACTTGTTATGTCGCATTACTTATACGCCATGTTGGCAAAGTTTTAACTGCGTGCAATTAAAATGAAATGCCATGTTCAAGAAGCTTATCTGCAGTTGTCTTAACTGATACTTTAATGAGTTAATAGAAACGGAAGTTGTTCTCACACCCTGAATGCACTTTACGGCCTTACAAGATATTGTAATCGTAACTATCAACAATAGTAAACATAATTGTTGCACCAGTAGTATTTGTTTACGATTTATCGAGCTGGATGAATGGGTGTGCAGAGAGTGTGGGGAGGAAACTGTTTAAATACTACTTTTATAGATTACAAGCTCATTATGATAATGTCATTTGGGTTCGATAACAAACTCGGATGACAAATCGAATGAAACCGAAACTCACAGCATTGAACTTTGAATGCTTTATCGTATTTCGATCTTAACAAAAAGCATTGCGTGTGAGCTAAGGAAATTTGCCATTAATACTATCGATCAATAACTATAAAGATATCATTCGCTGAAATGTTAGTGCATTTATGGGCATTGATTAGTAATGACACAAAAGAAAGTGCTTATCTTGAGTATCGCCTCAAAAAATCACATTCCTCACTGCGTAGTTAACAATTTATTAATTAAGTGCCTGTCAAATTTGCTCCACTGATTAGTCTCGTTGTCATTTCTTCAATAAATCATCCTCGATTTGCGGTGGTAATTGATTTGTATTTCTCGGTGGCTTTGAATTGTTGCAAAGAAATATTGAAAATTTGTACCCTCTTGACGTTTAGTAGTGTTTAATAAATTTTGTGGAAATCATTGAATCCAATATTAGTAAGTTTAATAATGTCATTAAAGAACTTGTATCAATCTTGGCATAGCTAAAATTTGTTCAAAATTTAATTATTTATTATCATTCAACAGATTCTAATTTTTCGCATTTATCACACTCTACATTTATTTCTTAGTAAACGAATTTAATTAATTAAATATTATCATTTCACAGAAAATAGTTTTACCATTAAATTTTAGTAAACACTCACAAGTTTATTGAGTTGTTTTTAACTTTTTCACATTTATCAAACTCTTAAAAGGCTTTACATGTTATATTTATTTTTAACATATGAACATTTATTTTATTGAATGAACGAGTGAATAAATTAAATGTGTTTTGTATTATCAATGAAATAAATTTTCCATTCAACTTTAATAACAAAGCAATAAGACATTCATTATTATTTCCATTTATCAAACGCCTAAAAAGCTTTATTCATGAGCATTTATTTTATTGGAAACAAGAGTGTAGTAATTAAACATTTCCTGTATTATCATATCATAGACTATAGTTTTGCCAATCTATTTGAGTGGAAATGAACAAAGTCTATTCTCTGGCTAACAACTAATTTGAAATGTACTCGTTCTCGATCATACGACTAGTTGTTAGGAGATACCATGCTAGCCAGCCAGTTCATCATGATATGTGGTTGTTATTATGCAAAAAGCCAGCAAAAATGTACCCCGATTGGGAGACACAATGCCTGGCGGGGCTTATCGAAAGTCAGCATGTTATAGATTATTGCGAAAGTACAAAAAAATAGATGACAACTGCGCTGATGACTCATGAGGCTGGTCAGTTATACGAGACGATAATGCGCGATTCGGCTACAGCTCATCGTCAGATAAGAGCAAACAGAACGATCGATAAGCTTACAACCAAGACATGCACATTAAACATGACGTATTGTCGTGACACACGACAGACAAAAGTCAATCACAGTCGGGTCAAGAGAGAGAGAGAGCGAGAGTTGAATGCGAGTTTTAACACCTGATCGAAATTGAAAACATATGGGTGCAATGGGTGGAGAAGGGTACGATAGCTTGGAACGCGGCTGCCAAAAAGCATTCAATATTCATTATCAATATCAACAGCGCCGCCGCAAGATAAGAAATGAAATGTCAACTGTGCCTCCAGACCGCAACTCCGCTCATAAGTGATATAGTCGCCGTGCCGAGCGGAACCCAGCGGTTGATAAAATTCAAAACAAGAAATAGTTAAGAACCATTTGCGAAACGGCTGTGAAAATAAAACCCCAATTGCTGGGCAAATATTTGTTAAGACAATCAATAAGAATTCACGGCGCGTGTGTCGCGACTGAATAAAACGTGTAAAATCGCAACGCAATAACGGCGCAAAGCCAATTAACCAAAGCAATTCCATAGACATGTCCGAATTTCTGCGGGAACATGTAAGTTATCAAATTAGGGAATCTCGCTGGAGGCGAGCTTATCACACAACATTGCTCTGATAACGCACATAATGAGTGTGAAGAATTTTGTTTTGCGGTTTATTAACTTCGCCCCGAACTGTCGTCGCTCATCACCTGCCACGCGTGCCGCCAAATCGTAATTAACTCAACTACAAAGACTCTGCAAAGACTTCCGCATAATAACAAAAAATGTATATATGTAGAGGGCGACGATCCCCCAAATGTTACCCTGAAAACCTGAAGAATTTAGGGGCTCCAAGACAGGTATCATGTGTCTTTTCTAGACGAATTTTTAGCATGCCAATTTGGCGCAGAGCTGTATTGATAGCTGTGATAGCACGTGATAAAGCCTGCCAATTTCTTATCAAAGTAAGCAGGCTGTAGGCGAATATTGTGCGTCAAACAAATACCCTAGAGTAGGGACTTCGTAAGTCTTCAGTTTATTATAATGTCAAACAGTGAAAATTCAACAAAACAAACAGAAACTTATATTTAACGTAAATTTCATATAGATTTTTTCTATACATGGCAATTATATTTCTTGTAGTTAAAATCAATGTAAATATATTTGTATTGCTTCCAAATTTTTAGAATATATTTATTCTTTAACTTTGCTTCATTTGAGTAATTTTATATTGTTTGAAGCAGTTGAAAAATTCCATTGAATCAATTAGATTAAGCCAACAAATTGAAATATCATTTCGACTGACTAAAATTGATAATAATTACGTCATGTCGAAAGCATAAATAATTTGTATTTCATTTTTGACTAGCCAAAAAATTTGCTGACCACTTGATTGTGACTTGACTTGTACTATCTGACGATTAGATCATCGTAAAAATTATTTTTCAATTAAAAGTCAATTCAGCAGTGTTCGATTAAAGTTCAAATCACAAGCGATGACCTCATCTTTGAGTCATTCGCTAAAAATACAAAAGAGCAAACAAACCCAATGCATTTCCAGGAATTGTATTCAAATTAATAAATTATTTATTGGATTATATACGTATTATTTATTTACTTTTGCCCCATGTAGTTTGTTTTCAACAGTAGCCATTTGTCATAATCTTATCGAACTGCGTTGAGCATTAGGCCCAGGTGTGTCTTATGTTATTATAGATAAACAAGGTCGTCGAAATACGCCGAAATATATGTATATAGAAAGCATATTGATGGAAATGCTCTCAAAGTTGATGCCTTTATTTGGTAGTATAGTTTACTATTTTAATTATAGTTTTCGGTATTGCTCTTGCTCTTTTTTCGGGGCAATTATTAAGTGTTTGTTGCTGTGTTCGATTTGGCGTCGTTGATTGTAAAATGGCGATAAGAGCTTTTCGTATATCGGCATTCCACTGATAAGATAAGCTCCAACATACTATAGTAGTAGTTGTGATACGAACTGTTTGCATAGCAGCTACCGTTTACTTTCCTTTATTTAAATGAGTTCTGAAGCAAGTTCAACATTTATGGCATATATATTTAAAATCGTCCCACACTCAATAGAGCCGTAAAATAATTATTCCAGGAAGTTCGATAATAAACCATGCGGTTTATTGTTATGGCAAGCATTTGATTAATCTATAAACAAATTATTGAGCAATTGTTTGGCCATCTCAGCTGATTTCTTATCAAGATTTTGCGGTCGAAACACACCTTTCTGTGTTGCTATATAGTGCACAAACATTTACAGATACCGTTTTAAAAATCTCTTGATAATAAAATGGTTTTTTATTTTAAAGAAGTTCGCAATGAGCATTATCAGTATCTCTTTCTGCGAAATAATCTCTTAATTAAATGGTTTTATTTTAAATAAATTTCCAAAAAGTATAGACCCCATATCTCTTTGTTATATTCAGCAAATTATAATGAAAGTATAGATTTTATATTAAAGAAATTGGTTGTAGTATATAACTCTTTATCTTTCTTTTTATTTATTATCATTGTCTGCAAAGTCTGGCAAAAGACGACATTACTTTTGCGCTTTAAGGGCATTAACAATAGACAACTTTTGCAGCTGATTAACTTGAACTTGTGGAGGAATTATTTATTTTATATTGTCGCCACTGATAAACACAAATAAATTTCTAAATTTATTGTGAGATCACTTTAATACTGCCCTTATCAATTTACAACTTTTGGGGAGTCTATAATTTAGGTAGCTTGTAGCAATAGCAATCGAAGTAACGATTCCATTTACAACACTCATTACAAGTAGGCTGCAAATTAATCAGTTTTCGGTTTCTCACATTGAGAAATAAGTATATTTCAAAGCGACTGTCCCGATATATTCTATATCTTATCGATTTGCCTTCGGCTGGGCTGGTGAAGTGAGGGCGCGTGTACATCACGATGATTATTATTACATCGATAAGATCTCGATTCATTTCAATTGCAGGGCGAATATGTGTGGGTTAAGCCACAGAACACGACGTGTGAATTCGCAGTGCCTTTTGGGGCACGCATCGTGCGCACCGAGAAGACACAAACTCTGGTCTGCGACGATGCCAACAAACAGTTCTGGGTGCCAGCTGGCGACGTGCTCAAGTCGATGCATCTCACCTCGCACGAGGATGTTGAGGACATGATTACACTCGGCGATCTGCAGGAATACACGATTCTGCGCAATCTACAGACTCGCTATGCCAAGCAGTTGATTTATGTAAGTACACAATAAAAATACATAATAATTAACAACAATTAAAAATAAAATATAAATAAGAATACAAGTTGTGTATCATTTAGATTCAATTTATTCATTTATTTATTAGTAATCTTAAAGATAAACTAGCTAAATTAAGTAGTAAGAATTATTTACCCCATAGCTTAGTTAAATTAGCTTAATTTTAAGTAAAATAGATTTAAAATTTAGTTTTGCTTAGTTTTCATTTTTTTATTTGTACTAAATTGTATTGTAATTTCGATATGTTCAATTCAATTGGGATGGATTAAATAACATAGTATACGATTATTTCACCCACATTTTTAATATAAATATTATTATTATTAACATACTTTATTTAAGCTAAAATCTATTCTCATTTGGGCTGTTTTATGCTACACTGTAATTTTAATAATTTTCTGTATGGTCGAATGGAAGTAGAGTTTAGACTGTTTATATTATTGATTAGCAACAGAAATAGTTTAATTTTAGATTACAAAAGTTTAGTTTTAAGTGTTAGCTGGAGGTTTCGTCAAATTTAATAGAAACAATATTAGTATATTTTTAATTATTATATTAAACTGAAATCCTTGTAAATTGAATTTAAATGAAATATTCATATTTTTTGTATGTCACTTCAATTTTATATTTTCAAATGAAATTTTAATATTTTGCTGTATTCCAGTTCAATTTTATTTTAAGTAAATGTTCATAAAATTGTATTTTAATTGAAATCTTAGTTTAATTAAAAGCATTTTATAATTTGACATGTATTTTATAGATAACACTTAAATTTTACTAGTTTTTAATAAATTTTATATAATGTTTTTAAATTGCTTATACTATTAGATAGCATACAAATTGTATGGCATATTCAGAGTTTCATCGAATTTCAACTAATTGGTTTTATGTGTAATCTCTTCTCGAACAGACCTACACAGGCTCCATGCTGGTGGCTATTAATCCTTACCAGATACTGCCCATCTACACACACCGCGAGATCCAGCTGTACCGCAACAAGAAGCTGAGCGAGCTGCCGCCGCACATCTTCGCCATCAGCGACAACGCCTTCCAGCGGCTGCAGCGCCACAAGGAGAACCAGTGCGTCGTCATCAGCGGCGAGTCGGGGGCGGGCAAGACGGAGAGCACCAAGCTGATACTGCAGTATCTGGCGGCCATCAGCGGCAAGCACTCGTGGATCGAGCAGCAAATCATCGAATCGAATCCCATTATGGAGGCCTTCGGCAATGCCAAAACGGTGCGCAACGACAACTCGTCGCGCTTTGGCAAATACATCGACATCCGCTTCACGCCCGAGGGCGCCATTCAAGGCGCTCGCATCCAGCAGTATTTGCTGGAGAAATCGCGCATTGTGTTCCAGAGTCGCGACGAGCGCAACTATCACATTTTCTACTGCATGCTGGCGGGCCTGAGCGGCGAGGAGCGGGCTCGCCTGCAGCTGGAGGAGCAGTCGCCCAGCCAGTATCATTATCTGGCGCAAGGCGGCTGCTTCACTCTGCCGGGCAAACAGGACGCCAAGGACTTTGCCGACATACGTGCCGCACTCAAAGTGCTCTCGTTCAAGCCCGACGAACTGTGGTGCATTCTCAGCTTGCTGGCTGCCATTTTGCATCTGGGCAATTTGCGATTCAAGGCCATCGAGGTGGCCAATCTGGAGGCTGCCGAGGTGGATGATGCCGTTAATTTGCGGCGTGTGGCACAGCTGTTGGGCTTGCCGGAGGCGCCACTGAATGCGGCACTCACGCAGCGCACCATCTTCGTGCATGGCGAGCATGTGGTGACCAGTCTGTCCAAGGAGGCGGCCATCGAGGGACGCGACGCGTTCGTGAAGTCGCTTTACGACGGCATCTTTGTGCGCATAGTGCGACGCATTAACGACACCATCGACAAGAAGCCGGAGGCGCCGGTGAACAGCATCGGGGTGCTGGACATCTTTGGCTTTGAGAACTTTGACAACAACAGCTTCGAGCAGCTGTGCATCAACTACGCCAACGAGAATCTCCAGCAGTTCTTTGTCGGCCACATATTCAAAGTGAGTGCAAAACTTTTGCTTTTCTTCAGCATACATTAAATATTTATGTACTTGATAGATGGAGCAGGCCGAGTACCAGCTGGAGCACATCAACTGGCAGCACATCGAGTTCCAGGACAATCAGGACATACTCGATCTGATTGGCATGAAGCCGGTGAACATTATGTCGCTGATCGACGAGGAATCCAAGTTCCCCAAGGGCACGGATCATACGCTGCTGGACAAGTTGCACGTGCAGCACGGCAATCGTTCCATTTATGTCAAGGGAAAAACAACGCAGACTTCGCTGTTTGGCATTCGACACTATGCTGGCGTTGTCATGTATAATCCGCTGGGTTTCCTCGAAAAGAATCGCGACTCCTTCAGCAGCGATTTGCGCAACTTGGTTCAGCGAGCCAGCAACAAGTATCTGGTGGATATATTCCCGCATGAAATGCCCATGGACACGACCAAAAAGCAGCCCACGTTGAGCGTCAAGTTCCGCAATTCGCTGGACATGCTGATGCGCACTCTGTCCCAGGCTCATCCCTACTTCATACGCTGCATCAAGCCCAACGAGTACAAGGAACCAAATGTAAGTAGACCCATCATATTTGTATTTCACTTCATTTCACTTGAAGTTTAAGCATCATCTTAAAAGTATGCTACAAAAATTGTACATTGCTCGTTGAATGTTTAGTTGATTATTTGAGCTTTACTGTAGTTAAATTGATTAATTATAGTGGCAGTAGGCTACAGAAATTGTAGTAATTAAATCGAAAATAGGAGTC
The DNA here is from genome assembly GCA_035045625.1 of Drosophila formosana. Classification (NCBI taxonomy): domain Eukaryota; kingdom Metazoa; phylum Arthropoda; class Insecta; order Diptera; family Drosophilidae; genus Drosophila; species Drosophila formosana. The sequence continues at coordinate 1,792,687 of JAWNOW010000814.1, read as the reverse complement.
TAGTTTGATTTGCTGATTTTTATGACGACTATCTCTAATTCGTTCAATACATATTTTATTTACTTTAAATATTTTCAATTCAAAACTAAGTCAAAGCACAAAAACACAGCACAGTCGCTTTAGGATTAGATAAGACTGTTTTCTACGGAGTCGTTGATTTTACAACTAGATTTCTTAGTAATTGTAAACTTTTAAAGCACATTATTATCAGCAATTGTAAAATTAAGCAGTTGTAGTTTATGCACTAATTATCATCATTTTATTATAAGCAATGCATAAAAATTGAGAAGGAAACAAAACTAAAATTTATTAAGACATTGCAATGTATTAAGGAGATGAGAGCTAACATGCAAGCAACAACTCATCATCATTTAGTACGGCATTATTTTGTAAATACAATATTCTCATCATAAAATTCAATTAGAGTTTCATCTAGAAAATATTGAAGCAATTCTCATAAAAAAAAATCAACATATTTCCGAGAAATTATCCAGTTTAAATACGTTTGTTTTCGTAGTTAAAATTTTTATGATTTATTGCGCTAAAATCACTATAATCATTAGGAAAAAATATTTATACTACGATGGTTGAATATTTTTATTTACACTAAATTTAAAAGCAATGGATATTTAAATGAATATTCGAAGATAGACGCGCTTTAAAAATATGTATTGCTTAAATGTTATAAAATGTTTTCATATAGACAAAAGTCTACGATTAGTATCTACGCTTCATCATGACTTCATCAACATCGATCATCCACATGTGAATATAGTAAAGAGGAGCTCATCCGCGAAATTTGTGCTCTCAACATATTTAATTCACCAGTTGTTGATATAATCAAATAAAAGTGTTCATCAGCGCCATCTTCACTCTCAACTTCACATCTCATCTTTAATCACACCATCAACTTGGAACCACACATCATCATCATCCCTTAACAAGTTGCCTTACTTATGCGCCGCTCTGTTCCTCTGCAGAACTTCGACAAGGAGCTGTGCGTGCGACAGCTGCGCTACTCGGGCATGATGGAGACGGCCAGGATACGCAGGGCTGGTTACCCGATCCGCCACGCCTACCGCGCCTTTGTGGAACGCTATCGCCTGCTGGTGCCGCGCACCGGCCCCTTGGACCAATGCGATTGCCGGCTGCTGGCGCGACAGATCTGCGAGGCAGCTTTGCCCACGGGGTCGGATCGACAGTTTGGACGGACGAAGCTGTTTCTGCGCGACGAGGACGATGCGCTGCTGGAGGCGGAACGCTCTCGGGTGATGCTCAAGTACATTGTGACCATACAGCGAGGCATTCGTCGGGTGCTCTTCCGTCGCTACCTCAAGCGATACCGTCAGGCCATCATCACGGTGCAGCGTTATTGGCGCGGTCGCCTTCAACGACGTCGCTATCTGACCATGCGACGTGGCTTCCACAGACTGGGCGCCTGCCTGGCCGCCCAGCAGCTGACCACGAAGTTCACGATGGTGCGCAGCCGGACCATTAAATTGCAGGCACTGTGTCGCGGCTACTTGGCCAGGAAGCGTTTTGCGCTGGAGCTGACGTCGCGACGACAGCAGCACAAGGAGCTGAAGCGCGTCAAGCAGGAGCAGGAGCTGCTGCGTCTCAAGGCCGAGCAGGAGCAGCAGCAGCGTCTGCAGCAGCAGCAGGCCGAGCAGGAGCAGCAGCAACGTCTCGCGGCCGAGCAGCGTCTCAAGGAGCAGATCGCGGCCAGAAATGCAGCCGCCATGGCTGCCGTGGCGCAGCCGAAACGCACAAAGTCCATCAAGCGGGCAGAGCAGCCGGTGCTGCCAGCGCCCACGTTGCAGGCACGCATGTCCTTGCCACCGCCGCCGCCCATGTCGCCCATTGTCATCACTCCGATGGCCGCGCGTCCCAACAGCAGTGCGGCCAAGGTGAACGGCCTGGCTGTGGAGACGCCGGGCTACGATGCCTCCAAGCAGATCGTGGACGATGTGTTTGGCTTCCTCAACGATGAGCCCGATGTGAGTGGGCCGCTGGGGCCGAATGTGAAGGAGAAATCCTTGCTGTTCGAGCGCGAGTTGCGATTGCGCAAAGACATTCCCACCAAGCTGCTGTCCCGACCCGTCAACTACTATGAGGCGGCGCCGCGCAAAATTGTCCACCAGACGCGTCTCTAGCAGTTGCGTGTGCTGGGACAGCCCTGAACAAAAACCCAAACTATCTTTAAGTATATAATCAGTAACGAATATTAATTAGTCAACTGTGTGCCTGATATCACAAACAGCAATTAAAATAGAGCTCAAAGAGTGAGCTTCTCTTTTAATTGCTGCTGTCTTGTCAACTGGGTAAAAGAAATTGGGACAGTTTGTTATATAAATGTTGGCTTGTATATATCCACAAAAAAAAACAAAAACAAAAAAATAGAAAGCAAAGCTTTGTTCCTTGTGATTGTGTATAATGTTTTTTCTTACAGTTTAATGTACATGTAATTTAATTTATTTTATATTTGTAAATAAAACGCGCTAAGTTATTTAGAGATACCATATATCTATATATGCAAAATTCATTTGTGTTTTCGTTTCTTCGTTCTGGTTTGTGGTGTAGTTATCAATGGATTGATTGTCTGTTCTGTTCTTTGTTCTTGTTGCTTCTTCTCATCGCGCTTATCTCACATTTGTAGTAGTTAGTAATTTATATAGTCACCCTAAGCGGGCGCTTTTCCAATCAATGTCAACTGAATATCATCTTCGATTGCTATCTTTGAGCAAGTCCAGAGGTCTCCAAGAATAGCAACATCATCAGCCAAAATTAGCGGGGCGACGTAATTTTTCAATGATTTCGATCGCAATTTAATTCGAACTACGGAAATTAGACCATATTTAATTTCGTATATTCCTACTTCTATTCAAGTTATTGATAATGAGTTTCAATTGCTCACTTGGGCAATATTTACATAAAGTGGCAAACTGATTAGAGCACTTTAATCTTTAAAATTTGATTGCGGATCCATAAAGTTATTGCTTCTCTTTATTTGCTATTTTTATATTTTATTTAAACATTTATTTGGAAATTTCGTTGCGTGGTTATCTTATCCTAAACTTACCTTCAGTTTGGCCTCCTTTTAATAGGCCAAGTAAAGCGTGAAATATTACAATTGCCGTAGATAATAATAATCTACAATTATTAAATTTTTTATCATTAATGCTGCAAATAAATTAAAGATTTTTCGCTCTAGAGCCCCCAAAGAGGAATTTAATTCTTAGAAAAAATGTTTTAGTACTTCTTAGTGCAAGATATCTTTTGAAATTCTTAAATAGATGACAAAGATTTTCTCATTTTTACAAGATAGCTCTAACTTTTTGAGAAAACCCGTTTAATGGAATGTATATAATTTATTAATTTTTGATTATTTTTTTCGAGTCTTCTTAGAGCTGCTAAAAGAGATTTTAATTTAATTTTTTTTGTGATTTGTTCGAATATTTTATTATACTTATTAAATTATTCGTCTGATCAGATTTATTTAGTTTTCATGAATCACTAAAGAAAAAGTAAAATATTTAATATAGGAAATTTTCAGTCTTGCTTCCAATTTTTTAACAAACAGCCACATCAAAACTTTTTGGAAATGAAACGACAAACAACACAACAATACTCAATTTTATTAGAAACAAATATTTGTAAATGAATCAGAGTCCGAATCGAAGTCCAAGACGTTGTCCGAGTCCAGAGATGCACACGGTTCGGTCGGTTGTCAGCGACTAAGTTAGAAATAGGTTTTATGTTAGTCAAAGAGCTCTGTTCAGTTATCGGTAACGGAAGGCGGTGGAAGTTAATACACAAATGCCTCCCAAAATGATAAATGACATAAAAAACGATCGTAAATAATCGGCAGAGTCCCCCGAGTCTTATCGCCATGGCATATCTTAAAGAAAAAAGCTTACTACAGATAGCTGCCAGCTACATAGATTACAGGCAGCCATAATAAATTCTAAATTAAAAATAGTATCAATCGATGAGTATAAGAGCAACGTACTTAAAATGAGCGTCAAGTATAATATTGATAACTGAATACTCTTTCTTTGCCTTCCAGATCACATTGAAGAAGTCGAACAGTATAACTTCTGTGGGCACTATTCGATTACCGAAACCGGTTCCCAGCAATGTGGACACCTCGGACTTTAGCTTCCAGAAATACGCATCCACCTATTTCTGCAGTGGCAACACTTCGCAGCATGAGAGGAAACCCTTGAAGGAACCATTATTGAAGCATGAGCTGCCCATTGATCAAATGGCAGCCAAGGTGGGTTATAGTTTGCTCTTTAATTATTTATTCTTATCTCTAAACTGTATTTTAGGCCATTTGGTTGTTGATCCTGCGTTTCATGGAAGATCTGCCCGAGGCTGCTCCCATTCCGAGAGATCACTCGCTGCGTCATCCTCAGCTCATGCAGGACATGGCTCGCATTCTGGGCTCGAAGCCACGTAGATTTATTCGCCAGACTTCACGACGACAGCCCAAGCTGATGGGCAATGGCCAACGGGAGGCCGAGGAGTTCTATCAGCTCTGGCTAAATGCGGGCAGTAGCCATCTGGACAAGCTGCATTTCATTATCGGTCACGGCATTCTCAAAGAGAGCTTGAGGTAGGTAATCCAGGAGAAGACTAGGAAGCACTATCATAATTAGTCTGTCGAAGCGCTGTAATTTTGTAATTTTATGCATTTCCCTTTATTCCCCTTTTTGTTTTGACTCATCATTTTAATTTATATTTCTTAAAATATTATTTTGATTTTTAATCAGAGTTTTATTTTGATAATCATAATATCATTTATTTTGTTATGTTTTACTTTTAACATTCCCATATGAAAAATATTTATTAAAGTAGTATTTATGTATATTTCAATATATATTCATTTGAATACTCCTAATTATGCTCACATTAATATTTATATTATCCTAATCGAATTCAAAATAATTATAATTACATTCAAAAAATTACTTATATTTATTTATATTTTAGAGTTTATTACGTATTCTTCCCTTTCTGATTATATCTCAATTCATACGGAAAGGTAAACTCCCAAAAATATTTCTATTAGATTTATCTTGTATTTAAATTCGCAATCATATTTCTTATTATATTTCTAAGTGTCGTATATTTAATTTCATATTACTTTTTGTATTTTAATTTGTATTCCTATAAATATTTATACAATTATTGGAAATAGTACTCCTACAATTATTTTTATTTTATTTAAATTGTTGTACTATGTCTATATTTATATTTATATTCCTAAATTATTTAAATTAGCAATTCATATTTTATTTGCATTCACATTTCTACGTATATTTATTGCAATATTCCTATTTATTTCCTTATTTCTACAATAATTCTAACTATATTTTGAAACATTATCACAATTTATTGCGTTTGCTTTTCAGGGATGAAATCCTCGCTCAGATCTGCAAGCAGCTCTACCTGAATCCCAGTCGCGGCTCCTACGCCCGTGGCTGGCTGCTGCTCTCGATTTGCCTGAGCTGCTTTCCGCCGAGCAGCAACTTCGAGCCGTATCTGCGCAGCTACATGAAACTGGGCACCGCCAAGTTGTACTCGGCTGCCTCGTTGCAACATCTGGAACGCACGCTGGCCAATGGGGCAAGATCGCAGCCGCCGTCGCTGCTGGAGCTGCAGGCGATTCGCAGCAAGGAGCCGCTGAAGCTGGCCATTTATCTGACGGATGGCGAGGCGCGCAAGCTGCAGGTGGATGCCGCAAGCACGGCGAGGGAGGCAGTGCAGCAGCTGTGCGATGGACTCGGCTTAAGCGACAGCTTCGGCTTCGGTTTGGTGCTGTCCTTCCAGGAGAAGCTCTTGCCGCTGGGCGCAGGACGAGAGCATGTGTTGGATGCGATTTCCAGCTGCGAGCAGCGTGAATTGGATGCGCCCTGGAAGCTCTATTTGCGCAAGGAGCTGTTCGATGCCTGGTACGATCCGGCTCTAGATCCAAAGGCCACGCATCTGATCTACAAGCAAATTGTGCTTGGCTTGAAGTGCGGCGAATATCGCTGTCGCTCCGAGAAGGACATCGCCATGGTCTGCGCTTTGGCCTGTTACATCGAGCATGGCGCAAATCTTCCAATTAAATTGAGCGATCAGCAATTGACGCAGTTTGTGCCGCGAGATCTTTTGGCTCCTGGCGAGCGTGCCGTGCAGAACTGGAGTCGCCTCATTGCTGCCACTTACGAGCGCAGCGCCTACGTCAAGAAGGGGCAGGATGTGTTGTCGCAACAGCGCGCCAAGGAGGACATCTGTTTGTTTGCGCATCTCTCGTGGCCGATGCGGCATTCGCGGCTCTTTGAGGTGCAGCGTCTGTCCGGCCCGAAGCTGCAGAGCGATGAACTCATGCTGGCCGTGAATGCCGCCGGACTCTCGCTCATCGATGAGACGGAACAGGTGCTCGCCTCCTGCACCTATGCGGAGCTGGTCAAGGTGCAATGCGAATCCCCCGATCAGTTGCATGTGCGCACCGTGCAACACGAGAACTTTGTGCTGCAGTGCAGCGAAGCTCTGGATGCGGACGAGCTCATCAACTACATGCTGCTCAATCTGCAGCAGCGTTCCAGTTACGCGGTGGCCATTGAAGGCTGTCAGGCGGAACAGCAGCTGGAGGAGCAGCTTTCGCTCTCACCTGGAGACTTGGTGCAGTTCGAGGCGGGCGTCACTGGAGGTCAGTTGTTGGCTGACGATGTGCGGCGTCCCTGGCGCGGCTCTGCCAACGGACAGACGGGCGAATTCGCAGCTGGCAATGTGCGTGTCTTGGCCACGTTGACCAGGCCCAGTTTGGCGTTGCAGCAGGTCTTCAAGGAGCACACAGCGGGTGCCAAAGTGCACTCGAATAAGCTGGAGCTGGGACAACCTGTTGCGCCCAAGCGGCGTCAGCATAGCTTGGCCCAATTTGCGGAGCAGCAGTTCAGAGAGAACTTGGAGTAAGTGTTTTAAAAATTACTTTACTCATTTGCATTCAATTGCATATAAATTTTTTACCGGTTCGTGTCTTCGATAAGGTTAGGCTGAAATACATGCTATGGTTGTTGTCTTAATTTAACGTGACAATCCGAAATAATTTATAATTCTATATGGTTAGAGTGGGATTTGAAAAATCCTCTGTCTTTGTTAACGATAAAATGTTGCCAATCATGTTGTGTAAAAATTGCTGTCTCATGGTTCTGACTGTGCGTTGATAATTCAGTCAGTGAGTCAGTCGAAATAATTTTTTTATATATGTATATAGATAAGTACAGAAGCCATAAGTGATTCTTTTATACACAATACACAGTAGGTTGAAGGGTTTAACAAACAGAAATTTATAAGACAGCAAGAAAATTCACTATTAAATAGATAAAATGTATACACAAAATGATGCCTTCAGAACAGTCGAATAATTGAAGTAGCAATATTGCACATTTTGCTGTCCAGCCAACTGTCTGTCCACCTCAAACTTAAAGATTATAGATGTTATAAGTGATAAATTTGTTGACAGCTTTCTTTAGTGCTGAATGCAGTTGTAACTCGTTTTATAATTTGGCAACGCCCACATCCAGCTGATGAACTTATGAATATGAATTTACATATAAATTATGTATTATTCTGCATCTATTTTATTGGCCACATTAAACTTACAGACTATAATAATTGTAGCTGCCAAGCTCGGCACACTTTTTAGTGTTTTTTTTCAACAAATTAATTCAATTCGATAACAAACATTTTATAAACAGCTTCAACAAATTTATTGCAAGATTCATTTTAAAGATAAAGTATCTAATTGTTGTTACACGATAAATACAATTTAAATTCCCATTATGATTGCCATTATAATTTTCCAATTTATTTAAGTCATAATTTTATTGGGCAAGAATCTGAAACGTTTGTAGTAAATTTTAATTCTGTATTACATGAAAATAATTAGTGAATTTTGGCATTATACCAAACTTGACTTTAGCTTCTTCAATTGTTATATTTATCGACTTGATGACATTCTTCACTCTCTCTCTCTCTCTATTTTGACAGCTCTGAGTTGGCTCCCCTGTGGCGCTATTCCCCCGAGCCGCTGAAGGCGCCGCTGCTGAAATCGCTGCACTCGCAGCCGCAGCTCTATCAGCAGGCGCTGGTCATCTACCACCACGTACAAAAGGTAAGCAAATTTAATACTCTTACTTTCGACAAATATCTCTTAAAGTTTCCTATTACTTTCTTAGTACATGGGCGACATACCGCGTGGTCAGATGGCTGTCAACACGGATCTAATCTTCCAGGCGGCGCTGCATCAGCCGCTGCTCTGCGACGAGCTCTTCTGCCAGCTGATGAAGCAGCTCAGCGGCAACCCAAGCGTCGAGAGCGAGCAACGTGGCTGGGATCTGTTGTATTTGGCCACCGGGATTATGGTGCCCAGTGTGCTGATTATGCGAGAACTTATTCTCCTGTTGCGGCTTCGTGCCGACTCGCTGGCTGACGCCTGCTTGAAGCGCCTCAAACGCAGCTTGCAACACGGGCAGCGGAAGCAGCCGCCGCATCTGATTGAGGTGGAGGGCATTCAACAGCGTTGCATGCACATCTACCACAAGATCTATTTCCCCGACGACACCGTCGAAGCCTTCGAGATCGAGTCGCACACCAGAGGCGCCGCTTTAATTGCGGACATTGCTCAACGGCTGGAGCTCAAGTCGCAGCTGGGCTACAGCATCTTTCTGAAGATTGGCGAGCGCGTTTATGCCATGCCCGAGGCGGAGTTTGTGTTCGACTACATCACGGAGCTGCTGCACTTTGTGCGGCAGCAGAAGATCATTCGCGCGAGCTGTGATGCTCATTATCAGCTGCACTTTATGCGCAAACTGTGGCTGGACTCCGAGCCGGGCAACGACATCAACGCAGACTTGATCTTCAGCTATCCGCAGGAGTTGCACAAGTATCTGAAAGGCTACTACGCCGTGGACTTGCAACAGGCGTTGCAACTAGCTCAACTCATCTACAGCGCAGATCAGCAGCGCGATGCGGCGCTGCAGCTGCAGGAGCTGCTGCCGGAGGATTTGCTGCCGCAGCGCACGCTGGCCGAGTGGCAGCAACTGTTGCTGCCGCTGCTGGAGCAGAGCGTGCAACTCGACGAGGATCAGGCGAAGCTTCTGCTGCTGCAGCAGCTGGCCAAGCAGCCTTGCTACGGCTCCACTTTCTTTGCCGTCAAGCAATTGAACGATTCAACTCTGCCCGAGCAGCTGTTGATCGCCATCAACTCACATGGCCTGCAACTGCTGGATGCCCAAACGAAGCAGCTGCTGCAAAGCTACAGCTACGCGGAGCTCGGCATTTGGAGCGCGGGCAAGCAGCATTTTCACATACGCTTCGGCAACATGATTGGCGCCTCGAAGCTGCTGTGCAGCACGTATCAAGGCTACAAAATGGACGACCTGCTGACCTCCTACTTGAGTCACTTTAATCGTTAGAATCGCAAAATATAATGTGTCGTCTATGCTATGTAACCCAGCTCGTTGGTCTTCTTAATCAAGGCGATCATGCCGGCCATCAGCTCCTCGCAGTTGGGTTGAATTTGCGCGGTGGGCAGCACAAAGCCGTAGCGTCCCTTGTCCCGGAACTCGATGGTGTAGCCCACCTTCTTGTCCAGCTCATTGAAGACCCAGTCCACGCTGCTGCCGGAGGCGACATCTGCAAAGGAGACACAAATATTATTTGTCTTGCAGCGCATTTCAATTGTTAAACTTACAGAGCGTGGTTGCCGTGGATCCTCGCACGTAGGGCGTGGCATAGATCAGGCCTCGGTGAAGGCGGTGCCAATCTCCTGCAGATCGTCGTAGTTCTCGGGAACATCATCCTTGGTGTGGCCGTAAGGCGACAGCAGCCACTGACCATACGAGTGAAAAGATAGATACACATCGAACTTGTCCTTGATGCTGGTCAAGTACTCGGACAACGCCTTCATCTCCGGCTCCGAGAAGGGCAAATCGCCAGCGAAAGTTTCGCTGCAGGGATTAGCAGAGGCGCCTTCATTCTCCATCCAATGCGAGTCGAAGTTGCGATTGCCGTCGACGCCAATGCAGCTGTTAGTGGCATGCGGCTGACGCGTCTTGCGCCACATGCGATTCTGCAACAAGTTGCACATCAATTTCATTCATTACACTCACACTCTCCACACTCAGCACTCACCTTGCGATGCGAGTACTCGAAGCCATCCACATTGAAGACGGGCACAATGTACCAATCGTAACTCTCGGCCAGATTGCGCACTTCGGTTTTCTGCGAGCTCAACAGCTCGTTGATGAACCACGTCGCACTCGCGGACGTGATCCATTCGCGTGCATGGATATTGGACTCTATGAAGATGCCGCGCTTGTTGGCGCCATGCGAGATCTTGATGCCGCGAATGCGACGTCCCTCGTACGATGTTCCAACTATAAACTCCTCTGTGACAGTGGGGTAGGCAGCAAAGATGCCATCGAGCCAGGCTTCGATCTCCTCCAGCTCGTAGTAGCGTGTCCAGCCAAAGGCGCCGCTATCTCGTCCAGTGGGCACTTGCTCGTCATCGATAAGCCTAAACAACACCATCATTGTCGTTAACCATATCACATCATTTACAATATCCAATTGGCATTCCCCACATTGCACTCAACACAATCTTATCACGCTTGGAAGAAGCACTGCTGATATAACTTTATAGCAAAAACAAATGTCCAGGAAATTTATTTGCTTTACAGGAATTTTTAGCAGACATTAAGGTAAGTTCTAGTTAACTGTTTATTAAATTATTTCAAAATATGTTAAAGTCGATAACAACAAGTCTTAAATAGTTGCATCGTAAAAACATAATTTTATTTAGTTTCTGTGTTGTTGGAGCCTAAACTAATCTAGTTAGGAATGGCCTTAAATATATTCTGTAATCGGTTTTTGCCTACACGCCTTTTATACAAAAGCAGCTACAATCATCAGCTATGTCCAATTGAATTATAAATTATATTTACTGCTGGGTTTATTGCTGTTTTAGTCGATGCAATCATTGTTAATGTGCAATTAAACTTAGATGCAATTATCGACATTATACTCTTCTCGGTTTTATGTTATTCATGACTCTATAACGTTTTGTAACTGCATATTGTCTATTTCAAATCATTATTATTATTAGTCTGTCCGTCCATCTGCCTATTCATTGGGACTACTATTCTCAGTTCATTCGCATATCCATGATGCTGCAAGTTTATTCGACTCAAATGTCCGTCTATTTTTTTATCAATTAATCAGTCCGTCTGCCTGTCATTCTGTCTGCCTGTCTGTCTATGCCCTTCGGTCAAACCTTTTGTTCGAGAATTTAATTTGTATTTTATTTTCCACTCATCTTTGCTACTATTTGTACATTAAATATATTCCTTTACCTTTGTGCTTTTGTACCAGCTATATCTGTTTATTATTTGAAATGATGCATTTAAGTAATAACTTTAACTTATGTTCTCTATCAATCTTGAACATTTCATTATAATTGGTTAAGAAACATATTTACAAGTTACTCAAGAAAAATAGCTTGCAAACCGCACTAGCGCCATCTAGCGCTCGTTGCTCACTTACAATTAGAATTGTTTGCTTGCCAGAATATTTTATTTTTTGTGTTTTTAAAAACTCATAAGCAAAATCAAAAAAATTATTATGGTTGAAAATTAAGAAATTTTTTAAAATTTTGTTATTAATCGAAATATACGATTTTTCAACTAATAATTCTCACGTATTAATTAATTCACAATTTTTTTTCCAAAAAAGTATTTTTTAATTTTTGTAATGAAAATTTCAATCCCTGCTCTTTGCTATGTAAAATCACATTCACACATTTGTACTCACTTTTGCACATCGGGAATAAGCAGCTCGTTGCCTATGCCATAGAGTTTCAAGAAGAGCTGAAAGTGCTTCAGCTCTGCAGGATTAACCATGACGTGCACCTCCTTGGAGTACTCATCGTACTCCTTCCAGATGTCGTACTAAATCAAAGCAAATTAAAGGGTATCCAAAACTGCAACACACTCTGCTCCACACCCACCTTTTCGCTTAGCGAACACAATCTATTGACAATGGCCAATTGCAGCTTATTGCTGATATTCAACTTATAGACACTGTGGTTATCGAAGCGCAATTTAGCCGTATCCTTAATTGTCCCGGCAGTGGCCAGGACCACAAACGAAGCTAGCAACCAAATGAAACCCATGTCGGCAGACGACTAACTGAACAAGTTGGTCAAGTTCTGCACTTAGATATAACAATTTACAATTGTATGTGTCGGCAATCTTAATTGCTTTATTGCTCCGACAACTTTCCAGGCATTTACAGCAGGTATTTGGGTTTCAGATAGCCCAGCTTGTCGCTTTCGGCCATCATGGCCAGCAGACCCGTCATCGTCTCCTCGCAGTTGGGCAGAATTTGTGCGGGTGGCAGGACGAAGCCATAACGTCCCGTGTCCCTAAACTCGATGGTGTACGACAGCTCAATGTCCATCTCGTTGTAGGCCCATTCCTTGGCACCGCCCGAGGTGAAATCTGCAAGATTTTCATTTCAATTTTAAAATATACAAAAAGTAAGAAGAGAAACTCACAGAGCACAGTGGCTGAAGAGCCATAGATAAAGACGCTGCCATAGGGCATGGCTTTCACTGCATCCGCATAGGCCTTGGCCACCTGCATCATGTCGTCGTAGTTCTCCGGGAACTCTTCATCCGTGTGGCCGTAGGGCGAAAGCACCAGCTGGCTGTAGGAGTGAAAGCCGAGGAACACATTCACCTTGTCCTTGATGCCAATTATGTAGTCGGACATGGCTTTGATTTCGGGCTCAGAGTAGGCATGAGGTCCTGCGTAGTTCTGCGCACAAGGATCACTGGAGCCGCCCTGCTCGTTCCAGTGGGAATCGTAGTTGCGATTGGGATCGACGCCAATGCAGCTCGAAATACTCGACGGTTGACGCGTCTTGCGCCACAGGCGATCCTAAAACCAGATAAATATATTTACAAATTATTTCAAATCGTAGGTTTAAAACTGGTAACCTTCTCGTGACTGTAGCTAAAGCCATCCACATTCAGCACGGGCACAATGTACCAATCATGATTCTCGGCCAGCTCCCTGATTGCCTTGTCCTCGGAGCTCAGCAGTTCATTGATCACATACGTGACTGTGGCCGATGTGATCCACTCACAACCATGTATATTGGATTCGATTACAATTCCCGGGTTGCCCTCCTTATAGGATATCTTTATGGCACGTATATCGCGTCCCTCATACGATTGACCTATAACAGATCCCTCAGTCACATCGGGATAAGTGGCGAGAATGCCATCCAGCCAGGTGTAAATCTCTGCCAAGCTGTTGTAGCGTGTCCAGCCGAAAGTGTTGGTGTATCTGGCATTCGCCACACTTTCATCATCGATAAGACTGGAAAGTAAATGAATAAAGTGTTAATGAACGGGAAATCAATGGTCATAAAGTGCACAGCAATTAACCTTAAATTTAAAGGTAGTTTTTTATCGCAGTTTTTCAATTACAGTTGTTAAAGATTAGTAAAGTGCAAAGATTGGATAATTTTTCGATATAATGATATTGAAAGCATTATTTCTAACATTCACTCAGCATTTCCGTCAGTAAATATTTCAACTAATTTTAAAGAAAATGACTTTTACACCTAAATATTTAAAATTTTAAGTTTATACATAGTTTAACATTTCAAAGGTTACAAATGCACTGAGATTGGAGAATTTTTCAATATATTGGAATTAAAAATTTAAGCCAGTAGAAATTACGTTTTTAAAAAAAAAAAACATATTAAGATCTCAATCAAAAATATATTTTTGTTTTTTTTTTTTAACGATATATTAGAGTTAGTAAATATTCAGAATGAACTGAGATAAGATAATTTTCCGATGTGCAGTAAAAACCACTATGACTGAATAATTTTTAAAATTAATAATTCAAATTTTTGTCAATGGAAATTGCTATTATCTTAAACGAAAATTTTTATAAGATACTCTTATCGTCATTTTTAGTTTTTTTTATCGAAATATTAAAGTGAATGGAAATTAAATTGGATACATTTTCAGCACACAAATTATTGATATGCAATTATAACTACAAATACCTTTAGATTGTATTTCTATTACCCACCTTTGCAAATTGGGAATAAGCAGCTCATTGCTGATATTATACAATTTCAAAAAGAGCTGGAAGCGCGTTTCCTCACTGGGATTCACCATGATATGCATTTGCTTCGTGTGCGCGTTGAATTCCTTCCAGATCTCATACTAAATAAAGCAAATCATTTATTTCAACTGCAAGAAATATTAATATTGATTGCACCCACCTTCTGACTCAGTTCGGAGAGTTTATTAATCAGTTTCAGTTGAATACTATTGCTGACAGTCAGCTCGTATACCCTGTAGTTATCATAGCGTTTCTGCGCAGAGTCCTTCGAGGTCTCAGCACTCGCCAAGACCGCAAAACAGGCAAACAACCAAACCAAACGCATTGCGAAAATCAACTGATTTATATCCAAATCAAACACGCAAACTCAATAACTAAATGAATAAGAAAAAGACTTTGTTTTTATCGTGAAACAATCTTAATTAATTTATTGCGCAATTGATTTATTTAGCATCCAGATAACCCAATTTTTGGCACTCGCCCAGCAGAGCAACAATGCCAGTCAAAGTCTCCTCGCAATTAGGCAGAATTTGAGCAGGCGGAAGCACAAATCCAAATTTGCCTCTATCCCGAAACTCGATAGTGTACGAAATCAAAATGCCCTGCTCATAAGCCCAATCATTCGTGGCGCCTGTTGCTTGATCTAGAGATATTATTGAAAATGTTATTAAACATTAATTTCATAATTTAAAGTGCAACTCACATAATACGCTGGCCACAGAGCCGTACTGAAACACGCTGCCATAGGGAAGAGTTCCCACGGCATCTGCATAGGCCTTGGCCACCTGCATCATGTCGTCGTAGTTCTCCGGGAATTCTTCAGCCGTGTGGCCATAAGGAGAGAGCAGCACCTGACCATAGGAGTGGAAGGCCAGCAAGACATTCACTTTGTCCTTGATGCTGAGTATAAACTCAGACATGGCTTTAATTTCTGGCTCGGAGTAGGCCTGAGGTCCACCATAAACCTGAGAGCAGGGATCTTCAGAGGCGCCATCGTTCTGCATCCAATGCGAATCGTAATTGCGATTGGGATCAACGCCAACGCAGCTCGAGAAACTCGACGGCTGCCGCGTCTTGCGCCACATGCGATCCTATAAAAATTAATAAGTGTATTTAAAAGACTATCAAGTTTTTCACAACTTTACCTTCTCATGACTGTAGACAAATCCATCCACATTTAAAACCGGTATTATATACCAGTCGTGATTCTCCGCCAGATCTCTCACTACTTTATCTTGCGAGCTCAGCAACTCATTAATAAACCAAGTCGCTGTGGCCGAAGTAATCCATTCATTGGCATGAATATTGGATTCAATAATGACTCCCGGATTGTCTTCCTTATAGGATATCTTTATGCCTCTTATAGTGCGTCCTTCGAAGGATTTTCCTACGATAAACTCTTCAGTAACATCCGAGTATTTTGCGAGTATTTCGTCCAGCCAAGCTTCGATCTCTGACAAGTTATTGTAACGTGTCCAGCCGAATGTATTTGTATATCGCGCATTCGCCTCAGTCTCGTTGTCAATTAAGCTGTGAAATTTATTAAAAAAAATCATTTAAAAATGTATATACATAAATGGACAACATAGCAATTATAATTAAAAATATTTTCAATAACACGATTACATTCTCATAATATGTTGTTGAGCAACAAATTCGAAGAATGAATTCCTCATTTAATAAATAAAAATAACACTAAATCTACATGAAAATTCTGATCATTGTTTTTTCATCGTTACTTTCATTATTTTGTATATCACAAAATATATTATTCATTTGGTGCCACAAACACATTCTGCAGAACACGCAGCAAAAAAATTTCGATAAAATTCCGTTTAAAGTAAATTCAAACATTCATTATTAAACATAAAATTATGGTCTGTTCGTAGCAATTGTTATAGATTTTTTTTTATCAAGAATTCGATTATAAAATGTTATCAAATACACATTTTTCTGAGCAATTATATTTTATCTTTATAGAAATCAATATAAAAGCTCTTAATTGAAGTTATTTAATATAAAAGTCATAAAATTTCTATACATTTTTTTAATTTTTGTAACTTTTAAATAGTCACATTTATGACTTACTCTTGCACATTTGGAATAAACACTTCGTAACTGATGCCGTAGAGTTTAAGAAGCAGCTGAAATCGTTGAACTTCAGTTGGATCGACCATAACATGCAGCTGCTTTGATCGATTTTCATAAGGCTTCCAGATGTTGTACTATAATGTTACAAAACATTAGTATTTTATTACTTTTAGGTCTCAAGCTAAATTCTCAGACCTTTTGGCTAACTTCACTGAGTCGATTTATCAACTTGATCTGCATCTTATTGCTGATATTCAACTGGTATACACTGTAGTTATCATATCGCTTTTTCGCAGAGTCCTGCGATGTCCTGGCACTTGCTAGGACCACAAAAAAAGCCAACAACCAAAAGCACCGCATATCTAAAATCAACTGATTGATATCTTGGCCTGCTTCCCAACATAATTAAATAATCAGAAAAAAGAAAACGCTTTTATCTTGAAACAATCTTTATTAGTTAATTAGTCAATTTATTTTAGGGCCAGATAGCCCAATTTTTCACACTCAGCCATCAAGGCTATAATGCCCATTAACGCCTCTTCAGCATTGGGAATAATAAATGCGGGTGGCAGGACAAATCCAAATCTTCCTCGATCCCTGAACTCCACAGTGAACGACATTTTAATGCCCTGCTCATAAGCATAATCGATAGTTATGCCAGAAGCTTTATCTAAATCAAATAAAGATATAAATAAAATTAATTATTTTATGAATTAATGATCAGTTTCTGGGAAATACTCACAAAGTACAGTCGCTGTTGAGCCGTAATCGTAAACAGTGCCGTAAGGCAGAGTTTTCACTGCATCCGCAAATACTTTTCCCACCTGCAAAAGATCGTCGTAATTCTCAGGAAATTCCTCTTCCGAGTGACTATAGGGCGAAAGTAACAGCTGGGCATAGGAGTGAAAGGCCAGCAAGACATTTACTTTATCCTTGAGGCTGACTATAAACTCAGACATGGCTTTTATTTCTGGCTCGGAATAGGGATGAGAGCCAGCATAGGCCGGAGAACAGGGATCATCAGAGGCGCCTTCATTCTCCATCCAATTAAAGTCAAAATTGCGATTGGGATCAACGCCAACGCAACTGGAAGTTGCATGCGGCTGACGCGTCTTGCGCCAGAGACGATCCTAAAAAATTAAATAAATATATTTAAGAGATTTTCTAATATAAATGAAAATCCAACTTACCTTCGCATGACTGTAGACAAATCCATCCACATTTAAAACCGGTATTATATACCAGTCGTGATTCTCCGCCAGATCTCGAACTTTTTGATCTTGCGAGCTCAGCAACTCATTAATAAACCAAGTCGCTGTGGCCGAAGTAATCCATTCATTGCCATGAATATGGGATTCAATAATGACTCCCGGATTGCCATCTTTATAGGATATCTTTATGCCCCTTATAGTGCGTCCTTCGAAAGATTTTCCAACGATAAACTCTTCAGTCACATCCGAGTATTTTGCAAGTATTTCGTCCAGCCAAGCTTCGATCTCAGCCAAGTTATTGTAACGTGTCCAGCCGAATGTATTTGTATATCGCGCATTCGCCTCAATCTCGTTGTCAATTAAGCTGTGCAATTAAGAAGCCATCATTAAAAATAATATTAAATTTTAAACAAGTTCAATCTATAAAATATTGTTTGATAAAGGCAGATATTACTACTAAACTCTGAACAAAACTTTTTCGTAATTTATTTTTGAATATTTTTTTCATTCATTCTCCAATTTATAAGTGAACTTTAAATGCAATGTTCTGTTCTTATCACAGTTGGTCAGGTTTTTATCTCCAACTTGATTGTCGAAAAATATAAAATACACTGGTTTCTATGCAATTATTTTTTATCTTTAAAGAAAGCAATAGCAGAACCTTTACGTTAAAAATAATTTGCAAATAAAATTTATATAATTACTTTTTAATTGTTCGCTCAGCTGTGAAACAATAATTTTATAATTCTCCAAATATGAGAGGGAAACCAGCATTTAAATATTATATATAACTTACCTTTGCACATTAGGAATAAATACTTCATAACTGATGCCGTAGAGTTTAAGAAGCATCTGAAAGCGTTGAACTTCAGTTGGATCGACCATAATATGCATATGCTTCAATTTATCATCATAATTCTTCCAGATGTTGTACTTCAAAAAAATATCCACATTAATGCCATTAATTTAGGTCTTGAAGCGAAGATTTCTCACCTTCTGACTCACTTCACTGAGTCGATTAATCAACTTGTATTGCATCTTATTGCTGATATTCAACTGATATACACTAAAGTTATCATAGCGTCTTTTCGCAGAGTCCTGCGATGTCCTTGCACTTGCTAGGACCACAAAAAAAGCCAACAACCAAAAGCACCGCATATCTAAACTCAACTGGTCAATATCTTGAGCTGCTAACCAATTTAATAATTTAAAGTGCGATATGAATAAGACTTTTATCGTGAAATAATCTTTATTTATTGCAATCTTTATTAATATTTGAGAGCCAGATAGCCCAATGTTTTACACTTTGCCAGCAAAGCTATAATGCCAATCAATGCTTCTTCAGCATTGGGAATAATAAATGCAGGCGGCAGCACAAAGCCGAAGAATCCTTTGTCCCTGAACTCCACAGTGTAGGCGATCTCGATGCCCAGCTGATAAGCGTAATCGTTGGTTGCGCCAGAAGCAGTATCTACAAGAATATTTAACAATAGAATTATTCATGCAACAAATAAGTGTTCAATGCACCCACAGAGCATAGTCGCTGCTGAGCCATAGTCGTAGACAGTGCCGTAGGGCAGAGCTTCCACTGCATCGGCATAGGCCATGGCCGCAGTCAACAGATCGGCGTAGTTCTCGGGATACTGCACATCTGTGTGGCCATAGGGCGAGAGCAGCAGCTGGCTGTAGGAGTGGAAGGCGAGCAGGACATTCACTTTGTCCTTTACGCTGTTCAGATACTCAGACATGGCCTTGATTTCCGGCTCAGAGAAGGGATTCGGCCCAGCAAAGTCCTCTGCACAGGGATCTTCAGAGGCGCCGCCATTCTCCATCCAATGCACGTCGTAGTTGCGATTGGGATCAGCTCCAATGCAACTTGAAGTGCTGACGGGTTGACGAGTCTTGCGCCAGAGACGATCCTGTAGAATAGACATTATGATAAGTAATGTTTTTAATAAATGGGAAACACATTTTTCAACCTTTTCGTGTGTGTATGCGAATCCATCCACATTCAGCACAGGCACAATGTACCAGTCATGACTTTCAGCCAGTTCCCTAATCAACTCATCCTCCGAACTCAATAACTCATTAATAAACCAAGTTGCTGTGGCCGAAGTGATCCATTCTCTGGCATGAATATTGCTCTCAATGAAGACGCCCGGATTGCCAGTCTTATAGGATATCTTTATGCCTCTTATAGTCCTTCCCTCGTAGGATTTTCCAATGATAATTTCCTCAGTCACATCCGAGTATTTCGCGAGTATCTCATCCAGCCAAGCCTCGATCTCAGCCAAGGTATTATATCGTGTCCAGCCAAATGATTGGGCAGCTCTTCTGTTTTCCACACTTTCTGTGTCGATCAAACTGCGGAAATGCTCGCATATTAATTTAATAGCCATAGTAATGAACTTGTGCTTATCTTTCTGAATTTCCATTGTGGCGATTAGAAAGTGAATTGTAATGAAACAAAAGACTTACGATTGCACATTGGGAATGAAGATCTCAGCTGTGACATTCGCTCTGCTTATTTGTTTCTCGAATTCTGGAATCACTTTCGGACTGACCATCAAATGGAGCTCCGACGCAGTTTCACTCCACAGGCTGAACTGATAGACGAAATATTTAAATTGGTATTTCCATTTAAAATGTTATTCAACAAATATTTACACTCTCATGTCGCTTGGCCAGCTGTAGAAGAAGTTTTTTTTGGAGTGTATTGTTGTACTTGATCTTGTAGACAGCGTGATTGTCGTAGCGTACTTTTCCATCCTTTGCCACGCTGGCCGCTTGGGCCAAGATCAGGCAAGCCAAAAGGGCAATTGACAAGTCTAGACGCATGTTGAGTGTGCGAAATTAAAAACTCGACTATTTGTCGCTGGCAATTAGCAAGCTGCTTATACCTAAGCTGGATTGTAAAGATAATAGCCAATCGATATGTGACCAATCGAACTTAGCAATTGATAAACTAAATAGCTTAACACCATTTTTTTCTGAGCAATAATTGGCACACTGTTCCACAATTACAGAAATAGAATTTATATCTCAAATTAACTGACCAAAATAACCAAACAATATTGAGAAGAATTTAATATTGGAAAAATCTTAATTAAATTATTTAAAATTCGCTGTCACTCTTTGTAGCAAACAGACGTGTTTTTTTTGTGCGCCCCGCAATTTTTCGCTTTTTTATATCTAACAACCGGTGTTAATACATTTTCTTTAAAGTTATTACTTTAATTGTTTGCTACATCGCGTCTCTATCCTGTGATAGTGCATGTTATTAGTGTTTTATCACATAATTGTGAATTTTATTTGTGCTTAGTTTGAGCTCTGTTTATTTCTACATAAACTGAGTTCAAAGTTTTGTTGTTGTGGTAAGCATTAGATTTTGCGTGTTTATTCTTTGTGCTTTCCTTCCCGCTCGCAGAGTGACGGTTTCTCTCTCAACAACTCTCAGTTGACAGTATTCCGTTAGTGGCGCTCTCTGCTCTCACTGCTTGCTCTACTGTTTTGTTGTTGCTAACACATTTTTGTTTTGAATCTGTACAGTGGGCATAGTTCCTACTATTTAAAAGTAAATTTTTTTAATTTTGTAAATTTTTTAATTTGCTTTTCTTTATTTTAATTTATAATGGAAGGTAAAATTGTGTGTTGTCTGAAGAGTTGCCAGAAGCAGATCACGGCTTCGCAACCCAGTATGGCCTGCTGGCTCTGCGATAACGTAGTACACGTAAAGTGTGTAGGTTATTCAGGGCTAGTTGCAGATGCCATTGCCAAAAGAACTGGGCTTAACTGGTGTTGTGAGTCATGTCGAGAAGTTGAGTGCGAAATGCGGATGTTTATGAGACAGACAAGAGTCGGTTTTACTAATCTGATTGGTGGCTTTCATAAGTTAAACGATCAGTTTAGTGCTTTGAATTCTCAGTTCAATAGTTTAAAACTTATGGCTGAGTCTCCAAAGCGAAAAAAATCAACTTCTTGTGACTTACAATTATCCCAATTTTTACCTCTACCATCGACTGACCCACCCACTACTCCGTTGGTTCCACAGCTAATCTCGTTTGCTACCCCAGTAGCAACAACAGCCGCGGTAAGCATTCCCATTAGGGAACCTGCTCCACCGACATTAGTTAATGCCGAAGTTGTGTCTGAATTGTCCACGGTTGTCACTAGAAGTAGAGGCAAGCCGAATCCTACTAAAAAAATTTCTTCCGCACCTCCTCCAACTGTCGGATCACCGACTTTATTAGGTTCCAAAGATAATATACCAAATATTACTCCTTTGGCTCCTAAACCACTTGTGGGGGTTCCACCAATGAAACAGATTTTTGTTTCAAGGCTTGCCCCTAATCTCACGTCAGATGACGTAAAGGCTTTCATTATAGCCAAAATTAAAAATGCCAATCCAAAAGTGGAAAAATTTAAATTTGCTTATGATAGACAAATTGCATCTTTCAAGATCAATGTCCCACCTTCACTTTTTGAAACCATATGCTCACCAAGTTTTTGGCCAGAGCATTTGGTGGTAAAAGAGTTCAAAGCCAAAGTTAAAAATCGGACTCCGATTGGGCTCTTACCAAATGGACCTGTACAGTCTCAATCTAAATCTTCTTCTTCATCTTCAAAAAACTAATCTCATCATTTCTTATAACCTATCAAAATGTGCGTGGTTTGCGTAGTAAAATAAGTAAGCTATACGTCGACAGTTTCACTTTTTCTACTGATGTAGTTGCGTTTTCGGAAACCTGGTTAAGTTCGGATATTTCTGATTCCGAAGTTTTTCCGTCAAAGTACACTATTTACAGGCAAGATCGTTCTTCCCGAAGAGGAGGTGGTGTTCTATTTGCAGTAGACTCCAACTTGTCATCGGAGCCATTACATTATAATAATCCTAATAATATAGAGTTTCTATCAATAAAAGTAAATTTTCATGGTGTAAGTTTATTTCTTACTTGCTCATATATACCTCCGTCGTCCGATTTATCTGTTTACCAGGATCACCTGGAAGCAATAAAATCTATTTTTGCCTTGTTATCCGACAAAGATCATGTTGTTGTTCTAGGAGACTTTAACCTTCCTGGAACAGCTTGGTATCCTTGTGATAACTTCTGTTTTCTTATTTTACACTCCGCCAGCAGAGCTATAATTCCTGCCAATGTCTCCTCGGCATTCGAGATAATGAAGGCAGCTGGCAGGAAGCAGCCAAAGAATCCTTGATCCCTGAACTCCAAAGTATAGGATATTTTAATTCCCTGCTGATAGGCATAATCGTTGACCAATGTTATTGAATGAAATACTATTTTATGCTGCAACAATCTTGAATAATTTATTGCTAAATTCATTTGAGAGCCAAGTAGCCCAGTTTTTTGCACTCCGCCAGCAAAGCCATAATGCCAATTAATGTTTCCTCAGCATTTGGGATGATGAATGCGGGTGGCAGGACAAAGCCGAAGGGTCCTCGATCCCGCATCTCCACAGTGTAGGCGATCTTGATGCCATGTTGATAGGCATAATCGATGGTGGTGCCAGATGACATATCTAAAATAAAGTGCAATTAAGTAAATGTTAAATATTAAATAGTCTCAAATACTCACAGAGTAATTCCGCTGTGGAGCCATAGCGATAGTTAGTGGCATAGGGCAGAGCTTCCACTGCATCGGCATAAGCCTTGGCCACTTGCAACATGTCGTCGAAGTTATCCGGAACCTCTTCGTCTGTGTGGCCATAGGGCGAGAGCAGCACTTGGCTGTACGAGTGGAAGGCGAGCAGCACATTCACTTTATCTTTGACAGCGTCCAGATACTCAGCCAAGCCTTTTATTTCGGGCTCCGAGTTGGGATGAGTTCCTGCAAAGTCATATTCACAAGGATCATTGGAAGCGCCGCCATTCTCCATCCAATGCACATCAAAGTTGCGATTGGCATCGGCGCCAATGCAACTCGAAGTGCTGACGGGTTGACGAGTCTTGCGCCACATGCGATTCTATATAATGAACAAAAGTATTCATCATTAATCATTTACAAAAATGTTTGTAAAATGCCTTGCCTTCTCATGTGTGTAGACGAATCCATCGACATTCAGCACGGGCACAATGTACCAATCATGATTCTCGGCCAGTTCCCTGATCAACTCATCCTCCGAGCTCAACAGCTCATTGATCAACCAAGTCGCTGTGGCTGAGGAAATCCATTCTCTGGCATGAATATTGCTCTCGATAAACACGCCCGGATTGCCAGTTTTATAGGAGATCTTTAGACCCCGCACAGTGCGTCCCTCATATGATTTTCCTATGATAATTCCTTCAGTAACATCCGAGTATTTGGCGAGTATTTCATCCAACCATGCCTCGATCTCAGCCAAGTTATTGTAGCGCTTCCAGTTGAATGTGTCAGCAGCTCTCGTGTTTTCCGTATGCTCATTATCGATTAAACTGCGAACATAGATTAACTTAATAGCCGTTGGTAATAAAAGCACTGGCTTATCTTAATTATTGTATAATTGAATAGCCACATTTTCAAATTATTGATTAAAAATTAATTTTGTTACTGAACTAACGTTTGCACGTTGGGAATATAGATCTGAGCAGTGGCATTTGCTCTGCTTAATTGCTGCTCAAATTCTGAAATAGCATTCGGACTGACCATTAGATGGATTTCCGATCGGGATTCACTCCAAATGTTGAACTGATAGATTAAATTGGTTTATTAGAAACTATATTAATATAGTACTCAACAAATATTTACACTCTGATGCCTTTTGGCCAGATGTAGAAGTAGTTGCCGCTGAAGAGCATTGCTGCACTTGATCTTGTAGACAGCGTGATTATCGTAGCGCACTTTTTCGTCCTTTGCCACGCTTGCTGCTTGGGCCAAAACGAGGCAAGCCATCAAAGGAATTATCCAATCCGGCAGATGCATGTTGAGTACTCGAACTTAATAGGCTGACTAATTATCGCAGCTATTCAACAATTTACTTATAGCCCCCAATTGAATTATCAACATAATCGTTTGCTAATCACCTGATAAAAGAAATATGTGACCAGTCAAGTATGAAATTTGCAAGAGAAAACATATATTTGAGTTTTTGTTAATAGTTTTATTTAGTTTACATATAAACACGCATATATGTACATAGTATATATTTGTGTTACACTGTGGACACTTAAGCACATGCTACACAAAACAGTTTTCATTTCATTGGTACAACATTTCATTCATTTTCTTTTTCTTTTTGATATTCGATTACGATTAATAAAAACACATCGGAAAAATGTTAATACGTACAAAAATTTGGCCATTGCTGGCAATATTGTTTCGTTTCGCAATTTGATATTTGGAAATGCTGTATCGTAAATACACATATACATATATATATATAGTATACATTCATATATATAAATATTTATATAAAAAAACACGGGAGTTACAAATCATATACACATATAAAAAATCTACAATAAGGCAATTTGTTTTTTTTTTTCCTTTCATTTGTTCTGTTTGCGGCCAAGGGACATATATAATTTCAGAATTTGTACTAACTTATAAATGAATGAATCGGCAACTGTGTCGGACAGTGTATACATAATGTGTGTGTGTGTGTGTGTGTGTGGGTGAGGTGTTTATTAATTTAAAGCTGGTTTTCTTGTTACTATTTATTGTTAAATTATAATCTGCATCTTAGAAATAAGTACATGGTATGTGCGTTACTAGCTAGAGAATACAAACTAAACGTCTATGGTATCATGAGGTCCTTTTGCAGTAAGTTGACCGAACAATCAGTTGTTAACGTAATGCAAAATACACACAATTCAATGCTCTGTTTTAAATGCACTTTTCAAAAAGTTTACATCAATTGAATATGGGGACTATTCGCGTCGTACGTACATCAATTATTTATGTGATATATCGAGGTTTATATGTATGTATTTTGTGTTTTAATTCGTATAAGATTCGTTTGTTTGACAGCAACGTGGAATTTTGGCAAAAATAAAAAGCATTTTCATGTGTTTCGTTTTTCTATGTAGGTCTTGCGGCATTAAAAATGTGTATAGAGAGCGCCAAGTGGCCTCTTTATGTCGCCACTTTGCTGCCGCCGGCATGCATCATCACCAGCGAGCCAACCATGGCAACAAGTGTGCGATCTAGCCAGGTAACTGGATTCGGGTAGAGAAATCCGCCCTCATAGAAGCCCAGGTGTCCGCCATGTGCCACCTCCACATATGCGGACTTATCGCGGGTAGCTGAAATTAAAAAAAAAAAAAAGTAATTATTAAAATAATATGTTTATATAAATTTAAAAAAGTACAAAAAATCAATTCCATTTCGCAGCCGGTAGGATTCGAACCTACGCTCCCAGAGGGAATCTGATTTCTAGTCAGACGCCTTAACCGCTCGGCCACGGCTGCTTGTTGGGTAAGTTACGCCATGAGCGCACTTATGCTGTTCGTCAGCGTCTGTTAGGCTAACAGAGCTGCAAACTTAACAGAATAGTAATTTACTCTGTTAGGCAATTGATTCTGTTATTAAAATAACAGAATATTAATTTACGCTATTGTTAGGGGAATATTAACATAACAGAACAATGTTCAGCTGCTGGAAATGGAATAATGGATATTAATTGACTTACTTGCAAACTCCTTGATGGGATGCAGCAGATCAACAGGAACCAAGGGATCGTCCTTGGCATTAATAAATATCATGGGCTTCTCAATAGTATCAAAATAGAAGAGAGACGAGCTCCACTTGTAGAGCTCCTGTGTCGACGCAAAGTTGTAGACGCGTCTTGTGTAAGCCTCATCGAGTTCCGGCAATGTGGCAGCAGCAATAATCTCACGTTCGTTGAGGTTGTGACGTGCCTTTACCTCGTCGGAGAGCAGAACATGACGATGTCGTAAAATAATGCTCTTGACATTCTCCGTCATGATGTACAAATAGAAGCGGCGGAAGTTCTGCCAGTTGAGCAGCCATTTAGTGCCCCTAAAATTAAAGCATATAACACATATTAAATTAAGAGCGCTGCAAATAGGGAAACAAGTAGGGTTCATTACTCACTCGACAGCATTGTAGCCCTGGCATATGGAGATGCCTCCAATGACGCTGTTCGGCTTGGTCTTCTGCTCTTCGCCCATGTATTTGGTAACCAGATTGCCACCCAAACTGAAGCCAACGGCCACCATGCGACTGTTTTGATACTTCTGATGCAGATTCTCGACCATGGCAGCGAAATCTTCAGTGTGTCCGTAGGTAAAGATGCGTGTCGAGGTCACCTGAACGGTGCGCAATGCTCCAATGTGATTCATGACCGCACAGCGATAACCATTGCACTGGGCCAGGTGCACAAAGGTGCGAATATAAACCGATTCCGAGCTATTCGCAATGCCCGGGCAAATGGCCACAGTAATGTCATCTAAAGAATAGATAATTATGTGAGAATCGAGTTTAGACAGTCGAAGTTCAACGACTTACCCTCCTGCTCCTTGAGGGGCTGATACAAATCGTAGGTTAATGTGGAGCCATCGCCCAACGACAGATAGACACGTTCACCCAACGGCCAGGGACAACGCACACGACCCACAATGCTATGCAGAACGGTCTGCACATGGCCACTGAAACCCCAGAGACGGGGGGGAATGTAGCTGCAAAAGAAAATTGGAAAAATTGTTAATAATTTTCAATCGCGTGCGGATAATTAGTTTGTGAGCCAGACAGCTGTCTTCTCGAGTCACGAAAATTGACCAAAACTTTATGCATAATTCAAAGCAGTTTAACAAATTAACAGCGGCAAACTGTTGCTTCCAGCGGGCGACTCGTTGAAATACGCAAATCGCTGCGTGACATGCATAAGCATCGGTGGTTCAGTGGTAGAATGCTCGCCTGCCACGCGGGCGGCCCGGGTTCGATTCCCGGCCGATGCAAAACAACTTTTTTGCTTTTTTTAAATACAAAAAATGTATTTTGCATATTAATTAAAGGCAAACCTTGAACTTGAGCAGCAGAGCGTTAGGAGCTGCTAAGATATACTAAGTAATATGTTTAAATGCCAGACTATAGCAATCAAGTTTTTTTTAGCAAATTAAACAAATTGCTTGTGACAAAAAAACTGAAGGCAATGCCAAAAATTTTGCACAATGCCGCAAACGTAAAACGAATGGCGAGTAAAGCAACTTTTAGAATTCAATTGAAATCAATTGAGCTGCAAAATCAGCGCGAAATTGTTGTTGTTCTTTTTGTTGTCAGGCGTGTACAAAAACGTGCACAAAAGCGAGCTTACAGTTTGTCTCTTTCTCGCTGCCTATCACTTTCTCTATCAGCTCAATTAGTATCAATCATAAGCAGGATTGGGGACAAATTTGTACAAAAGGGAAATTGTTACAAATTGCGGCACAGACACAAGCGTATCAATTGTTAATCGCTGCGTATTAATAATTAATTAATGTACGTTTGTGTAGATCAATGGCCATTAAATATTTAAGTAGTTTAACAGCTGCTACGATTCCCACTACAATTTCAAGAGCAAATGCAAATTCACACATGCATGCAAGTATGTGTGTGTGTGTGTGTGCATGAGTGTGCAGCTGACTCATGCAGCAGAACCCGTTGCGTATACGAAATAGAACTTTCTTAAGCTGCGCGAGAGAGGGAGAGCAACAGCTGCTGCTGTTGTTGATGAGCAGCGTTCGCGCTCTTTGCGCTTACGTAATCTTTGTTGTCAAACAAAAGCTACGAACACGAGTGCGGGCAAAACGCCAAAAACAAAAACAAAACAAAGCGCAAAGTAAAACACAAACACAAAACAGGTAGCAATCAGCCGGCTGCTGCTGCTTTGGCATTTGAATAAAAGGTGAGAACGCAAGAGAGCGTAGCAAATTTTTAATTTTGCCGCCTTTCTTGCATTTATTATTCTACATTTAACAATCAAAGTGTGGATACCCGCTACCCATAGGGTAGAAGGGTATTATAAGCTAGTGCCAACAGAAAATGTATCCAACAGGCAGAAGGAGGCATCTCCGACCCCATAAATCGTATATATTCTTGATCAGTGTCAACAGCCAAGACGATATATGTAATTTTATTTTCAATGTAATCGTATGTTCCACACCGAATATACATTTTCGAATATTTAAATTTTGCAGTCTCCCAAAACGGGTAGCTTTCTATTTGTTTAATTTTACCGGCTTTATTCTACATTCAACAATGTATTTTACTGTGCCTTCTGCTGCCACTTGAAAGTAGTTGCTTGGTTGCTAGGCGTTAGTTGCTTTGCTTTGCTTACTGCGTAATTATGTTTAGCACTTTGCACCGCGCTCGCTTATCACCATTTGACCGGCGAGCAGACAGCGAAACGCAACCCAGTCACAGACAATAAAATAAAATAAACACAAAACTCGCTGGCAACAAAGCTGAAGATTATTCATTTCACAAATATTTTGCAAAAAGTAGCCCACAAAACCAAAATATACTCCATGCATACACATACATATATTTACACACACAAGTATTTATACGTATGGATTTTGTAATAAAAATGGGTGAAAATTTTCCAGGCGCGTCCATACGAACTTAAGAAAATGTTAGTACAAGTATCTTTTCGCAACGTCACTGAGCATTCTTGATAACCTTTAGTCACGAAAAAATTGGGGTATTTTATGATCTCTAAAAGCGTACTATATAAAATACTTTCAGATTGTGACGAGTTTTATTAACAATATCCGTCTGGTCTATCTGCTAAAATCCCTTGTATACCAGGGATTTATTTCGTTTATTTTTGTACACAAATAAAATCTAATCTTTGTTTGACAAAGAATTTGTGCTACTTCTACGAAATTTCTTAGCACTTAAAGTTTGTTATTTTAATTTAAATTTGAAGTCAAGGATCGAAAACAGTTATTGTTTTAGTTTTTTTTAATGGTAAAATCCCACACTTAGAAAAGATTTGAACGAATTAAATTTGTACGAATTATTCAAATGGATTATGATATTTCAGAAGTTAAAATTGTTTTTATTTAAATGAAATCTTTTAATTTAAAATTTATTTTTTTAGATAATTAAATTTTTATTGATAATATATAATTTAAATTCAAAACATAAGTAATATTTGTGAACAATATTTCAATAATCACGGTGCCTGATTAAAACGCTGAAAATCTATACAAATATTTTAGAACAACGTTCATATTAGCGTCACCCTTAGCTCCCTTAAAGTGTTTAAATATTAGCATGCGAACTTAGCATGTACTTAACATGCACTTAAATGAACGCTCGACTCAATAACCCACTGTTTACTATATTTAGCAGCTTATTGACTCTTCTTCCTGCTGATAATACCCTAGCTATAGCGATTGCCAGTTCCGAACAAAGATAGCAAACAAAATAGTCAGACAGAATTTGCAGTTAGGCAACTGATAGGGAACTTTGCAATTTGATAACAAATTGTAAATAAATATTGCGCAAATTAAAAGTTTCCCATGACAAAATATTATGGTTTGTGAGCCTCGCAAATTTGACAAATTGAATGCAAATCTCAGGTGCTGATCATGTTGATAGATAGTTCAGCGTTTAATCAATGAGCGCTAATTATAATTATACAAAATTGTACTAGTGCCGTTCGATTGGTTGCTAAAACTAATTGCGGCTAATGATTCATCTGTGTTTGATGTTGACGCAGCTGTTCGACGATTACTTGAACTTTGTGCATGTGAAAAAATAAGTGTGACGCTGCCGCTTGGTTGGTGGTTGAGTGTGAAATTAACAATGTAAGCGATTAAGTTTCGCTATTAAACTGATAAGCAATTTGCAATAATGTCAATTGGAAACTGTTCGTATGTAATTGCGAATTTCATAACACAATAAACGTGTAAAATGACACCGGCCGCTGTTTTTATGTGTTCAAAAGTGAATAATGAAATTGAAAAAGTCAAACTGACAAACTCACAGTTTGACTATTTGACTAAAGCAGAAAAGTCAAATTATATTCCACATTCCTAAAATGTTGTCACTGTTTCTTATTATATGCAAATAAGCGAAATAATGACAAGTGAACAAAATTGTGGAATTCAAAATGAAGCATGTTTGAAATGTTGTTAAAAGTAAGATTTTAAGGCAGGGTTAACATCAAAATTGTATTCCACATTCTTAGCACCAGCATTATTCAGTTAAAATTAAACTGAAATTGAATTGTGAAATTGTGTAAAACAGCAGAGAAGCAAAATTATATTCTGCCCATTATTTTAACACAATCCTATCCTGCATTTAATTCAATAGGCAAACATTTAATTTAAACGTGAATTTGCAGAAAAGCTAAGAAAAATTGCATTTTAAATTCCTATCATTTTTTTTGTATCGGTTTCTTTCTTATTTCATTTAAAGCTATGGTACATCGGATTTTCGGGTTAATCTAAATAATTATAAATTCAATTTTGCTAGGAAATGAAGCTCGCTACAAATCTTTTTCTTTCAAGTTACGTAAATCACAAAAATTTTGGGTTTTTTAAGTTTAAAAACCAAAGTAAAAACAAATAACTCAACTTTCGAATAAAAAATAAAATTGTATAATTAGTTTACAAAAACTTTTAAAAGAAAAAAACTAAAAATAGGAGTTAAAAAGGATATTAAAAATAAATCTTACTGTCAATCCCCATTTCCTTAGAAAGTTTATTTGAAAAGTGTTCCAAATTATTGCAAAAAGAAGTTTTTTTCCTATCCCAGTTTTCAACAGATATTGAGCCGGTGTCATTTCACTACGTTGCTCATTAGTTTAATGCATGCGCTGTTAGCTAACATTTTGGTTTGGCTGTAATGTGGATGCCACACGCCATCCACGAACAGCTGAGCGATGGTGTGAGGCTCAACACACCCACATGCATACATACAGATGCTGTATGCACGTGTGTGTGTAGGTGTGTTTGATAAGTGTGTGTGGGAAGCAAAACCAAAACACAACAAATGACTAGAGTCGAATATCGATATCGATAATTCTCATATACTATGTATGTGTGAGTGTGTGTGTGTGTGTGTAATATGTGTATGCCTTGGCTTTGGGTGTTTGCTCTACTTACGGCTCTCGCAGCACCGGCGCGATTTTGTACAAACAATCTAGAAACTGTTCATCCAGACACCAAACGCTGGGCTTCAGCGGTTGGCTGTGCACATTGAGAATGCGAAACAGAATGCACACAATGACGGCAATGAGTGTTAAAAAGGCGGTGGACATCTTGTATGTGGTTTCCTTGGGGAGTTGCCGATGACGTTTCGACGACCTCGACGCCTGATGATGCGTCCTGTAACCTTGCAAAGTTGCAACTTCAAATGATAGCACTCACACACACGCACGTACACACATACAGATACACGCGCAGTTTAGCGGCAATTGCCGCTGTAAAAAACAAGAGCGCGATTTGTAATCTTTTTATTTACACTATACGTTCTTTTTTCACAATTGATTTTGTTTGTTGTGAAACCTAGCTCAATGATGTTTTCAAAAATTATTCAAAAATTGATTTGTTACGGTGAACATCAGTGTTTTTTAACAGTCAGAAATTATGTTTTTTATTGAAGATTTTTTCAGCAGTCGGAGCCCTTTTTTTGAAGCAGGCTGACCGTAGCAAAATAAAATGAACGAACGACTATTCTCGTTGACACCTGTGTGCGAGTGTGACCATCACGACAGTTATGCAAACTTACGCTTTAACACCGTGATATACCAAAAGTGGCACCACTGGAAATGCCAGCTGGTTACACTGCAAATAGTATAGCAAAGAAGTGCGCGTCATTTTAAATTTCATAATAAGTGGGTTTTCTTCATTCAAGTCATATTAATTTAGCATTCCAGTCCACTGTTAAAAAGAAAAACCATGCTTCTCATTTGTAAATTCAATGTTTTATGTAAAACGATTGCATTTTCAAATCGTCGTTTGGCGCGCTCAAAGTTAGTTAACAGCGTCGAAGTGTGGCGGTTGGTCGATAGCTCGATTTATTGTTGGAATTTGCCATTCACCCGCGACAAGAACACGTATGTGCATGTAAAAAAAACATGATGAAAAATTAAAGTGCAAAACATGTTGCTTGTCAGCCAAAGTACAAATCAAACAATTACCGCTTAACATACGTAAGTGCAGCAA
The DNA here is from genome assembly GCA_035045625.1 of Drosophila formosana. NCBI lineage: Eukaryota > Metazoa > Arthropoda > Insecta > Diptera > Drosophilidae > Drosophila > Drosophila formosana. The sequence continues at coordinate 1,760,072 of JAWNOW010000814.1, read as the reverse complement.
TCATCTACCAGCGAACATCGCGCATAATCTCGGCACCATTTTACAGGTTATGGTTGGGAACGGCAGCAGCAACAACACGCCAACAAAACAAGCAACAGGAGCAGCGACGTTGACGCCCGGCTAAAAGACGAATAAAAAAAACGCATTCCACACCGAACGACAACCACAAAATGGTGATGCAGTTATTGTGCCTATATCTGGGCCAACTTATCTTGCAGGTCGTTGCATGCGGCGCGCTGCTGCAGCAAGCGTGGCGTCGACTGCAAGCGTTCGCTCACAGGTCATATGACTACTGGCAATGTGATCAGCGGCAGCAAACTGATCGCTTGCTGATCGAGCGAGCGATTCGTGAGCTGGAAAAGCTGCCGAAACATTTGGTTCTCGTCATTGGCGCCGACGAACGCTTTGTGAACGCTGCGCAGCTGCAACGCATCTTCGGCTATGCCCGACTATTCGGCATACCCTATCTGAGTGTGTACGATGCCCGGAGTCCAAAATATGGTTATGTGGACATCTCGCAGTTCTGCCAGTCGTCCAGCAAAAACAACAACAGATTGTATCTCTGGCCACCGCAACAAGAGGAACAGATGAAACAGCATAAAGAACAAAATGGTTATAGTAAAACTATCAATGCCAATGGCAGGACTTCCAGAGAACTGCAGGTGAGTTCACGAAGCGGAAATAGTCTCGATTTGATAACACGACAGTGCTTTATCAACGCTCAAAGTTTCATTAATTCATTACGATACCCGTTAGTCGCTAAGGTAGCGGTTTATTATCAGTTTGTGGCAAGCAAAACAGTTCCGGGAATTTAAAAAGTTTAATAGATTCTCGTACTGATTAATTGAAATATATATTTACATTTGGCTTTTGTTTATTGCGTATAACTTGAGCAGTTCTTAGTGAAATGAATTATATTTTAGTAAACCATGTCTGCTTTAAATTCTTAATATCAATGTAAATGTTCGAGTGCTCTCGGTTGTAACTTTCTTACATGTTTTTCTTGTTATATGTACATATGTATATGTATATTGTCATTTAATTTTGCAACTTGAATTCAATTTTTAAAAGACATTAACAAAAAACAAGCTATCCAAAAAATTCAAATACAAAATAGAAGCTTGGTTTATCATAAATGTATGTGATACACTAATTTTTTGCTAATTTTTTAAATGAACTTTAAAGTTTTTATAAATACAACCAATTTTATTGTTAGTTTCTCAACGCTCAACATTTACAGACTAATTTAATAGCCGCTTGCCTTGTGAAGAATATATGCACTTAATCATTCCCGTCCGTCCATGTGATTAAAAAGAACAATTAACTAAATGAGCTAGGCTATAAGGTTTGGTAACGTTTATTCCAATAGGGTAAACGCATCCTCACAAATTGAATATAGTCAATTAAAACCCGCATTGCGTGTGTAAATTTAGAGCCAGATGTCCAATTTTCAGTCTAATAGTTCTTGAAATAATAATTACTGTGGATTATAAAAACTTTATTTCTCTAATTTCTTCAAATTAGTTCTAGTGAGTTTCTTTTCTTTACAAGTAAAACAGCACAATTAATAGGGTCTGCATATAATGGTTATGAGTTACAAAAAATTAAAACCCCAAAAAAAAGACGTAAAGAGAAATCTATAAATGTTATTTGTGATAATTTGAAAAACAAATGACTATTATTTATTAACAAATAAATCAGGTGTACAATATTGTGTAAGAATAATTTAAATTGATTTATAAACTTGCATTATTTAGTAAACACTTACGTGTGGTATTTACTGTAAATTGAACAAAAAACAGCAATTTTATAATTCAAAATTGCAGCTAACGGGTATTTCGTAGCCGATAACACGCTCGTCTCGCTCTCTTATCTCACACACGAGTTAATTATTTTGTGTTCTGTGCGTTCTTTCAGGTCTTTCAAATCGGTGCGACGGACTGCCATGCGCTGATTGCCAAACTGTGCCGCGAACTGTACGTGGATCGAGGCACGGCCGAGGTGCAGGAGCTGCTGACGAAGCGCGAGCTGCTTAGCGATAGGCTGAACGAGCGGCTGAACCAGCAGCTGGGCTGCCCGGTGCCCGAGCCGGAGCTGGGGATTGTGTTCTCCTCGGTGACGTGCACCTTCGGGCTGTTGCCGTGGCACGCGCGCTTCACCGAGTTCCACACGCATCCGAGTGGGCGACACTTTGACGCCAAGTGCTTTGCCCAGCTGATGTACAAATATGCACGCTGCGAGCAGCGATGGGGCAAATAATCCTTAACAGAATTCTACATTTAAAGCGCAATGTTCTCCCAACTACGTACTGTTTGTAGTTGGTTAGGTTTATATACAAATGTAATTTATTAAGTTAAGCTAGCTAAAGCGTTAAGCTGAGAGTGTGAAGCAAGATTAAAACGAACTGTTCATAAACGAAATTTCTGTATTTGGCCAAGGAAAGCTGAGAGTTAAGCATAAATATGTGTGTTGAGTGTATTTTAAATTGTAAGTTCGATTCACTTAAGACGCTACTGTTAGCTATTATTATTATGTATGTATATTTTATGTATTTTCCAAGAGCATCGCTCGCTCTCACGCTCTACTGTCGCTCGGGCTGCACGTGACGCTTGGACAGCAGATTCACATCGGTCAGATACTGATTCTTGGCGATGTTATGCTGCTGCTGCTGCGATGCCGAGCTGCTGGGCATGCGTTCGTGGATCATTTGGAAGGAGTTGCGCAAATCCATCAGCGAGTCGGCCAAACCCTTCTTGATGTTGGCAAACTCACTGGACATCAGCGACAACTTGCCCAGCAAATAGTTCAGATTGTCGTCCATGTCAATCATGTGCTTCTTGGTCTCCTCCACCTTGCTGCTCAGCCCCATCATGGTGGCAAAGGTGCTGTTCACATAGCCATCGTGCCCGGACTGCATCAGCATGAGCATTTCCCTGCTCTTGCTCAGCTCGCCGTTCATGATCTCAATGCGATGCCAGACCTGAGTCAGCGCCGTGTCCAGCTGTCCGCTGATGTTGCGATTCGCCTCCTGTGCAGTGTTGACGACATTCGCATCCAGCTCGCTGAATCGCGACTTCACCAGCGTGGTCAACTCCGCCAGCTGCTGCTCGACGAGCAGACTCACCTTCTGGACGATCTGCAGCGTGCCAAACTCGACCTTGCGCTGTGTGTCCAACACCACCTCGGAATTGGTCATCATGATGCTGTTGAATTTGCCCAGTGCGTCGAAGCCGTCGTTCAGTTTGTTGTGACTGGCGTTGATCTGTTTGTTGAACTGATTCAGCTGTGCCACATCTGTGGTCAGCTGCTTGAGATCGCCCTGGATGTTGGCCTCCGTCTGCTGCAGCTGCTCGGTGGCCTGACGCAAAGCTAAGAGAGGAAAGAAGGAGTGTTAAGAGAGCATAAAGCGAAGGACTTCTTCAACTTGTTACCTGCTTGCTGAGTCGTCTGGGCTTCAGTCTTCAGCGCTGCCAACGCATTGAGCGTCTCGTTGTTCAGCTCTTGCATGTACAACTTGTCCTGCTCGTTGAGTCCCTTGGCCACTGGCGCTGGCGTCGTCGCGGGAACGCTGCGCAACTGGGCCACATCCGTGCTCAAGGCGCCCAGACGCTCCAGCAGCTGCTGCTCGAATTCATCGTTCTTGGGAGGCGACACCGTGGTCACAGCAACCGCCGTGTGCTGCTGCAGCTTGGCCTCGATCTGTTGCATCAACTCCTCGGTGCGTGGCAATTGTCCAAAGTTTGTGGCCGCCTGCTTGGCTGCCTCTTTGCTGCTGGCCAGCAAATCCGTGACTGTGCCCGACAGTTTCTTCAGCTCGTCGAGCAGCTGCTTGTTGATCTGCTGCTGTTCGCTGACAAACGCATTGGGCAACGCTGGAGCTGCAGCTGGAGCGGCGGCAACTGGAGGCCGCTTGAAGCATTCGTCGTTCTCGCGCATCCATTTGAACATGTGATCGATGGCCTGGTTGAACTTCTCCGACTGCGTGTTGTACTTCTCCTCTTGCTGCGAGTGGTCACAATATTTATTCAATGTTTTTATTACGATTTAATTTGCACTCACTGTGATCAGCATCGTCTCGATCTGGCTGACGCGCTCGTCCAACCGCCCGAAGATGCCGTTGATGGGCTCCATGTTCTTTTGGCCCTTCTGCAGCACCTGCATCGCCTTCTTCATTATCTCGGCCGCGGCGCGTTCGCGATGCTCGTGCCGATCCAGCTTGTTGTCCAGCTGGTGGTACGAGTAGATCAGCAACTTTATCGAGTCGCTCAGCTCCTCATTGCTGCAAGCAACAACAATAAATGGTAAGTAGCAAATTATTAAATTCACATTTTTAAAAACAATTTATAGTTGATTTTCGATTTTCTTTACTTTTGTCATCATGATGACTTTTATATTATCTAACATAATCAATTAAAGAGATTCGTGATTCAATTTGTTCTTATTTAAATTAAATAAAATACAATTTCTTTCAATAAATTCGATATTATTGATAGCTGCATTAGTTACAAATTAATGGCTAAAAATTTAAATATTTTGAAAATCTGTAAAATGCTTTTCTTTTATTTAATTTTTTTATATAACATAGTTGTATTGAATTATTGAAAGTAATACATTTATTAAATTATTTAAGTCATTGAAAGAATTACTTTGAAAGATTATTATTTTGAATTTATCCTATTCAAATTCATTTGGTTCATTAATGTATTTTTATTATATTTATTTTGTTTTTGCAATTATGTATAGCGAAATTAAAACTTTTTTCATTTTGAAAATAAATATTATTATTTATGAAATACATTTTGAAAACATTCTCCATTTCATTCGAAATTATTCCAATATCTTCGTAATATTAATAACTCAAAAGTTGAAAATCTCCAAAAAATAGTTTTGTTTTAAATTTAATTTAACGAAAGTTAAAGAATATTGCGTATTAAATATCGATGACAAATTAGATTATTTATTAAATTTCTATATCGATATTTTTTAATTAATACATTTTTTTTTCATTTACTTACAGTGTCAACAATAAGTGAAATATTTAAAGTGAAGTGATTATTTAACAAAATTAAATCATTTAAAAATGAAAAATTATAACAAATTTTGCAAACAACATTTGGGTAAGTGCATCACAATCATTTTTCTAATAGTATTTATTAAGCTTTTGGAATTTTTCTGAATTATAAATGAAATGCCAAAAAGTATAAACTTCGACGCGTGTGCAGGGGCATTTGAATGAATTGAGCGTCTTAGATTTATCTCTATTAAGCATCGGGGGCCAGGGAACCGGGAACTGGCACTGAGACCACCACTGGCCATTTATGGCTCAGCCATCGACAGCTCGGATCGTAAATGCAATGGAGGAGGAGAACGAGGGCCCATAAATGACTTGTAGAGATCGAGATCAATTCTCGTAAACTTTGCAATGGGGGGGAAAGAAAAACAAATTTGTAGCCCACCCTGACAGCTAATAATTTTCAACGCTCTCGTCTCAGGGTCAGAAACCCTTTTAGTTTATGGTCGACTGTTCAGTGTGTGAAATGCATTGATGATAGATATGTATGCAGATGGAGATGCAGTCGGGCTGTAAGTGCGCATAAAGAGCAGCGGGACAGCAACATATGCATTCGAATGTGCCCTGAACTTGCCCCTTCCCCAGTCCATTACGTTTTCCCATGCTGCATTTGGCATGAAGTGTGGGCCAAAAATAAACAAACAAACAGGCGGAACAGACAGAGGCAACAACATCTCTGTTTTTTCTTTTGAAGGCAACAGTCATTAGTTTTGGCAGTTCTGGGGAGGTTTCGGTATCGCACAACTGACAGAGCATATGGCCAGGGAGTCTAGGAGTTGGGCACTTTCCACTGAGTGTTGCATGTCGAGTTCTAGTCGAGATCGCTGACGTCCTGGCGCCGCTCTTTTGCAAGCAAGCACACATTTCTAGTGCATTATATTTCAAAATTCGACATGGCATTAAGGGGGAAAAAGAAATCCGAAGCAAAGTGTGAACTCTTGTTTGACATGTGTCAAAGTGAAGACCCCGAGACTAGTCGTGAATAGCGTGGGGAATTATCTTTTGCTACACATGTTCCCTGAGTGTTTTTATAGCTGCTCGTAAAAAGAAGTATCCAAATAATCGGAAGAAGTCTGCTTTAGCTCAAACTTCAGGCAATCGATGTGTTCAAATTTTTTAAAGGCATTATTGAATTATGATTTGAGTACCGAAATAATTAAAAAGAATCTTTGCATTCAACTGCATGATCAATGAAACTAAGTACCAAAGATAATTTCCTTGTTATTTTAACTGCAAGATTTTGTTGAATGAAATCAATTAAAGATTTTTTTAACCTTTTATATTTAAAACAGAGAATTTCTATAAATTTTTTATCTGAACTAAACTAAGAATTTTTTCCTACTTTCAAGTGATAAAAATGTTTTTATACTTCTAGTATATCTAGAATAATCATATAGAATCTACGCGTTCTTTTTAATAAATGATTTTGATAAGGGAAATTGCTAACAAATTATTTCGCTTGTATATTTTTTTATGTTGAAATATCGCTATAAATTCAAAGGAGTTATTTTAATTGAATTTAATCTTTTTATCCATAAGTAAAGTTGAATCATACTTGCGATTGAAATGTAGTATCAACTAATATTATTAAAAGGCATGAACATATATACTTATTATTCATGAGCTCGTAGAATTAAGTTCTATTAATATTTAACAGAAAATACTATATTACATAATCGTTTCTTAGGAATTTCCAAATTCAAGTCGCTTTACTCAAAGAAAACTTATTCTACAAATTTAGAAGCTCAGCTGCTTTCAATTTCTTTTCTACATAATTATATTCGCTTCATTTATTTTCTTTATTAACTTCTAAATGTTAATCGATTTATTCCAAGTAAATTTGAGGATTTAATTCAAAATATTTATTTGTTATTCTATATACTATACTTTTAATTTGTATTCAACATAATTAAGTGTAGTTCTAGATAATTAGTTGAACTTCCCTTCCGCTTAAGTCGATCAAGTATAACTCTAGTTTATTCCTATCCTCTTAATTAGCTAAATATGTTTAATATGGATTTACTTACGTGACTGGGGCGGCTTCGATTTGTAGGGCCAGACCAATTAGTGTTAGGAATAGCAGAGCAATTGATCGTTGCACTGCAGTTGCCATTTTGTGCGTGCCAAATCGACGTTTCCGCTGATCCTCAATTAGAGACAGATCCCAATTAATATTTGAGTGCGTGATCTGGGGAGGAAACTGAATCAATATGCAGTGTAGACACAAATTAAGATGTAAATTGCAATGGCGCCGTTGGAAATTAGCTTGTTTAATAATTGTGCAGTTTTAATGTTTGTTTAAAAACTGACTGCAGCGGAACAATGTTTATAACGCGATGCCATAAACAAATGGCAGCCGCAGCCTGTGAATGCAATTTATACTCGAAGCATGAATGAATGGCATTTATCAAACAATGCACCAATTTATTCCTTGTTTGCAAAATGCCATTGTTTATAATGATGAGTGACTATATTCATATATATATACTGCTTATATGCGGATATATAGCTGGAGCTATAAAATCGCCATATGTCGTAAATCTTCTCATCATTCTTCTCTTCGTCTCGCTGGATGGTAGTAAAATGCATTTGCATTAATTGGGTCAGAAATATGCAAAAGAAATGCTTTAATGGCAAAAATAACTGGAAATTGTATAAACAGCATTTTATTTCAATTATTTGTATTATTATTTTTTTTTTGAAAACAAATCGAAACAATGTCTCCTTATCGCACATTTTAATTGGGTTAAAGGTTGATAAATTGTGTGACTGCGCCTACGATAGAACATTCAATAATACTACATAAACAAGTGTTATTTAAACAAAAAAAAGCAAATATAATAAGAAATAATACATACATGACTTAAAAGTTTCAAGTTTCACTCGCGTTCGTCGCGTATTAATCTCGGCATTCAGATTAAAGAGAACACTTTATTCGAATTGTATTTTAAAAGGGAACTTTTAACTATTTGAAGAGCTAGCAACGTCCTCACTGCACGAGCAGCGAATAATGAATGAGTACAAGATGCTGGCGCCTGCTACGAAGCATTCTTTTCTGATTCTGATAATCGCCTTTGGCTCTGCTCGGATGCTGGTTGCAGAGCGCTGCGGCTGCTGCTGCTGAGAGAGCATCAGAGCATGATGCTCAGATGGTTCTAATTAAATGTCATTAAAAGAGCGCCGGCAAAACGCTGTGAAGAGCCGATCCCGCATCCTAAAAGTCTCGCAATTGAATTAAAATCCAATTTGTTTTAATACAAAACTATTCAATTCATATTTAATGCATATGACAGTCAATCGAATGCATCAGTTAGCGGCGCATATAAAGTCAATTGAATTGAAATCTAAATGCATTTAACACTTTTATTAGAACTGCACTTTGTCAATATATTAATTGAAGGCTCTGCGTCATTGCGATAATTCAAAAGCTACATTTTGGCGCCATTTGTGGTGAATGGCAAAAATTTGTGAAGTGCGCGTGGTGGCTGCCGATAACAGCTAAAACGATAACTTGCGCGCAATCGATAATCAGCTGTTGCTGGCATTTGTTTTGTGTTGTGTTTTTGTGCGTTAAAAATGCCCACAATTATTGCCTTGGATGCGTCGCTGTCGATGCTGCGTCCTGTGCCCGGACGCAATGAGCACACCTATCAATCGCTCGCCTTGAAGGGCATCCAGCATCTGCTGGACAACTTGACGGCAGCCGGCAAACTAGAGCACTTGGCTTTGGTTGCCTACAGCACAGTTTGTGAGCTGAAAGTGGATTTTACGCGGGACTACGATCAGATACGACAGGCCATCAAGAAAGTCGAGCCCATGGACAAGGCGTGTCTGCTCACGATGCTCAAGACAAGCGTCAGCTTGATGGCCGCTTGGGGCACTCAAAACCTGCTGCAACTTGTGGTGTTCACGGATTGCGGCGCCGGCTTCGGCAGCACCTCAATTGCTGGGTTTCTGGAAAACTATGCGGGCAAGGCGGCAGAGGCGGAATACTCTTGGCTGAAGGCTTTGGCGCACTACCAGCTCAACTTTATTTGCCTGGGCGTGCACGGAGATTTGCATTTCACGCGAGGCGTCGCGTTGCATCAACAGCTGCTCGACAACGCCGGGCTCAAGGGACAACTCTTCATGCCCAAGCCGCTGAAGACGGCGGAGAATGGCGAAGCCAATGCCGCCATGAGCCACAAGAGCGAATTGGGACGCACAGCGTTGTTTGAGCTCATCGAGCGTCTCTGCGAGGCGAGCTACAAGTCCACGGAGGTCACTTTAAAGTGTGGCCACTACTTTCGTCTGGAGGGCCAGGTGCTGCTCTGGCCTCCTCCTAAGCCCTACGAGCAGCCGGGCATGTACGGCGGCGAGTCGACGCTGCGACACATCGAGCAGCGCATCGATGTCTGCGGCTTCTTGGCGTTGTCCGACATTGGATCGCCGGCCACGTTCAGTCGCCATTGGGTGCTGGCCAAGCTGGAGCGCGAGAAGCCCAGCAGACGCTCGGGCAGTCTGACAGCAGCTGCCAAGTCACCCAAACTCACGCTGGACACGGGCAACAATCCGCACTTTGAGCTGGAGAAACTCGAGCAAGATATACGCGAGTTTTACACCAAGGAGCCGGCGAAGGAGGCGGCCGAGGAGAGTGGCGATGATGCGGATGTTGTGGTGGTCAAGCCGCACAGTGTAACGTCTGCGCAGCAGGAGCAGCAAAAGGATACACTCTGTGGGCTGCTGCACGGCGCCTTGAAGCAGGAGAACATGGCTGCCTTGGTGCTGCTGGGCGACAAGTGGTTTGGCTTCATGTACGCCTACAACGATGTCAAGAAGAAGTCCAACTTTATGCTGAATATTCTGCCACCCGGTTCGCATGTTATTCCCTGGCTGGGCGATCTGGAGCTGCTGGGTTTCCCCGAGGATTTGGCGCCGGGCGAGACTGCCAGTTTCCCTGTGCGCGCCGAGCGTCGTTCGTATTCGCAGAGCTGCGTCGTGTGGATACGGCAGGCGAGTCTGCAGTCGGATGTGCAGAAGGTGCTGCGACATGCCAAGAAAATGCCCGACAAGACGCAGCATTTCTACAAGGAGCTGAATCGCATTCGACGTGCGGCGTTGGCCTTGGGCTTTGTGGAGCTGCTGGAGGCGTTGGCGCTGCTGCTGGAGAAGGAGTGTGCGCAGTTGACGCTCAATGGCAGCGTCAGCGGCGAGTGCACGCTGCAGCTGCAACACGCGGCCACCGAACTGCGCAAAACGTCGAATCGGGATATCAAATCGACGATTGTGCCGCTGCAGAAGGCAACGGCAGCGGAGGGCAGCGCAGCAGCAGCGGCGGCGGCGACGGCGCCAGCTGCAGCAGCCACGCCGGGTTATTACTAATTGATAAATTATTATAAATACTACTTAAATTCATTAAATAAGTTTTCCAAGTAGATGTGGTTTTTTAAATTTCCAATTACGAAAATGCAGTAAACAATTTATTACATATGCATTTAATATTAATAGTATATAATTCATAACATTAAATGAATTAGTTATTTATTCATAAGTAATTGCAACACATTTTTAAAACTGTCGAATTGGCGCCCACAACTTCTGCTGTTATCGCACAGCTGTTTCTATCGATTAACTTCTTTCGGTTATCGCACCGTAACGGCAGTGTCACCGATAGTCGCTGCACAAGTTATCGACCAATTGTTATTGTTTATATTGCTTGTGATTTTGCGTGCTGAAAAAAAAACGATGGGTGGCCCCGAATTGCCCACAGATCCAGGAGATGAACAGCACTTTGTGACGCCCGCCATAGAGCATCCGCACGTGGGCGAAGCGAGCGACGACAGCGATGGCTCCGATGCCTACGATGGCTATCAACCGCTGGCCACGGATCTGGAAGATGCGGGCGCAGCACCCGAAACCATTGAGCAGACGGAAGCTGATGAGGACATTGATCTGATGACGGCGGAGGTGACGCACGGCGATCCCAATATGCCGGCCATCGAGAGTGCCGATGTGGAGATCGAGCGTCAGGTGTGGAGCGAACCCAGACCCCAAGAGCTGCAGCTGGAGCTGGACAAGACGCGCACCGAACAGGTGAGGGAGGAATCCAGTAGCCATTAGCCAGTAATTTACAAGCATTGCCTGCAGATACTCAAAGCCATGTCGAAGATAACGCTACCGAATGTCACCGTGCCGGATTGGGCCAAAGGCGTGCCCGAGGAGCGCTGGAAACACGAGCTGCTGGAGCGCATTCAGACGCGCCAGCAGACGGCTGCAACATGCGAAGCTAACAAGGCAACAGATCCCAAATAGAATAAGCAAAAAATGTATTTATTAAGACCTGCGACGCACTCCACGAAATACTTTCCAAATAAATGTGTTAAAGATTAAAGAGAATGGACTCAGAAGGCGGCGAGCAGCGCCTGTCCCAGCACATTCACCTTGGCAAAGTTCTCGCCCTGCGGTGTATTCGACAGCTCACGCAACTTATCCATCACATAATCCACAGAGACAACCTGGGCAATTGTCTCCTGGCCACACGAAGTTGTGGTGAGATTGCCAATGGCCTGCATGCCACGATACCACGCCTCCAGATCTTTGGACCACTTGAGCAGCTCCAGCAGACCAGTGGTGGTCAGCTGACACACCTCCGAGCTGGTCACGCCCTTTGTCTGTGCAATGGTCACGTTCAGATAGAAGGTGGCAATGGCTATCTGCAGATTGGGGCTGCCAGCGCGTATCCCGGCCACAAGCTCCACCATCTGGGGCAGCTGCGCTTGGATGTGCTGTCTGCCCGTTGGATGGGTCAGAGCATTGGCCAGACAGCGGCAGACCATCAATTGATTGGCTGCCGCTCCATTCAGATGCGGCATAATGAGGCTCAAGATGTTGTGGCTGTTCTGCAGCAACGTGAAGATGTACTCGGTACGCACGGCCAGCCGGAGAATGTCGAGCACCGGGAAGAGCATCTGCGACGGCCACTTGACCAGCAGCATCAGCGCCTCCAAGGTGGTGGGATCCAGCACCGTCGTTTGGTCTGTCAAGCGGATAACCGCTTGCAGCAATTCATCGCCCACTTTGCCCTCGGCGCTGCTCAGTTTGCCATTGAATTCTCTGCAAGATTGGAGTTGTTAGTAAGAAGTGTTCAATAGAATTGCTTTCAGAGCACTCACTTCATCTTGTCGAGCACTTTGCTGGTATCACAGGTGTCGAAGGAGCGATACTCGCTCACCGGGAAATGTTTATCGCTGCCGCGCACAAACTTCACGTCCACGTTCGAAGACGATTGCTTGCTGGTCGCTGTGGAGTAGCTGGAGGCGCCGGTGAAGGGATCCATGTTGCCGCCTACCTGCACGTTGCTCTGGCTGGAGCCGGGCACGTAGCGAGCGCCGCCGGTGAAGGGATCCTGGTAGCCACTGGAAAAGGCAAGAATTTTGTACTACACTGCATATTGGGAAATTTCAATACAAAATTATAATTAAAAATTGAAGAAACTTCAATATAAAATTATAAGGAAATGAAAATATAAAACTATAGAAATATGCATAAATTATGAATATAAAAAATAAATGTATATACAAAAATCTCAGAAATATATTCTTTTTTAGACACTCCTGGAAAATTATAAATTATTTCATATATATTTATATATTCAATAAGTTTCTTATGATGATTCAAAAATGAATTAAAATTGGTTGACTTAAAATGAACCAGTAAAATAGGCTATAATCAATGTTTGCCTTTATATTTAGTGAATACAATATAAATGAAGATTTATGAATCTTTAATTATGAAATTAAAATTGCATACTTTCTCACTGAGATAGCTCAGCTTATTTGTGAATCAGATCGTGATTCTAATTCTGATAAAGCTATTATACTATTTTCATTTTAATTTCGAAAGTGAACTGTTCTAAAAAATAGTGTTACTAGATTTAAGCTTGCTCACCTGTTCGCTGGCCGCGCTGCTGGCTGCGCTCCAGTCGAGTTCTTGACTATAAAGTTGGCCACCTGGTCGAGATAAGCCTGCGGCAGATCGTTGCGATGTATGAAGCTCTGAGCAGCTTTCCAGGGATCTTCGCTGCGATTGTAGGGCAGCTTGATGGGCGGCTCCGTGTCGGAGATGTCCACATTGAACACATAATCGTACTCCTTGCCATCGTACAGCTTTTTGCCGGAGCTGGCTTCAGTTCCCCCCGTGGCGCCAGTGACATCGCCCACCAAATTCCACTTGCCCATCTCCCACTTATAGCACTTGACGCTGCCATCCGCTTCACGCACCATTTTCGTTTGACCCTCGCGCGTTCCGTTCGAGAGCAGCGCCTCCGGGCCAGGCAGACTACAAAAGAAATAGCAGGGATTAGTAGATTCGATCTAGTACTAATAACAATATATTTATATGGAATATAAACTTTAAATTAATGTATACCAACTTAAACATTATAATAGGTCATAATGATAGGTTACAAGTTGTTCAAACTGCAAAGTTATTTAATTTAAATTTGATCTGAATTACATTCTTTAAAAAATAGTACTTCATTTTCCTTTCGTAATTTCTCTTATCTAATCTAAATGAAAACAAAAATCTATATTTTATAATCATCATAAAATGAGCTGCTAAAAGGGGAAAGAACCGAACTTAAATTGTTTTAGACAGAGTTGTTGATAAGCTTGAACTAAATGTACTATAGATTATTTACGATATTTTTGATTAACAATCAAAGTCTGTGAATAGTCGATATCTGTTAAGTAACTATCGAATTTCAATATAAATTTGTTATACAGATTTATAATTTCATAAAATTACTTGGTGGAAGCTCAGATATTACTTGACAAATAGTATAAAACAAAATACTTTGAAATGATTATTTTCTGTACCTAATTTAAAGTATGGCTTACTCAAAAATAATAAAAGTATAGTCCAAAAATATGTATATCAAATAATATCGACAAAAAATATAGACCCGATATATTGGTAGTGAAAAATAAAAAATATCAAATCTATAATGGAAAGTGATGCCTAATTTAAGGTTACTCTATAAATATGTATTGTAAAAATCTAAAATACTTCTGCTCTAAAAATGGTCTATAATAAACCCAAAATCTTCGTAAAGAAAACCAAAGTTCATAATCTTCAAAATATTAATAGTTCCTTCTAAACTTACTCCGTCTTCTTGATGCCGCCAATCTCCTCAGTGAGCTGCGATCTGTGCGTGGACACAGCCATGTCGAAGATTTGCTGTAGCGTGTGCTCGGCCTGTCGCTGGGGATCCTGGGTGAAAACGCGCACCACGCCATCACTGCAGCCGGTGACAATGTCGCCGTTAGGCAGACAGGCGACACACCACACGGAGATCGCCGGATGCAGCAGCGGAGCGCCGAGTTCCAGCCCCGTCTGGACATTCCACATGCGCAGCGTGCTGTCCTCGCCGCAGGAGACGACAATGTTCTCGCCCAGCTGCTGGTTGCGGGCCATGGCATAAATGTAGTTCGTGTGGCCGCTCAGCTCGCGCACACATTCGCCATCCTCGTTCCAGAAGCGCAGCACGGCATCGTTGCCGCAGGACAACAGCGAATTCCCAGCCAGCGGGATCAGGCCGCGCACACAGTCCGTGTGCCCCTTGAGCAGACGCAGCTTCTCGCCTTGGGCGTTCCAATAGTAGATGCACTTGTCGGCGCCACCTGTGACGTATTTCTGTTGCTCCTGCAACGTGGCCACCGCCCAAACGGCCGCCTCGTGTCCTTGCAACTTCATGTGCGTCACGTCGCCGGTTTCGCTGATCAACCAGACGCGCGCAGTTTTGTCCCAGCTGCCGCTGACCAAGCTGCGTGGCTTCAGTCCGCCGGCCAGGGCACAAACCGTCGACTCGTGCCCTTTGAGCGTCAGGAGCGGCACAAACGCCGTTGGCTGATAGATGCAAATTGTGGCATCGTTGCTGGCGGTGCAAATCCATTGCTCCTGAGGCAAGTAGCAAACGCTCGCTATGAAATTCTTGTGATCTTTCAGCGTGACGCTCTCAATGTATTCGTTGCTGCAAATTGCGATTTTTAATCAGTGTTTGTTTTTTGTTTGTTGTTATTGTTGTTTTTGTTTTTACCCAATTGGCTTCCAGATTTTTGTTGTTTTGTCGCGGGAACCGCTGATCAGCGTTTGTTCGGCGCCCACAGCCACCGCACGTACATCGAGACTGTGGCCAAGCAGCTCGCAGCTCAGTTTGTATTTGTCCAGGCTTGGCTCCATTTTTTCTTTTCCTTCTTTCTTCTCTCACTGACTTTGCAAATTTTTCACTGCACCGGCGTCGGCAAAATTGAATTACGATGGTGTGTGTGCAGTGTGACCGTTACTTGTGTTGTGTGCAGCTGCCAAATGTGGTCACTAAATTTACTAACTAATATGCCCCATGTGCTTTGTGTCTGGTTACACTTTGTTAGCGAGTAAATTCAAAATAATACGAATTTTTATCGCAATCATATTTCTTATAATATTTCTATATGTTGTATATTTCAATTTTCTGCTACTTTTTTGTACTTAATATTTTATATGTCGTGCCAATCACTTAAGTTATTGAAGCTTTACGTTACGGCACTTTCATTTATCGATAACGTACATTGTTATCGAAGCTTTACGTTGCGCAAGTTACGTTTGTAAACACGACAGCTGATCTCTAATTTCGAGTTGGTTTTTTGCAAGTTAATTGAAAAGATCAGGTGAAAATGCTGTTGTCCAAGCGTTTGGCAGTGCAGCTCAGTCGCCGCTTTGCTGCCGCAGCAGAGATGCAACAAGCAGCGACGCCGACGCCGCCCACCCCGCCCCCCAAGCGTGCCGTCAACAAAATGGGCGGTTGGCAATTTCATTGTTATGGCGACATCGACGAACTGCAATATTCCGACAAACTGAAGCTGCCACAAATACGCAGCTCCGACGAGTGTTTGGTGCGAGTTCGTGCCACAGCCGTGAATCCCATTGATGTCGCCATGTTGCAAGGCTACGGCGCCACCTTGTTGCACACAATGCGTTGCAAGTCCGACGATTCCATCGAGTTCCCCTTGACGCTGGGACGCGAGTTTTGCGGCGAGCTGGTCCAAAGGGGCATGGGCGTGGCAGGCAACGAGCAGCTGCAGCTGGGCAGCCGAGTCTGGGGCGTGGTTCCCGTCTCCAGCACATCGGGAGCCCATGCTGAATACGTCGTCGTGCCCCAATCCTGTGTGAGTAGAATATATAAATTTCATTTTTGTAATTAAACCCCAAAACTATATATATATGTATGATAGGTTGGTTAATTATTCGTATTACATCCGAGAAAGCATAATTTGTTTATCGACATTTATTAAACCATTAAACATAAAAACATTGGGTATTTTAAATATAATGATTAACTCCATTTTTAAACGTCCCTCAGCTTGCTGCAGCTCCCAAGGAGCTCGATGACAAGGAGGCGGCCAGCGTGCTCTATGCCGGCTTAACCGCCTGGTCGGGTCTGTATATCAGCGGCTTCCTCGGTGGACCTTGTGGCGCCACCACATCGGCTGGAGGAGGAGCAAATAAACGTGTCCTGGTCTTGGGCGGCTCTGGAGGCGTTGGATCGCTGGCCATTCAAATGCTGCACGCTCAGGGCGTTCAGGTGCTGGCCACCTGCAGCGAGAACGCCGTCGACATGGTGCGTTGCCTGGGCGCCGATTATGTGGTGGATTACACAAATCCCGCCCAGCTGGAAGAGCTCTCCAAGTATGCGCCCTACGACATTGTGCTGGATTGTGCGGGCCAAGGTGGCCAGCAGGCGGCAGAGCTCAAATTCGACTTCAGGCAGTACATCACGTTCTCGTCGCCCTTGCTGGCCAACATTGATAAGCAGGGCATCTGCTTGGGGGCTCTCCAAAACGTCTCCGATCTGCTGCAGACGAATGTGCGGGCGGCAACGCAACGTGGCGGACTGGTTAAGTGGGGCTACTTCTATCCGGCGGCGCATGGCATTCAGTTCTTGCAGCGACTCGTCGAGCGGCGTAAGGTAAGATAAATCACTTTACAGTAGGTAGAATAAATGTAAAAAAATACCTTTCTTGCAGTTGATACCGCAGATCGACAGCAGCTTTGATTTTGCGGAGCTGCCAAAAGCGTTTGAGCGCATGAAGCAGGGACATTTGCGTGGAAAGGTGGTTGTGCAGCTGAAAGACTGAATTACTTGTTGTTAACTAATAAAATTAGCTCGTTTAAATCGCAACTTTAGTTTTGAATTTAACGCTCAACTCAACAGTTGGGCAACTGTTTCCATTTTCAAATACTTGCGCCTCTTTACAGGCTCTTTGCATTAAGTGTTACCAGCTGTGTGTTTATTAGGCTGCATTTCGGTATATTGCGGTTTGTTTTGCAATTCAGTAGTCGGTCACATTGCAACACAGGTGTTCCAATAAGAATCAAGTTTTTTAAAAGCGCTGCTCATCGTACGGTAAATCGCGTAAAATTGCATTAAAAAGTGAATTAATCAATGAAAAATGCGCAAATGCAGCGCGCAATATGTATAAGTTAACAAGTGAGTTGTAAATTTGTAACAAGCATAAGTTAAATACATTAAAATAACTCGCTAACAAAGGCTGCAAAAAGTTCCGCTATCCAATTTTTTTTGCTGAGTTCATTTTGCGCCTTTTTTTGTAGCTTCTTTGCAAAGTGTGCAGCGTAGTGGAAAGTGAAATAAACAAATTGTGCAAACAATGTTGTAAATTATAAATAAACCAATACACATGCACCGCCGGCAAAAACAGAGAGCGGCGTTCATTGAGCAAGTGCGAATATGCTAAAAGAGCGTGAAAAGAGCAAAAGAGAGAAAAGTAAAGCGAGTAGAGTTGTCAGCTGTTTGCACAACGGCTTATTGGCAAGCAACTTCAATAAGTTATTTTGATTTTATTATTTTTGGTATTTTATAAAATTAGTAACCCCAGCTAATTTGTTTAAACAATTGCGGAGTGCATGGAAAATTCGTCCCGCCCCAAAGAGAGCCTGCGAAACGCTGGCAATGAAACGGGACTTCCTTCAGCAACAAAGACAACCAGAGAGCGAGAAACAATAACAACCATCGCTGGGCAAACATGTTAGCAATAAAGTGTCTCAACAATCGGGCTATCAGTTGAGGGTTGATAGCAGCGGTGCTCTCTCTTGTTCGCTCTCTCTTAGCAACATTGTGTCTAAACATGCAGGGCAGGCAGGCATTGAACGTTGTCCGTTTCAAACTCCAGCCTGAGTTGTTGTTTCGTCGTCGAGAGAGTCGCGTGTGTTTCATGATTTGTCGTCGCGTGTCGCGTTTCTGATGTGTTGCCGCCGCCGCCGCCGCCGCAATGCAGCACTGAACAACAACAACAAATCGTAGCAAGTGTGAAAAGTGCGTTAAATCTTAAATTAACTTAAATTCATCTCTCGCATGTGCATGTGTGTGTGCCTGTGTTTGCCTGCGTGTGTCTGCTAAACAATAATAATAACAACGAAGCAATCAATTGGCACATGAATTGCGTTCAATTTGTGCATAAAAAGAAGTGCATTAAATGAATTTAAAGGCCACTTGAAAGCGGCATTGAAACGGCAAACATTTTTTGGGCAATTTTTCCAGATATTTTTCATTGATTTTTCTACTGGCGCGCCACACACACACACACAACCACACACACACATGCTCACTCACCTCCCTGGTGTGAGTGAGCGAGAGCGCTAGCGCGATGTGGGGTGGGGGAGTTGGCGAGAGGGAGAGCGAGAGCGAGAGAGAGCGTTGTCATGCCGCCACATTTCGGCAATGAAACACTGTGTGCATGTGTGTGTGTGTGTGTGTGTGTGGCTTATCCTTTTGCGTATTGTATTTTGTTTATTTTCAAGTGCCTGTTTCCATTTTGTTGCGCACATTTTGTGCTGTCCATTCGTTTCGCTGCATTTCATTCTCGCCGCGTTTCAACACAATGTCGGCAGCTGCCCTATGTAAATTGCTTGCGCTCTCTCTCTCTCTCGCTCGCTCTCTTTTTACCCCCCCTGGAGCGAGCAGTGTGTTTTCGTGCTCTGCCTTTGCTCGCCCATTCGCATCGTAGCTGGCGCCGCTCTCTCTCTCTCTGGCCATCGCTCTCTTTGTGACTGCGCTGAGCTGCAGTCGTTGTCCTTTGGCCGTGCGTTGCGCGTTGCCAACTGAACTTTTTGCCGTGTGTTTTCCTCATAATAAGCACAAAATTCGCTGGCTGTGTTTAATCAAATGTGTGTGTTTTTCTTATCGTTCTTTCAGTGTCCTGTCCAGCAGCCAAGATGGCTAATTAAAGCAGCTGTTTAAACAATAGCAACAACGACAATTGAGCAAAAAAGTGTTGCATACTTTTCGCGTCGCGTGTGTCAGTTAAAAATTTTTGTGTTCTCCGATTTCGCCTCCCACAACAATTCGCGTTAATCACTCTCTCTCTATCTCTGTTTCGCCGTCTTCGTCTTCGTCTTCACCATCGCCTTCGCCTAACATACATATATATAAAATATCTCTGTCAGTGTTTGTGTGTGTGTGTTTTGTGTATATTTTATGCTGCTCTGCTGTACATATGTACAATATTTGTCGTCCCCATCATCGTCATTATCCTGATCCTGATCCCGATACTGATCATCATCGTCGTCGTTGCCGTCGTCGTTATTGTTGTTGTTGTTGTTATTCGCTCGGCATTTCGTATCAAATATAAAAATATAAATCATTTGTGTTCTTCGGTGTTGTCTCGTGTCAGTGTCTATAATTTGTTCAAATACGACAAGCGATCAAGCGGTAGACAAAAAAGAAAGCAAAATCAACAACAACAACAAGAAAATCAACAATTATTATCCACGATATTCATGCGCGATATGGCAAATATTTCATCGAATCGCAAATATTACATCGTCGACGCCAAAACAAGTTGCAGCTGGAAACGCCTAGCGGCTTGAAACATTTCTGATTTCTTTTTCGCTAATATTGTGTGATTCCCCGAACAACAAAAATCCCATTGGGAATTCGTCAACACAAGGCTATCAACATTCGTTGGACACTTTAAAAGGTGAGTGTGGAAAACTTGTTATTACATTTTTTAAACCTAAACAACAGTTGAAAGAAATAGTTAAAAAAGGTTATTCAATTGAATTTAATCAAATTTTGTTAAATGAGTGTTAGGATCAAAGAAATTTTGATCATATTTACATTTGCGATATTCCGTTACTTATTTATTTTATAAACAGTAAAACAATAGATGGCAGATAAATAGAAAGACTTTATTTGATTAAGATTCACGATAAGAATTAATTTATTTTTAAATAAAACAATATTTAAAGATTTTCATATAGCTTAATTTTTATTTTCAACAGTAAAAGAAGCAATGGAAATAATAGTGGGATAGGTACTTAATTACCTCAGTAATTTTTTTTAATATATAAAATTGCCTATAACAAAAGTTCTTAAAAGTTATATTATAAATAGCTGTGGATTTCCATTTGACGTAGTTTTAAAGAATTCCCGAATTAATTGGGAATGTGTTATTTTGAAGTCAAAAACAATGTTTAAATTTAATTTTAGCAAGTACCTAGTTAAAACACATTTCATTCAGTGTTAAACGTTGCTCGGAACATAATCACACGACTGTCAAGTAAGAATCATTAAATACTTCCCATTTTGCACAAAATATCAGAGGAAGAAATTCAATTCCATTCTTTTTAGAAGATTTCATTTTTATTTTAAAATACTTGAATTGCTCACTTAGTGAATATCAAGATGGGTTGTTCTTTCAGAACAGTCAAGATATTGTAGATAAGAGACTTGTCTGTCCAACACTTCAGATCTTATCAGTTTCCTACACAAACTGCATAATCAATAACCACATTGGATTAACATAACAACACAAAAGAAATTTAGAAATAAAGCCGCAGAAGAGAAGGAAAAAGAGAGAGATAAACAGAGAACGAAAATGGAGAGACGCTAATCATTTACAACTCTTCAGTTAATGCCCACGAGCTGCTTAGGTCCATTAAAAGATTAGGCACATCAGAAACGATGACAATAAGCGTTTGTCAAACGGCAAACTACAAGATACTTGGCGTATCTGAAATGCATTTGCATTTGCATTCGGGACTGTGAAATCGGTTAACTAATTTAGACATAAATGCAATCAAAAACCCACTAAATAGATAATGAATGAAACTAGCCAAAGCAGACGACGAACAAGTCGCTTGGGTCGCTGTTCAAGTGCCTCGATTCAGATACAGATACAGATACAGATACAGATACTGGTTCTATCTGCATCTTTTCTAATGGCTTTGCAGGCGGCATTTGCTTGTGTTTTTGTGCTGTCCCGAAATGTGCGGGCCGCATGTTGTTTGTTTGTTTACATTTCAAATGGAAATTGTGCTGCTATCTGCTCCACTCTCCACACTCCACACTCCACAGTCGGGTGTCTCTGCAAAATGCATTTCGCCTGACAACTTAACTCTCGGCACTCTCTAATGAGACAAAATGCCATCGTGCGTATCGTGTGACAGTAGGCAAATATCGGAGACGACTTCCAGTGCCATTATCCATCTATCTTTCGGAAGAAGGACATAACGTGCCGCAAATAAAGATTGCCTCTGTCCACGGTCCTCGCTCCTCTCTATCTGCTTGTTGTACAACGCATTAGCGTTTGACAAGACGCAAAGGCAAAGAAAGAAAAAAAAAAACCACATCATCGCATTGAAAGCAGAAGCAAGGCAACAGAGAAAAAGAGACAATCAGCAGGACGTCAGCGCCATAGAAAACGTCACGTCCGACGTCACATTTGAAATTCCAATATCCTGAATATTTCGGTCTGCTGCACAGTGGCCACACATGAGCAACGTTATTCGGCCTGCTGTTGTTAAATTAATGAGGCTTCGCTGTAAATGCATTTAAGTATGTTTGCAGACGATTAAAAATATCCCCATAGCCTGGGCGAATTTTCACATTTTCTTGCTGTTTTCAATTTCAAAGCCAGTCGCCTCATTAGGTTTTTTTTACGCTTCTGCGTTTTTTCTACTTAATGTGATATGAACTGCTCTTGTGGGATGTGTGTTTAATCAGCTTGAAATTTCGTGGAATATTGTCTTGTAGATACACTCATACTTTGTTTTTGCTGTTCAAAATTACGGTGCTAAAGCGCAGAGATATCTTTTATAGTTTATTGCAAAATAGAACACAAATCTGACAAATTGTTTGATTTATTCTTTCATATTATTTTACTTTTGTTTGTATATTTTCTGTATATGAAATGATTTATTAATCCTCAGAATTTTGCTTTATAAAGAGGCATATATTTTTGTTCATTTTAGTTATTGATTAAAGCTGGAATCAAAATCACTTGGTAAATTTGAACTAATTTATGATTTATGGACTTCAAGAGATGCATTAAATAATTTATCTAAATCTTGAATGCAAATGGGTTCGAAATAAATATCTCTAATTTAATTGAGCTTTTTAATCAGAAAAGTAAACTACAAATGAATTCGAAATAAAGATCTCTTGTTTAATTTCCTGTTGAGCGTATCTGTATCTCAAATGTGTGGTTGTGTCCCTTTTTTTTGTATAATTGGCTAATAAATGTTGAATGCTGGAAAACCCAATGTGCATTGTGTGGCAAGCAGACAGTCGCAGTTTAAGTGGCAACATGGTAACAGTAAAAGCAGCAACAACAACAGTTCTAGCTGGCTTCGTCTCCAGCTGTTGCCCGGGAGGGAAGTCTGCCCAAGTGCAAGTATCTAAGCTATGTATCTAAGTATAACCAAAGAAGCCCGTATGTTTTGTATTATGTTACACAAATATTTAAGCTGCCTTAAGTAGATACAGCGAAACGCGTTTAAGATATACAAATAGAAAAAGAGACAGAGCGAGTGCGAGAGCGAGAGCGTCAGGGAAATGAAAAGCAAGGAAAAGCGCTAAGAAAAGTTACATTAAACTTGCGCCGCTCGCTTTGCTCTGCGTTGTGTGCGGGTGCCCAGTAGGAGGCAAAAGTCGTGAAAGAAGTTATCACTACTCAAGATATACAAATGTGTGTGTGTGAGTGTGAGTGTGTATCTGTGTGTGCACATGCCTCGACTGCGAGCAGTCTTAGTTTTTATGTGCTATTTGTATAAGTTGTCTGCTGATGCTCTGTTTTTCTATTGATACGCATATCGTTTGCCATTTGCCTCCGCCTCCTCGAAGTCGACACAATTCACTTCAATTCAATTTCTACGATTTCATCTTGGCAAAAAGTCTTTTGGCCAAACGTTTGTTAGCCACTTGGCTGCAGCACAAAGAGTTGGGAAAAAAAAGAACGAAGAATTTCGGTAGAACCTGCATCCATGAGATACATTCTCAATAAATTCATGAATTATTTTGCATGCTATTAGAAGCCGTTCCATTTCAGGCCCATTGTTATTGTTATTGTTGCTCTAATCCCCACTAATACGCAGCAGCACAGTTAGTTTTTGGACTTGTATCCCACAATTTATAGTCACAACAAGAAGTCGCCGTTGGACCAAGGAATCGATTGCTTTTTTCTCTCTCTCTCTCTCTTTTCGATTCTGCCTCGTGGGCGTTTTTAATCAAGATACACGACTCTCGACCCCCGCTTCGATTGCTCTAAAATATTATTGTTATTTGTTTATGCTGCTGCTGCTGCTGCTGCAGTCAGCAGAAGGCACAAGGCCAAAACAGAGATAGCCAAAGAGTCGAGTCGAGCTGAGCTGAATATGTGTATCTTTTTATATATTTTGCTCGTAGGTAGCATTCGATTTATGTGCCTCCAACCATTTTTATTTCAATTACCCAAATGGGTGTGTCCAACAGCATTATTGCACTCACTGGGAAAGAGATTTTGCCATCTCCGAAGCTGGCAATAATTTGTAGTTTGCAAAGATTTACGTGGGAGTTATGGATGCATATTCCTGCTGATATAAGATATTTGTCAAATCTAATTGTTTGATGTGGCAGCAAAAATTAAAAGTGCCTTTGCTTCGAAATGCAATTTCAAATTTTTAATGGTTTATCGAACATAAAGCTGAGAGCATTCTAAATATGCTGGTTGAGGAAAGAGAAGCTAATGGTTAAAATTATTGGAATGAAATTGTGTGTGAAGCATAAGAAAAAATTTTAATTATACGAGGAAAACAATTTAAATTGAGTGCAAGTATTGAACAAGAATTAGAAGAGTAGAGGCGCAGTTAATTTTTAATTGCAATCTATCTTAATCTAATTAAATAACTGAATGGGTTTGATGATAAATGAAGATGTCTGAATGAATTGGTATCAGAGTCAAATTTATTCTGTTGGAAATAAGATATGAAGTTTACATTTCCACCTAAACGTTAGTTAATACATAAAGTTGTTTCCAAATATTTCCATACATAAATAAACATTAAAATATGTAAAAGATTTTGTTTCTTACTGTCTAATTTTAATTGCTAATAATCTGTGAGATTTGAAGTTCACATATCAATAAAAATTTTATACAATTTATGAAGTTCTTTCCACACATAAATGAACATTAAAATATGTAAAAGATTTTGTTTCTCACAGTCTTTGGACGTCTACAAATCTTTCTGTTGGAAGTAAGATTTGTAAGTTCACATTTCCACTTAAATTTTGGTTAATTCATGAAGTTTTTTTTGCTAAATGCTAGCGCACATAAATTTCCATCTACACCTCGGGCAAATGTCTTTTGCCTATTGGCACCAATCCCAAATCCATACACAATTTATTGGCTAAACTTACAGACAGTTCAGACCCAACACGATGTGGAAGGCATTGTGTGTGTGTGTGTGAGTGACAGGCGGCACCTTCATTAGTTTAATTATAATCATTTTTACTTGTCAGCGCGCAGCGAAATGGCAAAAGTAAACAACAACGAAGAACAAGCAATAAAAAGCCAAAAGAAAATGGCCAACGAACAGGCAATGGGCCAACAGACAAATGCCAATATTCAGCTCATGCGGTGTTTGGCCAAATTAAGTTGCAAGTGGCTGACTGCCCAAAAATGATTGATTTAATGAGGCTATCATTGACACTCTGCACGAGGAGCCGCGCCCAGCTCAGATTCGGATTAGGCAACGACTCTGGGACCTTGAGACATTCGGCATTCTGGTTTCTTTTTTTTTTGGTTTCTGCGAAGCGTGGCTGGCATGAAAATCGCTGGGATCAAAGCACCCAAAAGGGACAGATGTATATGGACTTTGTAAATATTAGTTTCATTGTTTCGCTGTTGCATTAACTATTAATCGAAATGTACCAAAATGACCTTTAAACAATCTCACGAAATTAATGTGACGAACTTTACGCACACGAAACAACGATTTTTCTTGTTGACTGTTCTAGTTGTTTCCTAGTTTTTTGGGACACTTTGATCCAGTTTATTATGCCATAAACAATTAGGCGAAAAAGTTGGCTGTGTCCTTGCGTGGCCAGAAACCATTAAATAACACGCAAGTGACCCGCTTCATGGGGCAGCAACGGCAACGGCAACGAATGAGCCAAACAATGCCGCAAAAACAAATTGTGGATGTCTATTGAAATTGGACAATAAACACTTTGGTGTCATGTGTTGTGCGGGTGCTGGCAAATTTATGCGTACATCCAGAAACCTAATTACTACACTCACTTTCCCTTTTCGGGCATTGCTTTTCAGTTTTTAGCACTTGAAATTAATTTCAAATTAAATTCTACTCGAATGACATTAGTTGATAGGGGCAGTCAACAAAAACGATATGATAAAGTGCACTTTTCTCTCGATAAATCTCGCTCAAAAAAAACGCACTTTAAATTCAATCCAATTGCGAAATACTGTTTTTAAAACAAAAAGAAATTTCACAGCCCTTATCACTTTATTTGCACTGTTTTAATTCCAGAGAAAAACACACACATTTTACATGCTTCAAACGATTAAATGTAATGTAAAAAAAAATCCAACCATTTGAAAATCCAAACTACATGTTGTTGTTAATATGCAAAAGTGCGAGAAGAATAGCAGCAAAAAGAAAATATGTTCATAATTCGTGAAAACCATAATTTATAATATCAATAAATGGGAGAAATATTCGCTGGATAAAAATAATAACAGCATAAAGCAAATTGTATGAACATTTTTGTATAGCGTAATAAAATCAAATGAGTAGCAATGAAATTAAAATCATTGGTACCCTGGATCCAACTAGTATATATATGTAGCTAAGATTCTGCATTTTTGAGATTACATCTTTCTGTAAACACTGGAAAAAATACACTTTTAATTAAGGACTGTATAATTTATAGAATAGGAAGTTTAGGATAATTGTATACATCGGCAGATGTTTTTTTTTATTTCGACTCTTGGCAATTTGTTATACCCAATTGTTTATATTAAATATGCAGAGGGTGTTAAAATTGCAAACATTGAATTTTTAATTGCTGGAAATTTGTGTTCTTTGGTTTTTACGGTTTTCCCTGGCCCCTTGTTTCTCATTCTTTTATACATACATATTTATGCATATATGCGTATATAGTTGTATATATGCCATATCTATGTAGCTCTGCACGTATTTATTGTACGCTTGTATGTGGTTAGCGTTAAGCGTATTTGTGCATTTGCGTTTATTTATTTGCCAGCTTTTTATCGCACTTTTTCTGCGTTCCGCCGCAACGGCATTCAAAATATTAACTGCTTTTCATCTGCGCCTCCCATATTTCCCATATATATATATATTTTATTTTTTTCGTTAGTTGCGATTGCACTTGTATTTTTCTACACGAAATTGCAGCATGGAAAATTTATACGTGCGCGAAATATTGTATGAAATCTAAATTGTTCGTGCTGAAATCATTCAGCATAACTGTACAAATATATATACATACATATATATTTTATTATTTTTACTATAGAAAAATATGCATTTTTCGCGGCTCACTGGGAAACTGCATTTGAATGGCGTTAGTTTGCTTTTGTTGGCCAATTTGCTGCTGTGAATGCGCCCTGAAAATCGCATTCAAAATAAATAGGAACACATTTTGGTTGAGGTTTTCTAATAGATAACTTATTTTCGCTTCAAATATGATAACGAAACTATGCAAAAATGGACTAGAATGTGGAATTCAGCTGAATTAGCAACATTTCTTAGCATTTCAAATGTGCCATAAATTGCGATAAATAATTGAAATTGATTTACATTTAAAATTTGCACACTTTGCACTGTGTTTTAATTTTTGCAATCAGCAAATATATTTGCCAACAAATTGCTAATTTGTTGAGCTTAAATATTTGTACAATTATACGCAAAGAAATATTTTGCATTGTACATGTGCAATTTGGTTGAATTGTTAATCAGTTGAACCATAAAATAAATATAACAAACGTTAACAACAAAATCAAATTCCATTAGGGCATTCAAATAAAATTAAACAACATTACAAATGCATGGGCCAAATTGTAATTCGAAGCCTTCTGTGGTTTGTTGCCTCCTCTTCTATTTCGTTATCCCTTTTTTCTCGTCTACCCACACTCACTCACACTCATTCACTCACTCATTCATTCATTCATTCATTCACTCACTTACCTGTAGCCTGCGGCGAATTGGAATGATTTTTGGACAGTACTTGGGGCGCAGCTGGAGGGCGTGGCACATGGCTTGATTATTTTCTGGCCGCTTTTATGTAAATTGTCATTTTAATTTACCGCCTAGTTTGTGTTGTTCATGTTTAATTAGCAACTCCATGTGCATAAATATTTCATGTTGTTGTTAATACTCTTACACCAAATATATTCGTAGTTTTATTTCATTACAATTAAAACAGAAAATTATGTCTGCAGGATATTCAAAAGTCGTGTTCTCATATTTTTTGCAGCTGCTTTCCTACATGTAAGCACTATATTATTTAATAAATTTGTTAAATAGGTTTTACACAAGTTCTTTTATTAATGCACTTTTTTGCGTTTTTTTTTCCCAATTGATGATTCGTTTATTCGCTCTTTCGAGTGTTGTTTGCTGTGCAATTAACTTCACACGCGGCTTTGTTAGTCGCACATTATGCACTTCCTGCAGCTGTTTTAAAAACTTTAATTATAATTTAATTAATATTTTAATTACACATTCATGCGCGTCCATGATTTCAGCGATTTTAGTTTAAGTGCAGCAATTTTAATTGGATTTTCAATATTCGACCAATTTGTTTTTGCAGATTCGTTGAGTGATACCATCAACTTCCGAATGATTAACAAATTTGAGCTAGCATTGATTTTATCTGCATAATTAAACATAATATTTTCCAAGTTGCAAATTAAAGTTTTAATATGTTTTATCAAGTTAATGAGTTTAAATTGGTTAGGCAATTTTTTTTGTATATATTTTACTGTCCACATGGATCATTGCTTAAATCGAGTTTCAAGTTCAGTCATTAGGGAAAACTTATCCCCTTTGTGGCAGTCTGAAGGGCATTTTGGCCCGAAAAGATCAACGGCAAATGCTGAATGGATATGCTGTAGTGCTCTTCAGAACGAATTTCGGCATTTTGCATTTGCCAGAAGCATCATTAACGAACCGAAAAAAAAGCATTAAAGGGTGCAACCCCCAAAAAAAACGAAAAAGTTTTTGTAATATCTGCATAGTGGTTTTTTGGTTGTTCATCTCGTTGTACTTGTTCTTGGGCTCGTTGTTGAACAACCCCCGAAAATGTGGAACGTCGACATGATTAATAAAGTGCACTCGTCGCTTGGTGAGGCGATGAATTGAGACAGCGACAGCTGCCAAAATGGATCAACCCAATGCCACTGGAAATTGCGTGGCATTTTCAAGCCTTCCGGCAACGACGAAGCTCGAGCGGGCATTTAACCCATGTGCGGCCCCCGGGCTTCAGTTGCACCCATAAGTAATTGGAGCGTAATTGAGTTGCGAACATAAGCACAAATGTCAACTTGCAGCAAATCGAATTTCCATTCTAATTCTAATTGCAAATGCAAATTCAACGTGTGCTTCTTTTTTTTCGTTCGTGTGGGGGACAAGCGATATGTTGTCCTTGCTAATGGATGCTTAAATTAACACTTAAATGCCACCAGATGTTGTCCTCTGCACAGCTTTCTTTCTTCTGTCAGTCTCCCCTAATGGGCAATAGATCAAAGTGTGGCACATGTGAGACTGCAAACTGTTGTTGCTGTTGCAGCCTGCCCAAAACTAATAAAAGAAAATTGCTTTGCCAATTTCGAAGACACACTTGTCAACTTGTCATATTTGTGTGTGCTAATTTCATCGATAAGGCGCAAAACTTGTTTCCAGATGGCTTTGAGCGTGGCCAAAATCGATAGCAAAACTTATTTATTTATTGCTTTTATTTGGTGCAAGCAAATACATGTGCAGCATATATTTGTTACAAATATCGTGCGATAAATTGTTTAGCAATGCATTGTTGAGTTGTTTGTTTCCTTTACAGATTGCCAACATATTGATGTACAATATTTAACTGTGTTTGCGCTTATACCCTGCATTATTGCATATTGTGTGGGGGGTTTAATAACTGCAATACATGGGTATTAAAGTGTCAAGGTTCAAATTTTGCTACAGCTACAGTTGTGGGTCTAAAAATAATGACAAGTAAACTCAATAACATTTTATAAAATACAAAATTGACTTTTTTATAATATGTATTATAATAAAATGTTATTTCTATTATGACAAAAGAGTATTTAATTTTACATATTCTTTGGAAAGATTACTATTTCTTTACTGTTTTTTACATTATTATATTTATATGGTCAAATATTTGAATTAAATGACAAGAGGGAGACATTTACAGATGTTACTTCAATTATGAATATGGGGCAGAAATTAAGTCTCCACTTAAGGAACCTGAAAGGCTGGTTACATTATAATAAAATGCAATATCATTTATGACAAATAATTATTGTTTTGTTTACATATTCTTTGAAAAGATTACGACATCTTAAATGTTATTTTTTTGTGGTAGATATTCGAGTTATCATTTCGATTGTTCTTCAACATTTCTCTGCTTCATTTAAACTCTTATTTAATGTAGATAATAATAAGAAATACAGCGCATTATTTGGACAACTTTCTAGTTCATTGAGTTTCGAAAAATTATGCAGCTGTTGTCTGCAATCTTAGCAGTTCTCAGAGTGTGTGTGTGTGGCAACGTATGAGCTCTCACTTCAACAGCCAGGCGACTTCCTGTTTCGCAGCTCTCTTTTTATCTCCCTCTACCACTCGCACTCTCTCTCTCTCTCTCTCTCTGTCTGTCAGTCTGTCGCTTTGGCTCTTGTCAACTGCCAAGGCTTAAAGCCACTGCAGGCACTTGACACTCCCACGCAAACAGTTGGCAAAGAAGACATTGACTTTTTTTTTTCTTGTTTGTCGGCAGAGAGAAGTGAGGAACAGGACAGGGGGAGGAGAGTGCATTTCACCCGCATTAAATAACTCAAAATATATACAAAGTTCGAAAAATTTTTGGACTTGCTGGGATGGAGAGAGAGAGAGAGAGAGAGAGAGTGGAGTAGTTTTTTAGGGAAACTTTTCTTTTAAAAAGTTACGTACACTGGATGACACTTTTGTTTGCGGCCCTTTTTTTAGTTTTCCTTTTTTTGCTGCCGTGGACAACGAATGACTATGGATGAAGATGGTCGCTCGATGCTTTTCCAGATGTTGCAACGTCAAAAGTGCAATGCTGGCACCGGCGGCAAACTGTGCAAAACTTATTTAGTCTTTTTCGCATTTTGCACACAGCACTCGAGAGTGGAGAGTGGCAAATGGAGCCATGTGTCTTCGTTTTGTCTCATTTCGGTGCGGACAGCAGAAGTCCGAGGCTGAGTCCGAGTCAAAGTCCGAGTAGCAGCGACTACTTGACAACTTTGAAATTTCAATTAAATTCATTTGAACTGCGGCCGGAGTTGGTCGCCCGTAATGAGCTGTGGATAGCAACTTGCTGTCACTGCCTTGTTGTGACTCTTGTGGTGGCAAACTGCAACTGCAACTGCAACTGCTACTCTCACATTGACAAGTCTCTCAGTGATCGGGAGGGGGCTGTGCGTGGGCGGCGCACAAAATTTCGTAAAACGGAAAATGTCTTCATCAATCAAATAGCCCACTAGAAGAGCTCCCACTGCCGACTACAGACTGGCGAGTGACGCAGTCACTCAACTCAACTGAACTCAACTCAATTCAATTCCATTCCAGAGAGCACTCGTTTGATGACCCTTTCCCTCATTCCTCACTTCTCATTCCTCTTGCCTGCCCTGCCAATGTTTTGTTGCTAAATTTCAATTACAACTGCAACTACTAAGTACATCAAGTCAACTTTAGCCCAGACCCAAGTCACATCCAGTACATTCTCGTACATCATCAGTCCTCAGTCAGTCAGTCACACAGTCATTCATTCATTCAGTCAGTCAGTCTGGTTCATTCATTTTGTGTGCTGTCAGTGAGAACTGCATGCCAAAAGTTGAACCCAAAAATTTCCCATCAACAACAACTTGGTCTCGGCGCCGGCGCCAGACAAAATTGTTAAGCTTTAGTTACAAATTTCGCAACATTCACATTTTGTTGCCTAATTGCCACTCTATGTTATGTGTGTGTGTGTGGAAAAAGTTCATATGGAATGGGAGCTTATGGGTTGGGACATATTAGAAAGATTTGCAGAAAAGAAGACAATGACATGGCAGAGACATAAAGATAAATGTTTGCGAGATATCATAAATAAAGTCAAAGTGAAAAATACGTAAAAGTATCAGGAGTGAACTGTAGTTAAAATAATAAATGTAGAATCTATACATATAGATTGCCTGACTGAACTATCAATGTACAGTCCAAACAATAGATATCATAAATCACGCATTATTATTAGTATGAAAGCGCTTAGTACTTAGATTTCGTTTTCTTTTAAATCTTGTAACTACATGTAGTTAGCAAAAGTTCTTCTTTAAAACCAAAATATTTATTTCAAAACTTCAGCTAAAAATAGTTCAAGAGTGATCTGTAGTATCTCAAGTTGAATTATTGAAATTTAAATTAAATTATTTGAGCAATGAAACATTTCATTCAAAAGCTCCGCTTTAGGCGGGTTTTCTGACTTAATTTTACCTCCCATAATATACTCGTCTCATTTACAATTACAATTCACTTACATCAAAAATAATAATTTTAGTTGAAGAAATTATTCAACTGGCGCAATTGTTTAATTTGCAATTCCATTCCGTGCATCAATTTCAAATCGAAAACTGAGCCAGGAATTGTGTAAATCATCCACATCCACATCCATCCCTGTTCGTGGGCTGTGGTTAGAAATGTTTCCCTCTCATTTCCCAGCTTCCACCCGCACACACCCCTTTTGGGGTCGCGTTCTCCTTACCAATTTTCAGTCGCAAGCTGTCAGCTGTGTGGTCAAGTGATGTGCCCCCAGTGGATGCTCCGCTGCTGCACCGCATGGCGTCTCCAAGCCAGTAAATTGTCGTGTGTGTGCGTGCGTCATCTGATATGTGTGCGTGCCTCCATCAGTCTGTCTATCCATCTGACTGTCTCTCCGTCTGTCTGTCTGTCTGGCCACAATTTCCGTTCCCCAGCGACATTTGCCTGTCATTGTTGGCTGGCTGGTTGGCTGGTTTGGTTGGTTTGGTTTGGTTTGCCCGGCTCTTGGTTCTTGGGTTGGTCTGTTGCTCTGCTCTGGTGCTTAATTATTACAGCATAAATTATCTGTGCACACTCAGCTCGGTCAGCGTCGTGGGGCCGCATCTTGAGATGCGTCGGCGGCTGCCGCTCTGCATGATTCACATGATTCACTTAACGACTGACTCTCGATTTGCATACTAAGAGGCTTTTGTTGTTGCCCATGCACCAGCCACAGTCCCCCCCACAGTCCTCGCCTGATAAGCGGCCTTCTTCGCTTCCCCCTTGTCTCCCAGCTACCGCTGACCAAAAACCAGTTGGCAGGCATTGTCATCGCTGTGGCTGGATTTGGGATTGAGCTTAAAGCCGAGTCCCATTTTCATATTGACGACGTCGGTGGCTGCACGACAGATAACACACATAATTCTTTGCTTTGTTCGGACGCATTTATTCCCGATACCCTCTAAGTTCTGTGATAAGGGTATCATAAATAACTGAGAGAAGCTGAAGCATAAAATGCACAGTGCTAAAGTTTGGATAAATTCAAATTTGTCATTTCTTGAAGTATAATCATAAATGTTTTATCATAAATGGAGATTTGGTCTTAAAATATTTGATATTTTATGTATATAAATATTTTATATTATATTCGATTTCTTTAGCTGCATTACTTTGTTTTGTTGGATCGAATTTATTCCAGATCCGCTATGAGTTGTATGTTAAGGGTATCATAAATAACTGAGCGAAGTTAAAGCATAAAATCACAGTGCTAAAGTTTGGATAAATTAAAATTTGTCATTTCTTGAAATATCATTAGAGGAATTTTTGCTGAGAAATGAGATAAGTTAAAACATCAAATCAGTTTAGATAAATTAAAATTTGTCATTTCTTTATCATAAAATGAGTTTCTACTTTAAAATATTTGATATTATATAGCGTGATTTGGAGTTAAATTTTCAGACTTATTTTATTCGATTTATTATTATTTGAGTTATCTTCTGAGTTTTGTAATAAGCGTATCATAAATCGCTGAGAGCAGCCACAACATTGCTAAACTTCGAATGATTTTGAAGTCATTGGCATTTTCTAAAATATTAAAGGAGTCTCGGCTTTATAATATTTGATGTTATATAGCGTGATACCGACTTATTTTATTCGATTTCTTTAGCTGCATTGCGCTGCTATTACAACGCACATTTGGGCACTCGGCAATTATTCGTGTTTTATTCTTGTTTTTTATTTGGCTGGATGGTTGTTTTTTATGCTCGGGTTTTCTTTATTTTTATTAAACTCTTTGCAGCGTGGCACGTGATTTATTGATTTGCTCGCACTTTTGTTGCTGCCAGAGAATCAATTTTTTATCGCTAATGGCAGCGAGTTGAGTTAGGTTCGATTGGGAATGGATCATCGTCAGATGAAGATGAGGAAGGTTCTGTCGATGCTGCGGCATTGATGAGTGTGTTATCGACTGCTAGAAACATTTACCATTTCACCATTTACACAAACGCTGACTTGGGCTCAGTTCCCAGTTCAGTTCTCAGTTATCTGCTGATGGATTTGCCGTGGGAATTTGTAATTTCGTATGCACATTGTGTCTGTGGTGGTGTGTCTCTGTCTCTGTGTCTGTGTCTATGGATTTGCTTACCCTCGCATCCTAAGTAAATATGATGGGTAATTTCTTTTTAAAGGTTTTGCGTGAGCCATTAGCCAAATTGCAATACGAGTAGGCCTCGAAGCACCTTAAATCAAATTAAATAGCTGCTGTCTGTCGTATTGAATTCGTTGCCCATTCCCATTCCCTTTACGAGTATGTCTAATAACATTTTATTTTTAATTTTGAAGCATTCGAATTGTTTTCACATTTGTCTGACGTTTATTGTGCTCTTTGCAGGTAAATATGCCGCTTTGATTATGCAAATAAAGAGAAATATGTGTGCGACGAGTAAGTTTGGAATTTATGTATACAAATTATGAAATCAATTGCAAACGGAATTCTAATTCAATTCTTAAAGAAGGACAATTATTTATAGCCACTTCATATCTCATTTGAAGAGCAAATATCCATCTGGGTTTTGATTTTCAATATGGACCTGTTCTAGAAAATCCCCATGGAATCACAGATATTCATCCCTTCCCATTCCACACTTAGACAGACTGCTGGCAGATGTTATCCCTTTCCCACATTGATTATCATATTTTTTTGTTCAACTAGACTGCTGATTGATTACACATGCGTACAATCTGTAAGTAGGTAAAAACAGACCACAAAAACACTGACGAAATTCATGAAATTCACAGCCGAGTGTGTGTATCAGAAATGATTTCGTGTGATTGGAGAGACTCAGAAGCTATTGGCTTGAAATGTCTGCATGAAATAAGCAAACCGAAAAACCAAAACCCAAGCATTCAAGAAATGACAACAGAAATTTTCCGACTCCTGCAATTCCCTTCTCGCTCCGCCCTGCCAGATTTTCGAGCGAAAGCGTAGGGAAAAAATAATCCCCTTGGCACGCGGCGGCGGCGACACTTCCAAGAAGCAAAAATTTGCCAGGACATGCTCAAAGGGGGGAAGCGAGCGGCAAGGACTCAAGACGCACGAATCTTGTGCATGTTATGGACTTTTTTTTGTTTGCTGTTGCTTGGGCACAAGGAGGAAGGGCAGTAAAAGCGTACCGTTATACAAACATTACATAAAAATATTAAATTTATGATGCAATAAAAAAAGAGTGTTAAAAGGGAGCGAGAACAAGACAGAGAGAGAGAGACCGACAGAGAGAGAGAGAGAAAAATAATGTCAGCATGCGTGTTGGAAGGGTACGTGACTTGAGCTTGGGTTTGAGTTTGAGTTTCACTGTTTTGGGATTGAACTCGGGGCTGCTCGGGGGCCGTTGGCTTCGGCTATGGGCCTGCTGGGAAAAGTGGAAACGAATTAAAGAAAACGCGCATAATGAAAATTGGACAAAGCGTGCCGCAGTAAAGACCAACAAAAAACATTTCCATACATCAAACGACCCTCCATTCTGGGCAGTTTCAGCGATCGGACTCGACTCGACTGACCGGTTCAACACCCTGCGTGTAAATGATCTTTCATAACAATATCTATGTCAAATGTTTTTAGCTAAGCCCGGCACGTCAATGATAATAAAGGGATGGCAGTACAAGTCGAGGGGTCTAAGGGGTCTAAGGGTTGTGGTGCCTTCTAGAGGGTTTTTTTTTTTGGGGCGGGTAGGGACTGAAGAGACACGCGCTGCTCGCTCACGTACAGACTTGTGTCTGTCTGCTTTTAGGCAAAAACTGTCACACGCCGTCGGCTTACTTTGACTTTTGACAGCCCAAAACATCAACAACAACAACAAAAATGGTGAAAAAGTTGTGCAAATTCATGTTCCAACATTTGCTTCTGTATCTCTTCACGGTCTGCGTCTCAGGCAGGTTTTGCTCGAATACACGAGCACGTGCCAGACACAACTGCAAAGGCGTCATCAATTTGATTGGTTTGCAAAAATTTTCATTATTTCTTCTAATATATAATCAAATTCAGAGAGCTCTCAGGCACGCGAAAGGGGCGAAAAACCGTTGACTTTAGTTATTTCTTTTCATTTAGTCAATGGGAAGAACTGAAACAAAGGAAATCCAACTCGAAGATTAAATCGAATTCAATCAAAGGGAATATAAGCTAGGAAATTGTTCTAAATCCATCAATATTACAATGGAAATAAATGTATGTAGATCGGAATTACAAATGGAATAGATACTAGAAATGAATGGAATGATTGACAAAACTCTTTAAAAGAAATAGATTTATAGATTAAATCCATCAATATTATAATAGAAATGGTATAAATACCAGAAATGAATACAAAATCTCTGAAAGAAATAATTCTCAAAAGACTGTCAAAGAAATAGATTAAAGGGCAAACTATTTTTAAAATGATAATGCCAAAAATCCGATAGTAATACAGAAGAGTTTCACTAATCTTTACTTAACAACCAATATATGTTTTTAATCGCATTGTGAAAAAACTATGCAAAGCAGCTGATTAAATTCAATTCAATTTTAATCTTTTCAAAATTAACATTCACTTCATTAAATTCGTTTATTAAGTAAACTTTGCTCTTACTCTCAGCGAAATGAACAACAGCTCGTGCGATTGCGTCTTTTAAAGTCACCTTGGGCCGCATTTGACTTTAATATTAATGTCGATAGTGCCTCAGACCCTTGGCTAGTTAAACTCCCACTCGAATGTCAATACACTCGAGAGAGATGCATAAATTTTGGGGCGTCTTCTCCCCCGTTTAATTTGCATTATTTGCATGGATTATACGATCCCATTCCAAAAAATATACTATATCGCTATTATGCAATCACGGACATGTGCCACAGTTCGTCTGTCCCGCTGTCCAGCGTCTGTTGTGGCGACCCCTTCGTTATCGTGCTGGCGGTAAGTAAATAATCGTAAACACGCGACGTTGCAACAACAACATTCGCATTGAAAATCTCGTAAATCAATTTTTATACATTCTAATTATGTGATTAAGTGATTTATGAGCTTTTTGTGCCGTTGACTACGGCGCGACGGCGATGCGCCACCGGGTGGCAAGAGTGAGCGCTCACCTTGCCTCTCTATATATTTTGCGTGCCACACACGCCCCGTGCCACATTTTATGGTCAGCATTGTGCCCCACCTCAGAGTGTGATTCTCTCTCGCTCATTTCTCATCTTCACTTGGGATTGTTGACCCAGCTCAAAAAAGCGACAAAAAATTGATATTGCTCTACATTTTTGCTTCGCATTTCATGTGCTCTCGTTGTCGTATTGTTTGTTGTTTGCACTCGTCAACAAACAATTTTTATGGTCGCACTAAAACGCACAAAATGTGTCCGTGACATTTATGATGTGACAATGTTACCCAACTACCCCATACACTATATGTTACTGTGTACCCTAAACATAAGTATTCTAGTTCTCTGAGTTTCTTCTGTCAAAGTCACACGTTACGACACATCAAATTTCCCCTTCTTGGTTCCTGACCCACACAAATTGTTTGCTCTTTGGTTACTTTTATGCGGCTCGTTTACTTTGTTTGTTCGGTTTTTGTGGTTCTTCTTCAGTTTGAAATATGATTGGGTTCGATTTAATTGATGGCTTGATTGATGCTTTATGCCTGTCTCTGCATGTCTGAGTATCCATTTCCCACTTCCCGCTGATTTATTGCGGCACTCGTAAAGGAATTAGTACGCGTGTGGCATTTTTAAGTGCTACTTCAGAGCTCTGCTCTGGGTTAAGTGTTCACTAATTTGTGCATATGTTGCGAGCATTGAGCATCAATTGGTTTAAGTTTTGTCGCAGCTCAAAACCTGTCTTATTTCTTTTTTTTTTTTAGTCGTGAGTCTCATTAATAACTTTCGTGCGCTGTAAATTCATATCGTGTTCCCCGGAAAGGTCCATTGATTGATCGTTTGCCACTAGCAGACGCTTTGTAAATGTCAACTTTGTTTAATGACACTCATAACATTTATGTGTATAGTATTGATAAATATTCGATTAAAGCAGCCAGATGAACGCTTCAATGAACCGTTGTCGCCTGGCTATTTATTGTGAAGAAAACTATTGAGACTGCCTTTTGTTTAGTATAGCAGACAATTAAAAGTTCTTTTTCAAGTCATCCCTACTTAAAAATTAAGTATTTTTTTTTGGGGTATTGTCGGGTATACTCTGGCTTTAGACCCACATAATTTATGTGTTTTTTAATGCAAGCCAAACAAAGTCAAATGTCCGTCAGAGCTGTGTCACGCTTAGAGAGACGACGACCATACGCAAATTTAAAGGATTATCAAATGCAAAAGAGGCAACGACTCGGCGCTGAGAGGGTTTCCTGAATCCCATAAATCATGGAATCAAAATGCCACGTCGGACTAAGCGTTAAGCTCTTTGGATGAGGCATAACACGTAGTAAATATGCAGAAAGGGCGACAAAACGAGACGCTACCAAAAGCAAAGAAAGGAAGGGGCGGGGCGGGGCGGGCCAGGAAAATCTGTTGATGCGCAGACGTGGCACAACAAACATATGCCCAGGCGACATTAGACATTAGAATTACAAATTTCTAATACGCAAAACTCCCAAAGAAAACAAACACTTGTAATTGGCACAAGAATATTATATTATATTTTCATAGAAAATATATTTATTCAAAGTAAAAGAAAAAGGTGAAAACATCTGAATATTTCATGTGAATCTTTTAAATATTCCTGGTAAATGGAATTATAATCTGCTTTAAAATAAATATTTAAATATATATTTTTGAACATATATTTATTTATTTAAAGTAAAATAAGAAGGTTAATATGCCATTTTTGTATCTGAATTTTTCATGTGAATTTGTTTGAGTGCAAGCTTTAAAATATTGCTGGTGAATTGAATTATAGTCTGCTTTAAAATCAATATTTCATATTTACGTACACTTTGTATTTAAATATATGTTCTTGAGCATATATTTGTTTTTTTAAAGTAAAATAAAAAGGTGAATATGCTTTTATTGTATCTTAATTTGCTTGGGTGGAAACCTAAAAATATTGCTAGTAAATTGAATTTAAATTTGCTTCTCTTTATATTTTAATATACATATTTTCTTGCAATATTTATTTTTCGTGCACAAAAGAATTGTTGCTTTGGTTCATTGGCCGCATGAATAAACTGCTTGTTGGCCATTTGCATTCTTTGTTTGAGCCTTTTTTATGATATGAGAAAATGAATGTACTGGCAGCAGCATTTATCCACTTGGCTAATTTATCTTGAATACTTTTCAACTCTCAATTTGCTTGCTCTGCAGCCAAGGCGAAGGCTTAAGATTTAAACCTGACTAACGTTCGGGGATTTACATATTTCTTATGCCATGTCACGTTCACGCCGCAGCAGTCCTTGAAGTCCCCTCCTTTCTCCTTTTCCCCCCCTCGACTTCTGTTTGCTGTTGATGCGCAGAAGTTCAGAGCAAACTTTGCGCGTTGGTCGCTCGCTTTCCACAATGTGTTGTTGTGACTTATTTTTAGTAAATAATAGTTAGTTAGTTGAGGTTTTATTTATTTTGTATTCGTTGCCTCCTCGTTTCGTTGCTGTTTTCCTTCATAATTATTATTCCTGCTGGCAGTGCGGTGGCAAATGGCAGCTGCTGCCTGGCTAATGCTTCCTGCGCAGCAAGGACGAAGGGGGGAGATTGGTCTTTTCTTTGCCTTCGCCATTCTGTTTGGCCTGGATTAGCATAATGCTATTTATTGTTGTGCTTTCGTTGTCATTGCCATTCGCTGCTGGTTTGCAGTTAATGTTGTTCCCGAGCTACTTGTATTTCTTTTCTTTTGTGGTTATGTAAATAAATTTCGCAACTTCCGCATTGCAACTGCTCTTTCTTTCCTTATATTTCTTTCACTCTGCAATATGCATTTGCTTGTTAGGCTTTCTCTCAACTCTAACCCTCTTTCAGCTGTCTGCCTGTTATGACAAAGTTTGTTGCTGATTCTCAATTCATTAATAATTCCGCCACACAGCGCAACTTGCCACAGCTCAAATTTCCAATTTAC
This sequence comes from Drosophila formosana, assembly GCA_035045625.1. NCBI lineage: Eukaryota > Metazoa > Arthropoda > Insecta > Diptera > Drosophilidae > Drosophila > Drosophila formosana. The sequence continues at coordinate 1,719,861 of JAWNOW010000814.1, read as the reverse complement.
ACTTTATGAACATGCAAATTGAAGACCATGCCACCAACTATTTCTTTACCCTTCAGCAAAATACACAAAAAATAGAAAAAGGGCTCTGCCTTTGGCTTTGGCTGTGGCTGCTGCAAGAAGAAGTTGCTCTTCAAGTAGCACTTGGACTGCGAGTCGCAGTTGCATGCAGCATGCAGCAGGCACAACTGCAAAATTCAAACTCGCATCGAGCTGCATAAACAAAATTGGATTGAAGTACTTCAGTTAAGTGGGCGAGAATCTGCAGCAAATGGCTCTAACCCCTGTTACCATGGCCAGCAGCAGCAGCAGCAGCTTCTAGTCTTGCATTTGCAATCGGTTTACCAACACAATACAAAACTGCTTACACTTTTTTTTCGCTCTCTCTCTCTCTCTGACAACTTCAACTCCCACTCTTTGCAACATTGATGCCCCTGGTTTCTGGAAGGAATGCGCAGGAATATGTAGAATGTACACGATTAGAAAGTTGTCTTTTGAGAAGTAGCAGACCAGAAAACACTCTGGCACTAAATGCTGTTAAACAAAATATTCTAAGACGAACACTTCGCTGCAAATGTGAATTAATATTAACAGCTTAAACGAAAATAAATTTATGAGACATAAACAATTTTTGAAGTGAAAAAAGTATAACAAAAAAGCCCTTAAAAAAATATAATCTTGCAAATATATTTACTTATTTCAAACTATTTTATTGGATATTAAATAGTGGTTTTTAATTTGTCTTCAAAATATTATTTTAAAAGACAAAATATGCCAATATTCCCTGTTAATAAAAACAATTAATCTATTGCTTAAAAAAAACATAATCGATTTGCTAACTTGCAAAATCAAAAAAGCTTTTTTTTAATAGGCATTCTATTTTAAAAATATATATTTCTTATTGACAAATTGCATTTAATTGAATGACAAATTATACTAAAGAGACAAAAAATAATATCATGTTTTTTGGAAACCTAAATGTTAATACTTCTGCTCTTCAGATAAATATTTAAACCTTATAATTACTAATAGCCTGAAGCTTTCGTTGAGTATTTACGATATCTATACAATAGTTGTCGTAATTGCTCATAAATTCTGAATAATTTGTTTATCTTGAGTTAATGACACTGCAATGAAGACATATTCTATAGTAATCCGTTATTGTTTTCTTTAATTGTAGCGAACATTTCGCTTCAATCAGCGCAAGTTGTGTGAGTAATTTTATGTGCGCAGATAACTCGTTGAAATGTACTGAAACTTTAAGATGTGAGTGAATATTGTAGATAGAAATGTGAATGTGCAGGCTGCAAGACATTTATTTCCATTTAGATTGTATAAAGGGGGGCAGAAGCAGCAGAGAGTTTACTTTATTTATGACATAAATTCCAATTAAGTGGCTGCAGTTCATATGAAATGATGTTTTGATAAAACCACATAACTCATTGTTAACCCTTAGGCAGCCAAGCGTATCGAGGGCCACCCACACACACACACACACACACATACAAATACAGCCATGTACAGGTTACATGTTAAATTGTCATAAGCCTTAAAAATTCCATTATGATTATTTACTCAAGTACCAGAGCCCCTTTTGTTCCTTGCCAAACCAAAAAAGCAAAAAAAAAGCAAAAGAAAAAAAAACAGGAGAGAGACATAAAACACAAACACAAAGAAAGACACAAGCGCAGATAAGGAAACAACGTTTTCTAAACGAATAAATCTGTTTGTCCTGGTGCCAGGATCTCGCACACACACCCAGACACACACACATATGCAGCTTATAAAAATTGTAAAATATTTTTACACACAGAGAAAGAGAAATAAAGCTAATAAATGAGAAGTTTACGCGACGGCCCAGGCAACAAATCCCATTTACAAGGATATACAATGTTTATGTGTGCGTGAGAGAGAGAGACGCAGTGGAGCGAGAGAGAGAGAGACGCTGGTTGTCGTCGTTGACTGCAGCCCAAAGTTGAAAACAAAGCGTGAGGAGCGAGGCTAAAATCGCTGCAGGATATGCAGACAAGACAAACAAGTCACGAAACACTGAGAAACGACGAGCGCCAACAAACAGCAAAAATAAAACAGAACCCAAAAAGAGGCAGTGATGGAAGATGGAAGGGAGAGACGACGGCAAGTAAAAGCCGCAAAGATTTGCAACATAAATATTTTTGTAGCGCCGACAGACGAGACGAGCGGCTGTGGAAATGCGGAAAACAAACGATATAAACATGCTTGTATTTATATATGGAAATGCGGCATTTATTTGTGTATTAAGAGTTGATTTTTGCACAGAGTCCTTCAACAAAAAGTAGTTGCCGAAATAAGGCACAAGCGACGCAGCGGCCATTTTGTAAACTGCAACAAAATGGCGGCCGCAAAACAAATGGCGCCGCTGATGAGTGTTAACAGTGGGTGCGGTGGCAAGAAGGGAGAGGGCAACGGGCAACGGGCAACGAATAAAACTGAAATCACAAAACTGCCATCAACGACGAAGTTTTCAGCTGTTTTTCATTATTTTTGAGTAATATGCTGCAATGCATCACGGGCTCAGACGCTGACGACGAGCCATTGTTATTGTTATTGTTATTGTTGCTGCCCACAATGAGCTGAGCCTCAGCAATGCTGTGTGTGTGTGTGTGTGCTTGCCACACTTGACATATTCCTGCTGCATTTATTTTGGGTTACCATTTGCACAGCACCAGGACTAAGTCCACACACACACACCGAGAGCAAACAGAGCACATCACACGGATAGCAATGCTGCTGACCAAAAAGAACCGCAGACTGCAATGAGTGCAGCCAGAGAGGGGCAGAGGGGAAAGCTGTTGTCTGCTTGTTTGTTGCTGGTTTATTTGCAGCAGCATTTTAAATGCCTGGCTCGCCGTTTTAATGCCATGTCTGAAATGTTTGCTATGCTTTCGCAATTCCAACTGCATTTCTGCATTTCCTTTTTTTTTTTCCTTCCTGTTGCTTTGCACTCAATGCATAATCTTATAATACGTGCTGGGGCCCAGGCTAAAATTGTAATAATAAAAATGTGTAACAAAAATATGCATTTTCATTTAATTTTGCACATTTTTTAATTGCGTTTCTATTGTGTGTGTCTTTTTGTTGATTTTGTATTGATTTAAATGTGCTGCATAATGTATGCACAGTTATGGGGATTTGTTGCCTGAAATTCTTTTTTAATTAACTTTATTGCATTTCGCATTATGCCAATGTGTCTGGCATAAATTTTGTGCTCGATTTAATGTGGCAACCAATCGGCTTATTGTGCAATCATGTGTGTGCACACACACACACAAACACACACGCAGACACCCATCTCCATTGGGGCATTTAGACTGCCTCACAAATGTCTGCCATGCAGATAAGTTGTCGACCTTAGCCCACAAAAAAAGCGGGGGAGGAAGTGGAGAGAAAATTGCTAAAAAAAAAGAAAAAAAACAGAAAATACTAAAAAGGAAAGCGCAGAAAGAAAACAAGCCAAGCAAAGCGAACAAAGCGAGTGAATGAGGCAAAGTGAGAACGAATTGTAAGGAAAAAAAAACGAGAAACTGGCAAAAAAAAAGGTGCCAAGTAGCGTGCACAGTTAATGAGTTTTTCAACATTCGCACCCCCCGCCACCCCCTGCGAATTAAAATGTGGCACGACATGAAGAAATGTAGCACATACACGGGGGCGAGCTGCAACAGTTTGGGGTCTGTGGCATAGGAAATGGGGTTATGCTGTGGCGGTGTCATAAATCTGTGCAGCAGGGCACAAAAGTGCAGCGCAATTTGTTTTCAACTCATGTGTGTGTTTGTGTGTTTGAGGCAGGTGCGTTCTAATTATGATGTCAACAATGCGAAGCAAACTAGAAGGGTTGGGGTGCAGGGGAGCGACAAGTGGAACGCAAGTGTTAAAGTAGAGTGTCCACTTGGCTCACCACTTGCTGTTCGCTGCATTCATTTCACGTTTGTTGCTGCTGCATTGTTGGTTTAGCGGCAAAGTGCCTGAAAGTAGGCATGCTGAATTTAACATGGAAATCAGCCAAAGACTCGATCTCGCAGTGCGACTTGAATTTTATTCACAATCAACAGCATTGCTAAATGGTTTTTAAATATTTCCAGTAAATGCTGCAACGTTAAATCAAAAAAATATTCTAATAGTTTATTTTTATTTTTTGAAATATAATATGAATTTTCATTCACTAAAATCAACAACCTTATTAAATAGTTTTTAGGCACTTGTTTTCCAACTCTTTTTGATTTTTTTATTTTACAACTATATTTGATAAATACTGCTTTTGTTAATTCAAAATAGTTTTATATAAATGCCAAAAATATTTTCTATTTTATTAATCATAAAAATTCTCGTATTCAAGTGGTACTTAAATTTAATTCACAAAAAAAATACTTTCAACAATATTGCTTAATAGATTTTATGTTAAGTACTTGAAATATTTATCTATGAATATATTTCCAATAATGCAGCTTACGCTAAGCAAAACGAAAATTTGAAAAAATTTGTTTAACACAATTGTAAACGTGTTTTTTCTTCTATTCAAATTACTCAACAAAAAATATTAAAATACTAATAAATTGTCATTCTCTTTTCCTCTTTTCAGAAATGACTTAAAACTCCCGCAGTCAGTTGTTTAAAAGTTACACAAAAACAAAAAAAAAAAAAACAAAATACAACCAAAACAAAAAACGCGCTCAGTTTTTATCGACTTTGTTAAACAAATTTGTTAAATAAGAAACGGATAACAACAAAATAAATACAATTAAATTAATACCTAATTATATTTGACACAAATGAATAGCATTTAAATAGTAAGTAAATAAGAGGCACTAAATAAATTAAATATAATCCCTACGATACACACACAAGCAAAACAAAAACAAACAACCGCAACTACAAAATATTTATAACAAGGAAATTAAGTAAATTTATGCAAAATAGAAATGTTTCATTTCCACAACTCGGCAAATAAGAGCAAGCAAAATAACAGTAACCACAACAGCAACAGCAGCAGCAGCAATAGCAACAATAAAAGCATCAACAAAACTAAATATATAAGCCACAAAATGCATCTGCAAAGTGCAAAAACACTGAGCCAAAGTTTCGGATGGATGCAAGTCTTCCTACTACTGACACTCTTCGTGATTGGTAATCAAAGTGCCTGGCAGGAGAATATACGACCAAAACTCTATGTGGAATTAGGTAAGTTTTATATTTGCTACTTGAAAATTATGATAGTATAACTAGTCGGTAAGAAATGCCAAGCTGCTCCGTCTAATGGAAATGTCAATCTAAATTATGACTAATCAAGCAGAGCAGACGGAGTAAAAAAAAGAAGAAAATAGCGAGTGAAATCAACTGCCAAAAACTTTAATAGTTCTGCTGCAGAATGTAATTTAGACTGGGGAAGGATACGACGATGACTAACCTTGCAGATAGATAGTTGCCAAAGTCAGGCGACTGGGCGGCAAGGTGAAGAGCTTGCTGAATAAATGAAGCAATAACTTGTAAAGGAGTGCACATGCACACTTGCAGATATCCGACATCCACACGTTCGGTATCTTAACTATAAATAGCAAAAATTCCTGGAAGACATTATTTGCATAAAAGTGGCGAAGCTTTTCATATACAGCATGAGCAGTGAGGAGAGCTGGCTGGCAGCTATTTCTGCTGCCATCCACCGGGTAATTCCTGCTGCTTCGGGCTACGTCATCATCGTCAGTTGCATATGCAAATTTGGCTAAAAAGTTGTGCGACATCCTCACGTCGACTGCGACACTCACACACACACACACACACATAAATAAGTCTATATATATAAATGTGTGTGTGTGTGTGTATGTACAATATATATGACTTTGTTTGCAGCTTGGCTGGAAGATGAAGCAGAAAGTTGCCGAGGAAGAAAAGAACTAAATTCTAAAAATATCTTTTGCACGCTTCAGAAATTACGTTATTAAATGTGCATTTGGCACACACTAAATGTGAACAACATCCCACCCACAACTCTCCTCTCTCCTCCCCCCTCCCCCCGTCCCGCCTTGGGAACTGAGACTGGGTAATGGCAACTCAGCTGAGCCTTTTTAGACAAGTCACATCAGGCGCACATGTGCTGCTTATAAATGAGCCAACGAAATGGAGTCAAGCGTCTTTCTTTCTTTCTGTTTTTTTTTGGGTGGTCCTCATTGCAGGCAGGAAGTAATTCAAATGAATGTGTCACTGCTAGAGAAATGCATAAAGAAAATGCAAGAGATACCAATGAATGCATAACAAGATACTATATATATGTATCTGCATATCTACGAAGACAACAAATGGCCAAAAACTGGAAATGCCTTCTTGTGTTTGGTCTGACACAATTGGTAATGTGGGCCAGTCTTTTGGCAACAATAGATAAGCTGAAAACGTGCGCCAATGTAAGGAAACACTTAGGATATGGGCAAAGAGAAAGCTTTTATGGTGAAAGCAATCGCAGCGCATTCAAATTGCCAAAACTAAAACGAAGAATGATGGGCTCTGCACTCTGCTGCATTCAAGGCACAAATCTAGGCTTTTCATCATAATAATAAAATAGTATAAACTCTGATATTGTGAAAATAATGGAGGGACTAAAATAGACGAAGCTCTGACAGCAAATGAAAAGATTTTCGTTCACGACTTTTATTAGGCTGTAAATTAGAAATTCTATTTTTGGCATTTTAATTATGCATTTAATGCAGTTGAAGTTATTACTAAAATTTAATTTTATCACAATTTGGATTATGATTTTGAACTTTGCTATTTTTAAAGAGAACCTCATAAAATGCTGTAAATTAATATTTTATTATTTACATTTACTTTTCTCAATGCTTGCCTTAAGCTGTAGAGTTCTTTCTTAAATCAGTTGTTGCTAAAAAAGTAGTTTTATAAAATCCTCTTTCGGTATTTCATTTGGACTCGCAGAATTTACGCGTTTGCTTGTTGATTAGTTGCATTTGTTAAGTGAGCGAAAGTTTCCTTGAGCTGCTTTATCAGAGCCAACTCAAGGTAATCTCTGTGAGGACTGCCCCCAGAAAACCAATTACTTAGCCAACGCCCATTTGGTTGTACAAAAAAATGGAAGACGGACGAGAGCGCGTGGCATGTGTTAAAGTTCATTTAAAATCCATCAGAGGCGAGTCGTAAAAACCTTCGGGCTGGTGACAATTTTTTCGCACTCATGCATAACAGGAAAATAAGGTTAATGTGCAAATTATGAATGCGCCGAGTGGTAGCAGGACGAGAATAACAGCGAACTGTGAACAACGAACAACGCAGTGCTGCCAAATGAGCAGAAGAAGCAGAAGCCAGGGCCACAAGACGACGACGACGACGACGACAAGGACATTTGCGACCAAGCAAAATGAAAGTGCTGCAAGGAGTGGGAATGAAATGTGTGTCCTGGTAATGCATTCATATGCCATTGTGTTGGGCCAGCGCACAAAAACAAAAAGGCTCTGCCACAGTTGCGACTCCGTTTCTCCTTGCTGCCGTTGCTGCCACTTTTGAAACCGCACACGCATAAAATATTACAACGCTGCGTGGCACGCCCCAGAGTTGCATTTGACAGCCGCAAGTGGTTGTCATTAGGCGAAGCAACAAAACGACCATTTAAATGCACAGCACTTGGCCAAACAGTCCAACAGAGGGGAGGCAGGGGGACGGGACGGAAGCGAAGTATCTGCATCTACACTCCGAAATTACTTCTATCAAGTGGGCGGTTGAGCGTTGATCGTTTTGTGGCACTTTGGCGTTGCAGTTGCCACCCAAAATTTCCCTTGCCCCCTCCCTCGTCGGTTGCAGCTCTCTCTGGCTACTTCATTTTGGAGACATTTCGCTAAGAGCTGCTTATGCTGATTTTTTCCCTTCGCTACGTGCCGAAAATGCAGACAGCTTCGATTAGGGTAATGCCAGGACTTGATGGAGTGGGGAATGGCTCAGGACTCCACTCTGCATTAGAGTCCTTGATTGAGTTAACGCTGCGACATGCTTCACAAATGTTGCTGGCCAACTAAATTACTCCAAATTTGGCATAATGTAATGCAAACTTAATGCGGCTTCTGCCAAGAGGAAAAATAGTTCAATTCAACTGCAAATTGATTTTAATAAACTGGCGTGTAAGATAAAAATTAATATTAAACAAATAAATTTAATAGAGTCGATTTCTTTTTTTGGAGTTGAATTGTCAGTTGTTATATTTAAATGTAAATTAATAAATTAATAAATTAAAAAGCAATGCTACTAGACCAAAATTGTGTATTTAGATATCTTGCAATTTAAAGATGAATTAATAAATTCAATAATTATACTACTGCAATACTTTTTTTTTTAACTGACAGATTTTATGTCAGTTTCAATATTAAAGTTGCAAATTACTTTTAGATTTGTGGCTATAATAAATATATAAACTGTCTGCTACTAGAGTAGACTTTTAATACTCTTTTTATGCCTTACGCAGTAATAGATCTGCCAGTTTTAATGCATCATATTGCATATTACATTGAGATCTCTTGCAACTTAATTTTCTCTTTATTTTGTTGAGCAAAAGCCACTTTCGAAATGCTTGTGGACTTGTAGAAATTGTGCGGAGCAGCCAACTATAAGCGCTATATACTTATTTATCAAGTACGTGTATATATATAGTACTATTGTAGTTGAGTGCGGCGCATACTCGAGTTGTATTTTCATAAGTCTACAAATTCCGCTGCCGCCAAAGGAATTATGAATTCACAATTTTCTCAAGATGCCATTCCATAACAGTCAACTGTGCCTACTTAATATAATTTGAATAAAAGTAATATGCAAATGGGCAGAGAAAGAGAGACTGGGAGAGAGGAAGAGGGAGAAAACAACAGCGCCAAGAAATCCAATGTCAGACGTAATATTTTTAGTTGTCGCATTTCCGCTGACGATGTCGACATCGTTTCGACTTCCAAAAATGCATATGCAAATTCACGGAAGGAAGGCATGATGGATGGATGGCTGGATGTGGAGTAGAGTAGGGGAAGGAAGGTACATATAAGTACAAGTATCTGAAACTGTGTGCCACACATAAGACATAGAAGAAGACGCATGCGGAGGGAAATTATGTGAGGCGCGTGTCAAGTGCCGACGACGACGACGATGACGATGACGACGACAAAAGTTCCACAGTCTTCAGAGCTTCTTCGGCTTCTTCGCGCACAACTGCAATTACATTGTGAATTAAATTGTAATGAGGCGCATGCGGCGAAATATGAAAATGAGTAGCAGCCACACAGAATGTGGCAGAGTGGGAAATGGCAGCTCCACAGAAAATGGCAATTAACAGTTATGTTTGCTGTTCCGACACGTTGCAGACAGTTTTAATGATGGCGTCGCCGCGTCGCAAAACTATTTTTAGACAACTCTCCGATGCCAAAACGCAAAAAGAGCATTTACAGATTCGAAACCAACGCCACAGCAGAAGCTATGTTTTATTCTGAGGGCCATGGCCAACTTAACGGGCAGGCGGAAGCGATTGTCGCCATGAACTCTGCTCGTAGTCGCCCCTATTGGGGGTCTTTGGGGGTCTGACCAGCGTCGTTTCGCTCGCTTAATTGGCTGCAACGGAAGTTCACGTAATTTCAAGTCGATGCCGCACTCTTCACCTTGCTCAATTTCAAGTTAAATTGCGCGGAAGATCATCGATATAAGTAGCTTCTCCTATTTCACCCACTGTTTGCGGCCCTTTGATGTCGTCTACGTGTCGCAACGTGGCTAAAACACACACACCCACACTATCACAGTCGTAGTCGTATTGTGTAGTCTAGTCGGTGTCATTGCCTGTTGAATTATGCGTGATAGTTTTCAGAGATATTCCGGGAACAGGTGCGAAGCAGGCGAACTCACGTGGAATAGACAGGCGAGCTAAGCAGCGGTAAAAAGCAGAACTTTATGTTCAGACTTGGAAAAATTGTAAATCAATCGTGGCGGTTTTTGTATTGATTTAATATTGTAAAATTCTCTATCTATTTCGAGAGAATCGTTCAATACAAAACAAATATTTGTATAGAGTTGAGATTAAAAAAAATGTTATGGAATTCGTTTTCTTTCCTGATTTATTTGCAATTTCTTTACATATTTCTAGTTAATGTCTAGCAAGATTCCGATAAAAATAAATTGTTTGTATACTGCGAAGGTTTAGAAAACTTGTTCACCAGTTAAAATGGTTTTTATATTTCAAATTTCAAATTTATCTGTTTAGTTCGAGTGAGTATTTTTCTACAAGATTTCAACTAAAAACAATTATATTTATATAGAGAAGATGTTTAGAAAAACTTTTAATCATTTCCAGCAGTCGTTCTATTGAAAAAAGGGTATTTTATTTAAATTTTCTCTATTTAATTAAACAGAATCATATATTGTATGAATAAATACCTATTCATACATATTTTCATATAATTCAAATTTATAAAAAAAATTTAAATCATTTATTTTCCGATAAAACTGTGGATTTATTTAAAATAGTCTTATTCTAGAGTATCATTTATTATCAGAACAAAGTATTTAAATGCCGTTGAGATTTGGAAAAATGGTTAAATTTGTGTTAAAGCAGCTTAAAATTTCTCTATGCTATCTACTTTAATCAATTTGAATTGACAATTCAACAGTTGATGCACTTTTTATATTGATAAAATTGCCGATATATTGACAATTTGACAAAAATCTACATTAAATAAATATTTGAATATCTTGATAATTCTTCAAATAAATTGTGTTAAGGTACTTTTTCACAGGGTATTTGGTGTTTAAAATACTTGTAGAACTTGAAGCATTTGGCATGTAATTTGAGCTGGGAATTCCAAATCGCTGCAATGAGCTTTAAATAAATCCAAAGGCGCACCCTATCAATTACCAGACACAGCAATTTTACAGACCAGTCGTCGTCGTCGTCAGCACACAGCAGGGCAGAAGGATTGGGCTGGGCCGGACAGGACAGTGTGAAGGACAAGGATCGGGGATGGGAATGGGAAGGAGATTCTGGTTTGCTTGGGATTTCGCAGTCGTGGTGCAATTGGAGCATTTCATGGATTAAACGGCTTTCTTAATTGAGTGCTCATTTTCCGGTTAGGAAGTTTTTATGCCGAGAAAATAAATTACACACATGAGTGCAATTTGGTAGACTCTCGTCGACGAGGCGTCCTCCAGCCAAAGGACATTCAGACGTGATGTGTGCGAGTGTGAGTGTGAGGGAGAAAAAGACGATACGACACTGCAGCAGGCGCTGGAGCATTAACCTGGGTCAACTGAACAATCAGCTCATAATAGCGTTAATCAAAAAGTTGCAACTGCAGTGTTGCTGATGCAGCAGCAGCAGCAACAACAACAGTTGCAACAGCAGTTGCAGCCTGGCAACCTGCCGCATGCTCGGCAGATTGAACGTTTAACGATGACGACGTCGAGTTCAATGGCTCCGCCTGCAACTGGCAACGGCTCGTGCCCCATGGTCACCAGGGAAATTAGTAATACGACAAGTGCAGCAGCGATGTCCTCCTCGCCACCCTTTTCGACAAATGAGTTGCATGTCGCCATCGTCCAAGCACACACACACACACACAGTTTACTTATTCTCTTTGTTCTGGTTCGACGACGACGTCTCCAGCTTTTTGTCTCTATAAATTTTGCCACTGATCGTCCTGGCTTGGCGCCTGGCCAGTAATTGAAATGGCGTAACGACAAAAATTGAAGCGAATTTCCTTCCATTTTTACACTTTTTTCTCCATCCATCTTGCCCTCTCTCTTGTTCTCTGTCCCTTTTTGTCGCTGCTGCTCTAATGAAAAAGTTAAAGACCTTCATAGATGATGTTGAAAACAAAAAAGCTTGTGTGCGCTGTGGCAAAGTTTTTGCGCTCACAAGTAAAAAGTTAATATTGATAAATTGATTAAAAGTTTAATAATTGTACATTTTGTTTTTGGCTTTTCACGTGCGCCGCACTCTGTTGCTGATTAGTTTCCTCAACACGAAGGACACGAACAGGGACAGGGCAAGGACTAGAACAGGGACTCGCAGGACTACATCAAACTTATTGTCTCGCCGCGCAAAAGTTTGTTTTAGCTCGCAAAATTAAAAATTAATTGCCAGAGTGCAACTTATGCTGGGTACTCTATACTTTTCACTTTGTTGCCGTTGTTCTTGTTGTTGTTGTTGGGAGTGTAATTGTTGCATCGATTGTCAATATGCAGCTAGTTAGCGGCGTTATTGATAACTGCAATTTAACAAAGTTGTTTGCATTTTAATGTCGACTAGTTGCAGCGAGTTTAAACGAGGTTGCTAATGTGAATTTGTGGCAGTTGCAATTGGGTATTTAAACTGAATTGATTGAGAATATTGTTTTGTGTTATTACTAAAATGGACAGCCCTTAATTATCATGTTTAGTGTTCAATTTAAATACTTTATTAAAAATGCTTCCCAAAAAAACTTATTTTAAACATTTTTCTCCTTTCGTTTTGAATTTGTATAAATAGTTGCTTTGTGTTTCCATTTTATTTTCATTTAAAATCATTTGCAAATGCATTCAACATTATTTTCTTTAGACAATTATTTTCTTCATAAATTTAAATCGCTTCTATTTTGTATTTTCTCATATATTCTATATCAACATTATTTTCAATCTACACTTTTTTCTCATAAATTCCTTTCATTTGTATTTATTTAAATTGTTTTTTTTTTTTATTCAGTTCTATTTCAATTTAAAACCATTTGCCAATTTATTCTATAGCTATTAGGTGTTTGTTTTATTTCAATTTATATTCATTTGTTAATATGTTGCAAATCAATATTATTTTTTATATACACGCTTTTTCTCTATAAATTACTTGCATTTGCATTTATTGAAGTGCTACAATATTCTAATTTAATGCCAACAATTTAAAATGCTTTGACATTGTATTTTGTATTCAGATTATTTTCTAAATTAATTATTAAGCTCAACTGCTAATTATTTGTATTTTCTTGTTTGAAGCAATTACTTTTTCCACAACCGAATAACTCATTTAATTAATTTGCTTAATTGTTTCTTAGTTACATGCAACCCATCGATATGACATCGATACTTAATTGATTGCACTTTAATAATATTAAATGTCTAGCTGTTTGTGTGTGTGTGATTGAAATGCCTTTTGAATAGACAATTTTGAAGTGTTAAAGTGACTGTTTTTGGATGCGTGTGCGATGTGTGTTTCTGGTGTTTTGTAGAGATGCGCTCGAGTGCCATTAAGCATTGAAATGTAATTATGCATGTCATTCGTACATCAACTCAGACATTCCTCGGCACTCTGGGGCGCTCTTTTATTACTTACACTTGGAGTCATTGGAGCGGCATTGATGTTGCCTGCTTGCTGCTTGCTGCTCATTAAAAATGAAGTCACGCCGTAGGAATATTTACTCGAGATGCCATCCATGTGAAGACGACACCAACTATGGCCATTGTGAACAGCGCGCATACAAATCACAATAGTACGCAAGAACTTTGGGCAAAACTTTGCAAAACAAAGTGCTGGCGAGGGGGGCAAAGAGAGTGCAAATAGTTGCAGGGCCAGGAACTCTGTGCACGGCAAATCAGCATGACAATTATAATGATAATGAGAGTGGTGAAAGAATGTTGAGTTGGGTGGCAGGATCTTGATGAAAATGTCATTAAATGACAGCATGGAATTCAACAGACCTACAACCAACCGAATCCTTCGTTGTCCTTGCCCCCATCTTCACTCTTTTCATCTCTCAAAGTTCCACAACTCATCGTTGGCAGCAGCTACATTGAATGCAATTAAAAAAGTTTAACTCCGCGCTGCTTTCGTGTGTTTTTTTCGGGTTGCAACTCCCTCGTTGACTGCTTGTCGAGGGTTAAGTGGCAACTTGCAGCGTGGCACGTTTGCTCTTTTTTTTTTATATGTATATATTTATATACTATACTCTTGTTGAGGTTGGGGAGAATCTTCTAATTAAATTAATTAACAGGAAAATGAGTTGCTTAAGAGTTGTCCTTGTTGTCGCTCTCAATGTTATGGTCGTTGTTGCAGGTGCAACATTTGTTGCACACACATGCAACAAGCTCAAATTGCCACAGGCAAATCCTTCATTATGTTCGCTCTCTCTCTCTCTCTCTCTCTCTCTTTTTGGCTGTATATCCTTCACTCTCTGGCTATCAGGATAAGTGTATGCACAAGTAATTGCAGTGCAACTTATAAACATACAATTAGCCATAAGCCATAATTGGATTAATTCCCATTTGCAATCGGATTAAAGTATATCACAGCAGCCACAGATAATGATAGATTGCAGTACAAAAGATTGCAAATATTTTGCAAACTAATTGATTAATTGAGCTTGCTCATTCACAATGTTAGCTGCATTGTGCAGATTAGGTATTAACTCTATTACGCCATAATTTACACTGCTAAATTAGAGTTGAAGATTATAAAATTTTGTAGTGAAAATGTTGCAAATCATTGACGAAGTTTTCCTTCAAATTTCTGGTTAAAAACATTTTATATATATATATATATATAGAATTTTTAGGCAATTATTTATTTTATTAAATATATCTTTTTTCCTTTTTTTTAATTCAACAACGAATGGTTGAAATAGCTATAATATTTACTTTCAACTTTTATTTAAAAGTTAGTTTATATTATAAAAGAAAGCGCTGCTCTTTTACTATTTTACTAATTATTGTGAAAGAAAATAAAATAATTTAGTACAGCAATTCAATTTAATGAGTTTTTATATCGTGGAAAGCTTTTCACATTAATTGCTTAGTGTATAAAATATATTTGAAGGGCTTTCTACCGATTCCTAATCTTTATATGACAAATCTGCCATTCACCCGCAATCAAAGTCTGCCATTAGAAGGCTCATAAAACAATTGATGGAAAATGTTGAAATCTCTGGCATATGTTTCATGCATAGAACTATGTTGTACTGCTGCATTTTTGTGTCGTAAATTTTGTGGTATCGACGCTGTGGCATCAGATACGCACTGAAACGGCATTCGGCCTGCGTCATTTGTAATGCTCTAACAAATTGAGCGATATAAATTCCACAGAGCAAAACACCACAGCAGCGGCAGCAACAACAATCGCATTATACACACATTTGGTCATCTATTTTATTGGTCGCTCAATTGAGCCCATTAATACCACAGTGTGTGTGTGTGTGTGTGAGTTGTGGTCAGCTTAAACTGAAGTTAATAACAGGCAACGCTTTCAATTGCCGTGGTCGCTTGTTGAGGCTGGCTGCTTTTTATTGCCTTGCCGCATATCGTTGACACCGGCGCGTCTCATTTGCCAAGTTGGCCCAGTTAGAAGGCACAGTGGGGCAAAGTTGCAGGAGAGTGCTATTAAAGATGCAAAGCAAAGCAAAAGTTGCTTAGAAATCACCTCTCTGCCCACGCTGTGGCACATTAAAATAATAAACACTTGGCGACAGCAATAACGTTTTTAATGTTGACCGACCATAAAACATAAATCAGGCTTTGTCTCACTTCCAGTCGTATCACAAACTTTGCCTCCTCCTTTAAGTGCAGTCGCTGTTTTGGTTACTTTTACTTTGTCTCTGCGCTCCAGGCTGTTGTCGCTAATGATCTGCGCCATTGGCGCCCACGTTATTGGCGAAGGCAGCTGCCTCCTTGTGGCATCAATTGTCGTCGTCGTCGTCGTCGTTTCACGTGTTGACCTGATGCCGATGGTGATGTTGTTGTTGCAGTTTCTGCTGCTGCCTATTCAACGTTGGCCTAATCCAAAGCCATTGTGTTGTCGCTCTCTATGATTGTTGAGCTTCGTCGGTTTATTGCCAGCATACCAATGATTTGTGCCGGCGATGGACATTAGGCGATTGTCTTCTTGTTGATGATCTGCAGCTCGTTTGCGACTCGCATTTTCAATTCTGGCCAACCAAGTGCTGATTGTTCTCAAGGGGTGCGATTCAGAAATTGTGAAACAATTGTCCAATTCATTCAAAGTAATCGGAAAGGTAACGAATCAATTATTGATATTTTATGATATTACATTTAAATATAAATTAATTCAATTGACAATAGAATAGAAGAAATATATCAGAAAGGTATCTTTATTTATTTATTAATTCGCTAGACCAAAATAATCTTGTTTTTAGTGGAATAAATATGTCAATACTGACGACGAAAATCGTTTTGAATTTATGCAGTTGATTTCAATTATATTTGCAATAAAATAAAACTTAAATGATATTTGTGTTTGAACCTATGGTATGAATGGATGCCAAATTTATCCGATTTTAAACTATATTTAAATCAAAATTAACTGAATTCTGTCTATTTCACTTTAATATATCATGCTGATAATAATGTCAAATATTGTATTGAATTCATATAAATGATTTCAACCATCTATAAAATGAATTTAACTGTATTTGTAACTCGTATTTTAGCCTTTATTATTATTCTCTTGTATTATTTGTTTGATGCATAATTATTATAATTGTATTGAATAATTCTTTGTATTCGTTTACACTTTATTTTAACAAAATGTAATGGAAATTTTCGCTGCTTGCAAAGGTCTTAATGTCGCACTTGCTTAGGATGAAAGTGTTGTATTGAATGACGTTATTAGCGGCGTTTTGTATGGAGACATGTGCGTAATTGAAACGTCTTTTGGGCCGCGATTCATTCATCATTGTTGTGGCAGCAGCCGCTGCGACAAAGGAATTGTTGGGCCAACCCTCGCTGTCAAAGTCGTCATCGCTGTCATCAGCAACAGCAGTGGCAGCAACAACTGTGGCAGCAACAGCAACAGCAGCCAGGCCATGCATGCCGCGTTCACTTTGTACAAATCAGCGCACGTCATCAGGCAGCTCCACATTGCCCCTTCCCCTTCCCGTTGCCCGTTGCCCCGCCCACCTTGTGTGGCATGTGGCCCCAAAAACAAACACGGAGTGCGCGTCGCATCTCGAGCGAAGCCTCGAATAGCGCGGCTTGAAACAAATGTCTTCCGTCTTGCCAACTTCCGTCGTGCAACTAACTGTGGCACGTTTCCCCTTCCCTCCACCTTCCCCTCCCCCTGTCTACATATCTTTCCGTTCCCGTTTCGTACCTTCTGTTTTGGCTTGGCGCAAATCCGTCGCGCAGTTTCTTTAGTCTTTCACCAGTCAGTTGTTGTTCTTCTGGGCCAGATTTATCGCCTTTTATTCATCATTGTCAGTCAGGCGTTGTTTTTGCGGCGACGACGTGAAACCGCGCCAACGAGCAACAGAGCGAGAGGCAGAAAGGGACGCTACGACGATGGCAACGCAATTTGCCGCCACGTCGAAGGCCTTCAAAAAATATTCTCGGCAGCTAACGCGTCTCGAAATCTTTCACTCACAGAATAAGTAGAGTCCTGGAGTGCTGATGTCCTGGATGTCTGGGAGGCGCCTTCTGTTTTGATGAATTATTGGTACGCATGTCGCACTGACAATCGGCAAATCAGCAAAGCTTTTCAATATGGCTGCCGCTCAAGTGTGTGTGTGTGCGTGTGAGTGTGTGTGTGTGACTGATGATTCCTGAAAGGACATCTCGTGAATGAAGGGATGCGGCTTGGACCACCTTACGCCCACACGCTCGCCTTAAAGTAGATTAGATTTAAAAGTCATCTACGAGTTTTGACCTAAGCCGCTTAGAATGTGCACTGCCATTCAAGTGTTTGTCCATGCGTGTGTGTGTCTCTCTGTATGTGTGTGTGTGTGGGTGGCTTGTGTCATTACATTAATTTGCGGGCTTATGTCCTGCTCCGCTGTTAATGAAAAGCTCTTAGCTGCCCCTCTATCTTCTGGGGGGCCGAAGCAAAAGCACTTCATGAAAACGTTTTACAATTTGCTCGTCGGAAATGAGAGGATGCCATTTGCACTGCTTAAAGCGCAAAAGCACAAGCTTTTGTGGGTGGCATTATAAAAAGAATAGTTGTTCCAGTAATTGAGTTTGTTTGTTTGTGGTTACGAACTGGGTCGACAGCAGCCACAACAACATCATATAAACTCCATACACAGCCACCCGGAGCCATTGAAACTGCGAAACATGGCTAATTCATTTGCTGTATTGCAATTTCATTTCATTTCAATTTACTTGAAAAACACGTTTCACCAAATGCGTGCTGTATATGAAAGCCCGACTTAATTCGATTCAATTTAAGCTTTAATCGTGTCTTGTGTAATGCAAATTAAATGTCGCTTCATTTCCTTTTTAAAAGGTCTATCAAAAATGAAATTTGCGAGCTAAGATAAGAGTCAAATATAAAATTAAAACTATATTGTAAGGAGTGTATTATTGTAGGTAAAATTAGTATATATTTTGTTGGAACAATATTAATTAAAATTGAAATAGCAATTCTTGTTTTCAATCCATTTGTTTTTAGCTTTTTAAATCAATTTAATTGTATGACAATTTTTCCTACATTTAGAACAGCCAGAAATCGCGGCCTGATCATTTCTAAATACGAATTCCCTAACAAAATAATTATTGTTAGTTGTTTGACAGAATCGACAATAATAACTGAATATTGTATCTAAATTTTCCTCTTGCATATATACAATTTTTTAGCTGTTTCAATTACATCATTTCCCATGACCTTTTCAACTGTCTTTTTTTTCTCCAACTATTTCATATTTATTGCAGCTAAAATCGAGAAATCACCTCGTTAGTTCGCTTATATTCCTGGCTGTAAAACAAAAAAACAAATCAAAAGAGCGCAGAAATTGCTTAATTTCAGCGGCAAAAGAACTTGAAGCGTTTTCATAATTTACAGCTCGTTAGCTTTTATGGATGAATGCTTATAGAAATATATATTCTATATATATTTCATGGCTCTAACTGCAGCGCTGCTGACAGCTTTTCACTTTTCACCTCTTTGGTGGCCGGTCGTCGTCGGTCAAGGATGCGCCGGATATTTCCTTTTTTGTTGCGGTGCATCAAATGCGGCTGCTGCTGCTGCCTTGATATTTTCTCGACATCCACCAAAGACATTATCGTGGCAGCATCGTTATGGGCTTCGCTCGCCTTCGCCAGCTTTGAAGTCATTTCAATGGGTCTCCCAAAAACAGAAAGACGAAGCATATAAAAAGCGCTGACATTTCTGTCTGTGGTTCCTCGTTCTGGCCATGATTCGACTGGCAGTGACCCGACCCGTTTATGGTGCGCTGCTCTTCAGTGTTCAGTGTTCGGTAGGCAGGCAAAAACATTTTAGAATTTTAATGTGCCGCCTTCTGCCTTTTATGGCCAGCACACACAATTGACAACAACAGCAACGGCAACGGCAGCTGCCAACTGTCCATGGACAGTTTCAGACTTGAGCATTGCGAACCGCAACGTTCCGTATCCAAAAGATACTTTGCTGTGGCTGTAGCTGTGGACCGCTCGTCCATGCGCCGCTGCTGTTAACATGCACATGACGTTTGTCTTTCGACGTTAATCTCATTAAATAAGCAATGTGGTGCAGACCGAGGCGCCTTTTCCCTGCATATGCGTGTGTGCGTGTCTGTGCTAAATTGTCAGATTCTTTGCAAGACAGTGGGCATAATCTACAAATTAATTATTATTCTGAGTGGGCTGATAAGACGCAGCTGCTGCTGTTTTTAGGTATTTAAATGAGATACACAATTTGGAAATATTTTATTAGTCATGTTCTGAATTTTTCACAACGCAATTTGTCCTTTTAGAATTTATGGTAATAGCAGCACATATTATTCGTTTAATAACATTTTAGTTATTAAGCATAATTTTTTGGCTTGTGTAAACATTTTGATGCTTTTCCTTATAGTTTTACAGGCTAATCGACGTCCTCAATTTTAATTTCAGTCAGCTATCATTTTTCTTATGCTAAGCTTTCATTATATATCAAAATTTTCATTTATATTATATTCTCTCTTTTTATTATTAATTTTATTTCTAATGTGAAAGTTGTTTGTCCTAAATTTTCTTTACAAATTTTGATATTTATCTTAATACTTTTTCATGACAATTTATGACAAGTCTGAAATTTTGGCTGTGGTCTGTTAATAATTTGCTTTTGATTATCTCTCACTACAGTTCTTTGTTTAATATAAACTGTTCAATACTTTATTTATTTATTTTATTTGTTTTTAAATTTTGATATTCTGTTTCTTTTAATTTCGTTTTTAAGCATATTGCAGAGTATTCAATTTATCGTACAATGTATATTATTTTTAACTAGGTTTACTTTACTAGAACATTTTTATTATACATTAGGCTTTTAGACTGTCCACTTTTTGGTCGAGTTTGGCCCACTGTATTATCATTTTAGGCCTGGTCCCGGCTTGTGGCTCCGCTTTTAATGCAAATGCAAATGCAAAAGCGCATTAAGAGCAGCACAAACGAACACAGGCCGCAAAGTAAGCCGTTTGGCCATGGGCAACAGCAATAGCTGGACATGGTAGCAAGTGGCAAGTGGCAAGAGGTAAGGGGCAAAGACTGAGGTCTAGTCGGAGGTGGCAGAAAGGTTAGGAGAGTTGGGAATGCTGGAGAATGCATACTCTGAGATACAATGTGCATCATTTATGACATGGATGCAGTTTGCTCGCTTTGTGTCTGGTCAAATGTTGGGCCATCGATTAGTTTGTGCTGCCAAATTGCCAAAGCCGCACATTTGCAGCAGTTGCACCAGTTGCAACACAGCCGAGCATACTTACAGTTCGATGGAGGCAACAACTGACGAAAGCACCGCAACATCAGTTGCAGGTAGCAGCTAAAAGCCTCACCTGACCTCGAAAACGTGGCAGCATTTGCATATTTTGCGAGTACTTGTGAGTGTGCAATATCAGTAATTTTATAAGGGCAGAGTTTAATTGATGAATTACGGTTGCCACTCGCACTCTCTGTGTATCTGTATCTGTATCTGCATCTGCATCCGTATCTGTATCTGCTGTCGACATGCCAGCGAATTTTGCGGTCTTGCTTCGAAACCAAACCAAACACACACAGAGACTCCCATCTACATAATCCTACTCCAACCTGCAGCTAGATGCAATTCAGCAGCACACTCAACTGTGTGCACCTGAATCATCACATTTCAATTATACAACATAAGCTGTCAAATTGTTGCAAATAATTGCAGCTACATTCTGCATCCACATCCTGTCTATTCGCATCTCTCTACATAGAGAATATTCCCTCCTCCTTATTAACTGTGTGCAGCAGACGTCTGCCAATTGCTTAAGCTGCTGGTTTCTCCCTCATTTCACCTGTCGCCTCATTTTGCAGCCAAATATCGGTTAAGCCCAAATGCAAAATTTCCGTAATTTGTATATTGAAATAACATTATGCAGATAAGTTTTGCTTGCCTTAGATACATGTGGATGTATTTGTGAGAAGTTAGAACAAAGAGCGAAATTTAAAATTAAACACAATATTTATATCAAAAAAAAATTATAACTATAACTATAATCAAAAATCAAAGATTCATTTATAATTATCAATATACTCAAAAGTAGTAAAATTCAAACACTTTTCTCCTATTATTAATGGTCGAGAAAAATGTATTTAATCAATAAATTGAAAAAATTGAATTTAGACAGTTTAGAAAAAAGATTTTTGAGTTAAGATTAGTACAATTTAAAAATGAGTACTTATTAAAATAGTATAAAATATAAACGGAATTTATTTTTCTTAATGAATTTTTTATAAGTTAATGAAATACTAAAGTATAAGAGGTCTAATTGGTCTACATTGAATTTTTCTTATTTTGTGAAAAAAAAATATTAAAATACTATAAGAAATTGTTTTACAAATGCCACAAATTGCTCAACAATTGCCACTAGTCTGTATTTAAAAAATACTACTGAAATTTCTCTATATAAATACAATTTTTCTAACTTGTAAATTAATGTCATGCGTGAAGTTGATAATAATGTGCTACAATTTAAAATATGTGCTTACCCGGTGAGTAAATATTTTACACAGCGTTTAATGTATTTTGGCAGCCGACAACATATTTTGTTTGCAACAGACCGTAACGCGCTCATTTGCATTGTTTGCTTAACTTGGGCAGCGTCTGAAAAATTAATTCAGTCACTGTGTTTTTTACGAGTAACATGTGTATGGAATTAGTCATTGTTAGCCATTTCGGCTCCAGTCTGTCTGCAGTGCAATCAAACTTGGCTTGGAGGTTGGCAACGAGAGCGTAACTAAATCGCACATGTCAGCGCCAAGCGGACAGCAGAGCACAGTTCAGTTGAGTTGCGTTGAGTTGAGTTGAGCTTGCCCCTTCGAATGTGGCAAGATGCCGCACATCGCACATCGCACATTCAGAATGACGACGATATTCACATCGAGTTGCATTCGCTATCCGTCTTCACTGTTGACTTATTTGCTTTGAGATAAACGCCAAGTTGATTTATACAACCCACCGACAATTCATTCAGCCATTTGCACCAAGCAGCCAAGCAGTCATTCACCCACTCACCCACACACTCACACACTCGCACTCATTCATTCACTCACTCATTCATTCATGCAAACATGCAGCCAAGCGTACAAAATTCTTGTTTGTTTGTTTCTTTATTCATTGAGGAAGCACAGCCGGATTGTGGATGCCATTGCGCGATGCCCAATGCCCGAGGTCCAGACCCCAGATCCGCCCGCCTCTCTCCACTCGACAGCTCGTTGCCAGATACTTATCGCTCAGCCAACTAACAAACTAGCAAACAATTGAAGCCAAACCGGGCGAGAAACTGTCCGTCTGGGAAGCGACTTTGCCACGTCACTCGACAATCAATCCGCATCGAGTGAGAGGCGGAAACTATTCAGGCGTTGCCTCGACTTGCATTTGAATGTGCCCCGTTTTTCTAGCCATAGTTTCTTCTGCTTCTGCTTTTCTGCAATGCCAAACTGCGAAAATGGCGCCGCCAGACAAGTTGTCGACAGTCGGCGCCGGTCTCTAGACTGAGGTCAGAGAGTCGCATGACGATGAGGTGGTCGAAAAAGGTCTGCGTGCCACACTTGCAACCGACGGCTACATAATAATCATAATTGCTGCCACTTGGCGTTCAATTAAAGCCAAACTATTTCATTTACTTCTTGATTAAATCAAGCAATGAGTTTTCGTTGTGGAAATTGATTTGTCCATTTGACATTTATTTTCAACCATCTACCGATTTCTGTGTGTTACTTGCAGCTGTTTGATTTCTTTTGGTATTCCCAGTTGTTATGTTAGCGATAGGAATTCAATGTGTAACCTTTGGATCGATTGATGATTGATCGAATTTGATTTGCACTCACGGCTAATCCATTACAGTCGCTCGTGTCATCGAAAAGCAGAATTGCCTTCGACATTCGAGTCTTCCTGATGTTCCTAATTAGTTGGGATATGCTCTAAAAATAGTTTCGCCTTTGGGTGTTGTTAAATAACCTAACAAGTCTCTTTATTTATTCGTTGATTAGTTCTATTTTGAGTTTTGTTATTTACTAACTACCAACCACAATAGAACAAGTGAAAATTAGTGCCTCTACTCAAATTAATTGTCAAATAACTAGCGTAGATACCAAGAAAAATTGTCTACTCGAATGAATAGGAATAGAGTATCAACTAAGAAGTTGGGAAGTTGCAAAAATATACAAACTTGCAATTGAGAAAACAAGAAAACTTTAAGCAATTTAAAAGTCTATTAAAATCATAGAAAATTAATATAAGTAATAATAATAATTGAAACTAATTAACGAGAAAGCCAACTAGTGACATTACTTGTTACCCTTGGTCGGGTCTTTTGCTGTCGCGTGGACTCGGACGTAGAGAGTTATTAAAATATTTGCTAATTAAAATTATAGTTTAACGACAAGGACAACACGTGATAACAGACTTCTCATTGCTCGTACTTAACTTGTTGCCTATGGACTAGTCTCTTGCAGTCTAGTAGACTCGGACTTTTTTCTCAAACGCAAAACAAACGTAGAGAGTAATTTAAATATTTGCTAATTAAAATTAGTTTAACGACAAGAAAACAAGTTAGAACAAACTTCTCTTTGTTCGTACTTAACTTGTTGCCCATGGACGGGTCTCTTGCAGTCTAGTAGACTCACTCGCACTTGCTTCTCAAACGCATGTTTATGTATGTGGACAGCGAATGGGCAGCGTTTTGTGTGTTTAGCAGCAATTAATCAGCGGAACTGTCCGCGCCCGAACATGCGTAAACACCAACGAGAACACGCACACACATGCCACTTATATATACACCCTTAACATATACATATATATATATATGTGTGTGCACACACACATGCGTAAAGTGGTAGCTAGTGGACCCTTAAACAAGGCTGTTGTTATTCAGCCTGCACACAGCTGCAAGAGAGAGAAAGAGAGGGCGACGATCCTAAAAATGTTTTGCTGTAATTAACTTAGATAAACAAGAAGCCGGCGACCGAGCATGGGACATTAGCCTTTGTCGTGCCAAGCCCACTCAGTGGGCCAGGAGACATTTTGTGGCAGCCACATGCGTTTGTTTACCACAACTACTAGATGCTGCCAAGGAAGCCGCTTCATTAACCACACCCACACTCTCGGTGAATGAATCGTAATGAATGAGAGTGCAGAAGCCGAGCGGGATGCTGACGGCTTTCCAAAGAAATGTTTTTTCCGAATAAATCATAATTACGCAAGTAAACATTTGACTTACAACACAACAAGCACAAGTCGGACGTGGTGTGAGTGGATGAATAATTGTGGCATGTGTGAGACAAGGCGATAACATTAATCGTTCATTGAGCTGTCTCTAGTTACTCTATGAGCAGCTCTGCTCTCGATGAGTCAGCACAAAAAGGCTGTGGCACAGAGTATTTTATGCAAGTCAATCAGTTATGGCTTTATTTTTTATAGTATATTGAAGAAAGTGCGCTGAACTATTGTTTAAAAACTACTTGAGTCTTTGTTAGTCAAAATTCAATTGATTTATTAAAAGCTTTTCCATCTCATCTTGATGCAATTAGGCAATAAATTTAGCATATATTACAAAATAAAAAATATATTTTAAAACATTTTTATTAAATTTGGGTTATTCATTGAAGTAATTTATTATTTCTTTTTACTTATTTTGAGCATTATTGTCCCTTATTATGTTTTAATTCATTTAAAGCTTATGATCCATAATTGATATTGTACAGAGTTTAGCTAAACCTTTTCAACTGAAAACTTTGTACATTTCAGCTATTATTTACATTATATAGTATTTACTAGATAAGCAAGAAATACAAAGTGCAATGAACAAGCTTATTCATAAAGCATTATAATAAAAAATCAATTTTAAAATATAATTGAAGAAACTATTTTAGATTCTCAAAAAGGCACAATGAACTATGAGGAACGAAAGAACTATATTTTAAAAATATTGTAGTAAATTTGGCTTCCAAATAATCTATTAAAATGTAATTGTAGTAACTATTTTGCATTTGCAAGAAATGCACAGTGAGCAAAGAAAAACTAAAGAATTATATTTTATAAATATTATAGCAAATTTAGCTTATTCAGGAAGCATTATAAATAATCTTGCCAAACATATTTTGGCCATAAATTGATATTGTTATATTGATATTGTTAGTGTTCAAGCTTGCCGAATAATAAAGCTACCCGGTCGTAAAGAAAAGGTATAAAAACTTATCGATAGTTAAATAGTGCTGCAGCACTCACAATGATGCCAGGCACCAAGGGCGTTTAATTGGACACGTGTCCGACATGGCAAAGTGTTGCTTTCCCCAGGATCTTCTCTCACTAGTCTCTGGTCCCTGTTGTGTTGTCTTTGGCACATTTTATTAGTCTGCTGACGCTGTACTTTTTTGCCAACATTCTGTAATTTTCATAAGCCCAATTACAGCAGCCGTCGCTGTTGTTGTTTTGTTATTATTGTTTTATTATTGGTCGTAATGGTGCATGGCATTTGTGTTCTAGTCTGCTCCTCTTTTAATTTCACTGGCTTAATGATGCGTAAATTACCAGACAGCACTTTATTGACGCCATCGCTTAATGTGGAGGCGTATGTTGGACGTCGGGTTGTTCTAGGTTCTAGGGTCATTCTAGGGTCTGGCCACAAAGGGTCGAGGTCAACGACGCGCCTCGGTCATTGCATGTCTTGACGATGTTCCCTTTAGCATTTCCCGTTGTGCGTAAACAGTCAATGTGCATAATTGATTTCTTACCTCTTGCTGAGGAATACTTACTCGTAATTATAGCTCACAATTGTTGTTAGCATTTTACCTTGACTTCTTCGGTCTCCGGTTGCTTGTTGTGGCTCTTTTATTTTTTTTTTTTTATTATTGTGCACCCCATTGTGTGGTAAATTATAGGGTTTAGGTCGACCGAAAAGGGGCAGGGCTCGGTGTCGAGTGTCGAGCGTCGGAAATGGGGCGTTTGCCTCGGCAACGAATCTTTTAATTGGCCTAACTCTGTGATTTTTGAAAACGACTTGAAGTAGCTGCGTTTTTTATCGCTGGCTTAAATTACTTTAATTCTAATACCTTAATTGCTTATTAAGTGCCACGACGTTATCTAATTATTTATTTGCCCTTTCTTTAATTACAGGTATGTACAAGCAACTAAACAACTGAGCAGAGCAAATACGCATTGGTAAAGTAAATTTATTTTGAATAGTATTTTATTCTCATGATTACTTGCAACTAAGTGTGACCACAATGAATTTGTTTCGGCTGGCCAAGAATTTAAAATATCTTGATGAGGGTTTAGTTTAATTAATGTTCGCTTACAAAATGAATCGATTCGTCAAACTCAACCCTTGTGATCTAACAAAGAAGTTGCCGTCGACTCAATTGAGGCAGCAACCGGTTTGATTTTGCAACGATTAGTAAGCTGTTGAGTTTTAGCTGTCGTATTGCATTTCATGGGTGAAAAGTTAAGCCCCGCTTCAGTTGGATATATGTGGACCTAGGTGACCTTCTAGAGGATGTTGTTGCAGCGAATGAAAACTTCACCTTATGCTGCAATTTATTTCAAGAGCTTATCAAGTTAAAGTTTGACGGGATCTTTCATTGCACGACGTTGCACGTAGCGAACGCTTTTTGTGGCAGCTTAACCTTTTTGGGACGTCATGAAAAGTTGACTCGCAGGATTTTTTTTTTTATTTTGGAGAGTACGAGTGCACTCACTTTTTGTACTCACTGTTGTTGTCGCCATTTGCGTTGAATGCGGCAGCAACAAATAGCACACTGCGTAATAGAGTCGGTTAGTTGAACTAAGGGCGCTTTTCCACCGCTTTTTTTCATTCTTTATTTTTGGTCAGGGGTTGGACATTCGAGGACAATGGGTGGAAGTTTGGGTGCAATTGGCCTGTGGAAGCGAGCGGTGAATTAAGTCTTTCGAGCAGTCAGCGCAACAATGAAAAGCTGTGCTATCTCTGGTGCACAATGTTAGAGTTGCACTTAACTTCAGACACAGGAAAGCCGAGCATCGTGCAACGAGAACACTGTGAGCTCTGAGCTGTGAGAGCTGTGAGCTGTGAGAGCTGTGTGTGCATGGTGGCACAATAAGCACAAGGACAACGACAATGACAACGACAACAACAACGACGACAACGACAACAGTTAAGCATGGCAATGGTGTGTGGCTGACAAAAACAAAAGTTGCATGAAAGTAGCATGAAATAGCTGCAGTTACTCCCTTCGTCCCCCTTCGTCCCCTTCGTCATTCCTGCTTCCCCCTGCGGCAGCAGTTGCAGCTGTAGTTGGAGCTGGCAAAGTCAAGTACCAGGCGATTTTTCTTACACAATAATACACTTTTCCTATTTTGCTGACAGGTTTTTATACCCGGCATTTACAAGTGCTAGCAAACGGCATGATAAGTTCTTGTTGTCTCTCTAACTGTCCTGCTTGATAGTTATGTAAATTGCATTGACCTGAAGCTGAAGTTATTCAACATTTTGTGTACTCTGGACAGTCGAAAACGTATTTTATGTCTTGCATTTTTAAAGGGCAACTTTCTGAGTATATTCTTATATTAATTATCATTTTAACTTGTATAACCATATGTAAACACTGTTTACTATTAATATGTCTCTCAACAGCATTCTAAATGAATATTATATTATTTTTATAGTATTATGTTTTACCTATTTCATTTGTGCATCAATAACTCTTTTTGTATGAATAACTCATAAATTTTTTTAATAGCCATATTCTTTCTGTCTGTTCTATATTTTAATGCACAAACTTCTCCATATTTAATTAATTAAAATTTATTTTTATTTATAGCCACAATACTATATTTTATTTCTCTGTTCTGCATTTAAAATGTTCAAATTTGTGACTTAAATAAATTTAAATTTTTGTAGTCTAATTAAATTTCTAAGCAAACAACTCTTCTTTCTCAAAGCATTAGATTCCATGGCATATCCGTCTTTCTGTCTGTCTTCTATTTTAAATGCACAAATTTTTCACAATATTCATATAGTCAATTAAAACTTTTTTTTTTTAGCCATGGTTTTTACTTCTTTAATTTTACAAAAAATCAACTCTACTAAAAGTAAATTTCTTATAGCCATATTCGCCTTTTTGCTTGTTCTACATTTGGTCTATGTACTTACCTTATTTACAGGCATCTTGAAGTCAAGTCCCCTCGCTTTGCCGTTCGCTTGTCTGCTTTCTTTGCGCTGTCTTGTTCGCGCTGCAGCATTTGTTGCATGCCTCATGCCGCATGTGACGTCACTTAGCGCAGACAACTGTGATAATGATTAAATTAGATTATGGATGCTTTCCATTTTTCACACCAACTTCACATCAGATACCGTCCTCCCCGCCCCCTCGTCACAGTGTATTTCAATTTATGGCGCATCCCATGTGGGAATAGCATGCGGGTGCATGCAGCTCAGCTATGTGCTGTATAAATAATTACCAGCAAAGTTTTATGTTACACATATTGTGTGCATTGTGTATCCATTTGTGGCACCATGTGCCTGCGTCTGTCTGTCTTTTCTATCTGCCAGATACATCCATACATAACGCTCGCTGGCAAGTGCAATGAAGCGAATATGAAAAGTTTATTGACAGTTTTCTTAAGCGCATTTCTCTGCCAGCTGCAAATGCCCTTTGACTTTGCCACTGTTGCCATTGTTCTACGCCATTGTCTTTGTTCAACTTTGCAGCCAGCAATGAGAAAAAATTACATCTATATTCGACACAGAACTTGGTGTTTAAGTAATCGAATGCAATTGCCACTCGAAGAGTGTAAAAGTAAAAGATACAAAAATATCTGAGATACGAAAACAGACAACCTGAGCTTGAGTGTTCTGTAATTCAATGCGTTTCTGGTCGATCATTAACTCTTGGCAGTCCATTAAAATATCCCTTACTTAGTGTTGTTTTTATT
Organism: Drosophila formosana; assembly: GCA_035045625.1. Taxonomy (NCBI): domain Eukaryota; kingdom Metazoa; phylum Arthropoda; class Insecta; order Diptera; family Drosophilidae; genus Drosophila; species Drosophila formosana. The sequence continues at coordinate 1,690,490 of JAWNOW010000814.1, read as the reverse complement.
TGTTTTTAATTCCGTTTAATAAGCAGACATGCTAACCGCAGCGCATTCACAGAACTATTCAAAAACTACCGACTGCATAAAAGACTAATTACACTTTTACTAAAAAACTTTAACGATGAGTGCCTGCAATCTTGTTGCCTCTCGAGCTGGACCGCATGGCTATAAAACGAACGAATTTTTGGAGTGTAAACACGCTCACACTCACGTGGCGCCACAAAAGTGTTTTGGGGCGTTGTTGCATGCCACTCAGTGGGAGCCTGAGGCAGCGGCAGAGGCAGAGAGGTATCTACCCGTAGCAGCTACAGATACATTTGGTATCCGACTCTCTGTCTGTCTGACTGTCTGATGTAAATGGCATTGTGGCCCTGCCTACCGGTAGATCTTTGCCGTTGCTGCCACATTTAAAGGAGATACAAAAGCGACTGAAGATGCAAACGCATCCGACGTGTCTCTGTCCGTCCGTCCGTCCGTCCGTCCGTCCGTCTGTCTGTCTGTCTGTCTCTATCTTGTTTCGCATTTTGCGACAAAATCGCGTTGGCTACGTGTGCCAAAAGCTTTTGTCTCGCTGCCTGCAATTTTTGCTACATATGTTCGGGAAGTTCGTCTGTGGCAACGTCCTGAGTGGCAGCGAGGCATACAACGTGGCAGGAAAACTATTTGTCACGACATTCCTTCATCGCTGGGATTAAGTTCACGCTCGCTCCTGCGCAAAATGCTTTTGCGTCTGCTGCAGCACATCCCAGATTTACTTTTCAAATGAACGCAGCACACACAGCACTCTGCAAAATAAAGAATTTAATTTAAACAAAAATATCCAAGACAGTGAAAGAGAGAAAGAAATGAAACGTGGCACGAGTAATAGTGTCAATTGAGTGGCAGTTGCCGCATGCAGTTGCATGTTTCACCTGACTCGAGACTCTACGGTTGCAATTACCGCACTCAATTGCAAATCAGAGTTGAAGCAGCCAATCAAGTGGCGAAACTTTTCGCAAGTTAATTTACTTGCACGAGCTTCTGACTAAGGAATGTTAAGCACATGCAATTTAATGCGCCAAAGACCCAAATAGGGGAGCGCATCTCTGCCCTAAAGTCGCCTGCTTCTAATAAGCAAGCGAGATACACGATATCTCAGATAAATCTAGCGACAAAAGTAAAGTTTATAGAAAAGAATATGCACTACATATTTTAGCAATGTTTCTTTAGTTAAAAAGGTAATTGAATTTGAAATATGTTCTTTCAGTTTTTCGCATTTCATATAATATTGTTTAATAAGTTTGCAAGATAGAAATAGAGTTTAAGGAAAAGAATATGCACTACGTAGTTTAGCAATATTTCTCTAGTTAGAAAGTTTGGAATATATTCTATTAGTTTTCCGTATTTCATATAATATTAAACGGATTGATAAGCTTGCAAGATATGCCATGCTGAGATAAATTTAGTAGACAGAAATTCAGTTTAAATTGAAGAATATGAACTACATATTTTAGCAATGCATCTTTAGCTGGAAGGGAATTTCATTTATATTGTTTTCTTCATTTCATTTATTTAATGGTTCGATAAGCTTGCCAAATATGCAATACATGAGATGTTGAGTGTTTTGATAAGCGTTTAATTTGGAATACATTTATGATAGTTGTCTGTATTATATTTTAGATTAGAAAGAGGATTAACACCTCTAGTTTTCAAATAAATTACTAATTTTAGGTGCATTAATTTATTGCATTAGCTGTGATTAATTTCAAGTGCAATTATCCACTTTTCTCAAATGAAAGTTTATTTCATTAATTGCAATTACCAATTTTAGTTACTAAATTTCATTCATTTAAATTTTTGTTTATTAGAATTGTAGTTATCTATATTTCATATAGTATTTGTTGCGATATCTGTGAATTAATTTGAGAAAATTCAGTGACAGGTTTCAAATTAATGCTTATAATTAAAATTATCTACTTTATTATTATTGGAATTACCAAATATTTCACATTTTAAATTTGTATTAGTTGTGAATATGTGTTACAATTTTTCTATATTTCTTTAAATATTTTTTGCGTTATCTGTAAATCAAATTTAAAGGGAATTAGCGACAGTTTATAAATGCAATTTTATTATCCAATTTACATATTTTAATTTGCAGGTTTTCCATAGTATAATAGGCATTTCTTGGAATTGATTTTGACAATTTTATTTATTTTATTATTTACTGTTTATTGCGATAATCTGTAAAGATTACGCATTTTAATTTCTAAATATTCCTCTGTTGACATTTTTTAGAAAAACATTTGAAAACTTTACAGTATTTTATTTAATATGTAGGGAATCGATTTACACCTCTACTTTTCAAATATCGACAGCAACTTTTGTTTACTTGCAACTCTTAGTATTCTCTTGTTGCGTTGTTTGTAGCAGTTTGTTTTAATTTAGAAGACAAGTCTGAAAATAGAAGTGCAACGTGGGGGAAAAGAGCGAGGAAAGAAGAATTGCAATAAAACTCGTTTACATGAATACAACATGGCAGAGCTCTGGTAATGTTGACGTTTGATATGTGGAACACGCCCCCCGCCCCCAGTCGCCAGTTGCCAGTCGCCAGTCGCCAGTTGGGTGTGGCAAGCTGCGAGAAACATGTGTCTAAATTCGCATTGGCGAAGCGAAACTCTCAAGCAGCGTACATTAAAAATCCACGCTTCCGGCTCTGCACTCCGCAACTCCCCCACAATAGCAACACACTCTCATCCTCATCCTCCAGCTTCAGCTTCAGCTCGCTCCATGGAGGAATGGCAAATGCATTTGGAGTGTTTGCGGCAATGCCAAAATGAAATACATAATACTTAGCAACAAAAAGTTGTAGACTTGTGTGTTGTACAGTATTTTGTTGCTGAGTTGCATATTGGCAATGGGAGGGGGGAGATGGCAATTCAAACCACCTACGTGGCGTATACGTAATATGAACGACGTGTGTTTTATTTTGGGGGTTGTTTTCGTTTTATTCTTTTAATTCAATATCGCTGGAAGGCATTTTCGTGTTGTTCGGAGCGACAGGCCCGATGGGCAATTGCAAAGGGACGCTCACACACACACACACATCTGTGAGTTGTTTAGTAATCCGCTTTTAAAATAATGAAAAAAAAAAGAGAATAGAGAAGCAACTGCATTTTGATTTATGTGGGTGAACAACAAAATGAAAACAAAATATGTTGGTCATTTTTGTGGATTTATTGAGAAAGCTTTTTTATTTATTTTTTATTATTTGCATGCAGAAATTATGCATGAATGCATCAGCTCTGATTAGATAATCAATTGGAGTGCACTTCCGCATTCCACAAACTGTTCCAGAATTTTTGGTAATCGAAAACTCTTTTCTCTCTTGCTCGATGAAATGCTTTTGGCCAGAAAGTTTAGTGCGAAAACTTTTCACTTTGCTTTTTACTACTTGAATGCTGGAAAACAAAAGTTAAAACAACTGTGCGTGTATTTTTCCGCCTGAAACAAATAAATCTTCTGCAGCGAATCAATAAAATTGCTAATTTCACGCTCCAATTAACAGATTATTCTCTCTCCTCACAAAATCGAGGGGAATTTGCGAGGTAGAGCAAAGAAGAAGGAAATAAGTTTAACAAAGGCGAATAAGGTTTCTCAGACTTGAGCACATCCAATTGTTTTGCTTTCATTCCATCCGAGGAACTAACGTGGAACACTGCGCAATATCTTTGGGCTGCTGGTGGGGAGGGAGGTGCAGAAATAGTAAATAATATTTATTTTGTGCACATTAAATGACATTTATTGTGAGTGTTAATCATGAATGCGAAATTGAACATTTTCTAGTTGGATAATTGGGTTAATTGGCAATTATGTGAATGACTTTAGGGGCGTAATTCAAAACTAGTTTAGGTTATACCGAAATTTATTATTTAAAGGTGCAAAAATACGAAATAGTCTTTAATGTAATAGAGATGCATTAGTTAAAAATAATTGGCTACATTTAAATACATGTTTTCAAATGAATAGAAATTAATGCGCCAAATAACATTTGATTATTTGCTATAGATTTGAGAAGTCGCAGCAATTTAATTGGAGTAAAAAATTATTATTACGTCTAGGGTTTGGAAAACTTTAAATATTTTTAAAATTAATGTGAATGAAATGTAGTTTGTTAATATAAATTTTAGAAACTGTTTTAAATATATTTTCCAATTATTTGAAATTAATGTGGCAGTATAATGTAATTTTCTGCTAAAACAATTTGCAGTAAATTGCTTTACAATTTAAGTTGAGTGAATAATTGTTTTGAGTTGAGCAAAAAAATGTTTTGCATAACGCTCAGAGATATCTTAACTTCTTTGTTGGCAAATTTAAAGCCTCGTCTGCAATTTATACAGTACATTCAGCATTTTGTTTAAGCAGACAGTCGCATTGGCTGCATTGCAACCGATTGCAATAGCAAAGCTCTTGTAGCTGATTTGTAGCATGCAGCAAGCAATAATTCAATGCTGTATGAAGAGTCGCCGCACGAGCCAGATAAGCAAAGGGATGAGGATGAGAAGACGTAAATGGCGTCTGTGTCTATGCAACACATTACTGAAAATCCAAACACCTTCGACGTTGTCGTTGTCGTTGTCGTTGTCGTTGCCGTTGTCAGCTTGCCACTGCATGAAGCGCACACACATTGTGGTGTGGCATGGCGCCGCCGCCAGACTGCAACTGCAATCTGTCTGCGCTGTCGTCCGTCCGTCTGTCCGTCCGTCTGTCCATCTGGGGGTTAGAGTTGGAGGCATATGCGCCTGGGTGACGCCTTGAGTGCAATCGCTTGCACCTTTGAAGCGTGTCCGTGTCGCACCACCAACAGCGACGCTTTGTTGTTCGCCATCCAACCCGGCCCATTGCATACAGACGATGGGCTCGAATCCGAAGCCCAAGTGGACTCACACTCTCTCTCTCTCTCTCTCTCTCTCTCTCTCTCTCTCTCTCTCTCTCTCTCTCTCTCTCTCTCAACTGTAGCTGCATTCATGTATCTGTAGCTGTATCTACGTATCTGTGTCCTCTGTATTTATATTGCATAAGCTGAAAGGCAAGCGATCAGCTCGCCCTTTTTGCCCCCCAGCCTTTATCTGTGTTGTTCTGCTTGAAATAAATTCTCTGTGGTGCTCAAAATGGGTTTAATACTTTTGCAGTTTCGACCAGGTTAACAGCTTGAGACTGGAGTTTGAATGAATGCTTATTTGACATACTGTTAACAGATATGTTAAGCTTAGCAGTTATTTGTTAATGTAAAACAAACAGATCTACAGTTCTGCAAATTTGAATTGAGATTAAAATGTTGTGATTAACATAATTATTTTTAATTTCCTTTTTAGACTCGATTGAAATTTATTTCTTACCCAAAATAAATTAATAGAAAAAGTTTGCTTTAATTTTGTATACTTTATTATTTTCATTTTAATTTTTTGTATTGTATTGATTGTGTTTGTGAATTTTTATTTGTTTTGAGTTGTTCCTAATTTATATTTATTTTCGGTATTTTATTTATATAATTTTTTTTCTTTATCATCTATTATTTTTGCTTTATTTATTTCATTTATATTGCATTTCATTTATTTATCTATTTAATTTATGTATTTTATTAATTTATGTTAACATATTACATTACCAGACTACTTTTCTATAAGTCTTAACTCCTTCTTTAAGTGTATTTAACATTTAATTAAACATGTTTCCCCTTTCGTCAATTTTAATTTCAACGTCTGTTGACTATATATTATTTCTGTTGATTCTGCAGGGTAATCTTAGGTTGAGCTTGCCACATTGCCACATGGTGCGATTTGCTGTTTTTGTAAACACATGCGCGCATTTTCAATGCAACATGCAATTTGTCAGAGTTGCAGCCGTTGCAGCAACTCCCGGGGGGAAATGGAAGGGGCAGCAGGAGGGGAGGCAGCTTCATTTGGCAACTCTTCATCTTCACCTTGGTGCGCAATGTGTTGCCTTTGCTGTTTGTCATTGCCATTATAATTGATAGCGTATAATTTGGTTGCTTTCCACCAAAATGCCATTTCCCCAATTTCCAAATCTCCTGCGTTCGTCGGTTCGTTGCTTCTCTCCCGTTCGCTCTCTTTATCGCTTACTTTTATGCAAATTTTCGTGCAAATTGCTTTTAATGCATTTTGAATGCAATTTGTGTTTTGTACGTTGGAATTGAAGTGGCACAAAAACTCGTAATTGAAACTGAAAGATTTTAATTTAATTTGAGTTTCTGTTTCTCTTATCTTCATCCGTATCTCTGTCTCATCTCGTCTCTCTCTGTCTCTGTCTGTCTGTCTGTCTCCCCTTCATTGTGTATTTGAATGTTTTGTATGCTGTTTGCTTTTAGGGAGAGTTTGTATTCCGTATTTCGTATTCCGTATTTTGAATTCTGTTGTTTTGGGTGGTATTTTTAGCTGGATGCGGGATGTGTTTGCATCGCCAGCATGCCGCATGTTGCATGCAACGCACACTGGGCTTTGGCATTCATTAAATTGATTTAGATAAAATCGTGTTTTTGTTGACAATAATTACAAACGAAATGCTGGCCATTGTAGCATTCGAATGCAACTTAATTATGACAAAACGGCCACAATTTGTGCCTTCGACCTGTGCTCGTAAATGGAATGCTTTAAATGCTTGATAAATTGAGGGAGACCTTCGAACAAAAAAAGTGGCGTGAGAAGTGATTTATTCGACGTTCCAAAAAAAGCTGCGATTTCGGAGAAAAAATCAAGAAGTGTGAAAAGAATTAATTAAGGCATGTTTTGTCGATCTGTATGGAAAAGTTGTGCAGAGATCTTGAATTGGATTTTGTGAGTCAAATTCTTTGTGCCGAATGATCGTTTATAATGAGAAAAGAAATGTATTGAATGAGCTGTAAGTAAACTAATTATTTCTTCGTTGTCATTTTAACAGTTCTCTCATATTTAATTCACATAAAATGATTATAAAATATTTGGAACATGCATTCTCATAGCCAAACAGAATTATCTCCAGCTACAGCTAAATGCCCCGAGTTAATTCATAATCATCATGCAGAGGCATATTGCTAGATTAAAATGCGTTTCAATGAAATCCCTGTATGCTGTATATATAATCCGTATCAGCACTAAAATGAATTGTGGTGTAAAACAGAGAGAGCGGAATAATGCGAAGGAGGAACGAGAGAAAGCCATATTTGGGCCCTCAAAACATGATCCCAACGGCAATGGCAAAATTTGGCTAATTTTGATTATTTTACTGCCGCTTTTGGGGATTTTTGTTAATTACCATCAACATGGCCACACACACACACACACACACACACACATACATTAAGTGTGTGCTTGTGTTTTATGCACTCTATTAAAATGGTATGTGAGCGTTTTGGGTCCCTGGGCTGTTACTGCTGGCTGCTGGCTGCTGGCTGGGCTCTGATAGAATTTGGGGCTCACTTTATGCTTTTTACGGGCTTTGCCATGAATGTGACATTAATGAGCTCTTAGCTTATCCCACAGGCGCACGACACACACACACACACACGCACACATCGAGTCGATGGGCAGCATAAAGTTTATGCCATAATTTGTCCTTGAATTTAACTGGCGCATTGTCCTCGACAGAGCGGAATGTTCATAATTAAATTGTTATTTAGACAGAATGCTAAACTGCTTGCTCATTTAGAGGTTATGAAAGGTCATCATCTGTTTCATTTCTTCAGCGTTTTTTGTGTTTTTTTGTCTCATTCACAAACCCTTGTCATAAACAACAACCCGAGCTCGACTCGACTCGACTATGGATTACAAAATTACTTTATGCTCAAATGAAATACCTTTCATTTCTAGTGACCACTCGCAAAGTGGCTTCCACTTCTGAAGAGTTCATAATAACAAGCAAGAAATTTAAATCCCCAAACTCCCCTCGACCACCGCTGCAAAAGTTTAGTTTCGATTTTGCAGCAGAAGTTAAACATAATCCGCAAGGTAAGTCAACTGCTCAAAAAGTTGACTATAACTTGGCATTAATTTCATTAACATCATTTCCCCCTACGAGATGTGGGCGGGGCAACAAAGTGCACATTTAATTTGATTGTTTATTGTTTCTTGGGGTTATTTACGTAAGCTGAATGCGGAATTTGTGCAGAGTTTTCTGAGGTGTCATAACAATTTTCAGACGGTCATTAACTCGAATGCAAAAAGCACATTTCAAGTATATTAAAAAGTTTTTCAAATTACTTAAATCAGATCAACTAGAGTGCACACTTGAACTAGAGTTGAACAGAATACAGTGCAATGATCTCCGCAGACGAGACTTTAAATATATAAAAATTGGATAAGCTAGGGTATGAAATGTGAGCTTGGAATTATTTTCAGTAGCTGCAAAGTTTGTTAATAGGATAAAACAGGAGTTGCTTCAAGCTTATAAAATAAATACTATATTGAAACGAAATCAACTGCAGTTAAAAAGTGTGAATGTTTTAAGTGCATTAGTATTCTTCTCAATTCAAGTTTCCCCTTAAGTCGAGTGTTGAATTGCTGTTGATCTATTTCAATTAATTACTTCGTTTGAAGTTTCTTTAAATGTATTTAAATAAGGCTTTCATTTGCAGTTTATTTAAATTTAATTAACATATGATATCATTTGAAATTCATTTTAATTTAATTTAAATTAGGCTTTCATTTTGTATTTTTCAAATTTAATTTAAAATAGACTTTTAATTGAAATACATTTTAAAATTGGTTTTCATTTGAAATGCATTTAAATTTATTTTTGTAAAGGTTTTCATTTGGATACTCCAATAAATTTGGTTGATTACCCCAGCTTATATTCCCTTTGCGACCCAGTTTCTGGCTGCAGGGTATAACGAGTATATGCCTTTATTTTTTAATAGCAACTCATAACTCGCAACCTAAAATAACCCATCTCAAGTCCAGCTTGAACACTTCAGGCGCACTTGAAGCCAAAAGGCAAATGCTTTAGCGTTGGCTAAAAATTGCTTTGGGCAGCAGAAAAGGTGAAGCACGAATGGAATGAGGAGCAGCAGCACCTGGAGTAGGACACAATCTGCAAGTTGTACGAAATGAAAAGGTGCCAGACACTGCTGCTGCTGCTGCTGCTGCCGTTGGATCTTCTTATTCTTTTGGTGTAGTTGCTGGTGCTTGTTCTGCTTTTGTCCTCGCTTGTTCTTCCTGCTGTTGCATTTGGCCGGGCAATGAACGTGCTTCTTATTGTTGTTGTACTCCAGTGGCTGAATTTATGTTTACCGTCGCTCTAATTAAATTTAATATGCATATTGCTGAGGCGTTTGAAGTGGCCAGCCGTCCAGCCGTCCGTCCAGGTTGCCAGCGGCCAGAGCCTGTCAGTCGCCTGCCCTGTGAAATGAGCTTGTGGTTGCTTTCCCTCTCTCTCTCTCTCTCTCTGTGCATGTGTGTGTGTGTGGGTAATAAATTTGATTAGTAGGATTTACGGGCAGACGGCAACGTAAACGTCAAATGTTCGTGGTGCAGTAAATTTTATGCTAAACAGGGACAAGCAAGGAAAGGAAGGCCCAAAGGATTGAGCTGGCGCAAAAGTGTGAGTAACTTTATGCCTTGCTGCCCCTGTCGTCAGAGCTCTTTTTGCCTTCCTTCTTTTCTCGTTTTGTTTCGTTACGTTTAACGAGTTGTTACAATAAAATGTTATTGCATACTTTATGGCGCTGTGTGTGCGACAGGCAAAAGCGGAAGTGCACAAAACAGACAACGAGCCAATGGAGAATACATAGAGAGAGAGAAAGAGAATGGGAGTCAAGCATATGCAGGCACTAAGCGATTCCCGAGCAGCGTCAACGTCAAAGCTGCCGCATAACGCAGCGACGCCATTGTAATTCTAAGCACAAAATGGCGACGCGCCGCCATTTAAAAGAGACAACAAAAGCGAGTGGCTGCCTCTGCTGGCATTTCCGGCAGCAAAAAAGAGTTCAGAGAGAAGCAGCATTAAAGCATTTTCGCATACGCCGTAATTAGTGCAGCCAAAATGGCTTGAACCTTTTTGCGTGCAACACAACATCGTCGACATCATCGTCGCATAAACAATTGCAGCGCAAATTGCATGCACCATCAAAGCTGCCACGCTTGTAGTTCGCATCTCTTGCAGCCGTCGACGCGTCCATCATTAACATCATCATCGGGCCATAAAAAACGGGCAAGCCGGAGTTGGCAACGCGGCTGTCGAGATTACGCGATAAAGCACAACGTGAACTGCAGCAGAGAAATGGACAAGCGACGTGGCTAAAATGAAATTTATGCTATGCTCTCGCTCTCTCTCTCTCTCTGTCTCGCTCTCGCTTCAGATTTTGGCACATTTTACAGACTACTTGCCTGCCTGCTGTGCCTGCCGCCATTTTGTTTGCAGCCATTGCAGTTTTTTTTCGCTGCTTTCTTTGCACAACTCTAAAAATGAAATGCAATCGCAGTGGTGGGTAGTTTCCGCCACTGGCCGCTAGAGGGGGCTGCCGCAACAGCCGCAGCAAAATTATGCGCATTGGGCTTCTTTTGGTATTGAAATTTGGGGATTTCCAAGTTGGCATTTGCAATGGATGGCTGCTCATCGCTTTTTGGCACAAACCCTTTTGCGGTTTCACGCTGTGGCCCGCACAAAGAAGCCAAAGGCAGCTCGAGTTACCAATAAAACTAATAAAATTTCTCTATCTCTCTTTTCTCTTTGCAGGTAAATACAACTTTTAAACACTCTCTTTATCATTTACACGTAAGCACAATGTTAAATTCTAATGAATTTCCACTCGCAATTAAGTATTGGCGCCCTTTTTTGATTTCATTACGCAATTGATATTTGTCGCGACCGCAAAAATAAATTAAGATTTATGTGCACTTAAATAAGTTGGAATTTCGCAGTTGTGCGGCAAATGAAATTACAATTATTTTTGTTTTTCTGTGTGTGTGTGTGTGCCATTCAATATATATAATTAATATTATATTGAAAACGGAATAATTAAAATGTGTCGCAAAATTGCGCGGCTAGAGAGCTGCTTGAAAAGTAGGCGACAGCATTAAGCCCCCCAAAAAAGACTAATAAATCAACGCAAATGAATTGAAATGAATGGTACAAAAAATTGTCATAAATGACTCTCACACATTGACATTACCGTGGCGTAATAAGTGCACATTATGTATTTTAATCCGGACAATAATATCGCATTCCGAACCGCAGGGGAGATCTATGTAAACTGCCAGACAAATCAGCTATACATATTGCATTGGCGCATATCGAATATCGATTGAAATTCCAATAACATAGAATATGCGAATCCGCATTTGACTTGTCAGTTGTGGCCAACTGACAGCGCGACTTTTCAATTAAACTTGTTAATAACACTTTCGAGTTATGCACAAGAGCTTAATGCATTTATCAAGAGCCAAACTGCGCACTTTCATTCCGAATATAGCTTAATACGTCAATTTTCATTTATTAAAAGGCATCGAGAAATGCTCGAAATTCGCTGTGTAGCAAAGCATTTATTTGGGTCGAATAGTTTAGGTAAAAATATTATTTTTTGAGTGAAGATGAGAAATGTTTCTGATACCACAAATTATTACAAATTTATATTAGTAGTCTTGAAATCATACGATTTATTTTAGAATTTGCACAAATTAAACATTATCTACTTAATTATTTCGAATATTATGTGTATTCAAAAATATACAACGCCTTCGATTTCTTATTATTGTTCATGAGAACATTTTCTATTGACGTAAATGTTGTACATATTTTTATAATATCAATTCAAATTAATTATGCTGTTGTATCCCTAAATAAATTTGTAAGGCATTCACAAGTCAACAACAATTAAATTTCCATCTTTTGTAGTTATAGAATCTGTGATTATTAATCAAATGCCAAGGCCGCGTTTGTGTGTCAATCTGTTTGTCTGATCTACAAAGTATTTTCTCTCTTTTCTTCTCGGCTATAATTATCAGCATTCTCAAATCGGTCTCTCAGAGTGCATTTCATGGAGAGTATTCCGTTTATTCGTGATCAATAGATCGATTGTTTACTGCGAGTTAGTCAGCTGCATTGTTGCTACTTCAAATACAGAAGATGCGCTGTTAGTTGCCTGCTTGAATATTAAATGATATTAATAAACAAATTCCAGTTGAGCCACAGAGTCAACATTAATTATTGAGGTCAGGGATGAACTCAGCTGTAGAACAATTAATAAAGAGAGAGAGAGTAGAATTTGATTTTGAGTTGCAGTATAAATTACATAATGAGTTTATTTTGTAATCAATCAAATTGTTAGTGAATATATACAAGTTGTTTTGCGTTGATCTTGAACATAGTGGTGTATTAGGTATTCCTGTGTAGTTATTGAACAGTTGAATGTAATGCGTCTCTTATTTGCCACCGTGCACGTTGCAGACTCGGCAATCGCCGTTGATGATCACATTGCCAGGATTCAGAGGCGTGGCTGCAAGCGAGAAATATGAGTTGAAGTTTAGTAAATTATTGCTTGAATCCATTGTGTTTATGTTTTTAAACTCACCGCTGGCCAGAGCCAAGAGACCGAGCAGGAAAGCGACTGATAGGAATTTCATTTTGCTTGGATTGTTGTTTGATTTGTGTTATTGATTTGCAAGATGCAGAACTGTTGAAGTCGTACTGATGCCTTTGAGTTGAGTGCACTGCGCTTTTATACCAAAGAGACGACGACTATCAAGCATCAACTATCAATTGCAACTATTATCATAGGGAATTACCCTCACAGCAGACTGAACGCTCAACAGATTACAGATTACAACTAGAATTTCCCATGCACTTCGAGGCAGCGAGACAGGTTGGGAAAACACCAGCCAACGATAAGCTTCGCAGTTTAATGACGTTTGCATTCAATAAAAAAAAAAAAATAAAATTACCTGAATTAAAACTGGCTTTCGAGCTCGCGAAGTCTTTTCTTCAGAACTCAAACTTGTTCTCTGGGCTACGCTATTAAATTTTCAATTAACAACTCGCCACACGTTGCGCTGCGTAAAATAAATTTGCATAAGTTCTTAGTTAGCTTTTGTTGACGGCTTTTGTTGTTGCATTTGCATTCGCCAGTGCAACGTGCTGGCTTCGAGCTGGAATTCAAGAAATCCATTTCATCATCAGTCCGTAGTATTCTCTACTTTGACCCCTGTCATAAGCATTATTGCCAGCTTGACAGCAATTCATTAGCAAAACGATTTCCTATTTGTTTGTTTAGCTGAGCTTTTTATAGAAGGTGTTCTCGATTCATTATCGAATTTGTTTAACATTTAAGATATTCAAGATAAATTACATCAAGTAGACTCGGATGATATTTAATACATTTGTTAAATTTGACTTAAAGAGTATTCAGTATTCAATAGAGTAAATTTGTAATTTTTTATATGGCGGTTTGGGAAATAAAATAATTCAGTTTAGACGTAAATAGTATTACCAAGAAAACGGAGCGAGATTGATGGGTTTCTGGTCAGTTGTCGACTAATTGGTTGATGCAATTTTGCGTCAAGAAACTTTAGAACCAATTAGGGATTAATCAAATTTAATTCTGCGCCGGCTGCAGCGTTGAAGAAACTCGACTCGGTTCCACAAAGTGCCGGCAACTTTTTGCGGAGTTCAGCAGAAAACAGAGCATTGAGTTTTGGCTTATTTGTGAGAGAATCAATTTCCAAATAATTCTGCGCTGCAATGCAGCACGCAATCAATGCAAGGTAAAATTGAATAGGGAAAAAAACAAAGTGGAAAAATTCGCAATAGAAGTAGAAGTTGAAAATGCAGAATGCAAAATGGAAATGGGAGTGGAAGCGGTTGTGGAGAAGGTGTTGCAAAGTGCTGCGAAGAGAATACGCAAACATAAATCAATTCATCATCAATTGGATGTTCTGTTCTGTTTTCCGAACGTATCGACAATTCCTCGTGCTGTTTGTTTGCAAAGTGAATGCCAAGTGAACTTGGAGCATTTTTCAATTTTCCGGCATCGTCGTCGTCGTCAGTCGTCTCCTGCACCTTGGTTTTTTTTTGCCCTGTTTTGTCGTTTCCTTTCTTATCCCATACCTGTGCAATAAACATAATTCGTGAGAATCAAGCGACAGCGAAAGAAAATAAAAGAAAAACCAGGCGGATGGAGTAAATCAAATGGCAGAGAAAAAGGTTGGGAGCGTGGGCAGATGGCGAAATGATAAATGCACAAAAATTTACCAACATCAAAATCAGGACGAGTTAGCTTCAGGTGCGCGAGGGCCTCCGGTTGCTTTGCTGCATTTTTTATTTAATTCATTTCTCTCCATGTACCTTTTGTTATTATTTGCTGCGACAGGAGCTGTGGCAAGGACACGCGTTGCTCAGCGCATTTTTTCACTCGACACGACGCTGCTGCAATTCGCTTTACATTTTCTTCCATTTCTTTTTTCTTTTTTTAATTTATTTTATTTTGTGCGACGTTTTCGTCTTGCGCTCTGCAAAAGCGTCAATTGGTAATGCAATTTATGTGCATACAAATGAGAATCGTTTTTATCCCAAAATATATATACACTATATAGTACGCTGCTAAGTATTTGCATGCAATTAAGTGGGTGCGAAATCAGTATTAACTGCGATAATGAAAACCAGATAAACATTATCATGCATTCATTAATTTATATACTCTTTAACATTAAATGTGCATTAAAAAGGCTTTTCCCGCAAATTGCCCGAAGCGTACACATTGCGTATACGCAATATGCGGTTGCATGTCATAATTGAAGTTAGTTATACGGCGATACGTTGACTGGCAGTCTGACATTGTTGCAGTCCATTAGCTTAAGACTATTCAATTATGTGCTGAGCAGATGCAAAAGTCTTTTTGCCGCTCGGAGCTGTGACAGCCGAAAAATGATAAATGCTCTTATCAAATTGATAATGAAATGTATAAAATGCTGTTAGCTTTTTAATCAAATTAAACTGTGCAGCGTCTGAAGTATGCGGACAATAAAGTTAATTAATTTACTCGCCCTGGCTTACACTCAACATGCTCGACAGCTGACTGGTTGGCTGACTGGCTGACTGGTCAGAAGTGAGGTAAAAGGAAATGTGTCTGCTGCACACAGTAAATTAAATTTCGAAGAACGTTGTTGTTGTTACTCTCTCCTGACAATGTGCAGTTAATAATACGGCCGGAGATTGTTGAAATGCTTTCATCAATTTCTGCTCAACTAAATATGCAAATCACGACTGCGATGCGATACGATTGGACTGTGAAACTGTAACACAACTCGATTATAAAATATTAATAAATTAATTTATATTCAAATTGTTATCACGACAACAACGACGACAACGACGTCGGCATTCAATGTGCGGCTGCTGTTAATGGCTTCATTTAAGATGGCCCAAGAAACTTCAAAACTTCCCTCTCTTTCGCTCGCCGCCATTTCAAATTCGTATCGAATGCGCTGTTGTCAATTTTCACGCCACAATTTATGTTAATTCTGTTGTAACCTTTTGATGCCGTTCGCGTTGAGGTTGAGGTTACAACATAAAGAGCCAGAGCGTAGGTTCATCCCGAGTGATCCCAAAAGCATCCATTAAGTACACACACACACACACAATGACTGGCAACAATCCATTAGTGGGTTACTAACGGTACCTCTCGTTGGCCTGACGCCATTTTGTGTAACAACTGCAAATCAATGCGCTGACATGTGAAAAATGGCAATGGCGCTTTTGTATGCCATGTCTATTATAATATCCCCATATTATTTTATGCATGCAACGAGTCTATGTCTATGTGTGTGTGCTTGTACATTTTGTGATTGTGTCTGCATTTTCGTAATCAAGCTCATGATAAATCGTTTGCGCAAAATTTATTGAGTTTTTGCATGACATCGCCAAGCGGCAGTGGCAACAGCAGCTGCAACAATTCAACCAATTGCTTTTCGGGGGCAACAAACGCTTTTTTTTTTTTCATTTTTCTATCCAACATGTCACAATTGGCTCTCTCTTTATGAAGCCCTATTTTCTAATTTCATTTGATATATTCTTATGTAATTAAAATACATTTTAGTAGTTTCAAGACTTATTCAATTACAATTTTGCCAATTAAGAAATTCGGCTTTTAATTGTGGCCAACATTTGCTGGCGAGGCAAAGAAATTTGAAGACGCTTTAATTGTGACTGAAGTGCACATGCGATGTGGCATGTGCTTCATTAATAATTAATGACCACAACACAGGTAAAGTGAGTGAACTGGCAAAGTAGCGAAATAGTAGCAGAAAAGCCAGTAATTAAAGAGAAGCTGTCAAAGAAATGGTAGCAAAGAAGTTACTGAAATACAGAGTACTAATAATGTCAGATTGAGTTGCCAAAAGTGCTGAATGGTTATCAATAAAATTACTTTCGAAGAACTTTAATTTAATGACTTAAGAATAATAGTAGCAGATTGAGTTGCCAAAAATGCTGAATGGTTACCAATAAAATTCTATTAAAATACTAAGTATGTTAGTGTAAATAATATTTGAATTTCGAGTTGCCAAAAGTGCTGAATTCTTATCAATAAATTTACTTTGTTGCACTAAGAATTTTATTGAAAATAATATTTTAATAACTAGCTGACAATTGCAGCAAATTGAGTTGCGTTAACTTCTGTAAATAATAGTGTAAACATTATTTTAATAATTTTAATAGTTAGTTCAACTCTATAAATTGTTGCTGGCTGTCAATAAAATTGATTAGTCTATGAAATTTATCATATGACTAGTTGACAAGTGATTTATCACCTTTCCAAAGTGGTTGCATAACTGCGTCTAACAAAACATTAAAAGTGATTTTGCATTCTCTTTACTACGAGATTTATTGCATTCTTTTGTTCACGCATCTTTGTGTGAATTTGCCTGTAATTAACAGCTTATATTATGCAATAATATCTTGAACGAAATCTGGATTTCCATATCGATTAGAGACAGACATTTCATTTGGCAAAAAATCAATTTCAAATGGAGAGCTCGAGAGAATTTAGTTTAGATTTTATTTGCTGACACGAATTGAATGGGAATTGCAAATGCAAATGCAACTAGGGCCTCCTAACGTTTAATTGCAATGACTATTTTGCTGGAATGTATTTTTATTGTGTCAGATATTCGTGCGAGTGTTGCAAGTGTTGCAAATGTTGCAGTTTGTTTGCACAGCTGTTGCACCTAGCATAAAATGCAAAGTGCTCAAATTTTTCCACGTAGTTGAGCGCAAGAAGAGAAAAAACTAATATTTGTCAAACTGTGCTTTAAATTCTTGCACCTTCCCCAAAACACAAAAAACAAAAGAGAGTAAGAGAAAGGAAGAGCTGCATTCTGTTTTAGAATGTGCTTCTATATAATTGATGAGCAAAATGGCTGCGGATATTGCAATGCTGCCTTTTGTCTGCAGACGCACGGCAAGCCACAGAAATGTTGCAGGTTTGTAAATTTGTAAATTTGTAAATTCGTAAGTTTTGTGCTTGAATTTTGCAGTTTTTGCATTCGGTATTTGTTTTGTGCAGAAGGTATGTCTGTCTGGAGGATGATTGATGAACTATTCAATTTGCGTAAGAATGCAAAAGCTAGTCAATTTTTTAATTGAGTTCGAAAATAACTTGAATAGTAAAATATCTTCGAGATGCATTTCAAACGGCCGCTGCTAATGCGTTGCATTTTGATGTTAAATAAATATTTGCATTGTGGGCATTCGGCCTTTAAAAAATCATTGCAATGCATCAACACTTCTCGACTCGGCAGCAAAAGTTAAATATTTACGTGCGTGTGCAAAATGTCGATTATGTGAGAATCAGGTGTCAGGTGTAAATTGGTTGACAATATCATCAAAGTTAATAAAATAGAAAAACAAATAAATAAAAGTTGAAGTGGACTCGAAATTGATGTTATGAACCTGAGTAAATTTACAGCAAAGTATTTAGGTTGGATGCGTTTAATTAAAACCAGTTCGCAAGTTGCGAATTAACTTATGCTGAGCAATTAAAGTGTCAACTAAAAGAGAACTTGAACATATAGTACGAGTATAGGGTAAACACACTCGGAACGAGGATTGTTGATAGCAACAACAGTCAGGCCACAAGCAGGCCGCCAAGCCTCTGAATGGTCGTCAATAAAGTTTGAAATTATGAGAGCCCCGAGAGAGCGAGACTAGAGAATGGCCAAAAAGAGGGATAGGGTTATTACGGTTGATGTTCCAACTGCTTTATGTCCACTTTGGCCACTCGACTGACGGACTGACCGAATGACTATTCTGTGCTCTTGTCTGCTCTGCTAGCATTTCCGTTTTGTGCAATTTATGACAGAGAGAGAGAGACTGAGTTGGTTGGAAATTATTTTGAAATATTGCAGACAAAAGCTGATGCCGGAGAAGAACTTTGTATAAATATGAATGAAAAACTATTAGTTGCATTTGTCTGTGTGCGCTTAATCTATGGCCTCTGCTCCACATATATCTGTTTTTTTGGGGTGACATTTCTGACAACTTGCAAAATGCCTGTGATGGGAGGAGAGCACCCAAGTGGGCTTAGCAAGGTGATTCACAGATCCACAGATCCACAGGTCAGCAGCAGACCTGCAAACCAGCAACCCAACCAGCCGAGCTGGCAGATATTCATGCGAGACTTTTGTGTAGTGGCCTTTGTGGTGTTGTTGGCCAGCTCCACAGGCCGGAAATGTAACGAGCTCTGCCCCTTTGTATTGAGCCTAAATACGTGAAAATAACTATACAGACAGAGATGGGGATAGAAATAGGGAAAGAGATGGAGATAGTGCCTATATATAGCAGCCTGCAGCATCAGTTCATTGTGTTTTGTTCGCTTGTCGCGTTCTGCTTCATGTTTTGTTCGAATTACAAAACAACATCAGGCCACGCCCTTGGAATTAGAAAATTATGCTGGAAGCAAACTTACCTCTGAATGTGACAAGGACTAATCAAAATTAAATATAAACTAGAAATTTAAAATTGTCTGCAACTAATTAACTATTTATTGCATTTATTATATTCAAAGTAAATGAATAGAAACTTAAGCTATTTATTACATTAAATATATATTATAAAGATTTACAATTGATTGATTGACATTTTTATGTTTAATATTACTTATCCAATAAGTAAAAATAATCTATAAATAAGTCAAAATATCTATAAAAATATATCAATATAAACAGTAAATTTTAAATGGCCTTTAATGAATAGAAAATATTTATTTTATTTGGATTAAATTAATTCAAACTTTTTATTATAAATCAGAAAAACGTATCGAAATTTACAATTTGTGTCTGAAAAACTTCTAAAAAAACTTTTAAAAATAAATAAATAATAATTAAATATAAATTGTCAATTTTTAATTTCCTCAAATTAAAGAAACTATTTCTTTTTTTTTACATTCAAATTAAAAGAGTGATTGAATTAAATTAACATAAATCTTTGAGATGACTTGAAATGTGCAGTTTATGTCTGAATTATTTATTCTGTAAGTTAAAATAATTAGTTGAAAATTTCGAAAAATCTTTAAAAATAATTGTTGTAAAAAATTACCATATTTTCTTGTCCCCTTGTCTACAATACTATGGTAAATAGTCTTTAGCTGTCAGAGCTGTCTCTGGCTGTCGGAGCACAACTTCATTGCGGTGCTTTGGGCATATTTACAGTGCCAGGGTATGGCAAAAACAATTGACATCTCTGGCGTTGTTACCGAAAATATTTGCCAGCTGAAAAACCATTCGCCATTGGCCATTGTCAACACGTTTTTTGGCCCCCAAACCATCTTTAACTGGCAAATACAATGCCTGAATATTTGTTCAGTTGACGCTGCTGTTCAGTTCTGTTCTGTTCAGTTGTTGCTGTTGTCGTTGTTGTTTTTCCATTTGGTAATCAGGTTCAGGTTTGTTTTTTACGCCTTTTGCTATCCGCCTTTTCTACATGCCTTTTGTATTGTTCACTCTCTGCATGAGCGAAAAAATGTTTGGATGGCAAAAATTCTTTAAAGCCTTTGCCGACTTTTTGCTCGTTGCCTTGAGCGTGACAATCATGTGTGACTCTGAGTGTGAGTGTATTCATGAGTGCCCCATAAATTAGCATCAAGTGTTATGGCGCTTGAATCGCTTTAAATGTGGCTGATTTACTATTGCTTTCTTTTATGGCCTTTATCGGAGTTGGTTTCGGTTCGTAGAGAGCTTACGATAGTTCCATGCCATCAACATTATTGACATTAAGTTTAGTTTTATTAGACTGCCAACTTGCACACAAACATTAACTTTAATTTATTGCCAATTAATTGTCTCTTTCAGAACTTTGTGGTTGCAATTGAGCATAAGTTGGGGATTTGTTACTGAAGTGGGGAAACTCAGCATTATAAAGTGCAAATCATTAAATTGTATTAAATGGGATTTATATATATATTTAGGGCAAAAATTTCGATATTCATTTTGTAAGTTTTGTTTTATTTATATAGCATTTAGGAACATGTTTAATGGTTAGAGTTTATTTTAAAGGATACCTCATAATATTAAATATTTTGTATGAAATGCGAGTTGATATTTAGAAACAAATATCAGATGTAATTTTCACAGACTTTGTCTTGTTCTTATGATATTGAGCAATAGATCTTTCATTGTCTTATTTAAGGATTATCACAGAGCATTTATTTATTTAAAAAAAGGCTAATTTAAGATGTTATTTGCTCGAACTATTTTCTATATCTTTAAGGAATATACTCATTAAATTTGTCAAAAATTGTTATTGCTATTTTAAGATTATTTTTAGATGTTATTTTCTGCAACTTTGTTTTGTTGTTATGCTATTTAGGAATATATCTGTTACTGCAAACTCTACTCTTACATAGTAAAATGGGAATTATTATTTTTTGGCCAGTTGTACATATAATTTCGGCAACTTTGTTTTGTTTTTATGCTATTTATGAATACACTTGTTAGTGTTTATTTTCAGCGATAAGGCAGTTTATTTAATCGAGTGAATTGCTCGCTTTGGGAGCTGCCCATGTGAATCTGAGTAGCGCAATTTTAAAGTACTTATCTTTAAGCATGAATGGCTACATTTCTTTGATTGTCTGTCTATGCAGCGCTGTGGCATGGTCGGTCTGTCATCAGTATTCATATTTCACTTATTGTTGTTATTACTGCCGCTCACTTCATATACAAAAAAAATAAAGAAAGAAATAAACATGGCTTCCAAAAAAAATGAAATAAAAATAAAAATAAAGCAAGCGAAAAAGGAAAGAAAGAAAATATATACATTCATACACATGGTATATTTGTTGCCTTATTAAAATTCCATGCAAATGCGCTTATGTGGCCCTGCGGCCCAGCGCACCCAAAGTGGGCGTATGTCTGCAGTGCCCACGCCCCCTCTCCGCCCCCCTCTGTGCTGCCCTGGCCGCCTGGCCGCCCTTAATGTCGGCCACTTGGAGCCGGGACACGCGCACGCCCTAAAATCCTCAACATGCTCATCAGCCCGGCCATACAATTCTGAAACACTTTGCAACCCAGCCACGATACGACGATGACGATGTGTGTGTGTGTGTGCTGAGTGTGTGTGTGTGTGCTGAGTGTGTGTGTGGGTTGAGTTTGCGGCAACAATTGTTTCGCTGGTGGAATTGCGCAAAAAGTGAAAACCTAACCAAAAGTTATTTCATATGCGACGCAGGGCAGCAGGAAGGACGCCGGCTCACAGGACTCGTACAACAATTGCAATGTGGGCGACTCAAGAGACACACACAGAAAGAGAGAGAGAGAGAGATAGAGAGAGTGGGAGGGAGATGGGTAGAGTGTGGGAGCGTTGCGCGTGTTAAGCATATTTAGTTCATTT
Organism: Drosophila formosana; assembly: GCA_035045625.1. Taxonomy (NCBI): domain Eukaryota; kingdom Metazoa; phylum Arthropoda; class Insecta; order Diptera; family Drosophilidae; genus Drosophila; species Drosophila formosana. The sequence continues at coordinate 1,668,650 of JAWNOW010000814.1, read as the reverse complement.
ATTTCAAATTAGATTTTTAAGCGACAACAGGACGCAGGCAGAATGTGCGACGACGACGAGTGTCAGCGCTGATAAGCGAAGGACATTCGCTCACCAGCTTTCTAGCCAAGTTTGGCACAAGGAATTGCCAATTCAATGGCCTGGGTCGCTTTATGTTTCTTTCTATTTTTTTTTTTGTGAAATTATGCAGCATTTATTTTTGTACCCCGAGTTTGTTCACGCGGCATATATTTTTCCATTTGCTGATTAAAGCGCCCATGACAAGGGTGTTTTATTTTTTGCTGGCTCTCTCTCTTTCCCCCCTTCTCTCAGAAAAAAGGGTTAAAATAACACCAACTGTTTGATGTGGGCTTGTTCTGGTCTCAGTCTGCTGTTGTGTGAGTTTGGGCCACTTGCCTGCTTGGTTCATTAAGTTATTTGTTTGAGCACAAAGCATGTGATCCATCCGAAATGGCTAATGAAATGTGTATTAAGTATGCACCGTTGTGTTGACCATTCCTGCCTCGCAGGATATCCTCGCAGTTGTGCCCCCAATATCCTCCTGCTCTCTGTTGACCTTGTGTAGCAAAAGTTGTGGTTGTTATTATTGACATTTTTGAAATTGTTGTGCAAGTTTTAAGGTCATTTATGTCAAATATTTATATTACATTTATGCTTTATTAATGCCAACGACACGTTAGACACATTCATATATTGAATGGAAACGATTTGCTCGTAAATAATGCAGATTGTAAACCTAATCAAATTTGTTGGACAGCAATGAGCTTGAAAAGCGACTTGGCAGATTCAAATGTGGCAATCAGTTAAAAGCAAATGCTTAAACTTTATTTGTATGTGATAAACATGATATAAGCGTAATCAGGCGACGAAATAAAATATAAAATATGAGAAATAAATATGATTGTGATAAAAACTTAGAATTCAAATTTAATGCAAATTTAGTTAAGCTAAAATATATTAACTTTGATGATGAAATTAATTGGTGAGAACTTGAATTGAATTTATAATTTATTTATGAGCTCATTAAAATTGTTTCTTGAAAAGGAAAATTTTTGGTAATTTTTTTAAGGTAATGAAGAATATTTACATAAAGATGAATCTCCCTTTGAAAATATATAAAAATACGAATTCTACTTTTAACGTGCCTTTACTTTTGACTAATAGACAGAGAATATAGTTTATTTTATGGGAAATCTAGAAAGTCTGATCTATAGTTAATTATTCCTTTGAAAAAATATAACTTGCAAAGTAAAATAATTCGCAATGCTTTGACACCAGTTTGATAAGTTTAATTGCGAAGTGCAAGCTTAAAGTCAGCGGTGTTGACTGAGCCACATCTGAGATGGACTTTATTTAGAAACTTTATTAAATTTTATTGATAGCGTAGAAAATAAAATGTATCTTATAAAAAACAACAAGTAACAAAATCTATAGTTTCAATCTGCCTTTGAAAAAATAGTTGCAATTTATATTATTAAAATTAGTAGAGTAAAGTCATCAAAAAATCAAACTGGAGTCTGATAAGTTTGATTGCGAAGTGCAAGCTTAAGGTCAGCGGTGTTGACTGTGCCACATCTGAGATCTACTTTCATTATGCAAACAGCGTGGAATGTTTGCTGCCCTTAGCCGCTTAAAGCTTTCACCAGATGCAGATATAAACAAGAAGTATTGGCCGATTGGCAGCTTGGCAGCGATGTCAACTCCGCCCCAGCGACATTGACAACGACATCGACATCAACAGGGACATCGACATCGACGTCCCAGAATCGAGACAGAGGCTATCACAATGTGTCCAGCAGCTAACTACAGCAAACATTGCACGTTGTGCGCAGTTTGTGTTCAATCTAGTAAAGTAAACGGGCAACGAGGGCAGGGGGAGTGGCAAGAGGGGCAGCTGTAAGTACCGCAAGCCAAATGCCAAAGATGTTGAGCTAAAAGAGCGACAGCACAAACAGTGTAGCACAGTGTAGTAGAGTGTACAGCAGTGTAGTGTAGTGTAGAAGGAGCGTGGCATAATGTCGAGGAGACAGAAGAATGCTGCTGAACAAGCAAAAATTTTATGACATTGCGAACAAGTGATGAGTATGAGTGTCCAGAGGGGCGTGGCGAGGCGAGGCGGCAACTGAAAAACGCAAACACAATTATAACAAGTGCGGGCAAATGGAAAGAGAGAGAGAGAGAAAAAATTACAACCGAGCCGACAGTGCTGCGGATATAACGGCATGAATGGACGGCGAGGACAGGCGGCAGGAAGCGTGTGTTGCAGGGGCACAGTGTTGACCAACAATGTTGGTCACAACACACACACACACACACACACACACATACTGTTGGAGGGCAGCAAGTGGCCTCGGCACACACACACACACACAACCACTAACAAGAACTAATATTTGACAGCTGCCTCTCTGGCTTCATTCCCCATTTTTTTTTTCGTTGTTGTTGTGTTGCTGGTCTGGGGTCTCGACAGACTCGACGTCGCATAAATGTCGGACGGGCCTTGCGCTCGGCGTTCAACGACTTTTGGCTGATTTCGTAAAAGGCCAACAGAGCGAAAGCAACAGCAACAGCAACAGCAAAAAAAAAAACAAAGCCCCAACAGCAGCAAAAAAAAGTAGAGGAAAAGTTCCAACTTCACCGGCAACAAAAGTCAAGTAGCCAGCAACGAAAAATAAATATAAAATTGTTTTTAACAAAAAAATGCCATGCACAACACATGCTGCTCATTTCGTTGGAAAATTTTTTATGAAAACAAAGCTGAAGCCGAAGGAGCAGAAAGAGGAGCAAGGGGCTTGGGACAGGGGCGTGGCAAGCACAACACTTCAGCTTCAGTTGCTGCGTTGAGCAAAAACCAAACAAATTTAAGTGCTTGCCAAAAAAACAAAAAAGAAGTGAGATAAAAAGTGAGGCAAGCGAGTAAAGAGATAAGAGCGAGATATGAATGCGAGTCAGGTAGACGTTATACAGGTGTGTGTGTGGCACACAAATATGTTGCAGACTTTTAGGCGCATGTGGCAGCATCGAAATTCGAGAGCGGCAAGAACGAAATGCAGATGGCAGCAGTTTATGGCAAGCGTCTGATTTCGCCAATATTCAAATTTAATTAGAAAAACGAGGGAAGTATTTGAATGTGCTCAAATAATTTTTAATTTTGTTTTATAAATTACATTAGAATTTATTAATTAAGTGTAGATTCCGCTATTTGCATCTTAACAGCAACATTATTCAAGACTACAAATACAGCCGAATCCCATACTTAAATAATATTTTAAAATATAATTGCAATAATATTTAATTGTTTGTCGTGCATATTTTTGAAAACAATCTTCAGAAAACCTGTCCATAATATATTAAATTAAAATGTGTGTTAAATCAGAGGATTAAATCAATAATTTAGCATAATTAAGCATTATTTAGTATTAGGGTTTAGGTTGATAATCCTCATAAGGAGATGGCCTCAATAGTATGTTGTTTAAAACCAAAAATACTGTATAGATTCTTCATTAATAAATATAATAATAATTCTAAAAATCATGCCAAACTTAACTGCATCATTTTGTTAAAATTCTGTCTGCAATATTAGTATAGATTCTTCACTTATGAATATAAAAATAATTATAATAATCATGTCAAACTTAATTGTATTATTATCTTAAACTTTAGTCTGCAATATTAGTTTTCTTTGCCACTCTAAGATTGATAGCTGCGCATTTTCACTTACTTATCTTTGTTTGATTCTCTGTTTTAGTTTTGCAGTTCATATTTAATCATGACTTATTGTTGGATTCGGCTAATAAACGCCATGCAGTTCATGCAATTAAGTGGCAAAAAGTTTTGGCACTGCGCATTTCGAATCGTATTCCGATGCTAAATCTGATTCCGATGCAGCTGTTGATGCTGATTGCATAGCAGAAACTTAATTAAGTCGCTGCGCTGGGAGAAGTGCTGAGCAACTTTAATAGTTTTACACGCTAACCCAGTTTTTGGTTGCCCTTAGGGGTGAAAGAGAGAAAGTAACAGAGAGAGAGAGAGAGAGAGAAGTGCATTTTTGAAAAATAGCAAAACTTGATTAGCGATTTCAGTGTGTGTGTGCGGTGTGTGTGTGGCACATGCCACTCAACTTTAGTATGACGTTGCAGCTGCAAATTTGCACACAGCTGAGCTGCAGCGCAAAAAGTTCGCTCGCTTTTGGTTTTGTTTTTTTTTTTTGTTTTTTTGGCCAAAATGTGTGCTGGGAAAAAGCAAAGCTAATCTGGCTCTAACTCGCAAAGCATCATGGGTGTGACTCTGGCTGCTGAACCGAGGCCACCTGGGCAGCAGCTGGCTTCAACTTCGACTGCAGCTTCAGTTGCGCATTCATCACGCAATGCAAGAGAAACAGCGAGAGAGAAACAGAGAGAGAGAGAGAGAGAGAGAGAAAAGTTTTGTGTCCCAGAGTCCCAGTTCACTTATCCATTTTGCTGCAGCCCAACGAATAATGTTGCGCCTGCAATCGCAAGTCCCAGCAGCTATGAGAAGCAAAAGTTGGCTGGCAGGACTTTCATTGAAAATCCCCATACGTATTTGCAATTTGTCGGTGGCAGAAATGCTGGGGCGCGATAGCGTGATTGAATGGATCGCCAGACCCTGTTTGTGTGTGTGTGTGTGGCATAATGAGAGTTATTGCTAATGCATGCCCCAAGCAGACTCCTGCTGACTTTTGGCCAGCGACCCGAACCCTCAGCTTGATAGATGACCACGGTCAGCGGCTGTCTGTGCTGCATGCTGCCGCTGCCGTTGCCGTTGCAAGCTTCTAATGAAATTCTCCAAACGAAACATAAAACTTCCGCTTGCGAACTCAGACTATTTGCATAGCCATCAGTTGGAGTTCCGTGAATGGGATTTTCAGCCACTTTGTCTAGGTGAAAGTTGAATCAATATTTTACTTTTATTTCCAATTTCTTCGCATCTCGTTTTTGGGGGTGAAATCGATGTTGCTTGGCTTTTAATTTATTTAATGGTCAACTCCTTTATATTGCATGAGCACAAAAGGTCAGGCACTATATCATTGTCGGGGGTAGTTCTGCCAATCGCTTTTCTCGCTTGATGAAGGTTGTGCGTATACGTGATATGCGTTAAGCAGCTGTTGTGTCAATTTGCCATTTGATTTTTACACATTTCACTAATCAATTTTGACAGCCTGCAATGTAAGCCGTGAATTATTCGCTTAATCCATAACAACACAACAAATATAAAAAAATATGTATAGCTATTGAAATAATGTTGCTGTCATTATTCATTATTAAAGTAAACTATTAAAATTACGCGCTCAAACTGAATTTATTTGTTTACAAAATTGTAGCACGATTATCAGAAATTATCGGACATTAACTTTTATTCGCACAAGCCGGCCGCAGAATTGTCAACAGAGATTTCGCTCTGTGTTTTTTTTAGCGATAGTGGGCATTATTTTTTATTGGTTCAACTTGCCTAGCCATTTATATTGGATATTTTATGTGCAGCCGCTTAGCCGGCACGCATACAAATAAATAACCCCAGCCGAGATGGAGAAAGAGGAAAAGACAAGACAGCTCTTTTGGCTTTGGTGTTTATCAGAGCAGGTCCAGAGCAGACTTCACTTTGGTTGAATTGCCGCTGAATTCACACAACATCATTTATATTCAACTTGTTTTCGAGGCGTCTGCAAAACTTTGAGAACGGCACACACACACACACACACACACACACACAATTGATGTGTGTGTGTTTGCGACTTGTTGTGGCAGCCATTTTGTGTGTGTGTGTTGCACGCTTCAGTTGAACGCACAAGCAAATGTTGTTGCTCAATCGAAAGTATCAAATTGCCCACAATAACACTTAAATCCGACATCTAAGCTGAAGTCAACTCAAGGAAGAGTTTCCACCTCGTCTACGAGGCAGACGGGGCAAGAAATGGATGCGAAGATGCTCATCGCAGCTATAATAAAAATGTTGAGTCTATGGCAGCACAAAATACAAATTCATGTGAGAAAACTAGCAAAGTGCGGAACAAACTGACTGTGGATAAACGCTCTAATCAACAACACAAAATAATCGCCAAGAGAAACTCATTTGGTACAAATAAATACGGAATTTAAGCTGAGAATTTCGCAGAATTTGTATTTATGCTTTAAATTTAAAAAGAGAATGTACTTAAATAAAAAAATCAACCTCACAAATAATAGACAAGAGTTAGTGAAAATAAATACTGAATTTGAGATTTATATTTTACAAAACGTATATTTGAAATAAGCAGCATGTTTTTAAAATGTTCATTACATTGAAAGTGTTTATAAATATGTTAATTAGACAAAGGAGCTATTTAACAACACAACATAATAGACAGAGTGAGTTTCCAGAATTAATATTTCAAACAAACTGCTCTCTATTACATTTTTATATCAAAATTTGAATTCGAAAAGCAGTAATCAATCACACAATGTTATAGACAATGTAGTTCATATGAATACTGAATGCTCTTGTAAAGTTTCGTCGAAATTTGAAATATTTATTAACATTTTAATTAGATGAACAACACAAAATAATTGACAATGTTGCAAATAAAAATGTTGCAAAAATACAATTTAAGAACATTTATTTTCGATAATATGAAGCACTCTTAAAATGTTCTTTATATTTTGAATAATTTAAATTTCTGTGAATTAAATTTTCTCCATATTTTAAATATTTAAAATCAGCGACTCAATGACAAATACAATTTTAAAATTTATTTTTTATGATATGCGACACTCTTTTATGTTTTAAATATTTCTACAAATTTAAATCATAGACAGCTTAATGTGGCAATTTTTTCTGACTACATGTACTATTCAGCGTATTGTTTTTATTATTTTACTGCCAACAGTTGCCAACTGCACACACACTCACACACCTAAACACACACACTCACACACACACCTCATTCAGTGCTCAGCTCAGCTCCTTCGTTAGCCATTTTATGCTTTGGCCATTAGAAAGCATAAAAAAAGAAGTGTAGAGGAAAAGTTTACAGTTTGCTGCTGTTCTCATTTCTCACACTCTGCCGCATCGTTGCGTCTTTCTATATTTTCTAGCAGTAATTTTTTCCTGTTTTTTTTGTTTGCTATATATTTTTGCTGGCTCTAGTTTTTTTTCACAGTTACTTCTGTGATTCACAATGTTTTGCTGCCGCATCTGCAACAGCAAAAATATTGTAAATATTTTGCAACTTATTGTGCACAAGTTTCTTGTTGATTTCTTGTTTTTCTCTCTGTTTCTGTTTCTGTTTCTGTTTCTATCGCAGCACGTTTAATATTTATTTCATGTTTTAATATTTGACACGATTGTACAACAGTTGCGTTCTGTGTTTGCGGCGGCATCCTGCCTCGCATCCTGCCTCGTCCGCGAAACTTTCTGCTGTTCGTCATTTTGCGATTGAGATTTGTTGTTCGGCGAAGCAATACATTTGTTATTGAATAAGTTGACAGCAGTTGGCTGGAAGTTGTCTGGCCGTCAAGTAAACGACACTTTCAGCCAAAGGTTGAGCATTTAAAATGTACATTTATATCGCAGCCAGAAGTAATTGTTCGAACTTTGTTCCGCAAAAGACTTTTGCATTTTAAAAGAGACAACAAAATGCCATGCCATGTTTTTTAAATTGTGTGCAACTAGTTTTTCCTCGATCTACTTTTTTGATTATGATTCGATTTCGACTTGTCATCCTGCAATGTTTATGAAGACTCATGTTTGCTGCCCCTTCTGGTTTGTTAGCGCAGTATTGTGGCCAGAATTCAATGCAACGGCACACGCTGGCCATCAAATCAGCGTGGCATGCCGCAAAGTATGCAATTTAGGAAATGCTCTCGAAATATTTTCGGTGGTAACTTTGGATGCAGCAACGACACGAACTGATTTATAAAGTTTACAAATGCGTGGCAAAAACGCCGTGACTTGACTTGACTTGACTCGACTTGTCTTGACTCACTGACAAACTGGGAAACGAGAAGCTGCGCTGCGTTTGCTGGGGCTGAAAAACGTTTGCCACTTAACACGTACGCCGCATATTTTGCCACGCCCTCTTCGCCCATCGCAGCTGCGCCACTGCTTTTTGTTTTAGAGTTCAGCATTTTTTGCTGATTTGGCAGCTTTCCAAAAAGCTGAAAGCCAGAGAGACCCGCAGAGCTGAATTTATACGCCGCACACACACACACACAAATACACACAGACCGAAGATGCCTCGCCATCCATGTGCTTTGTTTGGCTGATCCTTGAATAATCAACAACAGCAGCCAGCAAGACAGTCAGCACAGCAGCAAAAAAAAAAAAAAATGACTCGAGCGTAGCCAACGTACGTTGTTCAAATATTAATGTTGACCCTCGACTGCTCGTTAGCCTGGCCAAGCAAACTTGCCTCTCAATGGGTGTGTGTGTGTGTGTTGCAAGTGCACACAGTTGCCCCAAACGCATCTGTTGTGGCAGCATCTGTGTGTGCTGTGTTTATGCTGCAAGCTGGCCGCAGCAGTTAGTCATCAGGATCGCAGTGCTGCACTCAGCTTGGCTTCTTTGCGCTTCAAATCAGGCTAAGCAGCCTAATCAAAGCCCAACAAGCCAGCGAGCCAACAAGCGAGCCCCGACCATGTCCCCCAACTGGAAACGAGGCCAACTCAGCAGGCTCTTGGCAGTTGGCAGTTCGTGACATGCTCATAAGTCTAAAAGGCTGCAGCTCTGACTCTGACTCTGACTCGGACTCTTCTCTGCTCTGCTCTGCTCTGCTGTTGAGGGATTTGCATCAGCACTGCACTAATTGTGCTTTATAGCGCCAGCAATGTGAAAGCGACACTAACATGCTGCTGCTGCCAACAGCTTAAAACAAAAAAATAAATTTAAGAAAAATATATAATATTCCATATTTTAAAGAATTTTTAACTACAACTCTTTCAAAGGGAAATACGGAGAAGTTCTTGATGTATTTAAAATGTTGTTGCCAGCAGCTTAACATAATGTTTATTTTTTATGGTAACATATTTCGACTGTAAACCAAAATACAGTCATTTTTTGTAAATAATTTAGTGTAGCATTTTTTGTTTTTATTTAATTTTTCAGTACTATTAAAGCAATTAAATGTGATTTAAAATTTTAATTAATTAATTTTGCACACCGTAGAATTTTACAATATTCGAGAATTGTATTTGTCGTTCTATTTTAATTTCTGTTGAATACGAAGTTCAGTTCAAAGATTCCAGGCGAATGTAAAACAAGGTCGTCTATTCACATTAAATATCGGAATTGATCTTCTTAATGTTTATTTAAATTATCCGTGCTTTGCAAATGATAATGTTAATGCACTACTTATATTGTTACTCGAGGCAAATGCTGTTATTCAGAACATTTCTATTATGGTTTGTATATTACAAAATAAATGTAAATGAGACACATTTATTTTGTAATATACAAACCAATAAATGCCAGTATTGGATAATCTTAAGATTAACAATCTTACACATATTTATAAATAATTTTATAAAATTACATTTTGTTTTAAATCGAATTAAAAATGTCTTTCAAATTATATTCTGAAATTGACAGCAGCATAAAAGAATACTATGAAAACGAATAGTTACTTTGTTACAGTTTGCTGCTGTGAATAATTCTATAAATATTTCAAAATCGTCTTCGTTTTTCCTTTCCAATATTTACTCATTAAAATTGCATTTAGTTAATTGTAAATAATATTCTGCCGTTGACAGCGGCTCAGCGGCATAAAAGAATACGAAGAAAACAGACGGCAGACAAATTACAAATGCTGCTCACTCCAGCGTTATTATTATTGAGACAACAAGCATTTGAAAGCCGCTTAATATGATTGCGTAATCAAAGTAATTCGAATTCGACGAATGGCAATTGAAAATTTATTACTTGTGTCGTATTTGAGCAGAAAATTAGCCATTACAACGTGCAAGACAAAGGCGAAACATTAAATTGTATGTAAATGTTTATGGAAAGCCGCTCAAACGAAACAAATATGCTCAATATATATCTGCGATACATTTTGGGCATTTCATTAATTCGTAATCGCCCGTGGCGAAGCTTAAGTTAAGTTTTGTGCTACGCAATTTATTAACAATTGCAATTCTAATCAAATTTACTATGCTCTTATCGTTGCAGGTATGTGTGTAAATAAATGTCAAATGAAATCCGAAATGCACAATCAATTCGATGGCGGGCCCCACAAATTGAGTAAGAAATTAAATTAGAAGCCAACACAAACACAGGCACAAGCACACAGCTTGGCCTCTTCAATAGGTTGGCTAATAAGAAATGCCATTGTTACAACTTTAATTAATGGCCATTAAGCAGCAAATGCTCTGCCATTTTATACGGCCATAGACGGGCTGGCGACTCTGCTCGAGACACGGACACGAATACGGACACGGACACGGAACTCGAACCGCATCCGGGCAAATTATACGGCAAAGGCAGACGTAGATGAAGAGAGGGAGAGTCAGGGAGTGGAAGCCAATTGCGGGGCTATTTACGAGGGGACAAATGTGGGCGAGGGTCGCTTTCTGCTTTAATAAGCAATTTTTAATTTGCAATTACTCGAGAGCAAGTGAGGAAAAGTGCAGGGAAATTATTTTTAATGAGAATGCGCATGCAAACATATTACGCATACGAGGCGTTGCACAAACATGCTGCCAATGCCGATTGCACTGGCCGCAAATGCCAATCAATGAGCGCACGCACACATAGACAACGACACACACATACACACACACACATAGTCTGCTTGCCTGGCATATTCATGCATAAGTTTAATAACTTTGCTTATTGCGCTGCCGCCGGCAAACGGCAAACACAATAGTTGCCTCCCCCCGCCCCTCGACATTGCCACGCCCCCTCGTTGGAAACGTCATTGCTGTTAAGTCGACGAGATGGTCATTAGGGAGCTTTGGCTGCATGTTAATCACATTACCGCAAAACGTTATAATGCTCGGAGTTTGAATGCATCGCAACTTCGACGCGCTTGCATCTCCTCCAAGTAACAATAACAATTATTTTGACCACACTCACACACACACACATAGACATCGATGATGATGATGATGTCGATGATGATGATGTGGATGTGTCCCATTGAAATAGTAAACCGCAATTTGGCTGCCAACTATAGTTGCAAGTGCAAACAGAAACAGAAACCCGGCTCGAGGTTCAGTTTCCAACTGCACACAGATACACACACACACACAGCAGAGGGCCAATAAGAGGTGGGTGAAGGGGGGGAACAAGGGGGCATAATGTTGCTGTAAGCCGCCTCGTGCAGCGCACAATAACAACAATGCCGCAGCAGAGCGGCAACATAATCAAAGTCTCAGCTAACCCTCGAATTTTCGACAGCCTTTCCCCAAAGGCCGAAACTTTTTCGCTTCTCTCTCGTTGCGTTGTGCGGGGGCGTTGGCGCTGGGGCTGCGTTTAGTTTGATCTGAAACACACACACACACACACGCACGCACACACGCACACACACACACACAGAGAGGCATTCTCATAATTGTCGGAAAGTTACATTTCCTGTGTGTATCGGCGCATGCACTGAGCGAAAAAAATGTAGTCATTGTAGAGGAATCATTTTTTAGGTAACTCATTGTTTCAATCTCATTTTTGGTCTACTGACACTTAACCCTAAAGCTTTTATTTTATTAGGGAAAATTATTAGAATTTGCCCAATGGTAACAAACATATATATTTAATTATCCTTTATTACCATCTCTCGATGCAATCTAAAATGTCCTTAAAATTAAACTAATACTTTAGAGTTAAAGGCCAGCTCTTCGTAAATAAAAAATAGATAATAAAAAAACAAAATTCATAATGAAATAAAAACTAGGAAGGGTATTAAGGGGTTTTGAATAACAATGTTCCATAAACATATAAATGTCTTAATTTTACAGTACCAGTAAGCTGTAATAAAATACAAATATACTACAAACTGAGCTGTATATGAAATATTTAAAGCGAAAGTTTGCCTGCTTTCTATTATGCTAATAATAATTTCATGAAAAAAAATCCTTTGACCATAAACATTATTTTACAAAATGTGATTAGACATAACGTTAGCAAGAGAGTAAAATGTTATTCTAGTAATATATCAAACAAAAATGAAAGTTTTTTTAAATTACATTTATTTGAAAACTCTATAAGAATAAAGATATAATAATTTGCCCATACGGCATAACTAAAACAACTACTATATAATTATCAACAATAATTCAAATATAGAGAAGACTCTTGTTTCCTGTCTAATACAGTTTTATTTTAACTATACAGTAATTTCATATTCGCCTATCGAGTAACTTTGCTGAGTTGTCAGATATTTTGCAGTCTTATGCTTTCCAAAAGTCTGCTAATAAACTCAGCTTTGTGTTGATTATCATTGATTTAAAATTGCTGTGTGCCAACACAAACAGCAGCAAAACAAATCTAGCAAGTATAGCATAAATATTTACAGCCAATAAGCAATCTTTATATGTGCCATACAAATATCATAATTCTGGTTATTGATTGCATAATTCGAGTCAATATCTCAAGTAGTTTTCAGCGCTCTCTGTGCTGGCAATGATGTCATGAGCGAAGCAGACAAAACTCCTTCCGTCGCATTCGTTATGCTAATCGATATGAAGTGCTAAGGACATTTAAGTACAAGTTTTTCTCAGCGTGTAACACGTACGAATGTTGAGTCGTCTGTCTGTCTGTCTGTCCGATGTCCTTTGTCTCGTGTCTCGTGTCTCAGTCTCAATGAAGTAGCAAAACATCAAAATCGATCGATACAAATTACAAAAGCAACGTCAGCAGCTTTCAGTTCCCTTTCGAGGGATGCTGCTCGTCCTTTCGATAGTCCTGCTGCTGCTGCTGTTGCTGTTGGTGGTGCGGTGGTGGTGGTGGTTATCCCACAATTCCAGTCACTTGGGGCATGAACTCATCCCCCTGCGATGCTGCTGCTGCTGCAGCATAGTTCCGCATTGATGACGCCGCCTGCCACTTTATTCCACAGTTCGTTCGGGTTTTTGGCCTCCTCTCAGAGTGTCCTTTGTGTTCTGTGTTCTGTGTTCTGCTTCCACTTCAATCATAACTGTGTTCAATTGTTGTTTTTATTACCGCATTTCTTTCACCTTGCGACAGACAGAGACAGAGTGAGCAAAATTGGTTGGCTCTTTGCCGTCCTGCAGCTTATCTGAGCTGTTGTTGCCCACCTCAGCACACATTTTCCCATTCATTTCCTTGCCGATTTTCCGCATGAGCGACAACAGCTCAGCTCTTACGCTCGCATGTGAGCTCAACAATTGCGCATAATATAAATTAATAATGCAACAATTGCATTTTGTTATGCTCGTTCTCTCTCGCTCTCGCTGTCGCTCTGCTGATTTCATTAAATATTTGTGGCCGCTCTCGGCGGTATCAGTGTTTTTGTGAAATTGTTTTGCCAACAGCATCGAAAGGATGCGGCACATTTCATGCTTTTATTGCGCTTGTCCCTTTTCCTTTTATGACATGACCCAGTCATAGACATGGTCAATGGGCAATGGCCAATGGCCAATGGCCAAGAAGGCGTTGCCACAATCAAATGCATTTGCCATTCCGCACACCGACCACGCATCCTGCGCCACATTTCCCTTGAACATTTTACGAGCGTGTTACAACTCCAGACGTACGAGAACGATTCGATTTTATGCTCCACTCTCAGGTTGTTGTTGTTGTTGTTGTTTGTTTTAGCAGCATGCTGGAACGTGTTGGGCTTTTTAATTTGCAACACTCTTGCAACACACACACATCGTGTAGTAATGTAATTATGACCTTCTGACATGGCTGGAATTTCCTTTTGATCTGCCATTCGGTTTATGGCCAATGCTCAAACATAACTAATTAAAACGCAGCCTTGTTTTGCTCAGTGTAGAGACACAGATTCAAACCAATTGCAGAAGCTGTCTAAACATTTGTGTGATAAATCACAGCTATTTATGGGTACATTGAAGTCAAGAGCAGACAAACTTATTGGCCAATGTTGCCAAATATGATTTGATGGCTGCAAAATCTTGGGCTGACTTTTGAACTGCAATTTGATGTTCTCTTTGCTTGGATTTGCTCACATCAAAACTGAATGAAATGTTTTTTAGAATAATGCAGAAAATGTGTCGAAGTTGTTGTTGGCAAATGTTATTTGATAGCTTTGATATTTTGTGATGACTTTTGAACTATAATTCAAACTGTATGAAATGTTCCTTTTTTTTTTAAATATATGCAATTGTTGACAACTGATTGTTAATATGGATACAAAATGTTTTGCTGACTTCTTGACTACAATTTAGTACTAGTTCTTGCTTTGCTTCTCATTGAACAATGTAGCATTAAAAGTTTTTGGAAAATATTATCAAATAGTCACAATTTATTGTTAAATATAATATTTTGATAGCTTGACATTTTACATTTACAATTTGATGCGAATTTTTTGCTTTGCCCTTTATGCAATTTAGCTGAATAAAAAAAAGAATATGCATTTATCAATTTCAAAATCATTGAACAGTTAATAAAAACTAATCGTACTAATTTTGTATTTTGTTGACAATTTCCATATGGCAAATTATAATTGAAATGCATTGCGTTGTCAAAAATAATTGCGTTGGGCCCTATATACTATATTTGTATGAATTTCTCATCAATTAAGCCTTTCAACCACTGTCATTCAGCTCATTAAATCTTAATTTGCCTTCGCCTTTCAATTAACAGGCCAGTTTGTGCGCTCCAATTCCATAACTGGCATAAAACATAACATAGAGTAAAAGTTAACTCCAACGAGACGCTATCAAAAAGTCATTACTAAGCACAAAACTAGAATATAATGAGAGCTGGGCTCATTACGCGGCAACTCTGCCAAATATCAATATTAATTAGTATGTATTACGTGACAACTTGCGTTTTAGTTAGCGACGAGCAAGAAACAAGTCCCAGTTTGATTTGCTTCTGCAATTTAGCGATTCATCAACACAACGACACGAGGGAGGGAAGGGGGAAGAGAGGAAGAGTGCTGTGGAAAGCTGTGCTTAATTGTTTTCGATTTTGTCGAAGGTGGACGAAGGTTGGGGGCTAAACTAAAATCAAGTAACCCACACTGGACGGATTAACAAAGTGATTGGCAACGACATTAACATTTTCATCAGGCGCACACTGAATGAGTCAGAGAATTTGAGAAATGATGGCGAGAGTGAGGAGGGGAGAAGGGAGGATGGGAAGAGGTGAACGCCAGTTGACGGCCTGTAATCCATCATCATTGCCAGTTGGGAAGGCTTTGAATTTTTATTATTATTATGTGCAGTTGTTTCTCCCTCTCTCTCTCTCTCGCGGCAACAATGGCAGCTAAAACGTTGGAGCCGTATAACTGTAAACGCGTATTGTTATCAGCGATTTTCCTTAGGCCATTTATCGCCAACTCATCGTGCACGTTTCTCATTAGTGTGTGTTGTCCTCTCATCTCATCTCATCTGTCGTCTCTTTCGCTCGCTCGCTCGCTGGCCGGATATAGAGATGACAGATGCTCTGACAGCTAACAAATTATCGATACATTTCTGTGTCAGCTGCGACACTCGCTCCACTGGGGGCAGTTTAAATAGTTATGGCTGAACTGAAGGAATAACAAAAAACCAGGCAGAAAAAACTTGTCTTTGTGTTTGGAAAAATTAACATTGAATTAATAAAATATAACTAAATGAATAAATATAAGTTCCAGAATTCGTGAAAAGTGACAATACGAACTTTTTAAAACATTTACAATTACAATTAAAATACACATTACAAAATGAAAGTTTCAGATCATGAGAAATGAAATATAGAGTACGGAAATAAAAAGGAAAATGCGAATTAAGTTATTAATGACAAATTAAAGTTCTAGCATTTGTGAAATTAAATATTTAGAAAATAAAATTTAGAGAAAATACAAATTGTGTAGTTAATATATCAAACCACTTAAAAAACTAAATTAAAACATTGAGTAAAAAAAGTAAAGGAATATAAAAAAAATTGTTTATTTAACAAATAAAAGCTTCTAACACGAGGCAGAAAATGTAGAGATTTTCTAAAAATTATAAACTTTGCTGACAATTAATTTGAACTATAAATTCTATTGAGTTCGAGTGTGTCCTTTATTTATGAACAACCAAAATAACAACGCAGATGTAAATAAATATTTAAAATGTTCGTAAATTGAATTAATATGTATTAAATTGGAGTAAGGAAATAAGAAATTAAGAAGTAATTCCGTTTAATTAAATGACAAAGAAAACAAATTAAGATTAAAGTATTCGATGTCCCCGGCTTATTAAAAATATAAATAAATACAGCATAATTTTCTGAGCTGCATCAAGTCCTTTTGTTAGATATTCAGAAAAGCAGCAACCATTATTTCAGTGGTCGATTTTAAATGGCACCACAAAAAATGCATCTGATCGAACTTAACCGCCAAGTTTAAAGTGACAAGAGCAAAGTACGAATATATATTTTTGTATTTTGTATTTTTGCTGTAAACCTTTCTCGCATTTCTGGCCGCAAGAATTAGTTTGTTGTCCATTGTAGTTGGGGGCAGAGCCGCGTTCGCTGTTGTCGGATGGCAAAGTGGCGATAATCATGACTGACTTTTACAATGCCCGGCTGCCAGCGACAACTACAAGTCTTCTGCCACTCCTTCTGCCCTCCTCTCCCACTGTGCAGCTGCTGCTGTTGCTGTGCAGAGGGCCATTAGGCGGCAATGCCTCCTTTCGCTGACTGGCGAACACGTTTAATCTGCTTGCCACAGATTTCTATCACTGTCACTGGCTGTTGTCGCTGTCGCTGAAGCTGAAGCCGAAGCCGAAGCTGACGGCATTGCTATTGTCAGCTAAGGTCTGGGTTTTCACTCCACAGTTGGAGTTGGAGTTTGAGTTTGCTCATCGATGCTTCGCTGTTTTTCCAATGGATTAACATCAGCAGCGTTTCGCTCTCGCTGCGCCGCCTTTTTTTAATGATACACAATTAGTGCGATGATAAATGGTCTGTCAAATGCAGCATCAATGGCTGACACAACAGCAACAGCAACAGCGACAGCGAGACTGCCATTTTTCTATACATATATATTTTTATCTGTCTTTGTCCCTTGCTCTCTCGGTATCAGTTTATTTTTTCCACTTGTTAGTTTCTTGCTGGCTCTTTAAGTGAAATATCCAGGCAGCAGACAGTTGGGCGCTGCCTGCTAAAAACTAATGATGGCAACGCTCAGATATTGGATATTAATTGTTACAAATAACAGCAGCCAACAACTCACTCTCTCTCTCGCTCTGCTCTCTGCTTTGCTCTGACGAAATCAATTAAAATGAAGCAAATAAATTGTAGACACAAAGTGTAGTAGACTGTGTGTATCCTGCAGCTAAAGCTCTGGCTGAGCGTGCATCGGGGAACTATTTCTGATTAGTGTCGTTGCCAGGCTGCTGCTCCGCACACTGGGGAAATGAAAATGAAACTGGCCATAAAATATGCCTTCTTCAGTCTCATCATTTCCCATTTCACCAGCCACCAGCAGGAAATTAAATGCTGTAACTTTAACAATATGCGACAACTTGCTGGGTGCCCAATTTTATCTATAGATAATTGCAATTGATATTATTACTATTCCTTAGAAATCATGCATGCAGTGAGCTAAGTAGACCAGAAGTTTTGGGTTACAATTTGCTCCTTGAAAGCCATTTTCTCTCCGCTTTGTCAAGTTTGCTATTGCCAAAATGCAATTAAAGCATTTCGTCTGGTTTTTGAAGCACAAATTATTTGTAATTATTGTTGATTTCAATACAACATATTTCTTCAATTAAATTGTGATTTAAATCTTTGTTGTAATATACCACAAAACTAAGAATCAAATATAAATAAATCTGTATTTCTATTAATTTCCCATAAATTCGAACGACAATTTCTAACAAAAATTAAAAAGTTGTATAATAGTTGTCAAACAATTCAGCTTTAACTATTTATATGTCAATTACATTTAAAAATAAATTACAATTTTTGTAATAAAAATTGTTAAAAAATCATCAGTTCTTTGACGTTAAAAGTTGTCAAACATTTCATATTTACTTTTCAACTATTTATACATCAATTAGATTTAAGAAAAAGCAAATCATCAGTCATTATTTATTCAGTAAAAGTTGTCATGCAAATTTTATTTATTTCACAACTCTTTACAATACAAATTCAATTCTACTTTTTCCTTAAACACAAATCAAAATTTTTTTTAAGTTTTACTTTTCTTCAACTATTGATTTGATAATTTAATTGAAGCCAACATATTGCCAACTTTTTTATGTTCATTCAACATATTACATTTTTAATGCAGTAATCATATATTGATTAGCATAATGTAAGCAGCTGAAAAATGAAAACAGAAATGACAAAAGTCATCAAGAAAAATACGAATATTTCTAATGAGTTGTCAACAGTTGTGTATTATGCAGCTTAAAAGCGAGTTTCAAGAAGTGACTCTTGTGCATCTTTGATTAGGCTGCGTTTGCATCGCAGTCAAATGCTGCAACGAATGTGCCCCATTTTGTTGCAAGCTTTCACATCTCCTGCAGAGTTATAAAGCAAACTTATGCAGCCCTGCTTGAATTTTAATTGGGCGTCAATAACGAAGGGGGCGGCATCAAAGGGCAGCGGGTGGAAACGAGTAACGAAATCACATAAGCAACGCTTCGCACACAGCAAACAACATTAGGCAAATGAGGGGTGGGGAGGGGAGGAGGGGCAGAGGGGGATGGAAAGGACATAGAACTCGGAGCAGGCCTAAAACCCAAAACAGAAACCGAAACCGAAGCCCGAACTCTCGTGGCACAGACCAAATGTGCAATCTCAGTAATCAGCTGCTGGTTTTGCAACTGCAACAGCAAATGCGTAAACGAGGGGGGATGGAAAGGGGGGAGGATAGTGCTGCGATAGGCATCGGCAAACGGGCTGGCAACGCTGGCGCATAACTGTAAATTATCGTTACCAAATCAGGTTGCCACATCGACTCAGATAACGCTCTGTCTTGTGTGATTTAATTGCGTTGTGCGGCCGACAGAAGAGGGCATGAAGAGGGGTGGACGAGGGGCGGGGGGGGCGAAGGGTGCCACATCAAAGCCACAGAGCATAACTTCATTTGCATCGCAATCGCAATGGGCAATTGCCTCTCTGTCCTTCGCTTCTCTGCATTGGAGTATCGAGTATCGCGCCCGCATTGTTATCGAACTGCCAAACTGGGGGATGCTTCGCTTTACAGGCGTGGATTGAGGGGCAGGGGGAAGAAGAGAGTTGCAAATACATTTTGGCTGCGTAATAACTGCGTTTCGTTGCCCCTTCACTTCACTTCACGCGTTTAACATTTGAACTTTATTATTAGTTTTTGCGGTTGATTTCAATTCGAATGCAATCAGAACGACGTTGCCACAGTTTGCGGTACGAATGACACATTAACCAACATCCAGCCAACAAGTGAGGCAGCCAGAACGACAGCGTGACAAAGTTCGAGGGAGATGGAGCGACAGAGAGAGAGAGAGAGAGAAGTGGCTGCCACCAGGCGACTTGCCATTCGGCGAGAACGTTTCTCAATTGGTTTTTGTGGCACGTTGCGACCGATTTCTGGCTGCAACTGCAGGTCTATTAAATGCAACGCAAGTTGCAGCTATTTTTATAGTTAAACTAGACTTCGATTTGGCAAGCTAAAGATAGACTAGGATTCATTTTGTTTTATTTGTTTAAGTTGGCAAAAGAATATTTTTCACCATATCGTAATTATCATTTCATAGCTTCAAATTTGATTTGAAACTTGGACTTCAATAACAATAATATATTGTAATAATTATTCACACAGCGACATTAAAATTTCCCGCTTTGTTTTTATTATTTTAATAAAAGTTTTAATAATGCTGATTTCAAAATTGTTTCTTCTAAAATATATGAATTTGTTTTTAAACATTGAATTCAAACTTTTGATACAGTTATTGAAAATTAGTGTAGTCTTGAGCTTCTTTTACTTGTTTCCTGAACATAAATTCTTTTGAGTTATGTCTGATTGATGGAATTTGAAATGATGCCGATTTATAAGCTATTAGCTTTTCAAAGTATTTATTTGGTTTTTTTAAAACGGAAACTTTATTGCGTAATTGACCATAGTTTCAGCTGTAATCTTGAGATACTTTTCTTACTTGTAGCAAATTTCTTTTCATCTGTTATTGATGAAGTTTTTTATTTTAATTTATTGTATTCCCTAGCTGAACAAGTTTGTTGAATTGTTTTCACTGTGGAAGTCCTTGCCAATTTGCTTTAGTTTCTGAAGATGTTCTCATATACTTATTCTTAATTAAAATTCTATGTTAGTTTTTCTCTATAGAATTTGTTGCCAATTATTTCTGAAGATTTTTCCATATCATTGTATTTGATTGTAGAATTATTTTCGCTGTAAATTGCCACCAATTTCCCCAGTGCAAAAACAAATGTATTTTTTTTATTATTTATTTTAAGTTGTGGTCTTCATCGTTTCGATTTTGTTCGTTTGATTTTTTTTTGTTTGATTTTCTGATGTTGCATTGAAACATTAAGGGAACTTAGGAGCTAAGACGCAGCCGCAGGAGGCGACATCTAGTACTCGATGGAGTAGTCGAAGTAGCCGAAGTTGGCGTACTTCTTCTCGAAGTACTTGGCGAAGGTGTCCTGGTAGTAGATCTTGACGTCCTTGAAGTAGCCGTTGGGCACGAAGAAGCTGTACTCATCCACAGAGCGGTCGAAGGGATAGCCGAAAGGCTTGCTGTCCACGAACCGAGTGCCAGATCCCACACCAGAGGCATAGGTGTAGTCGAAGTTGGAGAACTGCTCGTACTCCTCGGCGTAGGGCGAGACGAAGAAGTAGAACTGCATCGGCATGCCGGACTCCCAGCCGCGGGGCAGGACCAGACGGTCGGGGAAGGCGTTGTGGGGCTCGCTGATGTCCAGGGGGAACTCGTAGTGTCCCTCGCTGGCCAGCATGACGTACTTGTAGAGCTCGGTGTAGGTGATGCGATCCTCGGCGGTCCAGGCGAACTCCTTGGAGCTGCGCTTGATGGTGTTCTCGCCGGCCACGAACGGATACACGAAGCTGTCGATCTGCACGAAGTTCTGGCTGTTGTACTTGAGGGGAATGGTGCGGCCGTACTCGTCGAACTTGGGGCCCAGGAAGATGCGGACCACGCCCTTCTGCACCTTGTCGGACACGATGCTGAACTCGAAGTTGAAGGGCTTGTGGTTGAGGCGAGCCTGACGGGCGAGCAGCGCCTTGTCCCACACGTACTTGCCATCGACGAAGGTCATCTTGTCGTTCAGCAGATTGGTGGCATCGAAGTCCACGAAGTCGAAGTAGGTAACGAGTTTGCTGACCTCCACATGCTTGATTTCGACGCCCTCGTAGAAGAGATCCTTCTGGGTGTAGGGAGCCAGGTAGAACTTGAACTTGTAGAAGACATCGGCGAACTTCTTGTAGAAGGTGTAGAAGAAGGGATCGCGCAGCATGGTCTCGAAGTTGAGGAACACGTTGGGGAACACCTCGTCGTCGTAGTAGTCCACATCGGCGAAGTACATGTGGGACAGCACGTAGTAGTAGTTGAAGAAGTACTTGTCGTAGGTATCGACGTTGCCCTGCAGATAGTTGCCAATGAACTTGACGGCCTCGGGCTTGTGCAGATCGATGACGACGCCGTCGGCGGTCTTGTAGTAGCCGGTCTCCAGCACGTTGTAGATGCGGTCGAAGAAGTTCTGGATCTGGTAGAGCATGTCGAATTTGCCGTAGCTCTCGTATTCGAAGTAGTTCTTGCGGTAGCTGTAGCCGATGCCGTTGTAGTAGATCAGCTGAGGATCGTAGCCGTACTCGACCTGTTTGTACCAGAAGTATTCGGGAATGTCGCCAAAGCCGTTGGCCAAACGCTCCTGATAGTAACGGGCCAGGATCTGTTGCACGTTGTAGATCCAGAATTCGCCACGACGATCCTTATCCAGACCGAACTGTTTGCCATCCAAGAAGAAGGCGTAGTCCATGTTGAGGTAGTACCAGTAGGCGTTCCAGCCGAGATCCTCGGTGAAGTAGCTCAGCTTGCTCTCGGCGTTGAAGAAGTCAATGTCGCGGGTGTAGTCGACGGGCATGTAGAAGGCCTGGACGCCCTTGAGGATCTCGGTGTACTTGGGGTCCTTGTTGAACTGGGCGTAGTTTTCGCGCACGAAGAACTTGTCGTTGTGGTAGAACTGTTCGTCCAGACCCATCATCTTCCACCACTGCCAGGTCTTCCAGTCCTTGGTGTAGAAGTAGGGCGTGTCGTGGTATTTGCTGAAGTCCTTGTAGAAGATGTCCTTGTACTCCTTCTCGTACTGCACGTACTTGCTGAACACATCGTAGTCGAACTTCTCGGCGGCGTACACGAACTTGCTGTTGAAGAAGTACTGCGGGAAGATCTCGTAGATCATGGGCAGCGTAATGCCCTCGAATTCGGGCTTGTGGATGACGGCCAGAGTCAGAGCGTAGACGAACATGCCCTCGTTGACGTGGATGCGGGCCCAGGCCACGTTGTGCTTGAACGTCTCGTAGTCCTTGGCGAAGTAGAAGAAGTTGAACAGACCCCAGGCCTGCTTGTGGTGGGTCTTGACCAGAGCACCGAAGAACTCGCCCTTGGGCAGCAGGGCGCCCAGCTTGTAGGACTCCCAGAACTTCTCCATGTAGTAGTCGAAGGTCTGCAGGGGATACACAATAGCAAATTTTGGAAGGATATTATTGAGTTCAGGATGCTCACCTCATATTGCGACTTGTCCACAATCAGTTTGCTGCCCAGCTTGATGTGCTCCTCGAACATCAGGGGATCCTCGATGCGATGCACGATCTCGAAGAGGAACTTCTGCTTCTCGAGGAAGGCCGCATCGGCCACCTTCACCTTGGACGCGGTCGGCACACTGAAGGCCGCCACGCAGCCCACGAGGGCCAGCAGGACAATTGTCAGTTTCATTGCTGCTTCTTTATCGATGACTGCTCCGGTTTGCTTGGGCTGCTTCTGCTCAAGATTCAAACACCTAAAGACTGTTGCCTTAATGCCGCTGCAGCCGGCCTTTTTATACCCCAAAAGACCGTCGCTGCAAGCTCCGCATATCAGCATATCAGCAGCGTCCCAAAATAGCCGCAACATCTAATTCGCATTGTGCAGTTGACACTGCTGCCCGCTTATCAGCTGCGCTCCTCTTGCTGCTTGTGATAAGCGCACACGAAATTGCAACAGTCCAAAAATTCGTATTGTGTAACAGCTAACATAACGTATAATGCCTGCAGCAGCTTCAGTTTCTATGCTGTCACGATAACAATACGTCTGCGTATCAATAATGTTCTTGAACCGACAATGACACGACTCGATGGCGATGGCGATGGCGATGAACCGACGTCGATGACTTTCAGACGCCGCTCTCTGATATGATCATCATCATCATTATAATGATGATGCGTTCCGAGTGCTGCAAAAAGTGTATTTCATTATGAGCACATCAAGCTAATTATAGCATAATGTTTTCCACTGCATATTTGGCATTGAACTTCAATACTTAACTTATCTTTATGGTGTAAAGCAAACTCTTGCAATACGATTTTCTCTATTCAATGAAGAAACTGACTTTAATTATTAATAATTTTATGTTTGTTTGCCTATTAAAAAAATGTAGAAATTGTATCTTATAACTTGTTAAAAAGGAGTTCAAAATATAATCAAAGCTTACGTTTAACTAAATACTCATCAATTAAAAATATATTTCAGCATATTGAATATTCTATATACAACAATTTATTTAAAAAAGTATAGTTGTCATAGCTTAATGACTTATCAGCCCATCATCGTACTTAAATAGTGATATTTTCTACGTTATTTTTATTCAATTAAATCGTTAGTTTATATTATATTTTTCTATATTTATTGAGAACAGCTTAAAGATACATTTATTTTTTTTATTCTGTTAAGCGTTAGATATTTTGAACTCTCATTTTGTCAATTTAAAATATATATTTGTATGTCTGCTATTTATTTATATATACAAAATTATACCAAAATATTCAAACTTATTACTTATTCAAGAGTAATAAACCAACACTGCGATTCTGATTTTCTCTTGAACTTTTATTAAATTTCAATTTCAAATGATCTTTATTCGACTGTTGTTAGTTGACTTGGATAAACGCAATAATATTATTCATTAATTGTTGGTATCTTAAAATAAAGTTTTTTGTTACAAAGCAACTTTCGCCTTCAGGCAGATTCATAATAATATGTAATTTATAATGATTTACTCAGCACTCATAAGTCTAGGAACAATGCTTGGTTTGTGTGCTAGTCAAATGCTATTGATGGACTGAAAGGCATAACAATTATAGAAATGTAATTCGTCATTACGATCATACACGCTGATGGTTGTAAACAGTTTTTCAGTTGAATGCTGGTGGCACGTTTATTTCCAGTTGCACGTAATAATTGAGCAACAGCAGGGGGCAGAAGAGGAAAAGCGAGGGGGCAGAAATAGACTGAGACTGAGAAAGAATAGCAGCAAACGCATAACAAAGTGTGGAACAAAACTCAGCGAGTTGTAAAGAAGTCTGCTTTGGCTTGTCTTTTCCTTTGCGCACATCCGAAAAACTCGCTCACAATAAATGCGCAATTAATTTTCATGGCAAAACTCGGAAAGGAATTTTCGTTTTCGGCAGCAAGCGATGAAAATTGTTTCCACAACTACAGCTTGTAGAATTCAATGCGAACAAATCAACAGCAGCCAAGTTGAAACGACAACAAACAGCGACTTTCCAGCTGTCAAGGGGTCGAGAGCTTAGAAAAACACCGAGAGACGAGCTGAGAGAGAAACTCTGTTGATTTTTTGGGTTGTTTTTTCAATAAAAACAAGCGTGTGAAATATTTATGTATTTTTTACCAACGCAATTGTAAAAATGCGTGGCGAATATCCTGTAAAACAACAACAGCGTTTTTTGACTTTAAAAAATACCTTTTAAACAATTTATCTTAAAAAAAGGAAAAGACAAAAAATAGTAGTTCATAACTTGAAATATAAAAGAAAAATATAAAAAGTTAGTTATTAAATTCTTCAAAGGGGATTTTTAATGCAGTCTTTAGAATATCTTATTACAAAGAATGAAAAATGAATTACGAATAATAAAGTAATCTATTTTTGTATTTTTCATGTATTTAAATATCGAAAGAAAAATATTAATAGTTATTTTTGTATTGACCGGCGATTTTTTAAAAAGCTTTTGAAATATGCCTTTTCAATGATTTATTAAAAGAAAAATTTATGATAATCCGATTTTTTGTATATTATTCATATCTTTATTTATCACTGAAAAATATCGTTCACAGGGTATTTTGACAGTCGAATAGCTTTAATTGCCGCTGCTTAGTTACTTTATATTGTATGCGCGATGTTTTGCTAAAAAGTTTTTTATTAAAATATTGAATGTTTTTACTTGGGCGTTACTACTCGCCCCTCCCCCCGTCTCTCGTTTCCCTCCCCTCTGCTGCCGTGAAAAGTTTACTATAC
Source organism: Drosophila formosana (assembly GCA_035045625.1). Classification (NCBI taxonomy): domain Eukaryota; kingdom Metazoa; phylum Arthropoda; class Insecta; order Diptera; family Drosophilidae; genus Drosophila; species Drosophila formosana. The sequence goes on along the minus strand of JAWNOW010000814.1, from coordinate 1,643,015 downwards.
TTTTAATTTGTTGTTTTGTTGTGTGCAATTCTTAATTTATTTCATCTCTTTCTCATGCTCTCTCTTTCGCGCTGGGCGAAAAAATCAAAATCGCGCAAATGAGCAAAGTTTCTGGGTGCAACTTTCAGTGCAAAGCAGCTGAATTTATTGCTTTGGAAATGCGGTTGCGCATAAATGTGCAACAACAAACAACTGCCCCCAAAAAAAAAAAAAAGAAAAAGTAAACAAAAAATGTTTGTCCTTCTTGTTGTTAGTGTAACAAGCTGGTCCCTGAATGGGTCGAAAGCCGCGAGGCCGCCGCAACGTAAATGAAATGAAATGAAGAAATGAGCAAATGAAATGAAATGAAATGAGAAATCCGCACATAATTGCAAATGCGTGAGATATTTTCCAAATGGCGAAATTATGAAAATGGAAAATGGCGAAACGTTTTTAAGTATTCCGTTCAGGTTTCGGTCTCTTCTATTTTTCCCCCTAGAGCCATTTTGACGCCTGGTCAAAGTTTGTATTTTTTCGCATTTCGTATTTTGCTATTGGGCCCCTCTAAGTTGGGACATTTGATTAAATTGCCAATTGGAAATTTTTCGAAGCCCCACACAGCATAGCACAAAGAAGTCTGCTCAAACATGCCTATAAATAAATAAGTTCTAATCTGACAGCTGACCTTCGATGGTCGTCGTAGACAGAGCTTAGAGTCAGCTGACGGCATTATTCATGGGCACGATAAGCGCATAGTTTGCGAAATTGACAAACTTTCCATTTCTATAGCTGACTCATATAGTTTTTTGTGTTTGACAGCTGATTTATCAGCAGCATCTATAACTTGACGCTCATAAGCCTCCAAAGAAAGTGTTGAAATATGTTTGGTAATACCCTGTAAAAAGTGGCCATAATGGGGCATATTCATTTGAAGTAAAGTTGGGAATAATTGGAAATATAAGATCAGAGAATTACCGTATATATATAGTAAGATCTTTATATTGTCTTGCTCTTCTATAAATTCCGTGCACATAGCATAGTAAACAAAGCAGTTGTAGTGATAAGCAGTTCACTGCTTGCCGCACACGTGTCGATCGTTTCAAGCAGTGCACGCGCGTGCAGAAGCAGTGCAAATGTCATTGGACCTATGCACAATTTTATTGCTGCCGTTGCCCAGAACTGCAACGTCATGCAGTCAGCGAGATATGTCGCGACAGTTGATGCTTATCAAGAATATAAATGTATATAGCGTATACGCGAATGTATTTATGCGATGAGGTCAGCACAGTCGCATTAATTCTGTTGTTTTGCATGCCATGGCAATTTAATTTAAGAACTAAAACCTATCAAATGTATTTGCCTAATTAATTTGCATAAGCTGATTTCAAATTTCCAAAAAAAAAAAAAAAGCGGCTTAAATGAAATTCTTATTGTGCGGCGGGCGACACAATATATTAAATTGATGAATTTTTCGCACCAAGCGATGACCCAATTACAAAATCCAACTAATTGAGTTTGCTTTTTATGCGAAAATGTAACACAATAAAACTATTAATCAAGGGAACGTAATTGAGACCGGCTCTGAGCTGGCATTAATACAATAAGAACAAAAGAACTTTTTTAAGCACTTTATAAATTTAATGGGGTTTTACAAAAAAATCAGAAACAGCAATTATATTTAAAAAGTTCTTTATGGCTTTTCATTTTTCATATACACAATTTTGCCAGCTTGTTTTTTTTGTGCTGAGGCCTTTGTATTTTGGAGTGGCCATTGGAACTGGCTGCCTGTTTCTGTTGCTGGCCAAGATTCACTGAGCCCGAAACATAAAAAACGTCTACACACACTGAACGAGTATCGTGCTGCAGCCACCAGAGAGAAAAAAAAAGAAGTAAATACGTATACTATATAGAAAAAATCGCAGTACATGACGCTGGGGGGCACAATAGCGCAAAAGTTTCAAGTGGACTCCCTTGTGGGCGGGGCAAGCGTGGGTGGCATGTGTGTGTGTGTGTGTGTTTGTTGTTGGCATCTGTTCAACGCTGTGGCACATATTCCCACTTTTGCCTTTTATTGCATGTTTTTGCTTAGCCTCCATCCCCCTGATGTCCCCTCCTCCCCCGCAGCTTCTGCGTCTCCAGTTTCCCATCCAGCAGCTAGGATATGTATGTGAGTGTGTGTGTGTGTGTGTATTTCATTGTTTTAGAACAATGTAGCCCATTTGGCTGCGCAACTGACTTTGATTTGTCCTCTCACTCGCACATCCTCCCAGCCCCGCCCTTTCATACTTTATATTGTAGTTTCATTTGTTTGTTAGCTGATGGCACTTTAAAGACAGCCTCTGAACTTAAGTCTTTAAAATATTGCAGTAATATTTTATGATCAGCATCGCAAAGAGATAATAATTTTCGATCTTTTTAGTACTCCAATTAAATTGATTTAATTCGCTTTAATTTTAGACATATTTTCTCTTCACAATGATAAATTATACAAAATGGATACACGTCTATTTTTATATTTCATTCGTTTATTCGCATAACAGCTAATTTCCATTGCTGTTGATTTATTGCAAATTCTAATTTTCAAACAAATAATTTTGTTCACAATGAAATATAAATATTTGTTCTCATTTATTAAATTTAATTATCAAATGCCCAATTTACATATTTTGCTGTTGATGCACCTAAAATTCTTGACGATCGCACACACCAAAAATAAATCAATTCATTGTTATTTTAGATGAAGTTACTTGCCTATGATTTTTCTTCTCTTAATGATCTTCATTAAATTATAAAAAAAATGCAATATATTTTAATTTTCATTTGTTTATTTTGCTTAAATACTTAAAAATATTGCATCAATATTTGGTGATCGCAAAGAGATAAATTTGTCTCAATAATTTTCGTTTTGTTAGCACACTAATTAAATCCATGTGACTGCCAACAATGAAAATAATTTATCTTTTTACATTGGTCTTCATTAAATGAAATAAAGCAGCTTCATATTTGTATTTTACATTTATTAAATAAATAATATTAAATCACATCACATGCCCATCAGCGAATTTCCTATTGCTGTTGATTTCATTTCAAATTGTCAACGCACCAAAAATAACTCAAAGCAGTGTTGTTGTTGTTGTTGTTGTGTTGTCGCTTGTGCCGTGGGCAACTCGTCGAGTGACGTCACAAGCTACGCATACGTAATTGGCTGAGCGATGTTCTAAAAAGAATCGTTGTCGCTGATGTTGCGCATTTGACGGTTGAATGGCAACAGTCAGGATGGCCGAGTGGTCTAAGGCGCTGCGTTCAGGTCGCAGTCTACTCTGTAGGCGTGGGTTCGAATCCCACTTCTGACAAGAATTTTTTGCGCGCTTTTTTAAATTATTTACGCAACAATTATTTATAAATTATAATCATTGTGTTTTTCCAAAAACTTTGCTTGACTTTTAGCAAAAGCAGAGCAAAACAAAAACATAAATATTCAGCACTTGCCGCAATTACATATATAAACCACAGAAAAAAACTTTATTCCAATTGTTGCTGTTGCTGGTTGAGCCCTGCGGCACTTGAAAATGTCTGTGAGTTTGCTTTCTGGAGCACATGGCGAACATTAACAAAGTTTCACTTGAAAATTAAGTTGCTTTTGCTGTGAGAATTCAATAAATTTGCCGTGGGCCATGTTTTTGGAGCAGTCGGAGTTGCCAAAGCCGGCAAATGAGCGTGGGAGAGGTAAAAACCAGCAGCAATAACAGAAACACAGCCAAACAGCAACAACAGCGACAGGAAACAGCAACAGAAAAGTTTCTGCAGGTTTTTCTGCTGCTCCCCTTTTTCTTTTTTGGTTTTATAGATGGCAGCAGCGACTGCAACATGACGACCACCAAACGGAACACAACACACACACTAACACACTCACACACATGCGAAAGCTCATAAAATATTTAACTGCACACACACACAGATGTCCGAGGGGTCGTTTGAAATCGTAGAATTGCAAAAAGTGCGTCCAAAAATGCTTCTTTTTGCTGAGTATTTTCTCTCGTTTGGTCGCTAACAATGAAACTTCTGTGAGCCCTTTTTGCTGCTCGTCGCTTCTTCGTTTCCTTTGGCTTCTCATTTTCCGCCATTTGCAGCTGTGCTGAAATGCAAACGACACACACAGATACACACACACACACACACACACACACACTCACACACACCTGGTGCCGCCAGAAAATATCGAACACCAAAAACGGAGCTGGAAAAATGTTGAAGAGCAACAGAAGCATTTGGAATGTTCTGCAACACACACACACAAAAAAAAAACGCCCGAATCTGGGTTACAAAGTTTTATTTTCAAATGTTGCTTTTGTGGGTGGCACACAATGGGGGTGGGCGTGGTCCACAGGGGGGGGGGGGGGGAGGAGAAGCGGTATCATGCAGAGGGCAAAGTGAATTTATGCCAAACGCGAATATTTCCATTGATTTTGGCTTCTTTATTGCCATTTTTCGTCCTCGTCGTTGGCATCCTCAAAATAATGTTACAATTCTCCTTGTTGCTGTTGTTGTTGTTGTTGCTTGTTTGCTTTGCTGTTGCAACAAGCAAATAAATTGCCACAGTGATAAAAAACAAGCAGCTGCAACAAAAATGGAAAACAGTCGAAAAAAAAACCTCCGATATCAACAATAACACAACTGCAAGGCATCAAACGCAACTTCTTCTTTTGCCTGCTGCTCGTTTAAAGCTGCAATTCGATTATTTTAAGCTGTGCAATAAAACAACGAATACGAATGATATATGCGTGAGCAATGAATACAATTCACAAATTCAATTTGCGGCAAGTAAATAAATAAATGCAACGACAATTTGATAATGGTTTGCATTTTTATTTGATTACAAATGCCTGGCAATTTGTGCAACTTATAAATAACGACAAATTCTTTATTTAATATATGTAATTCTCAATTTGTAAATGTTTTTGAAAACTCAACAACTCTCTCTAAATGTATTCTAAACCAAAACTGAATTAATGCAATTATTTTTACTAAATTCCCAATGTTTATTATCTTTTCTTTGCAGGTGCGTATACTTGATATTTGCTGGAAATATTCCCTTTACTGGACTCCCGATAAGTACAACATAAAATACGTTCTCCACTCGATTTGTTAGTTATTTAGCAGCTCTTTTAAAAGTGGCGTTCAGCATGCAAATGAAGAATGTACTTGAACTTCCGTTCTTTGTCAGCGCCAACGATGATAAATAACCACAGCAGTCGGGTTTTCTTTTTCGCGTATATTTCTTGTATGATTTTCCATTTTCATTTCGTAGAAAAGTTGCTTTGGCCGTCGCAGCGTCTTCATCATTGTCTTTGTTCGTTTCATTGCCGCGAGCGCTTTTATCTTTACATTCAGTTTACTTTATTTCTTTTCCACCCCACCTTCGAGTCCTTTGTATTGCAACTGTGTGTGTGTGTGTGTGTGTGAAGGCCTTCAACCTGGCACAAGTCCTTAAAATGACGGCGGCAGCATCACACAGAAAATTATGAAAGGCTCTGAATAGCCAACGCTTTTTCAGCACTTAAGTCTTTGGGCTTCATCGGGTTTTTGCCCCTTTGCCCCTTTGGCCCGCTCTTTGCGTTTAAATAAATAAAAGCCAGCAGCAAAGCCTACAGTTTGAAAGGAAGTTGAGTTTGTTGACTATGAATCTGCACTTTGAGTTGAAAGCCAGTCGAAATAATGATAATAATGATGACATTGACGATTTCGATTGTGGCGAAGAGAACCTTTTTTTTTTTTTTTTGCTTTACTTGGCAGAAAAGTCATCAAACAAGTTAAGCACGAGCTTTTGTCTAACGTGGCTATTGTTGTGATTAAATCGGGTATTAACTTAAAGCTAACTAGACGCGATGCAAGTTGAGGTGGAAATATTTTTGCCAACTATAATCGCTTCCTGACTGCCCTCAATTGCATTAGGGTCAGCTCAATCGGCTGAGCTGCTCGGCTGCCAATTGGCAGTGTCCAGGTGGAGGCTGCAGCTGACGCTCGCTGTGATATGACCCGATTTATTTTTGAGCGCGTGCCACGTGAACCACAAAAGGCAGCGAGCTGTCAGCTGATGTTGCATCTACACGTCCGACTACAGGATGGGGAATGGCTTCGTTTTATGGGTCATTGGAGCAGCAGCAGCAGCAGCAGCAAGTGACGTGCTTCGGGCTGTTGCAGAGGCAATCATTGGGTTCGAGTTGATGAAAAGCCAGAGAGCGTGCTGCGACATAACCTACATGATAATGCTCATGTCAGACTTGGGGGAGTTGGGGGCATCGGAAGACACGAGTTGAGGCGCCGCTGGAAGCCGTCTCTTGTTGCTGTTGCGGGTTGACAGGCAAACGGCATCATTAAACACGAACAAAGTATCATCGTCATACTCATCATCTGCTGCAGCGGCATAAACTTTAGCACGTGCCGCAACCAGCGTCACACTGAGAGAAACTCGTAAAATAAAATGTAGATTGCCGCTTTCAATAATTGTTAATCAAGTGCAGCAGCTTTACGATATTCCCGCTTGCAGCTTGCAACTTTAATTGATTGGTTGGAATGCGACAAACAAGCTGCGCTCGTAGCAGGCAGCTTTGTAATGACTGCAAATTGCTAGTGAGAGATTCAGTACATTTGTCAAGTTAGTGATCAGCGGCGCTCATAGCAGCCAGCTTTGTAATGCCTGTCAACTGCTTGCCAGTTTCGGTACATTTAGTTTGTATGCAAAATGTGAGCTGATTTGACTATATTAAAATGGTACAATTTGTAGAAATTGATGCGGTACAAATTTGTAATTTTGCTGCTAAGTAATATTTAATGCATTTATTATTATCAATTTATTAGTTTAATGAAAGAAATGAATTGAGTTTAATTCAATATTTTTTATTGCAAATTTGAATATTAGTAATATTTATTATATTGCTTGAACTTGATCTGGTACACTTTAATACGCAATTGTACTTTAGCTGATAAGTAATTATCTATTTATCAATTTATCTATTGATATTTTATTCATCAACAAAAGTAGGCTACTTTTTAATTTAGTTACTATTTTTTTTTTTTCAATTTATAAATTTGTTACAATATATATTTTATTGCTTACATTTTAAGCGGTAAATAATCGTACTTTTGCTTAGCCATATTTGATGTGATTTCAACAAAACCACATTTAATTTCATTGCTTGTAAATTGTTCCCCCTGTTTTCTTGCAGTGCACTGCAATTCATTTTGAGCATATGTTGAATATCGTGCTGTGCATCTCTCTCGCCCATAAAGCGGCACACTTGCCTCCTGTGCCTGCCACTGCAACTCCGACTCACGCTCCACCAAAGTTGCGCCAATTTATAAGGCAATGCAAGTCATTGTCTGATTGTGTGTGCGTGTGTGTGTGTGTGTGAGGTGAGGCTCAAGTGCCTGAGCTTGATCAATTACACCCACTGACACTGTTAACCCGAGAACCCGGCTCGGCCCGACCGGGCTCTTTTGCCACTCATATTTGCCGGGGACGCATATCATTGTCAGTGTAATAAGTGACGCGTGTGCTTAACACACACACACACAGATACAGAGACGCACCTGAGTCCTTTGGAGGTACATATCTGCTGCGTCTATCTCGTCTGGTGCTGCTGCTATCTCTGTGCCTGTTTGCGATTCATTCATGCATGCCTCACTGGCCCAGTTGTGACTGCACCTGACAGAGAAGCAGAGCAGACTCGACTTCTCCTCTGCTCCTGCCATTTGTTTGTTTAGGCACATGTAAAGCATCTTATCTGCGTCGTGTAAATGCTGCTTCCAGTGCTCCGGATTATGCACAGGCAGCAGGCATAGCTTCAGGACACTTCTCTACCTCCCCTCCCAAAATACCTTTCGGCATAGATATTCGGAAGCAGACTTTTCAGCCAGCTCATGCCGAAAATATCATTTAGTTTCTGTTTTTCTCTCTCTCTCTCTGCTGTGTGTGCGCTGAAGAGCAAGTCATACAGGCGTGAGTTCCTAATGAAGCACACACAGCTTGAATACATATAGTATATATATTATATGCAATTCAGTCAGTGAGGCGCAAAAGTGTTGCGTAACAGCACTTACCAAGAGAGGCTCCAACAGCTGAAGGTCAGCAGCGTGGAGCCAAGCTGGGAAAATGTCAAAAGTGAGGAACGAGCTGAGGAATTATTCAAATTTAATGGCAGTTCATTGCAGCTTATGGCAGAAAGTAATTTGGGAATTTTGCAAGGGTTGTGATACAGAAGAGAAACAACTTGAAAAAAAATAATAATAATTAAAATAATGTTTTGTGTGTCAAAATTTTGTTCAATGCAAAAAAAAATATTCATTACATTTGAAAATCAACAATTTTGTGTGATTACTTATACAATAGATCTCCCAATGTTGGAGTACAATAATACAATATCTTTTGAAAATTACCAGTACCATTAAGCAGTCCACAATTAAACAGCAGGGAAAATGTTGAATGCAATATAATATTTAATAGAATATCATTTGTAAATTACCAGTACCATTCAGCATTCCACAATTAAACAGCAGGGAAAATGTTGAATGCAATATAATATTTAGGAGTAAATTATTATATAAATGTTAGTACTAAAATTTATCAAGCAAATTGGCAACTTGCATTATTAATCTTTTGACAACAACAACATTAATCATCTTAACAAATCGTATAAATATTATTGTAAAATCCCACCACTAACAAGCAAGTGGTCAGCTCCTCAGAATCAGCAAGTTGGCAGCTCCCAAAAGTGGCAATTAAATAAGTTACCTTCAGAGGTGCAACAGAAACCTTGACTACACCTTCGTCTATTTGTTGCGAAATGAAAAACCAATTAACGAGTTGGCAGCGCCAGCATGCGAATTAAGTATTACAATCGGATGATGAAGCTCCCACCAATTATCATGCAATAAAAGTTGCTCGTCCGATGACTGTTGACCTTTGCAGCGTCATGCTGCAGCTCGATGGCAGTCGATGATAGTGTTGAGTGAGCGAAAAGGAAAACGATTGAACAAGTTGACGGGATGAGCACAAAGAAAACAGCATTAAGCATCCTCAACATCCATCGACACCCTCGAGAACTCACTCGCATTTGATCGCCAGAGAAAGAGAGCGAAAAGTAATTAAATTTACCTTTTTACATCAATATAATATCCCTTTGGCCTTTGGCCGTTCGCCATTCGCAATACGCATTGCGCTTGAGAAATTCCGGCAACTTAACTTGGCTCTTAAATAAAACACCTGGCAATTGGTTACGACAATTTGTTGTCATTACGAGAGCTCGTTCGCTGTCTTTCGTGCCGCAGTTGCTCATCATCAACTGGGTTGTAGATGATTGCGATGAGCGTAAATAAATGCAAAATAATACAATAATAATTAAAAGTGCAGCAGGACAACAACCTGACTTCGTTACGCTCCTTGCGTTTCCACCTGACGCAAGTTGCGTTAATTGCTGCATAAATGGCGTGTAGTCCATATCCTGTCACATTTGGTGGCATGCCACAGTGCATGCGGCAGACCCGAATACTCGCCTCGGCACCAAAATGAATTTAAAGGCTTTTATGGCTTTTCCTTAACGTATGCCGATTAATTTCATTTTACACGAGGCACGTTCGCAATGAGGTTGTGCTGCAGCAAATGACCGCCAGATGGCGTGCCATGCCCCACTGAGTTGCATCCTCATTTTGCGCTTTACCTCGAGCCTATAAAAAGCCCAGGCGAGTCACAATCACCTGGCCAAGCATAAAGCATTTGCTTCACATTTTCAATTAAACTTTGCGATTTGGTTGCGTTAAATGAAAATCTTTGATAAACGAACACAAAATAAAATTAATTAGAAAATTAAAGAATGAAGTGAACTAGACAATAAAGTATTTAAATTGAACTTTGCGATTCTGCTGCAAGAAATAAAAAGGTTTAACATAATTACAATTAAAAATAATTAGAACTATGAAATAATTGAGCGGTAAAATTAAATTAAAATTGCAAGTCTCGTTGCAGAGTATTTTGCTTAACATGTTTAATAACTAAAAAATAACTAAAAAATATATTAAATATTTATGTGCAAAACTTACCTTCGAGTCAACCCGACAGTCACTTTTTCTACACAGTTTATTACTTTAAATATTTTTACCTATCGATTTGACAAACAAAAAACAATTCAAAATATTTCAAATATTTTCTGGAGCTGAAAAGAGTTAAAGGTCTAGTTGATAATCCCTCTAATTTAAATATTTAATTTATCTTCGCTGCAAATAATTTGAATATTTACCACACACAAATAAAGAAACCGTTTATAAATGTGTATATTAAAAATGCTTCCTAAAAGTCTAGTTGAGAATCCCTCAACTTCGCAGAATACATTACTTTAAATATTTAATTTAACTTAACGATGTAACTGCAACTAGTGTGAATTTTTACCACACACAAAAAGGAAAGCATTTATAAATATATTAAAAATACTTTCTGCAGTTCAAAGGAGGGGAAAAACACTCTTTGCGCATTGTATAAATGAGCATTCTTAATTATTGCAATCATGTATTTGTGCAGAAGCAGCGGAAACCGCAAATTCAATGCAATTACATAAATAATTTGATTTGATTCGCATTCAAGTTCTACAACGTGTTTTTTTTTACTCAATCACTTTTTTATGCGTTCGATTTTCTATGAATTTTTTCTTTGTGCCCTTTCAATTACATTGCAATTGTGATGCAAAAAGTGTAGAAAAAGTGCATTTAATTTGCAGCTATTTCAAATATTAACGAATCTTTCATTACATGGCAAACAAACATTTGATCGCCCTGGGCCTAAATTCGATTTGCTCCAATTGTTTGTGCACGAGTATTCGCCATATAAATACTATATATCATTTTGGTATTTATGATTTGTGATTGAGTTAACTTTCATGCTGCCTGGACTTCCTGCCACTGTGTGACGGGGCTAATTTCTCGAAAATTTATGCCAATTGTTATGGAAAATTGTGATTCGCGAATGGACAGAGATTTATTTATGAAGTTGACTTTATTTTGCATAACAAAATTATTTCGCAACATGCAATAAATGACGATTTTTGAAAGCAACTAAATTGTTTACTTGCTTTAGATATCAAATAAATAAATACAATTTAAAGTCGAAGAATTTAACTGCTTCACATTTCAATATAAATAAATATTAATTTTGTGACAACTTTCAATTGAAATTAAATAAATATAATACATATTAAACATATAGGATTTAAATTCAAATAATTTGTTTACTTGCTTGGAAAACAAATGAAATAAATAAACTATAAAATCAAATACTCCTTGAAATATAATATAAATTTAAATTCAATAAATATTATTTAAATATATGATTTAAAGTGCAATAATTTGTTTACTGCTTGAAAGTAAATGTAGTAAGGTAAAAATCTGTATAAAGTTTCTCTAATTTCCTTGATAGCTTTCGATTTCTGTTGCTTTGTGATGCCAATTAGCTCTGAAAATAACTCTCTTCATCAGCCGATGTCATATTGCGACTTATCGCTGGACATGCCACCGGTTGTTGCAATTACCGAGTGAGAGTCTCAGCGTGCCACAAAGGTGTTGCAAGTAAATCCCGAGCTGCTATCAAGATGCAAATAGAGGCTGCAAAAGAAAATGCCAGAGCCCAAAAGTGGGGGATTGTGAGACTGGCAATTGGAGAGGGAAACAACAATACAGAGGAAAATGCAGAGCAAAGAAAGCACACAAAACAAATGAAAAGCCAAAGCCAAAAAACCCAAAACCAAACCAAACAAACAGAGCAACAGACTGGGAATGGAATCGAGGAGAGTTGCGATAAGCCTGCGGCCAATGCCGCTTCCAGAGATAAGGACGAAAGGAACGGCGTCGATTTCTGATTTCATTTCGTCGGCTGTGTGTCTAAATGATGCCGCTCTCCCCTCTCCCCTCGCTCCTTTGGCTTTGCCATTGCCTTTGGTATTTGTATTTGTATTTGTATTTGTGCCATTTGATGGCAGTCGCCGCCGTTCGGCGTTCATTTCAATTAAATGCAAATCTCAGCTGGGGATTTTTCCCATTGAACGCCGCTCGCTCCAAAAGGGATGGACACAACACGGACACGGACCTCGACAGCGACATGGACAGTGAACAGAGACAGCAAATGAGTAGAGAGAGAGGGAGAGCAGGGAGCAGGAAGCTGCTCCTGTGCTGTCCTGAATGGCGTTGCAAAAGTCGTGGAATGTTTTTCACGCATCGCTGCGTTTTGTTTTCCGGCATGCGAAGTCCTCGTTTTTGCTGCTTTTCTTTTTTCCTCTGCTCGCGACTATGTAATTTCCTTAGCGGGTATGCCACACTTCAAGTGCGGCTTGCCAAAATGGCAATAAATAGTAATACTTTGAGAATTCTTAATCTGATAAGCTACTCTGAAAAAAAAAAATGAAGCAGCTATTACAAATGAATGTCTTTATTTTTGCATTAAAATATTAAAAGCTGCAGCTAATTTTGATTGATATTAAAACTCAAAGTACAAATGATCTAGGCTTTTGAAGAATTAATTCAAATGTTTAATTGTTTGAAAAGGCTTAAATTGCCTTAACTACTTAGAGATTTAAAGCATTACAACATTAAGCAATAAGTCAAATATATTTTTTAAGTTACTATGAATTTATAAAAGTGACTTTAAATTGCTTCAACTACTTAGAGCATTACAACAATGAGCAATAAGTCGTAAATAAGAAATATATTTTTGAGTTATTTTGAATTTATAAAAGATACTTTAATTTAAATGAAAATTAAATGTTAACGAATTTACTATAGTTGCTTTAATATGTGAATTAAAGTATATATTTTAAATTCATAAAAGCTCTTCAAAATTGTTGCTCAATATTCCTCCAATATTAATTTTTTGATACTCTAAAACTACTTTTAATTTTATCGCTTTTTGAAAAATCCATTTATCTAGAAATATTTCACTTATTGTAAGCTGCTTAAATGACAATAATCTGGATTAAACAAATTCAATGAGATTGAAGTCTTTTATTAGTTTTGTTAGAGCATATATTTTTAAAATTTGAGTCATAGCTTGAACAACTTGCATGTTTATTAATTTCGCTGTCTGTAATATGCAATAAAACTGTGGCACAGGTTGCATGCAACGCGAGGAGTCATCGCAGTATCCTGGGAGATGTGCTCGCGCATCCTGCTGGTTGTTGCATCAACTTGTTGTAGTTTATTTTGAAGCTGCTCTCCTGCTTCCATTAGTGCGACTTTCATTATTTAGTATTGTATTTTTTCGCTGTCGCTTTCACTGTCTCTCCGAGGAGAGCAGCATTTTGCTTGCATTTATAAAGTATTTGCATTTTTAATAAACACTGTCTCCCCACTCTGCTGCTGTTTTATCCTTTATCTGTGCAATCGGCATGCTCATAAAGGTGCCTTTTGAGCATGGGGATGGTCAGTGGATGGTGAATACACTCATTCCTTTTGTTGGGTAAATATTTCCTCTTCCGCTTGCAAATGTTGCGGTTGTTGTGAGCGAAGCAGAAACCAAGAATATTTGTGAAATTCATTAAGAAATATTTAATAATCAGCTTTCGCAGAACGGTTCGGTAATTTGTCCTTAAGCAGGACAACAGCAGAATTCCTGCAGTTAAATTTTGCGCGTTGGGGAGTGAGGAACATCATAAGTCGCCCGATGCTTGCGTTGTCACGTTCACGTTGTGGCAACGGTCCTTGAACTACGACCGGACCGACAAAGTCAAACATGGACACCCCAAAAGTCCTTGCAGGACACAGCACACAGAGAGAGAGAGAGAGAGGGGGGGAGGGGAAAGTTGTAGATTTCGAATGCCAGAATTTACGTTATTTTCGTTGAATTTGCATAATTTGCAGCGGCAGTTGATTAAAGTGATGGACTCTCTGTCGGGTTATATTCTTTACAGCGCTTTTCTCCATTTTCCTCTTTGCTCTTTCCTTTTTTTTTTGCGTTTCGCTGCTTTTGTGAATCGTCTGGCGGATTCGCCACGGTCTGCTGCGCCTTTGTTCAAATACATATAGCATATAGCATATATATGTATATGAAATGGGATGGGATGGGAGATGGGGGATGTGGCATGCTGCATGGGGCAAGTGTTGCTGCCCCGGGATGGGAACGTGTCGAGTTGCAGTTTACTTTGGCGTCGCATACATTTTGAAAGTCAAGGTAAATATTAGATTTTCGCTTGTAGAAATTTTTGGCTGTTTCCAGCTACTGCCCAGCAACACTCTGTGTGTGTATTAGTGCGTGTGTGTGTGTGCTAGTGTGTGTGTGTGTGTGTGTTGTGGATGTAGGTAAAACAAATATTAGCTTACAATTTGTGGGCTTACATAGTTTGCCGGGGTCGACCAAAAGGCCCGCGGTGGCATTAAACATAAGTTAGCTGCAACGTGGCCTACACACACACACACACACACACACACACACACACACGCACACACACACACTCTAGAGGGAGATAACGATAGAGACTGCTCGAAAAGATTGTTTACTTAAATAGTTATCAAATGATTGAATTTTAATAGCAAGCCAACTAAAAGTGTGTGTTCTTCAGCAGCAGCTGCTCTACAAAAATAAAGCTTTACATTAAATTAAATACTGCATTTATTTGGCGAATAAATTATCCAAAATGTATTCTAAATTTTGATCTTTTTTTATTTATATTGTTTTAATTGAATAAACAAATAAATAAATTCCAATTTATGGGCAGACAATTAAATATGTCATAATTCGTCTTCTTCTTAATATTATTCATATGTGCTAACAAAAAAAAAATATCAAATTTTAAATTAGTACATTGTTAATGCGAATTTATTGTGTTAACTAGTATGTATTTATTTAAAACGCTGCAATTATTTGGCATTTACATAAATTAGCCAATGTTAATTATAATTTTGTTTATTTTGTTGTTGACAAATTATTAACTTTTCTATGCAATTTCTGATTTTAAATTTAGCATTGTGTTGTTTCTCCCGTTATTAAAGCATTATTTAAATTTAATAGATTTAATCGAATTTCTTTCTGTTTTCATTTCTTAACTACCCATCTTTAGCTTTCTTGTGGTTGAGGTCAACTCCTTGGACAATTTCTCATCTCCCGATAATTCTCTTTATTTGCTTTGCTCTTCATAAAATATCAATTCCATGAGTAAACACTCGAGTCAAGCTCGTATTTGTTCTGTCAAAGTATTAACCATTCCACACAATTCAAGATTTTGATTGAGTATAGTATTGTTTCACCATTTCTTAAAACATATTATTCAATTTATTCATAACTGTAAACTACAATCTTCTCGTTGGCTTTCTTTAGGTTGAGGTCAATTCCTTGGCCATATTCTCATTCACATCTTGCTTTGCTCTGCTCTCAAAAAGTATCAATTCGTTGGGTAAACACTCGAGTCCTGCTCATATTTGTCGCCTCAATGCCACAAGCTGATTTCGCTAGTAATCCCAGCGTTATCTCGCTTTCCCCCTCCTCTTTCCCCTCCTCTGCCCTTTCACAGTTTTATTCCCACCTGTGCAGACATTTGTCAGTGCTGCATGTTTCATTGCGATTGCAGCTGCGTCGCTTTCTTTTTTGCCAGACAAATTCACAACTCTTGCTCGCTCTCGCAAAACTTTCCAACTCGTTGCTCGCTTTTTGTTACAAAGCTTTGTTGCTTTTAATTAAAGCACCAAATTAAAAATGTCGCTTTATCTCCGCCATGCGATTGTGTGTGTGTGGAAACTTTCGCTGTGCCCTCTGACCCCCCCTGCTTATCAAGCAGACAGACAGACGGACGGACAGACGGACTGTTGTGCACACGTCCCACGTGTCACGTTAAATGTCAGGCAAACAAAAGGCCTGTCCTATTTGAAAAGCTCGTGAATAAAAGCTTTTTTTCCGCCCATTAATTTCGAGTCTGTTTTCGGTACTTGTTTTCTGTGTTTTCTGTTTTTTCTGTTTTTTCGGGGCATGCATTGAAATGAAAAGTGTGAAAAGGGAACGAGCTCAGGCTGCATCTATGTAGCTGACCCCCCAAAAAAAGCGCATATATGAAAGGTTCAGGCATTAACACGCACACACACAGAGACACACACACAGACACCTTGGTAAAAAAAAGGAGCGCTGAAAGTTTTTCGCTCTTTGTGGTTGACCGCTTGCAGTCAAAGTTAAAAGCTGGGTTAAAAAAGTTCGCTGTGACATCATTGATCAAATGAGGGGACTGACAAAGGGCGTGTTACTTTATCCGTAATGATTCCACAACACAGCAACCGACAAAAAAACAGATGCGGCTTGGAGTCCTGTCTAAGGGTTATTGTCTGGGCAGCGGAATAAAAGCAAAGGATAAAGCCAAAGACTATGGAGTTGGTAAAATAAAGGAAAGAAGTGCTTAAAGCAGAAATCTTTGCATATTCCGAAAAGCAAGTTAAAACTCGGTTAAAAAACATTTTAGTATTTTTTACCAAAAATTTATTCCATGTATTTATTTATTCAATTAAAATAGGTTCAGGTTTTATTTTTGCGTTTAAGTATTTTTTACCAATCTGTTCTATGCTCAAAACTTACTCTCTGTATTTATTTATATAATTAAAAGAAGTTCAGATTTTATTTTTGGACATAAGTATTTTGTACTATGCTTTAAACTTACTCCCTCTATTTATTTATTTAATTAAAAGAAGTTCAGGTTTTATTTTCGGGCTTGTCTTGCGGCAAAGCTGGGAAAAAGGTTGCCAGAGAAATTCCAATAATTAGGAGAATTTAGTTGGTCAACTGAAAGAAACGCACAACTAATTTAGATTACCAAAGAAAGGAAAACGGTTTCAGACTGAGAAAAAGGCAAGATGTCGAGCGAAGTTTGTGGCAGGAAAAACACACTTTGAACGGCTAGAATATTTAAAGGATACGAAAAACCCGGTTGGACTAAAAGCTTTCTTGTTGTCGCGCTGCAAAATGCCATTATTTCAGTAATGAGTATCCCTTGGCCAAACAAACACCTCGGCATAAGTATAATTACCGACAACTCCCAGGGAGATTTAAGCACTTGTTGTTAAGTCGCAATCTCCCTCTCTCTCTCACTCTCTCACTCTCTCCCTGTCTCTGTCTCTGTGGCGCTTTGGGAGTTAGTTTATCAGACGGTGGCTCAGCTTGTGACAGCTGACAACTATCAGTGGTTGGTCCAGACGCTAAAAAACTAAATGCTTAAAGTAAACAAATGATAAAAACTTTGCTTCTTTCGAGTTGGAGTTGTTGCTGTTGTTGTTGTTGTTGCAGCTGCTGCTAAACGGGCAATCCTTTGTGCAGCTCGCCCGCATTTGCATATCGGGCAACTGGGAAACAGACGACGCTCAACATCAACTCCAACTCCAACTCCAGCTCTCGAGGAAACTGCCTGGCAGCTGCATTGTTTTCCTGCCACCATTTGCAGCTCTCTCTTTTTTTTTTAGCATTTTTTGCAGCTGCTTTTTGTCGCCTTTAACGCCGCCTAATTGCCTAATTAGGCATTTATCTGCCCCATCCACAACTTTATTCAGCTGCAAGCTTTTAATAATTCCAACTTTCTCGTGTCTCGTGTTTTGCAGGTCCCGAAGATATACTGAAATTTCTGGGCAACGAGAGTGTCGTGGATCACTTCAAGCTCGTCACCAAGGATGGCAACAGCCTGCTCATCGGTGCCAGGTGAGTTCGTTTTTTATCTCCCTTGCAACTGGAGACGCGTTGCAGCGACACAAACGAGAGGCGGCAAGTTTCTCTGCCTCTCTCAAGAGGCCTTTTGGCCTGCAAAACTGGCCGCCTACTTTTTCACTTTTAATTCCGCATCCTGTTGTCGTTGTTGTTGTTGTTGTTGTTGTTGCTGCAACGCCTTTGTTCTAGTCGAGGGTGCGGCACAGCACAACAGCAAAGGACCAAAGGAAAGTTTCTTTTTCCGCTGCCCCATTTTCCATTTTTCATTTCGCATTTCGCATTCTTTAGTTTATATTTTTTCTTTGGCTGCGAATATGAGTCAAACTTGCTGGCGCTGCGCTTTATGAGTTTTGTGCGTCGGCCACTTTTGATGCCGTTGGAAAGTGGTTTAGACCCCGATTAAAGTTTTATAATTGCATTGCGCATACGCCATGGCGGCTGCTGTGCCTCAAACTCCGGTTCTCAGCAACATTTCGAATTGTTTGCTGCACTGCAGACCGAGAGTTTGTTTTGCGAATTGTTTTACAATCAAAATGCTTGAAGGCTTCATAAAAAACAATTCAAGTTAGGCGGTAATACAAATGAAGGGCTTTTTTTGTTGTATTGTATTGTATAACAAATAAATGTTCCTAATAAAGACAAGAACGATGCTACGATGTTAGTTTGGAAAGAACAATTAGCTTTGAAATAGATATTGATTAATTTGATTCATAGTTAAATATAAATATTTCAGAATAATTTGTTGAATAATACAAATTAAATATAATAAATAAATATTCCCATAAAAGTAAGTCATGAAAATTATTTTTAAATGCAAAATATATATTTCTGAATATCACTTATTATGCAGTTATAACAAATCAAAAAAGTTTTATGCTCATGACGAAGAAAATTATGAAAACAACATAAAAGATGAAAATGAAATTATTGTTTCTTTGGAAATAATCGAATAGGGTGTCTTTATGAATGCAGCAAATATTTCTCACTCCCACTAAAAAGATATTTTAGCAAAACATATTTTTAATACGTATAGAAATTTAATTAATTTTTTTCTGAATACTCTCAAATATCAACTATTCACTCTCACTACAATATTATTTTCTATTTATTACGCCGAAGAATTTCGCTTTGAGGAGTTGTCAATATTAAAATTTTAATTAATCTTAATTCGAAACACAACCCAAAATGGTGTCTCTCAAAGGCAGTCGAAAGAAGGATTTGAACAAGTTAACCGAAGCTTTGCGCAATTCAAAATGGCTCTAAGCAACAAAGTCACTTTGCGAACCGCAAATGGATTCGCCTGCTTAGCAGGTGCCTCTTGGTTTATAATGAAGTTAAGGCCCGCTTAGCGTACTTTCCTATAAGACAACCAACATGAGCAGAGCAGCTGCTTCCACTTCGTGCTTCGTGTCGAGACATTGTAAAAGTCATTATGTGCTTAATAGGTAACCAGGAAACCTCGAACACCATTTCAACTTTGCGTTTCCCTATAAGGATTTTATGCGTTGGAATTTTCTGAATTTGAAGAAAGTCTTGACAGGCAACAGTTGAAAGTTCAAAGTTGAAGCCTTTAACAAGTTAACCTCCCTTCGCCCACCTTCGACTTTCGCAATGTCAACTTTTTCATATATATATGTATATAGGTAATATGCTGAGAGTGGGTTTGGATGTGCGCCTCGTCGTCAGCATTTGTTTAACATGTTTTAAATGAAACTCCGAAAATGCAGCGCAGGCGGAGTGCAAAATCCACATAAAGCAAACTTCAATTTACTTTTCGCACACATTGTATTTAATTTAAGTACAAAATACTGAGTGCGAGTTCCATATACGAAAAGTTCGCAAGGCCAGACAGCAACTGAAGTTGCAACCAGCCGAAGAGGGGCAGAAGGCAGAAGCTAACGTAACGTGCGTGTGGTAACTTTGATTTTGCAGTGCTGGCAAAAGAAAAACAAGAAAAACGTTGAGCACAACTTTGCAGCAGGTGCCCCCAAGATATGAAAGGTTGACAGAGGTATAAGACAGTCGAAGGGGAGGGAAGAGGGGAAGGGGAAAGGGCAGAGGGGATGAGTTGCGAAAGTTTGAAGCCGAGCTGAGCCTCAAGTGGTAAACTTAAAGGGTTGCCGCAAGAAGCAGCAGCAGCAAGACAACAGCATAGGGGTAGGCCTGGGGGGTGAAGGAGGTGGTTGAGGCGGGGGAGGCGGGGTAGGCGGGGCAGCTGACAAAGTGTATGCGAGTATTGCGAATGCTGTCGTTGGGCAAAAAAGCCGCAAAAGATGCTTGCTGCGAATGCTGCTGTTGTTGGCCAGGTTTATTATATGCGGCATAGATAATGGAAAGCAAGCAGAGGGGTTGACTCTTCACTCTCCAATCTCCTTTTTCTTCTTTCCACTCTCCACTCTACACACACATGCAAATGTGCTGCCAGCTGACACACATATTAAATTGTTGCATACTTTTAGGGCTCGCCTGGCCAGACATAATAAACTTGTGTGTGTCTCCCTCTCGCCCTTTCTCTCTTTCTCTCATTCTCTCTCTTTGTGTGTGTGGCAAAAGGACCCTAGGAATTTGTGGCAAAGGAATGCGTGCAGCTTGTAAGACAAGACGTCGCCACACGCCGCCGCAGACGCAGCAGACAGTGCAAAACTTTCAAAAATTGCAAATAGTTTTTGGTAATTTAATATTAACACGAGTTGGCAGTCCACTTGGGCTATGTACAACTCTCTTCCTCTTTCCCCTTTCCCCTCGTTGCCTTGTGTTTGTTGCGGCTTTCGTTCAGGCCACACACACACACACACTCAAACACTCACACTCACACTCACACTCACACACTCACTCGCTGGGTTTTTGGGCAAAATGAATTTTCAAAGGCGCTGAGGGAAAATGTTTGGTTTTCGCAATTAGTGCGGTTTTGTGCCATCGTTGCATTTAATATTTGCCGTTGCCGCTGCCGTTGCCGTTGCCTTTGCCCCACTCACAAACTAAATGCAGCGCTGCAAGTATCACAGCAAACGAAACTAAGCCACAGCTTGTGGCAGCTCCTCTCAGTACAAATAATAATTCCATTTTGCAGAAATTAAGAGTGCCAAACACTGCAAATAAAGCGAGCGCAATTAATAATTTGCGCAAATAAGTATTTTTGTGAGAAGTGAATATTTTTTAAATCCAAGCAAATTCATTCAAATCACTTTCGGCACTGAAAAAGGCGACTTTAGATAACTTCAAATATTTCCCTGAATTCAGTATTTTAGATCGTTATAATTGGATAGATTGTTATAGATGAATTTCAAATGAATTTCTAGATTTTTTATAAATTCAAAATGAATGCAGACTCATTTAAATCGATTTAAATTAAATTGATCAAATTGCATAATTGAACATTGATAGATATTCATTTAATTCCAAATGAGAATAGATTATTATAAGTGGCTTAAATTGTTGGAATTAAAATGATGATAAACATAAATTTTTAAATTACGTTTATTTATTCCAAATATATTTACATTAAATTTGTTAGATTACAAATAATAGAAAAATGAATTTCAATTTAATAGGTACATTCTTATATATTCAATTCCGTAAATTGAAAATGATTTTTACTTATTATAAATGAATTTCAATAAAACTGTTAAAGGATAGGTTATTTGAAATAAATTGTTAGTTTCTATATTCATTATCAGAATTGATCTTAATTAAACTGTTCTAATGTTTTTAAACATTTTATTTTTAACATATAATATATTTTTTATTTTATTTTATTTTTCCATTTGTTGGTGTAATTTTTCCATCTCGAACTATAGTGCAAAATCGCAATATTTCTCAATATTTTTTTAATTCAACATTTAATTAATTGTTATTACTATCTTAACTTTATATACAATTTGCGTTGTCAGCTGTACTCATTGAATTAATCGTTTCCTTGCCACATCTATTAAGTGGCCCCAACTCGATTGTTGTTGCTGTTGAATGAATTAGTCAGAAGAAGCAGCGCGTGAAAAGCGCATTTGGCATTAAAAATGCAGATATTTGCTGCCTTTGCTTTGCTTTCTTTGCTTTTTGTTGCCACATAATTCATTTATGACATTCTCGGCATTTTTTGTCAGGCTCGAATGTTTAATGTTTACTCCTTGGACAGAGGAAAAACGCTTGAAGCAACAACGAATGCAATTTACGACACCCAACTAAAACATTTATGATTCTCTTTTTTCCATTTTCCTGTTATGTTTCTGTTTCTGTGTTTCTTTTTTTTTTTTTGTGAATTTAATTACATGCATAATTTCCGGCTTGCTTATTTCGTTGGAAAAACGTAATGAACGAAGTGTGCAGGGAGGCAGTGTAATGTATGAGTGATGCTCCAAAGCGAGTGGGAGCGAGACAGGAAGCTAGGCGAATGGGTGGGTGGATGAGGAGGAGAAGGAGGAGTGAGAGAAACATAATGAGCCAGCAAAATGCAAACACAACAGAAACGCAAGCAAACCAGAAAAAATTAAGTGTGCGCCAAACACACGCATACAAATTAGTGCTGCACTAGTATTGGTGAGCAGCGAACGAATGTGAAGAGGAGAGGGGGAGGAGAGTGGGCAAGAGAGAAAGAGAGGAGGAGGAGAAGTGTGGAGCGAGCTTGTCGGCTTTTTGCTAGCTGAGTTTTTGCACGCATGAACGCATTTGTATGCTGGCTTTGTCGTTTGCCAGAGTTGCCACTTACGTGATTAATGGATTTTTAACAAGTTACACATTCCGAAAGGAGACCCAACTATACACACACACACACACACACGCACACACACGTGCTCACACGCACACAAGCCCACTTAGGCGGACGGCGAGCGTCAAAGTAACCAAAGGACGGCAGCGCAAGCGGGGCAACTGTTGGTGAAAGCCAAAAAGCGTGAGTGTGTGAGTGTGCCACACACACACACACTCACCTACTCACATGTGTGTGCGTAAACTAGCATGACAGGGCGGAAATGCGAATGTGACACGCGTTTTGCATGTGAAACGTCATGAACAATGTCGGCAAAGGGAGCAGAGCAAAAGGGCAGACGGAAAGCGAGAAACAGCAACAGCGCAACAGAAATGAAAAGTAAAAGAAAAGCAAAGCGAAATAAGCAAACGAATGAACGAATAAGTTGGCCTGCCTTTAACATATTCGCACTCGCACTCGCACTCACACTCAACTGACAGGTAACCAGGCAGCCTCTCTCTCGCTCTCTCCGTCCCTCTCCCTCTCTCTCCCTCTCTCTATGCAAAGCCAAAGTGAATTTGTTAAGTTGCCAAAAACAGCAGCTAACGCGATAGGGAGCCAGCTCTCAAAAGCAGAGATGGCTGAGAAAACAGGCCACAAATTTGTGCAGGTAATCAGGTTTTTTGCGTTTCCCTCCGCATTTCTATTTGTACCTTGAGTCAAATTTAATCATGCCCGAATTGATTGAATACGAATAGCAGTGGAAAGAGTTAAGTGTGTGGCCCGTGTTTTTAGAAATCTTTAGATCTTGAAATGCAAATTGTAAAGTGTGTAAAACGGCGCAATACAACAAGCTCAGCAGTTACATTTTTTTCAATTTGCAAGAATTTATAAATTTTTGTAAATTAAAATAGATTATTTACATTAATGCCAAGTGTTATAACCAATCAGTTATTTTATATAATAATATTCGGCAATTTATACAAATTTAGAGGCATTTTTAAAGGAATTCTCATTTATTAGCAAGTTTAAAAAATAAAAAAAAACTATTTAAAATTAAATAATAATTGAAAAAAGTAAAAAAATGATTGAACAATAATTTAAAAAGTAAAAAAAAAAAGATTCAACATCTCTCCCCGACGGGGAATTGAACCCCGGTCTCCCGCGTGACAGGCGGGGATACTAACCACTATACTATCGAGGATGTTGATCAACGGCTCGACAAATAGCGAACTTAAATGTGCAGCTCACTTTCTATGTAAAGAACAAGTCAAATCGAAAATTAGAAAGAATTTGTTTATTTATAACATTCAATATGTTGCTAATTTCAAACGTCAACTTATTGTTAATATTTGTCATAATAAATTTCATCAAGCTGAAAAATGAAAGCAGTTATAAATTCATACAATTTCGTAGTTCGCTCAACATTCCATTCAATGACTCTTTGCTTTGTAGGAAAACAACAATAATTTGCTCACAATAGAACAATCAACAACGAAATTGTTCAGCATACATTTGAAAGCTACACTAGCGCCATCTAACGTTCGTGGACAGCCAGCAGTATGTGAATAGATTTCAAATTGCGTGTTATTCGCCTAAAAATTGGATGCATAATAACTTTTAATTGCACACGTTCTCAATGACAAATGCAGCGAAAATTGCTGGCTAAAACCGCGCAAATTAATTGAGTCAAAAATGGGAATGGAGCGATAAACATAACGAGCTCATTTCACATTATTGCTAGAGCTGCACTTTTTAATTATGGGGCAAAACTTCTTGGCAATGTCAAACTCGAGTTGGAATGGCAAAAGTTCTGGCAAGGAAATGCAATCTAATTGTCGACGTCGACTTCAACGTCTCTGTGCTAAGTATCATCGTCGTTGTCATCAGTAATTCAGGAGTCGCTTTAATCCTTCGTTTCCCGTCAACTCACTTATGCAAATCGGTTGAAGGCCGACGTCCCGAAATTTTCTCATTTTCTCCACTTGAATATTTTCTCGACTATTTTTTGGCTCGACCTGAAGCCACTCGACTCGTTAATTCCCTGAAACTGGCTGGCAAATAATCGCAGCTATCGCAGTCAGAGTCAGAGTCGTAATCGGAATCGTAATCGTAATTCAGCGTTAAATTTGTTATTCACGGATTTCGTCGTTTGTCTTTATCTGATCTATTTTCGAGGGGCTCTGCGACTCTGCATGGAAATTGGGTTAACACATTAAGTTGCCATATGTGTGAGTGTGTGTGTGTGTGTATGTGTGTGTCTGCCGCAATGTGCCGCCAGCTGTCGCCATTCCGGGCTTCTCTCTCCTCGGTTGCTTGTCACGGGCTGGCAATCGAATGAATGGCGACAAAGGCGGAAATAAAATGGCTAAACGAAAAAACCATTTCAACGTTAGCTTTCCAATTGCCTTTCTCTCTTCGCTCGCTCTCGTTGGCATATGTCGGCCTATCTCTCTGGCTTTTAACGTCTTTTTCAGCGTGCACAGTGGCCCCAAATTGCACACTATTGATTGTGCCACATTTTGTTGCTTCCCAAATTGCAAATATGTCTCTCGACAGCTCACCTAGTTTGATAAATTCCACTGCACTTTTAAATATACATACATATATTCCATATATATTTTTTAATTTCCTCTCGAGGCATTCTCGAGGCCACTGTGCGCAGTGTTTTGGGCAATTCAATTTGCTGCATGCAATTTTCCTTTGGCGTTGCGCAAATTCGTTTACACACACATTGCGGCACACACGTCGTATACTCAATTCTCTTTTTGCGTCCATCTTTTATTTCATTTTCATTTCGAGCTGAGCCTTTGTGCAACTGTGCAACAATCATTTTTGCGCCACAAATTCATTTCCGTTCGCAACAATCGCCGGCTAATTTGGTGCGATTTATACGCGCATTTATGTTGCAAGTATTTGTGTTGCAAGTGTTCGTTGCATGCCTTGCATGGAACTCGCGGCTACCCAAAATGAATTTTCATGGGAATTCCATCACGGCGCCTTGGCTGCCCGGCCCCTTCTCAGTCCTTGGCTGATTTTAATCTGCAACGCAATGCACACTGCCTTTCCTCTCCCTCTCCCTCTCCTTCTCACTCGCTGTCCGTCTTGATTGCAGATTGTAGATTGAATTGTGAAACAAATGTCCTTCCACACGCCACCTCGTCTCCTCCTTCTGCTTCTGCTCGGCCAACAATGGCAGGCGTTGCAAGAGGCCTCCATTGTTGCCACACTGTTCGGCTCTTGGGCATTGTTTAGCGTTATTCATTCAGTCTCTGATACCTTGCCACTCGAGCATGGCAATTTTTAGACCAAAGTGTCAGCACAATGGAGCATCAATGATGTCAGTGGGGCCTCTTAAAGCGTTGCTTGTGTGCGAACTATTTATAAAGACAGTTGCTCCACTTGCAGACATTGACAATATGCTAGAACTATATATAAATATATGTAAAATACATACAGCTTTCATCTTTTGTCTTGCACGATTACTTATAGCTAGGTGCTTAGATTGGTCTTTTAAATTATTGCAAATTGTAGCAGTGATTTTAATATTTACAGGCAAGAATTTAGAAGTATTCATATGAAGGTTTACTGAATATATTTATTTCTTTCTTTAGTATAACTTTCCTTTTTACTTTAACTACAACTGTATTAACTACTCTCCCAAAAGAGCGTAAAAGGTAATTTGATATTAAATTTAGCTGATGCTATAATGATTGCTATTTTAACCGATCTGACATAAAGATTAATAATGTTTTAATGACTATAAGAATATATTATTAATTAGTTCCCTTATGAGTGAAAAATATAAAATTGTTAAACAGAATGTTGCTAACAGTTTTAGAGCTTAGATGATGCTATATTCTGATTGATATTTCAATCGATAAAGATTATTCATTTATTACCTAATAAAATTACATTTTCTTAATGATTGTTATAAATCCATAAAATACCTCCTCTCGAGAAAGTGAATAAATATAAATTTGCTCTCAATTTATGACTGTATTTGAATTGTCAATTTTATCGATATGAAATGCGCATTAATATTTTGCAAAATTGACTTGAAGAATATGAAAAGATGTTAAACTAATTATTTGGCTTGCAGTCAGAGAAGTGATGAATTATGCGCATGCTGGGCAAATTTGCTTTGTCGTTTTATGCAAATCCCAACAACTTTTGGTAATAATAATAACCCACATAAATGGCAAGCAGCTTGAGGCATTACTTGGCACAAAGCGAGGGGGAAGAGGAGGCGGTGATGAAGGAGGTGAATTGAGTTTCATTGTTATAAGTAATTAATATTGCATTCATTAGGCAAATTGAATTTGCGAGCAGTTGATGGCAAAAGGGACGAAGTCTCCCCCTCCTTCTCTGTTAACTGGTGCCGAATTTTATGCTTAAAATATGCAAACGTTGCCAGAAACGATTCGAGAAATCAAAATCCAGCAAAGGGTGGAAGAGAAGTTCGGGAGGCGGCCTTTGATGCGACTAAAAGCTCTTTGGAAAGCCGGACAAATTGCAAATGAGTGAGTGACCTGTAGCTAATGTTTTATGTAGCCAAGAGAAAAGTGGAGAAGAGTTTGGATTGGGATTGGGATTGGGGATAATTGACTCACTGAGTGAGTGCGCTGCACTTGGACTTTAATCATGCTTATGAATCGGAATAGCAGAGAACTCTGCAGTTGAAGCTGGACTCGCACAAGCAATTCGCTTTGTCATGTTGCCGGCGGTCGCCAGATTGAGCCCAACGGTGACATATGGCCAGAAGGTGAGCACCGAGCATGCTGGCAATGCCCGATGCCCGATGCCAAATGTTCCAGCTTCAGCTTCACCTGCATACTCAGTCCAGACTTCCAGTCCAGTCCGGTTCGGTTTGAGCTGAACTCCTCACACAGCTCAATGGCATTCACATTTTGCTTTTTGGCATTTGACAGTTTGGACATTTTCTGCTTGCATTGAGTGCTGACGAGGGAATCGCAAATGGAATGGGAAAGCACAAGCAAAGTGTGTGGAACAGAGAGCCGAGAAGTGAAGCTGGAGCAGAGGTCTGCAGCAGGGGCTCAAAAGAAAAACGTCGGTCAATAACATGAAATTCAAACCGTCAATTCGATGCATGGCAAAACAGAAGCAGACGCCGGCCAAAGGCGCAGACCAAAAGGACGCCAAAGGGAAGCCAATGGCAATGACAGCTTCACGAGATGAATGCATCAGTTGGGAGCAACTGGATGCGACATCCATGACAAACAAATACCCTAAAGTCAGTTGTCTATTCGAATGCATACTTATATTTTTAATTATATTTGTATGTTTAGCAGTTAGGATTTCTTTTTGCTCTAGACTGTAATTTAATTATACAATAAAAAGGTAGTACTTGAATTCAGAATATAGAAAACAAATACAAAATAAATTGTTGGAATTATTGAAATGTATAATGACAATTTAGTGGAATGGTTCTATATGGGAATTTTCGCATTACATTTAGTTATTTCTATTTACATTTATTTGGTCTGGGCTTAAAAATATATTATTTTGTTCGATGAATATATTATGCACTTGAATTAAATATATGTAGGAAACAAATACAACAAAAATTTTTCACAAGGCGAATTGTTGTTGATAAGGCTTTAGATGACAATTTTTGCAATACATTAATTTTTTATGAGCTTAGTCCAGGTATAACAAAATATTATTCATTTTGCACTTGCATTTTCAATCTAAGTAATGATTATTAGTTAACTACTTAGTTTACAAAATCTAAATATTATATAAAAGAAGCAGAAGAAGGTAAACACAATATTTAAATTAGTTTAAAAATGGCTTGAAATCATTTTTAATTTCTTGGTGCAACAAGAAAATGTAATGTAAATTATTTAATTAAAATAATTATTTGCCAATAGCAATAATATGATTCCTTTGGCTAACAAATTCTTTAAATAAAATTTAGGAATCAAAATGAAGTAAACAAGAAATGGTATTGGAGTCTTTTGATATTAGACATAATAGACAATAGATAGCGAGAACACTGCTGACTAATAAATACCCTGCAGTTGCTATTAGAAAGCGGAAATGAAAATCGAGAAAAACGGACAGCTGAACAACTGAACAACTCGAGAAATTGGAAGCAGGAAAACTGCCTGCTGTGCTTTGATAATTTTTCTGCATTGCCTGCAACTGCAGGAGGACAGGAAAAGGGCGATGACGAAGTTAGGGAGTTCAGAGCAACAAATGGCAAATAGCGCTGTTCTCAGCAGTCGATTCCTTCATTGTCCAGCTGCCAGGAAACACACCAAATGGCTGAGATGGAATGCCAGTTTGGAGGCGAAATTATGCTTGATTTGCTTAGCTGCTGGCAATGCAGAAAAGCCATGTGCCTCGAGCAGAAGTTGCCAACATGAATGCGAATGCGGCTCAAATGTGAGGAAAGCAGCAGCAGCGGAAAAGGGAAGCGACAGGGCAGGGAAGAAGTCAGCAGGGCAGCGAACAAAGGCTGTCAAATCGCATCGCCCGACCAAAGTCAACTTCTTTTCATGCCTCAAGTGTGCATTCGATGGATGCAGAGCGGGAGGCTTCTGAATGCTGGCAAAGTAGCGCAAAGTTTGATGACGTGTGACATTGAAAGTTGACTGAGACTGGGAACTGGGAGCTGGGAACTGAAAACTGGGATTGGCAGCTTGCAGCTTGCAACTCCATTGCCCAGCCTTCCAGTTGGCCGTCGCCATGAATCACATTCGCAAAGTGCCGCAATTTGCCATCTCAATTGCAAGCGAATCGATTGCAACACGTGCAAAACACCCCCCCCCCCCCAAAAAAAAGGTGAGAAACTCGTGGCAGGCAAACAACTTGCAACTTGTGGCAAGTGGCAAGTGGCAAGTGACAAACCAACTCAGCGAATGGAAGCGACGGATTTGTCAGTGAGTTTGGCAACTGCATTTGCAGCTATTTCGTGAGTAAAGCCTGCTCAACGAAACTTTGTTAATCGAATTGAGAGCAAGATTTGGTCAAAACTTCACTTTGCGATGCGGTGCTAATTTGTTGACAAAGCTGCGGCCAAAATAAGTCGAGTTTTATAATTGGCCAAAGACCCAAAAGAAATTTAATTTTTAATGAGCGAAAAACAAGAAATACAAATCAAATGTGTTTCGATTTATTTGTTTATCTTTGGACATATATTCATCTTATTGAATTAGTGTAATAAAAATTGTTAGTTACTTTTTTTACTATACCAATTAAACTAAATTAAAATATTTTATTTTTGTCACCATAATCCCAATACATACATTTTATCTTGTTTTTTGAACTATAAAATCGTATCAAAATTTATTTTATTTTATGCCCACTCGTGATCTAATACATTCTGGTAAATTCCGTAGGAAAATATAAATAAAGCACCTATTCAAATTACTAGAATTAAAGCCTCAATTATGTGGCTGAGAAACTCGCAAAAAAATCCTTGTCAATTGAGAAAGTATCCTTCAAAATGCCGAGCAATAATTGAAGTGCCATTTTTGTGCAACTGACTAAAATTAGAAGTTCGCTGAATTAGGTTTCAAATAAATTGCTTAACACGCTGCTGAACAATGTCATGCACACAGCGAGCAAGCGTTTGTGGCCAATGCAGTTGGCTAATAAATAATCTATAAGTGGCATAACAAATAAATTATGAACATTATTCAAATGGCGCTAATGATGCTTAAATTTCGCTCAACAACGCATAATGTAGCATTTTTTTGTGCTCGTCAAAATGTGACAATGGCAGTTGAAGGCAACGAAAAAAAAAAAAGATGGAAAAATGGGAAAATATGAAAATTAATCAGATTTGGAGTAGGCAAAGGCACACGCAGAGGAAAAAACTGCATAATTTATATTCATCGTATTTGGATGCCATGCACAGTCCCAAGGAGAGAGCGTAATAAATATGTGCGATCTGCCTGGCAGTGCATAATAAATTTCGCATTTTATTGGCCACACGCGAGGCGAAAGCGAAGCGAAAGAATAGAATTTGGGAAAGATAACTCCGTGTTGGGATAATGATGAGCGAACTGAACGCGTCGCCAGGCAACCAACAACATTCTGGAAACATTCTGAGCTGCTGTCAAGGTCATACTCTGTTTCTGCTTTTCTTTTTTTTCATTCGATTTCGCTTCATTTGTCGGTCGCCTTGGGGGCTGGATTTGCGTCAACGCGTCGTATGAGCAATTTGCATGTTTCTTTGGGGTCTAGACTGTTGCTCTGCCTCAAGTCCTTTCCATCTCTCTCTCTCTTTGTTTGATTCTGTTTTGTCTACTTGATACTTTTCTTCTCCATGTTCTTTTTCTTTTTGTGTTTTGTGGGTCAAGCCACAAAATGGCGGCGGATTTTATTTGTTTCTTATGTTTTGTTTTTCGGCCGCAGCAAGGTTGCCGCAATCTATTTTATGGCATCTCTCATTGCCATTACTTCGCTCTCTCTCTCGCTCTCTCTCTCTCTCTCTCTCTCTCTGCCTTGCTTTGTCGTGCAGTTTTAACGTCTTTGAAAGCCCGTCAACCACAATGCCGTTATTTATGTGCATGTGGCTTTTGTTTTGTTGCTGCTTCCCAAACATGAAAAGGGTCCAGCGAGTTTTCATGCTGCGTCCTAGACACGCTTTTCAATGGAAAACGAAAATACAAATAAAAATAACAACGAAAACGATGACTTGTTACACATCATTTTAAAATTATGGCCAAATCATGTGAATGGGTTGCGTGGCCCCAAAGGCGACAGCTGAGGTCGCAAAATGTGTCAGAATGAATATAATATTCAGTATTTATTATATGCATTTTCTTTATTTGTTGAGCGTAGCATAAATCTCTTTCACAGACATTTAATTCAAGCTTTATGACAGTTTCTCGAAGCTCTAAAAAATAAAGATGATGAAATGATTATGTTTTAAAAGTATCTAAAGGTTGTTATAGAAAATATATATATAAATTAATGATTATAATAAAAATGGTTTTTGTCAATTTTTGGCGCCAAGAAAATATGGATAAATCGTAGATCTCAATTAACTTTTATTACAAGGAAAGCCAAAAATTATAGATAAATAAAATAGGTTTTTAATAAATTTAATTAATAATTATAATTGGAATTTTGTATAATAGTTTGTTTTCTTAATTGTCCATTATATCTTATAAAATTAAGTAATAGCCAAAATCATACATGAAAAACAAGTTTTAAAATATTTTCAAAAGAAAAAGGCGTAATGCTTTGTAAAAGCTGGCAACTGTATAAAGTATTAAATAATATAATGGAAAAATAATAGGAAATATTTCAAACTATTTTTTTATACATTCGTAAAAGTTTTCCCATTTCTTATAATTACTAATAATTTAAATGAAAATTAAAGCAAAAAGAGTGATGCAATTTGAGAGTTGGCAAAGCTACAAAGTTATTGAAAAGCACTTGGCGCAAGAATTTCGATTTAAATATTTTACAATGTGAGTTGCATAAATACTTGAATTCGCATGATTGCAAAGAGAGTGCGAGTGTGTGTGTGAGCATCTGTGTGTTTGTGCGATAACTAGACAAATCAGGCAAATGGGAAACATCGACCATCGAAATGCAACGAGGCATTTGATGGCGCCAGGCCAGAGAGCGTTGCAAATATCTGCGGTTTTCGATGATTTCGTGGTTTTTGGGCAGCAACTCATGAATAAATCGATGCGCGATATTCGTACATTTTGTTTTAATGCGCAAGCATTTGCATAAAACTAACTAAACGGATTAATTGCTGCCAATAAAATATAGTATGCAAAGAGCCGAAGGTAGAAAAAGTAAATACAGTCTATCGCTGTGGCTGTTATCGATAACTGCTTTAGTTGGCTTACGTATGTAGTGGCAACGTAAACTTCTTTACGTATACTACGTGAATGGCGTTAAGCTAAACTGCACGACAACAGCTGCAATGCAGCTAAATGCGCAGCACTCGCGGCAACAACACAATGTGTGTGTGTGCAAAGCAGTAAAAATCCTACATAATCGTTGCCTCTTTGCACTGCTTGCAGGCACAACAACAACTACAGCTACAACTACAACGCACGCTGCCGTGTGTAAAATATTTATGAGCGCGGTTTTTACGCCAAATGCAGTTCCACACACACTCTTTGCCTCTCTCGCTCGTTCACGCTGCCTGCCTTTATCTTTATCTCTGCTCTGCTCTCGCAAACGCGCTTAAATATAGTATGTGTGTGTGTGCGTTAAGCAGTGCGTTAAAGTGTTTATGTGCTGGCTTGTTTGTGTGTGTGCGTGTGTGTGTTTCTTTTTCGCTCCTTTTTATTTCATTTAACGCTTTTTGGCACTCAACGTTACAGCGCCACCTGCCGCGCGCTTTCGTTACCACTCCACTTATGTATATGCTAATTTCGCTCAGCGCATTTTATATTTATACGCTGCTGACAACAACAGGCGGTCGGCAGGCGTGGGGGAGGGGGGGTCGTAAAAACCGCAGGGTTGCATTCGCGTTCGTTTGAAGTTGTCGCTTGCATTGTAGTTGTTGTTCCCGCTGTTGTCATAATTAAAACGCGCTGCATAATTGCCAAACAATGGCCATCGTATATACAGTAAGCAACAGAGCGTATATACTGCGTTGTGTGTGCTCTTCTCCCCTGCGGCCTGCAATCACATCCATTTATTCGACTGCCCCTAACAAAGTGGACAATGTGCCATTTTTTTTCTGCTGTCCACTTTGCTGTTTGCATTGGCCAGGCCAACATGCACATGGAGTGCTGCAAAATTGGATAACGTTGCAATGGCAGCGGGCCAACAAAACTCTTAAACAGTGTTGCACTGCTTGTCACACATAGAGGGCGCTGCACTAGAATGCCAGCACTGCAGTGTGCCAAAGGTAAGCACAAAGGGAGAGAGCGAGAAGGCAAACGAGTGCAGAGTGCAATCAGAAACTGCTTGCTAGACTTTTAAATGCGTCGAATATCTCAGAGCAAAGCCGTTCTAATTACTTTCGCTCCATCTCGCTCGCTCACTCTCCCTCATTTTCTCTCTTCCTATCTGGCTATACTTGGCTTTGCTGTGTTTTTTATGCCCGTTACTCAAAAGCTAGAAGGGCATTATAAATTGATGCCAACAGAAAAAATCAAGATTTTTACCGCCTCGAATCGGAAAAATATGATTATCCTAATCACTTATTAAGTCGAAAATTTGTGAAAAACAAATAAGTTATTAGAGAAACTTATTTATATGGTTGTCAGTGTGGCCGTTTAGTCTACATGTATGGTATATTCAAAGTCTTAGTATATTCTCCACCAACAATACTTTTTGGTATATTATTATTCAAGTAACTAATTTACGTGGTTGTCAGTGTGGCCGTTTAGTTTACATGTATGATACTTTCAACGTCTTAGTATATTCTCCACCAACTTTCTCTCAAGACGCGTGACGGGTATCTCACAGTCGAGCACTCTGGACTGTCGCTTTCTTACTTGTTTTTTAAATTGAAACTTGCTCGAATGCATTGCTGAGCGAAAAGGGTCTCTTAATATTATCACAACTGCTTGGCAAAGCGGAACTTTGTAACCGAGAGCGAAAGATTCAGTTTTAACCGCATCATTTGGCCCCACGATCCCAACTTGGTTTCCTTTTGCCCCCTCCCCTCCTCACCTCACCACAACTCTCCTCGCAACCTGTGCCAATTTGCCTTTGCTTCTATGCAAAGTTAACTACATATTTATTTTAAATTTTCCGCACTCCTTGCTGCATTCAACCCAAAAAGCGCCGGAAGTTTCGATAAGGTTGCTGTCGCTCTGTCTCCCTCTCTCTCCGTCTCGTTCTGCCGCACGGCACGGCAAGCCATAAAACGTTCGACCAAAGTGCACTCACACATGCACAACCTCTCACACACACACACACACTCACACACACACACACGTCGTTGTGGTTTCAATAATCAATGAGTTGATTTTATGAAATTTCTGTTTTCCTCACATGCCTCGCCCTGCCGCCCCTTGTGCCACAATATTTTGGTTTACACACACACACACACACATACCTTTGCTCGTTAAGCTCACTCGTGTGTGTGTGTGTGTGTGTGTGTGAGTGTGGGGCAAAATTGTATTAACGAGAATTTTGGAATTTTTTGCATACATTTTCGCATTGCTGGTTGAGGTTCGACTCAGGTTCTCTATAGCTCGCTCTGGGTCTGGGTCTGAAGCTAACGCTGACCGAGCGTGAGGCGAGTTTTGATTGCGGCTCAAAGGTCAAATGAATTTTAATTAATATTTTAATTAACAAAACCGCAAGTTGGGCCAAGCTTCTCACTCGAATTGTTCACGCGCATTTTTGCTAAAATTGATTGCACAATAAATACCTCTATCTCACTCCCATCCCATTCTCTGTCTCTTTCAGAAATACCGTATTTAATTTAAGCATACACGATCTCGCAGAACAGCAGCGTCTGATATGGACGTCGCCGGAGGACGACACCAAAATGTGTCTCGTCAAGGGCAAGGATGAGGTGAGTGAAAGCATATCTACAATATATTATCATTATAATAGAATGGATTATTTTTAGAAGACTTTTAAACATTCCATAATATAGCTAAATTAAATGAATAATTTTAATGAAGAGAAATGCTAAAAATTTCGACAAATTTATGCATTTACGTATATTTATTGAATATTTTGTCAAATATAAATCATGTGAGCGACTTTCTTTTGTTTTTTGCAACACAGCATAACAAAAATAAATTAAAATTTTATTAAATGGAAATGAGCTGCCTAAATAATTCACCAAATTTATGCCTATCTTTTATTTGATCAAATATTGTCAAATATTATTCTCTTTTTGTTTTCCATGATTATTTTATACATTATCGTATCTTACTTATATTCAAAATATTCAACAATTCAAGTCAAATTTTAAAGGACAGCAAATTATTTTAAACATCTGTCAATTTAACTCTACTCTGATTTATCCATCACTAAAATAAATTCAATTTTTTAAGTTTGAATCTAGCTTATGGGCAATTTTTTTGCATTTCTCTAAAATCAATTTCATTGAACTTTTAATTCCAATTATCTGCCATCAATCACTGTATTTTCAAATGTGAAATACTTAAATTAATTCAATTTCATAGAAATCTGATAGTTGCAAAAATATAAATTATTTGAATAGCTGAATTTAGCTTTTGGGCACATTTTTTCGCATTTCGCTGAAATCAATTTTAACTTTTAATTCCAATTATTTTCGCCATCCATCACCGTTGTTTTAAATGTGCATTAAACTAAAAAATGAAATAGAAAAACACGATCTAAAACACGGCTATAAATCAGAGCTCATCATTCAATTTGGCAGCCGCAGTAAAAAAGTGTTGCATTTGCAAATATCGATAAAGTTTTCAGCATTCGGCTTTATGGTAATTTCAATTTTCATTTTCATTTCCAATGCAATTTGTATTTTGCGGGTCTTTTAGGGTTTTTTGTTTTCTTGTTTTCCCTGTGGTTCCTCTTGTTGTTGTTTTGTTGTTGCTTGCTGCAAGTTGTTTTGGGGCGAAATGCTTCCGTTCGCAAAGCGGCAAAGTTGGCGAGCCAAGAAGGCGAAATAAAAGAAAAACAAAGCAATAAAGTGTTTTCCGATGCATTTTCTCCCCCGCACAGTGTGTGAAAAAGCTGCAAGTTGCAGCGAAATTGATTTATGCCAGTTTCGGCTGTGTGCTTTTTTGTGTTGTGTGAGAAATCGAAATAAATTTATTGTTTGCATTCGTATCCCAGTTGACCCATTAAGCAAAGTGCTGAAAGGGATGAGAGCCAAAAGGCGACACAAGTTGGCTTAGAAACGAACGTTTTTTTCCAACGTTGGCTATCTCGGTTAATGGAAATGGCATTTTCGGGTTTAATTTGGCATTGGCAGCAGCTGCTGCTGCTGTTGTTGCTGATTGCTGGTTGCTGGTTGCCTGCGCCTTCCGTTTCCGGTCAACTAAACAGCAGCCAGCGAGCGAAACAAGTACAAGGAGCAATGAAGGACATGCTGGCATTTTCCCCGCTTTTCCGACACTCGTTGCATGCTCAAGTGCACTTCTGGCACTGCCGACGCTGACGTAATTAAGCAACACTTGTTGTTGCCACACACACACACACACACTCGCTTGTTGCAGGTGTAATTTGTTGAACTCAATTTGCTTCACTTGACTTGGCTGCCGCTCGACTTGTTATTTATAGCATCAAGGAAGGAATTAGCCTTTCTTTGCACCCCACGTGGAGTTTGGCGTGCAATCTGCTCATTTTGCCCCCCACGAATTCGCAACGAATTGCCTAATGAAAAGTTCAAAATTTACAATTTTAATTAGCTGACATTTGGCTTATTTCAGCTGCAACTGAGATAGAGCTGCGCAATGCGTTTTTAAGAGAGCTTGCCGCATTTTGTGGCAATTAGAGTCAGTCCCATAAATAGCATAGGAACAACGCACGCGATGCGGAATCGCTTGATTTATGCAGCGGCTAAAATCTTATGTTAGTTAAATGGTCTGCCAAATGACCGTGTAGTTGCAGACCTTGGCTCCACAATTTATTATTAAACAATCTGCTGTGACGTCAGTGCAAACAGCAAACAGCAAATGGCGAATTGCAAATAGCGACCGCCAACGTTTCGTTTATGTTAAATGCGTCGCGTTACGCAACACTGCAAATAATTTGACCAACAGCAACATGCGAACAAACAAAAAAACAGGCCAAAAACTTTTCTCATTTACGCTGAATATTTTAAGGCCAATTGTTTGACCAGCCACCTCGGTGGAGGGGGCCAAAAGCAACCGAATTCATGGCTGTAAAATTTGTTGAGCGTGGTAAACGAACAGCAAAAACATTCAAATAGCAGCCAGAAAAAACTGTTCATTTTAATAACGCGCCTTCAAAATGGCCGAACTCGTGTTGTTTTCCCTTTAAAATACCCTGTAATTATGCTACTAAATATAAAGGAGATCAAATTTGTAGAGTAAAAAATTACTTTAGTACTTAACTCTTAATCTGCTCACATATAAAAAAATAACACAAAAATAGCTGCATTAAAAAAATACTACACTAATTTATTTATTTATTAATTTTCATTTAAAACAAAAAAAATGTAAAGAACAGGTTTTCTGTTATCATTGTGGCAACTTAATCTAGTTGTATATCCAACAAACTAAACACAATCATAGATCAAACATGTACAATACTGAAAATTAAATTATTTCATGTTTTATATACATAAAGCTTATCTGTTTTTTTTTTTTTTGGTGTTTACTATTTTATGCAGTGTTTTTTTAAACAAAAAAAATATTAATTACGAAGCTGGAAAACATAATTTAAATCTACTCATTTATGAAAAGGGTACCTTAAAAATAAATCTTTATATAGACTTAAGAGCTGCTTTATTTAAATCAAATCATTTATGAAAAGGGAACTTTAAAAAAATATTTTAATTTCGACTTAAGAGCTGCTTACAGGGTCTCCCATAGTCGATAACTTTGAGCAGATTTCTCTTATTTATTTTAAACCCATAATGGCAGCCATTTTGTACACAAAAAAAAACGCGCGCCGGATGCTGCAAAGTTGGGCTATCAAAGCGCTTTATATTGGGCGTATCGCGGCGATTGGTTCCACACACACACACACACACACGCATAAAGGTGCGATTACACACACTCACACACACGCACATATTTGCATTGTCGCCATCGCTGGGCGACTGAAAGCATGTTTTAAATTTTTAATTGATTTATTATTTGCCGCAATGTTTTATTAAACTTGCGTAAACAGCGGTAAAAAGCGACGGTTGACGCTCGCCAGGCGTCAATCCACAGCCTCGGGCCACGCCCCCCGCCGCCCATCCGTCCGCTGCGAAATGAGCAATCGGTCAGAAGAGTCAACGCGGGAAACTTCCTCCGCCTGACCAAAAATCCTGAAATGCTCAAATAAAATGAACATTAAATGCGGTCAGCCATTTATCCAGAACAATCCGCTGAACTGTGTGTGTGTGTGTATGAGTGTGTGTGTGTGTGTGTGTGTGTGCATATGGCGGGAATTAATTAATGAAACCAAGTTAAAATATTTGATTAAATTATTTAAGCCAAATATTAAGGGCGACACGGGCGACGAACTCAAAATATTTGCGTAGAATTTTAATTGTGTTGCTGAAAAAATGATGGGAATTAAATACTCTGCTGGATAAGCTCTTGAAATCGAATGGTTATATGTGGCGCATACGCAATGTTTTCTAGACACTTGAACATCGCACTACTTCATTGATTTTCTCACCATTTACTTTATTTACTTTGCATTCTTTGCATATCAAGTGCTCAATTAATGTGGCCGAACAAGTTGTGATGGCGCAATCCCTCGGGAATGCGACGGCCAAACTAGAATCAATCATTCCAAATGTCAATCGGTAAAAATAAAATACCTTTTGGCTCGGACATATTGCTGTTGCGTTGCTTCTGAGCTCGACGCACAAATGAAAGACAAACAGACGATTAATTTTGAATGGCAGGCGAAATTTGGTCAAGCCTCGGGCCAGAGAGGAAAAAAGTAAATAAACAAAAGTGTTGCCTGGCCGAGGTCAACAGATTACACACGACAGCAGAGGAGAGAGACAAGAGAATTAATGAAATTCCAAATGCCAGAGCAGAATGTCAAAACGAAATGAGTGATTTGAATGGGCCAAGCAAAGTTGCACAGATAGTTGGATGGATGGCCCCAAAATGGACGGTTAGATGGATGCGAAGCACCAACGACAGCGACACCTAAATGCCAAAGTACTTTTGTGGTCCGACTCCAACTCCAACTCTGACTCTGTGAATGCGAATGCGAATGAGAATTGGAGTCGAAAGTGTTGGGCACCTGTGCATAAATTAAAAGCACTTCCGCACTCGCAAATGAAATGAACAATGGCTCGAATGCGAAATTGTGTTTCTGGTTTTGCGGACGATTCTCTCTCCTCCAGACAGCAAACGAAGTGCTTAATGATGAGCACGATTCGAGAACAATTCAACATTTGGTCAACCGCTGCATCGACTGCCTCAATCGAGTCGCAACCGAGCCGCAAATACGCAAGGCATTCAAATTATTTTGGTCCAGTGAATGAGTCACAAAATGCTCGGCACTAGAATTCATATTTAAGCACTTTAAACTATTGCTCATTTGCGTCTGGCATTTGAGCCATGTCAAAAGCCAACTGGGACAACAAAGGAGTCGAGTCCAGTTAATATGCTGCAAAAGTATTTGTGTCTCGCAAGTTGCAAGTTCGTTTTGCCCTGTGGCAGTTTGAAAAAGTTGCCTGTCATTCATTTGGCATGTTGCTCGCAAATTATGAAATGGAAATGCTTTACAATTTTGCGCAACTCATTTGGCAAAAAGGTTCGAGTTGCTGTCTCTCAGTGTTTGCGTATCATTAACAACATTTGTTGCCCCACCTGGAGGCAGAGGCAAGTGGCAAGAAGGCTGCTGTCACAAGTTACATAAGTCGCAGTTCGAGTCGAAGGACAACCGTAGGCGTATGCCTTTAAATTGATGTCCTTCCACACACACACACAAAAGATTTTGCGTACATTTTCCAAAACGTTTGCTTGCCAAATTGGACAACTTGCCACATGCCACTTGCCACTTGCCACTTGCCTCTCGTGTTTAAGCTGACAACAAATTTCCATTGTCGACGTGATTAATGCCAAATTTACTTTATTTGCCATCCCAACTGAGATTGTGTCAAGTCGCCGCTCAGATTGACAACTCTGCTGCAATAAACTATTTCATTTACATTAACTAATATTTTTAATGGCACTCTATGAATTTCAATAATTTACAAACAAAAAGGCGCATAAATTTGCATTGAACAATGCGCAAAAAAGCAGTCGAAAAAAGGTGCAACTAAAAGCAAACACAATAAACAGCGAGCAAATTAATAAATTGTACACTTAATTGCAAAGCATCGGAATGCCGCGTCTCCTTCATACCCTGCCATATACCCGGCAGTCTGCTGTCTGCTGTCTGCTGTCTGCTGTTAATTACAACAGCAATATAATGAAAAGCACAACAAAAGCACAAGTGACAGTCCCCAGTCGCAGTTTGCGACCCGACCCGATCCGACCCCATTCCAGAGAGTGCCGCATGCCTCGTGTAATTGTTGTGAAATGTGTTTTGTTAATTTATTTAAATTTATGCGCAAACGCTGCACAAGCCAGGCAGCAACGGCAGCAACTAAAACGACAATGACAACAACTCTATAACTAACAGCCTGGCAACAACAGCCAAACCGCAAACTAAGCAACAACGACAACAACAACGACAACAACTACAACTCGGCAAAGCAGCAACGCAAACAGTTTAAATATTTAAAACAATAAACAAAATGAAATGGAATATGTTGTCTGTTCTGTGCAGTTCTGTTCTGTGCTGCAGAGTCCGACAAGCTCCCAAGGCAGCCAGAGCTGAAATTATGAAATCATTTGAAAGCGAATTTCAAAATTACTAAATAAAATGCCAGCTTACCAGAGGGAGTGAAAGAATGCGGCCAAAACTAGTTGCATAAATATATTATTGTTAGGTAACGATTTAACATTTTATTGTTTTATTTGTGCT
Source organism: Drosophila formosana (assembly GCA_035045625.1). NCBI lineage: Eukaryota > Metazoa > Arthropoda > Insecta > Diptera > Drosophilidae > Drosophila > Drosophila formosana. The sequence continues at coordinate 1,602,078 of JAWNOW010000814.1, read as the reverse complement.
GCAAAAAGCGAGACTGCAAAATATTTGTTATCATTGCACTAAATTCAGACTTTACTGTTGCTGCTTCTTATATAATATAAGAGCTTGTAAATATGAGAAATAGCTAAATATCTTTTTCGATAGCAAATTAGGACAATTAAATCATATTGTTAATTCTTATATATTCTTCGAATATCTCTATTTATTTTTGTGAGCTTTTTAATGTCATTAAATAGACCTGCATTTAGAAAAGTATATTTACTGAAATATGTGCAAGATAATATAAGAAATTAAAGTTTTCAACTATAAATTACAGCAAATAAATTAATTTATAATTGTCATATTCTTCAAAGATTAAGTTGGTTACATTTATTTACCAATTTAAAATGATGTATACCCTCAATTAAATTTAACTGCATATTTTAAAGTAATTTATTTATTTACTGAGTTGTGTGACAGATAATATTAGAAATAACTAAATGGCAAAGCTTTCGACTGTAAGTTAGAGCAAATAAATAAATTTGTAATTGTCACATTCTTCAAATAATTAGTTGTCGAAACTCTTTGAAGGAAAATACATGTATTTATTCATTTTAAATTAATGTTATACTCAAAATTAAATTTACTTGAATTTTTAGAAGTCATTTATTTATTTCTGCAACATTTGCTCACTTTCTGAACAGCTTGTCGAGTTAAAAACTCGAGTTAAATTGCCAATTGCAGCAACTAAGAGAGCGAGGGAGATTGCAGTAAATGGGGGTGCAACTAACGGCACTTTGGGGATGGGAATTGTGCAACAAATAAACAGCAACAACAACTGAAACCAAGCGACATTAAATATGCACATGGCTGGTGTTCAGTTTTCCATTTCCATTTCTGTTTTGGTTTCGGTATAGTGTCGTGTTGTGTTGTGTTGTGTTAACAAAAAGCGCTGCCGAGGGTAAATTGTGAAAATTAGTAGGCAAACAAACGAAATATTTAAATATTTTAGCAGAGAGAGGAAAATATTGCAATGATTTGTCTGCACTTCCGTTGTCTGCAGAGCAAAAAGTTTTGTCTGCTAGTCAACGAGGCGCACGCTGCGTATGCGTATTTTATGCCAGAGTGCAAAAGGTGAAATGAAACTGGGAGCATTGCCTTTTAATATTTATTGAGTTGCAAGTTGTTTAGCTGCCTCGCTCTCGCCTCCTTCCTGCCTTCCCGCCTGTTAGGTGTATTTGTTACGCATTAAATATTTCAATTTGCGAAACATTTATGTGCAGAGATTGTTGCTCCAGCGGCTGCTTTCCGGCCTCGTTACGACTCCGAGCTACAGCAGCAATATTCAGGCCAAATGCCAAATGCCAAATGCCAAATGGCAATGGCAAATGGCAAACGGAAGTGGAAGTGCACGTTTTTGATGAGCACATGCATATGCTAGCTAGCTAGCAACTATCGCTCTCTCTATCTCTCTCACCTTCTCTTCATTTGGCAGTTGCACATGTATTTGCAGTGCCATTTTCCATTTCACATTTCCCATTTCCATTTGAAATTAGAGCAGCGTTTTGCACAACCACAAATTATTTTAGTGCAACAGTTTTGCGCATCTTCTGCAGCTGTCCAAACTTGCAACAAGCTGCAGTAACATTGTGTCAACTTTGAAATGACAACATTTCAAATACTCTTTATCTGTGAATATTTGAGCAGCAAGTTAAATGGTAGCATAGAGGAAATATATTTAAATATTGCAGATTTATTTCACAAATTTCTTGAATTTAATCAATTTAGTATTTCAATGAAAAATTGTGTGGTTTTTATTTAAAATTTGAATTAATATAATATTATTAATTATAATAATTAAATACATAACATTATTTTGGTAAATATTAGAGCCACAATGTGATCAATATATTTGAACAATTTCAGTACGAATTGCTTGGCAAATATTATAGAATTATGTTTTATTGAATTCAATGATTTAAATTAAATAAACACAATATTATTTTAATTCAATTTTATTAGCTTCAATAATAAAGTAATCCTCTGACTAATTGCAGATAATTTAATTATAAAAAAATACCAAAGACTTAAATAACAAACCAATAGTGGCAAATTACATTTATAATAATTATCAAACAGAATATGTGTAAATACAAATAAATTAAATTAAATTGAATTGAAATTAATCAGAATAATATTTTCAAATAATTGAAATTAGTTTACTTACTTAATGTAAATACAGGACTTAAATTAGTTGACCGTCTGATTGTGGAATATATAATTGAAGTTTAAGCTATAAATATAGTTTATATTATATCTATGCTGCATAATGAATAAATTCCATAGCATTTAATATCAAGTTACAATTATAACAAATAAATAGAAATAAATTAGTTCCTAGTCTTTCATCTCCTTCAGCACTTCTATATTGATTGAATTTATAATAACACCCACTCAAAAAATATTAATACTCTTTATTTTCTTGATGATTGCAGGAGGCCTGTCAGAACTATATTCGGATCATGGTGGTGCCGTCGCCGGGGCGCCTCTTCGTGTGTGGCACGAACTCGTTCAGGCCGATGTGCAACACGTACGTGATCAACGACAGCAACTACACGCTGGAGGCCACCAAGAACGGCCAGGCCGTGTGTCCCTACGATCCCCGACACAATTCCACCTCTGTGCTGGCGGGTAAGCGAAGATTTTCCAATCTATCTATCTATCTATCTGCATATTGATGTTTGGCACACAAAAATGCAATTAGCAACCGCGAAAACGCTGAATGCGAATTGTGTAAATTGTGAATGTGAATATGAATGCGAGTATTTGTTTGCTGAATCCCCTCTTTTTTTTGTACGCAAATTGCATTTAATTTGTCATGCGTCATGCAAAACTATTTGAGCGGGGATTTAGGGGGTGTAAAACATCCCCTCTCTACACTATTCAGCCACTTCCCAGAACCTCTTTTGCCCTCTCCACTTGACTGCAGCGCGTGATATATTTTGTAGTGCTAATGTTTGACAGCGACGCGCTGAATAATGTGTTGAATTCAAAATATATGCCACAATAAAATCATATTTTATATTCGCTTCACACTGAAGATACCCTATAAATAAGGGAAGGCTGAAAGAAGTGGCTTAAAGACTTTGAATAACTTTTAGAGTTATAAAGAGAGACGTCCGTTTAGTAAATCTTGGCAGAGTTGTGACTCTGTTGAGATCTCTTTTAATTACACATTATTTAAACCGCATTTTAACTTTGATAATGTCATTTTTATAATTATTCATTATTGAAAAACACGGCATTAAATTGATTAGCTTTTTTTCTTCTACAAAAATAATTTTCTCTATTTGATTTGCATTAATTGTCGTCACCTCCTTTTCCATTTTAGACAGAGTATCTCCTAGTCTAGCAGCTTTCATCAATCGGCAGTTTTCTATGGGTTTTTTGTTGCAACAATTTTGAATGCTTGTTTGAGGAGCTGCTTGGCAACGCTTCAACGCGATGACAAAGGGGAGGGACTCTAGATCGAGGAGGGCAGAGAGGTGGCGATGTGGCTTTGAATTCGTTTTGCATACTGTTGTTTGGCCCTGTTAACGTTGATTTTGTTGTGTTTATTTAGCATTTTATTGAAATTTATGACAGTATTTGCCAGCAATAGCATCGGGGGGCGAGGGAGTGAGAAGTGGGCGTGACATTTGCATTATTTGCAAGCGAAGATGACAGCCAAATAAACCGCGACGTTTTCCGTTAAACGCTTTGAGCTATCAGTGTATTTTCAATTGTTTTGGATAAGTCAACAATAACATTTAGGGCGAATGGAGCAGGCAAGAGGGAAGGAGAGAAGAGGAATGAGAGAAGAGCAGAGGTATAGGAAAGAAAAGTTTAAAATATTTATTTTGAGCTACAGAAATATCTGCTATTCACATTATTTCAGTTTAATTACAAATATTTCTAGTTTTTTGAGATATTTCCAAATGTATAGAAATTTCTACTATTACGTTTATTCAATTTTAATTTAATTTTCTAAATATAAAAAATATTTGCAAATTTATACATAGAAAAGGAAAGTTGAAAATATTTATTTTGAGTTACAATTAACTTTATTTAATTTCAATTGCATAACAATATTTAGAAATTTTAGAAATATGTATGCATTTTATACATACATATTTATATAAAAATATTTCAAAATTTTATAAATAATGAAAAATGATATACAAAAATAGCTCTGCATTTTATGTATAATAGAAGTAATTCTAAATTTAATAAATTTTAGAAATCTTTCAACATTTCTTGAAATATCTACTGTTTAATATTATATTTGAATTTTTTCTTGCTGCTTGTTTTCGAATCTTAGTCCTAATTCAAATAATGTAAATATTTTTAAATTTTCGCAATTTGAATTGCTCAATAATATTTCATACCATTTTGCAATCTGAATAGTTGCAACTATATGTGCTTGCTGCTCTTCCTCTCCTCTCTCTGCTTCACCGCTGTCCAAAATGTTGTTGCTAAGTCGGAATTATGCAAGTTTTTGAAGCGGGCGAAATCAAGCAGTAAACATGCAATTTTGGCAACTGCCAACTGACGGCAAACATGGTTAACTCTTGTGTGGTGCTTGGCTTCTTGCCACAGTCTCCTCTCTTTCCCTCCCTCTCTCTCTCTCTCTCTCTCTCGCTTTCTATCTCTGGCTTTTGCTGCAGCTGACGCTGCTCTGCGTTGTGATAATATTTCCACTTGGCGCGAATAAATCGACGCTCTTCGCGGCTTGTTGAAGTTTCGCCAACGTGATTTGTTTGCATTTCATTGTCTGCACACAAGTTCAGTTCAGCAGGAGGGTGCCAGGGGGGGGGAGGGGGACAACCGAAAAGTTTTGCGCCAGGGCCAAATAGAAGCTGGCGCCTCTTGCGCCATAATATCGATAAACGTTTATAACTAACTTGAAAGTGTTTGTGGTCATGTGTTTACAGCAGCGAGTGTGTGTCGAACGGAGGCGGAGGGGGCTGAAGAGTGTTGCGGCAACTTCCGGCGGATGCAAGCGACATGTGTGCCACGTCTCCATTGGGTTGTTGTTGCTGCCCTCGTTGCTGCCGGGGCAATGTGGGTCACAGGAGTTTATCATCAACAAGCTGCCACATCCGGCGTCCTGTGCAACCTGTGAGGCTGCCAGCGCCGGCAACGAAGGCTCTTTGTTTTGATTTCACTTTGATTGCGTTTTATGGCGTTAATATTAAATCGACATTTTTTGCTTTCCTCCTTTTGCCTGTCGATTTATCGCACAGGATTTGCTTATTTAGGGGAAGCGGAAGGGGCGACGGGGCGACGGGCCGAAGATTGTGGCAAGCGGCATCTTGTTTAGATTACAAATTGGCCCGGGCGGGGCAGCCATAAAAAATGCTGCTAAAAATGCAGAAAAAAAAGGGAGAGAGAGAAACAATGTGAAAGGAAAGCAGCAGCTAAACTGAATGAAAATGTTATCAATACGGTTTTTCGGTTTTTCGGTTTACGGTTTGTTCGTGACATTTGTGGGCGTGGCACTTGATGGGCACTTTCTATCATGCGACAGTTTTTCTAACGCCAGCGAAAAGTTCGTGGACAACATTTTTGTGCCAATTTCGCAGTGAAAATATTGTTGTAACCATGATGAAGTTTTCAATTGCTTTTGCCCCCGCCAACACACAGCTGTCCAGCAACCATTCACATTCACATTCACATCGGCATTCACAATTGTATTCACAGGCGCATTCGAACGGTTACAATATGGCGGAAGGCACTTATTTTTGTTCGATTTAAAACTGCATGCGAAATAAATTTCAGTTGCCCAGAGAGCGAGGAGGACGAGAGAAAAACTTTGCCAATAACGAATTAAGCGAAACTTTCTTTTCTCCCATTTTTTTTTTGCCGTCAGTCAACTGCAACGAAAATAGAAATAGAGATTGAAATTGCCGATTGCCGATTGGCGATTGGCGTTGCGATTGAAAGGACATTTTGTCTGGCTTTTGTCGCCTAATTGGCTTAATGTTTTCATTGAGGGACAACGGACTCGACTCGCAGCTCAGCTCATTCATAATTCAATAACTGAGCTCATCCATTTGCAGCTGGAGCAATTATCGCACTTATTTAAAAAAGTCCTTCAGTCATTAGGCACATTTTTATATCTACATATTGTCAGCTGGTTATTTAATGTGTTATCGACAACTTTATGCAAATCTAGTCTGACCATTTCGTGTCCTGCATATTAAGTATACGTACGTATTTATTAAAATATCAGACAGCTTTCGCTATGAGTGCTGGGTCTTCACTTCAAAATATTGGCTTAAATGTCTTACCAATTCGGGCACGCCCCACAGAACAATGCGAACAATAGTAATAAATAATTTATAAGTGCGCATTTGCCACATTAATCACGAGCCGACGCTGCCGCCTGCAAAAGAGCTAACGGCAAAAATCCCTTGGCAAAAAGTTTTCCTGCCCCCCCAAAAAGGCGACGCATATTAATTTCGGCACAACCCCCAGAGGGTTTTTTCGCAGCCCCCTTTCGCCTTTGTTGCTTTTTGGGGGAATGGAGATGGAGATGGCGCTGGCGAAGCGTACAAATTGCCATCACTTGCGTTCAATTTTAGACTTTTCCGAGCAAATGCACAGACGCGATTAAAACGCTGACGAATGGCGACGTCGCTGTCGAAAAATGTCAAGGGCCAGAAGGACATTGAAACCGAACGTACGTCTGGGCAAGGACGGTCCAACAAACCGTTTTCCCATTTGCCTATTTGCATATCCAGCAACAACTACAACGACAACAACAACAACTACAACTACAACAACAGTGACAGGCACAAGAACAACAAACAAACAAACGAGAATTGGTCCAATTTTGGACGCGTCGCCGTTTTGGGCATTTTAAAGGCCCCGAAAACTCGGGTCTGCAGCCCGTGAGGGAATATGGCGCATTATCGCATTTGCATATGACCGGAAAGGTTATGTGTATGCGTGTGTGCGTGCCTATTTGTGGCAGCAACTTGACCTTTTCCGTCATGCGCCTAGAGGCGAAAGCAAAACTTGGCCCACATAACATTCAGGCAGCCAAATCCCGCAGCACATGCTACATTTTAATATGAAATTGATATTAAAAGCGAGCTGAATTATGAATCACAATAACTTGCTCAAATATTTAATTAAATACTCCATTTATTGAATATCTGCAATAAACACATTTTCCATTTGACCTGCAAGTATGCCACATATTAAATTCTTTTCCCCAGCCATTTGAAAAGTGTTCTCACTTCGGCAGCCGAAAAGTATGCAACACAACTGTTCCCAGTTGACTATTTGGAAGCAGCTCAAAAGTATGCTACACTTTTTACGTTTCGCTATCGTGCTCAACTGTTCCCCCTTCTATTATTTTGTGTGAATTGTTCCACAAATACGCCAAAGCAAATCGCATTAACTTTTATTTTTGTTGGCAATTAATTGCACTGCAAATGCGTTCAAGTGCAAAAAACAACAAACAACGGCAAGTTTAAAGCAAAGAGTGCGACGACTCGCGTGGCGTGGCACGGCAAATGCTTGCAACAGATAACATATGGGCGTGGCACAAACGGCATACAAAATGAATATCAATGAACTGCAGGAGCGAAAGAAAACAATAAAATAAAAACGTAACGAAACGAAAAAACAGCAACACACAAAGAATATGCACAAAGTGGGTTGGGCGACTGTTGTTGTCGAAGGGGGTTGCAGCGAGAGGCAGTTGTGAAAACTGGGACAACGCTCGCAGCAGTTAAATAAATGATATCCCAGCGCTTGTCTCTGGTACCATGTGTATCCGCATTTCTGCATATCTATGTGTCTGCTTGTGTTTGTGTGAAAGTACTTGTGTGCGCAGAAACTCATTAACTTTTGCTAAATGAGCACGGAAATAACAACAGCCCCGGATGAACAAAAGCTACACTGTTCACTGTTCACTGTTCAGTGTTGTTGCTGCCGTTAAATCTGATATGATCAGCATTAGAACCAGAAGCGGATGAGTTTGAGAACGCAATTTGACAAACCTCGCTCAACATCCTCGATAGTATAGTGGTCAGTATCCCCGCCTGTCACGCGGGAGACCGGGGTTCAATTCCCCGTCGGGGAGAATGTTGAAATAACTTTTTTGATTTTATTTTATAAAATCTATATTGTTTTAAACATAGAATACACTTTATTTAGTCAAGTTAGTGTTTTAGATAAATTTCATTAGAGCAACGAAAGTGTTTGGAGAATTTCACATTTGCATTCAATCATAGTTGGTTACCAACAAGCCAACAGAATGTTGAATTCTATTTGAGCGGTGTGAGAATTTGATCTGCTTAGTTACAAAAAAGCAGTTTGGCAGACGTCGTTCAACATCCTCGATAGTATAGTGGTTAGTATCCCCGCCTGTCACGCGGGAGACCGGGGTTCAATTCCCCGTCGGGGAGAATGTTGAAACAATTTTTTATTTTTATAAATTCCACTATGTTGAATTTTTAAATGCACTTTATGGGTTACCTCAGATTTTGGATAATGATTTTAAACTAATGGTTTCACTGTGACTGTGAAATTATTTACACTTATTCATAGATGAAGAGCAACAAGCAAGCAGTTTGGGTATTAAATTTCATTTGGATGGCCGTGATGATCTGCTTGATTAGAAGAAGGCAGTTTGGCCAACCAATCACAACATCCTCGATAGTATAGTGGTCAGTATCCCCGCCTGTCACGCGGGAGACCGGGGTTCAATTCCCCGTCGGGGAGAGATGTTCGAATCTTTTTTTTACTTTTCTATATTAATTTTCAACTTTTTTAATTTGCCATTTTTGATTACAACTATTTTATACACGGTTTACCAAATATTTATACATTAAATCAACTAACACAATATGAAAATCATTTTATTTTCTAATTAGTAGGCGAATATTGGTTGATAATTTGTAAAGCATACTTTTCGGCATCATTCAATTGAACAGCTGCTACAAAATATTCGTATAGAGTGAAAATTAATAATACCTATATCGTCTGCTAATAAAATGAATTATAAATGTTAAACTTTTCAATAAGTACTTTAAAAAAAAATTTAAATTATTAATTTAATTAATACTAAAAACAAGAATGAACATCTCCTCGCGTCAAGAATTTATATTATGGGAAATTTAATTTCGGTCTCTGAGATCATCAGGAGTCGTGAGTGGCGACAAGAAGAGTCCCAAAGTCATGTTTAGATAATAATTAGGCGTAATTTTTCCTCAACATTTGCTTTAAAGTTGTTTTGTGCCTTGGTCTTTGTTGTTGCTTTTGCGCTCGTTAAAAGTAAAACACAGCTAATTTATTTGAGCCAACTTAAACTGGCTTTAGCGAATGACCAGAGGAAAACAAATGGCGCGTTATCTGCCAAGCCAGAGGCTGAGAGAAGAAGTCGCGGAGGCGGGGCAATGCAAAGCGAGTGGCAAAAACAACACAACAGGATGTGTGAGAGGGAAGGGGGAACTACTGTCAGTTTCATTAAAAACAATGAAATCAGCTAAGAGCCAAGAGTTTAAATGAGCGGCTAAAAGCATAAAAAGAACACAAACAACACAAACACACACATATAGATGGTGACCACTGTTGACTGTTGGAAAAAGCCAAACGCGGCTGCTGTAAAATATCAACTGGAAAACAAAGTCTAAACACAATAAACAAAATGGCGGAAAAAACGGAAACAAAACGAAACGAAAATACGGCAGAAAGTGCAAAGGACGAAAATAAGCAGAGCTTGTGACCCTTTTTATCGTATCTCGTCCTTTTTATTTCATTTCGTTGTCTCCCTTTTTTTTTTTTGTGTTTTTAATTTGAAGCAAAAACATTAACAAGAACAATTAGCTCGTGAAATGAGCACGGCAACAACAATAGAACAAACAAGAGCACAACAATTGCATTAGACAAGCTGAACTTGGCAACAGATGAAACAATGGTCGACAGGACCTTGACGGAAACGCACAAAAGATCGAGTAATTATCATTAGAAATTGCCCATTTTATAATTACTGCATTTAATAATCAAAATTAGTTCAAGGCGCAGCTCGCTCTAATTATGATGCAGAGCATATATTAACTAGTATTCTGTTATAGTTGGAGTTGTCCTGCACATCTCTGTTCGGCCATTATGTAAGAGTATCCTTTGTAACTTTGAAGCTAATTACATTCGGTTCGTAAACTTTCATGGGCTTTGGGGCCAATGGCAAACATTTGTAACGGCAAACAGAGAGAGGGAGGGAGAAGAGGTCCTCATGATTCATAGACGCATTCACAAACAAAACGAAACACTCACTGGAGCCAGATGAGCATTCAAAAAGGACATTCGGAGTGAAGTTGTAGTTGGGAGCCTGAAGAAAGGAACGCTTTGAGCAATGGCTCTGCTCGCTTTACATATGTCGAAGAAATGGGTATTAAAAGCGTAAGCTGCAAAGCAAACAGCAGCCAAGGGAAATAGGTGGAGTAGGAGGGCGAAGGATTAACAAGCCCGTAATAGAGAGAGAGAGAGAGAGAGAGAGAGAGGGAGAGAGAGATGTGTCCTGTGTGCAGGAAGGAAGGACGCACGGAAGGAAGCAACACGCAGCAAGGCTCAAGAAACGTGTCTACTGTTGCCGTGGCAGCTTTGCCCCGCATTGTTTCAACATCCTGTGCGTTCAAGTGTGTGTGTGTGTGTGTGCGTGTGTGTGTTGAAGTATGTGTGAGTGTGTTTATGGCAACCCGCTTGTAATTTATAGTATGTTTAGGCAGGCGACACAGCAGGCAGCAGCTCTGCTTTATGTTTGTCTTGGCTCATATTTTTATACCCTGCAAGACATGCCCTAAATAGAGGGAGTTTTAGCTGCCAAAACAACCCGAAGAACCAAGCGGAAAAGAATATTGAAAACAACATTTTTAAAACAAGAAGCTTTGATACTTTTTGTAAATACAACTAGCTTAAGTTGTCACTTCGGTAACAGAAAGCTAAACTTAAACTTATTCACATAAAATAAAATATAACACAAAAATATACAATTTTAATTCTTTAATTGTGGAATTTAGAAATTTAAACATTGTGTAATTAAAAAATTATTTCTCAATTTTATTGATTACATAAATCAAAACTAAGAGTCAATTTTAAGGAAAACATTTGCAAATAACTCTTAACTACTATTTGTTATATTAAAAGCAGTCTCTGGCTTCCGCTTGTGTTTTCATGGAGTATTTCTTAAATATTTGTTTTATTACTTACCCCAATTTAGTCTTGTTTCTTAAGCAAAGTCTTCACATTCAAAAAGTGTTCACATTCAATGTAGAACTAGAATATTGTCTGTATTTCAAAAGTTTACATATAATAGAAAGCCATCTTAAATTAGTATTTGAATCAGCACAGGGTATCTTTGAGTCTTTCACACTTTACTGCAGTATTGTCCGCTTGCCAACACCAAAGTGGAGCGTATAAAAACAAACAACAATGCGGCAAGAACTCTCTGCAACAAATTCGGGCAGCTGAGCCAACTTCACCTGCTGCTGCCCCTTCCACTCCTGCTGTTTGCTGAAAGCCAGCCGTGTGTTATCCTGTTTGTGGCGTATGAATTATGTCAGATCTCCCAAAAAGAAAAGAAGCCACACATCAGAGACAACACATCACAGACAACAGACAACAGGGCAGAGAACAGAGTTGAAATAGCAATAACAAAGGATAAATGGACTGATGTTCGAGCTAAAAGGATTCCGAATGTCTCACGATTCATGTGCTTGCTCAGCTAATTGGCAGTGGCCATGAGTGCAGCATAAACACGAGAGAACAGTGAAAGGGGAGGGAAAAGCTAACGATTCCTCAAACCGATTTGGGGCGATTTCCAATGCCTAAGCGGAGTGTTTTGCAATTGAATCAGGACAGTGGCGAGATCCGTTAAGTGAATAGCCAAAGTTATGCGAGAGAGAGCTTAAAAGTATCGCAAACTGAATTCATAATCAGGAATATCCTTTCGATGTATAGAAGTTTGTTGTGGCAGCTTGTGCTTATCGCATTAATCTAAGCGTTTTGTAAGCTGCTCTTAAGAACAACATTGAAATCATGCAGCACAATAACCTTCGGCTTGTCAACTGATTGAGCTGACAGCCAAGCAAGTTTTTGGGTCACTCAACCCAGGCAGGGTTAACTTAATATCCTGGCAAAAGGAGAAGCCAAACTCTGGCTCTCGAGGCATGGCGAAAACATCAATATCGATGACGATGACGATGGCGATGCGAAACCACATGGCAAACTATGAAAGAAAATAATTCATAACTTGTGAAATGCGCAGCAAATGGCGAGAATGTGAAGAGCACAGAACACGAGTCAGACAGGCGCCACAGCCTCAACGGGGCATTCACTTTGCCTGCTTGCCACATGCCGCAATCTATGCTACAAATTTCGTGTGTGCTGCCCAAAAATGCTCGAGAAGGGGTGAGTTTCTGAGAGGAACGGCAGGGAATGAAACACAGCCGCAACTGTCGCGTAAACAAGTTGCTCAACTTTTAATGTTGCACATTATTCGTTGCTGCTCGAGAGGAGATTCTAAAGAGAGAGAGAGAGAGAGAGAAAAGGGGGCATGGGGCACGTCAAGTGGGTGCTGCTGCTGCTGAGTGTGGCACATTCTGAGGGTTGTTGCGCTGCGACTTAACCTTAATGAGCATCAAACTGTGCGCCATAAACCAGTTGATGCTCCCGAGGAGCGCCATCGAGAAAGGTACAAGAAGCGATGCCTTTTTTCCTCTCGTTCTCTGCTGCTTTTTGGGGATTGCGAGGCAGCGTTGTGGGAGGGTTGAGCTCCACAATTTAGCGAGCCTAATGATAAACAAACACAATGATTTCAAAATAAATGAGTGGCGTAAGCTCTGCTCTGTGTAAGTGGAGTCATTTGTTTATGGCACCGCAGACAGGACGAGGACAAGGACAAGGACGACGACGAGGACGAGAAGGGATGAAAGGGATGCAGGGTTGCTTCGCCATATCATTTGTCTATACGGGATTTGCGGTCGTTCTCGCTGTCTATGGCTATAACTCTGGCTACTTACCGTATACGCATTATGCGAGTGCTTTAAACGCTCTTAAATAGTTACGATTAGACCCCATTTCAAAAAGGATTTCGCAGAACGATGAAAACTTTGCTATAGGAAAAATAATACTAAATTAGAGACAGTCTAAAATCAATTCAATGCCAGTAAAAAAGAAATATAAAATAACATAATCTATAAATAAATGAAAGTCTAAAACTGATTTACATTACAACTTCAAAATAGAAAATTTAAATGAAATTGATTGAAACTTAAACTTTGATATAGAAAAAGTAGCTGAACAAAATTCTAAAATCATTTTAACTAAGCTAAAGCTAATAATATTTAAAATCAATTTTATACCTAAAAAGTAAAAAGTTTTTAATGAAAATATAATAATATAATGAATGTCTTAAATCGATTTCATTTAAAATTAAAAAAAAATATTAATGAAATCGATTGAAAGTTATACTTTGATAAATAAAATGAATGAAATTCTAATATCAATTTAAATTCAAACTTTGAAACGAAAACTTTAAATAAAATAAACTAATTGTTAAATGAAAGAAAGTTTTTGTCAATTTGCGCTAAAAACTAGTAAAGAGCTGTGCTACATACAAACTGAATTATTTGAAAATATTTCTAATCAATTTTCCGATAGATTAGCAACAAATTAATACAAAACAGTTGCTAGACAGAATTTATGCATGCATAATGAAAGACTTTTTAAAAAGGAATTTTGCAAACTAGTGAAAAAAGAGTAATTGAGGCAATAAATAAATACATTATTGCTTGACTCTGGTTCGAATATCAACTCGATAAAAAGTCACAATAATTATTATTTGTATTCGAAGAAAAAGCGTAAGTTTAGCTCTTGACAAGCTGCTGCTTTTGCTGCTTTTGTTGCTGCATCCAATTGAGGCAAATAGCTGGAATAAAGCGAATAAAGCGAATCCACAAAATCCATTCTCATTGCTTAAGCTAGAAAACATTGGCCATTAGCTGGAAAATCTGCAACGATTTGTTTTATGCTCGACAACGGCGAGCCAAGACATTAACTTTTAATTTGATCATTTCTAAGCAGAAAACGTCGAGCGAAGCCAAAGAGCGAGATGGCTATACGGGCAAAGATAGAGACGGAGATAGAGAGACAATTTGGGCACTATTTTGCCAGTGTTTTGTGGGAGTGGGAGGTTGGGGAATTGTCGCAAAAACTAGAGCAGATTTTGCACACAAAAAGCCAACAGCTGATAATTGTGGTGCGCCAATAAAAAGCAAATTAAGCTAATTGCAAAATTTGCAAAATCCTCGCAGAACAATGCGAGCCAGCCAAAAGAAAGTTTCGGGCGAAGGCCAGCCATAAGTCGGTAATTATGCGGCACACAAGACATGTTGCCAAACTTGCCACTCTGCCCCATTCTCTTGCCCCTGCCCCCTGCCCCATTTTCTTGGCTGGCAGCTGCTGCTGCGCTTTGATAATTCCATTTGGGCCAAGTTAAGCAAGTTGGCTGCACATTTTTATCGCTGCCAAAGTGAAATGTAATTAGAGACCTCCAGTCCCCCCAAAACAAAAATGATAACACCCAATAGCGAAATGAATAGAACAAAATGCGACCCAGAAAACAACGCCGAACTGGACGAATGCCAGTCAACAAAAAACAACTCAAATGCCCAAGGCAACAAATTTAGGCCAACCACATGGCCGCAATTATCGTAATTAATATATCGCCAGCTCTCACATTTCGCATATGTGCGACGCGTTTATTTGCGATTAATTAGAGCGGCCGTAGCCCCAATCTTAAACCAAACCACAACTGGATCAAGGCTGGTCAGGCATGCGAAATCCTTAAACAAATTGCGCTCAGCTCTGGCCAGACACAAAAGGATTGAGATCTTGGGCTTAGACTCTGACATATGATGAAGGATGCAGGCCTCAATTTTGACAAGGATTCCGACAGGAGACACAACGCAAAAACTGCCACAAATAGAGGAGCAAAATCAGACAAATAAACAAAGCTCAACGATTCAAAAGCAGTCTGGGAAGTTGAACGCTTGATAGTTCTATGGCAAAGAGACTTTTCAAATGTTTAGCTAAATACAAAAGGAAATAGACAAGTTCTTTAGAATTTTGGGGATTTGGGAAAAGTTATGCAGTGAAGCAGATTCAAACTCGAAATATTCTTAATTAAAACAGTCGTGGATACTGTTTTCAAATAGAATGTAATCTTAAGAAGTTAGATTTGATTTCATTTCGCTTTTGAGTTTTAAATTTCAAATGTAACTTATTAATTCATGGACCTTTTTATTTACTTAATTTCTGTTTCAACTGCGACAAATAAATGTGTCCAGTCAAGTAATTTTCCATTCGTGACGGCGAATAATATTCGCTGAAGTCGCGAGTAAATTTAGGTGTAATTTTAAAGCCATAATACGGCGGCTGTCTCCGGCCTAATGTTGTCGTTGAGCAGCCCATCAATTAGTCACCTGCCTCTTGCGACTGCGAATGAAGTAATTTGCAGTACATTGAGCTGCCCCTCCCCTTCCCTTCCCTTCCCTCCCAGCCCTGCTATCTGCCGCCTGCTTGCCATTTAAAATGGATATTGTACCGACTTGGGGGCAGGACTCGACTCTGAGTCCTCGTCATCGCTTGTATTGCACTTGCGCCAGACGAATGTGTGTGTGTGTGTGTGTGTAGATAATTATTCCTAAACGAGCTATTTAACTAACGGCTTTACACTCGACACACACACACACGCGCAGGGCCCGTAATTAAAGTGGCATAAAGCAACCCTGCAACACTGCGAAACCTGTCCGAGAAATATGTTTACATAAAATATTTAAAACGCAAGCCCCGAAAACAAGGCAACAGCATATCCAGGTCCGGTTGAGGCACTAGTTTCGGTTCGTGGCGCGAACGTTGCGGCGTGTGGCATGCGGCATGCGGCATGCGGCATGTAATAAAGTTACGCGTGCTTAAACACTCGCCTGACTGTCATTGAAAATGAGTGTAATTTATGTATTAGTTTACCTTCTCTCTCTCTCTCTCTGTCTATGTGAGTTAGAACATGCAAAAATATGCAAATTGCCGCAGTCAACGCGATGAACTTCGTGTTGCGCGCCTTCTTCGATTGGATTCGTTGTCGGTCGACAGCTTAAAGAGCCTTTTCCGCTCTTGTTATCGATTAACATGCTTTAAGGGTTTATCGAACTTGCCAGACTCAAACACACACACACAGACACAAAGTCGGTCAAATATTTGCACTAAAAGCAAGCTGAAAACTCAAAGTGACTTTGTGAACAAGGCAGAATTGTTTAGCGAGCGAGCGAGCGAGACAGAGAGAGTTGTGCATAATTTTTGCACGCTAGATTGTCATTTAAAATGAGTTAAGCGCGGCAATTGCTGCAATGCGGACAAGGTGGCAACGCCGCCAGCTGCAGCAGCTGCTCCCCTTCCTCTTTCTGCTCCTCTTTCTGCTTGCTGCTGTTGGTCGCCAGGTAATGAGCAAACAATAAAAGCAAACGGCGCTGCACGAAACAATGGCGACAAGTAAGGGAAAAAAGCAACAACGACGACAACGACAACGACAACGAGAAGAAAAACCAATTAGATCCAAACTGAAAAGTCCACATGCAGCAGACAGAGAGAGAGCGGTGCACAAAGAGAGCGAGCGACAGAGATGGCGAGAGAGTTGCACAACTTTTCGTGTTCTGTCGATGTTGTGACAAGCGACAGCGACGTCGACGGCGACGGCGACGGCGACAGCGACAAGCGTTCCAACTATGACATTGCCAGCAAAACTTTGGCAGCAGTGCAAAGAGTGCAAACGAACGAGAGAGAGAGGGAGTGCGAGTGAGAGGCGTGCAGTTGTGTTTATTGTGCGCCTCGTTAGCTGGCAACAACAACAAAAACAACAACAACAAGGACAATGGAAACTCGGGCCGCGATGTAAATTGCATTTCCATTGTTAATTACCTGCGATTCATAAATTTTGCATTGCCCTTTGACCTCAACGAGTGCTCAGCGCGCGCCCCAGCGGCAAGGGTTGCCATTGGCCTTTGACACGCACGCCTCGCCAGGGTTGCCGCCAGACAGCAGTCAGCAGTCGAGCATGGCGAACATTTCAAGCAGCGCAATTACTTAAGCTAAATTATGGCCCAAAACTACATTGCATCGTTGGACTGTGAAATCGCATTTCTAATTGCAGCTCCTCTAACATACAGTTAGCTACAGGATTTTCCAACTTGACTTTGCAGAAAATTTATCAGAGGTAGAAAAGTTATTCCCATAGTTATTCAACATTTTCCATAGTTAACTTTTAAAATAAATTCATGAGATTTTCATGGACATTGTTATAGCTCTCTTAATAATTCAATTCCCTTTTTTTTAATTAATATTCAAAAATACCTAATGAAGTATATAACTACATAACACGGCTGAATAATTGATATTGCAGAAAATTGAATTTAGAAACATTACAAGCAATTTTCAATGCCTCGAATAATTTTGGAATTTTAAATTGCAGCTCCAAATTTTTCTAATTTGACACACATTTTTAATAAGCCAAAATGTAGAAACATTACGTTTTAGATATTCAACGAAATTTTTAATTTAATTCTTAAGATTTTCGCTGGGTTCTGGCTTCTTTTAATAAGAAAATGTTCTCTTTTTTAAGTAATTTTAAAAGCCTAGATGGTTGGAATATTGAATCGAATTTCAGATTTAAGCTGCTAACACAAACAGTCGCGCCATATTTTCTTGCTCAATATAGAAAAAAAATGTACCACATTTGTAATTAGCCGAAGCTAGAAAAATTACATCTTATAATGTTCATAATTTTGATGCTTGTTTTTCGAAATGAATTCATGAGATTTTCGCGGGGCATTCTTATGGCTCGTTTCATAATTCAATCTGTGAAATTTGCATTTTCTGGCAATTTTCAAGAATAAAAGTTTTATGAGCAAACTTTAAGTTCTAAGCATAGCTTAAAGCAGTGTCGTCTATGCTTTGCTTCGCCTTTCCCTTTGCGCATATTTAGCAAATGTTTTTATTGGCCGTTTGCTTCACCTGGCCCATGTTATGTGCTTCCCTCCCCCCCTCCGCTGCTGCCCACGCCCATGATAGAAAATTAGCATTCGTTATTTATCACCACCACGAATGGGAAAATGCTATAGAAAATGCCGCGGGGGGCAAAGGTCGAGGCGAAGGCGAAGGAGGCGAAGGAGGCGCGGCGCTTTTACTTTTCACTCACCGCGTGACTTTTACAGCCTCTTAATTTAAACAGTCGCTGCATTAAGGGGGGCGGCGTTATGGCCGCCTTGGGGGAAGGGGAGTGGCAAAATTAATTTGTACCAGACGACATTTTTAATGTGCCGCCGCCTGCTGAAGTTGCCCAAACAGTTCCTGGTTCTGTTGTTGTTCTGTCGCCTCGCATTTAGATTTGAGAGCTTGCGTTTGTTAGTTTCCTTGCTGAGACATTTGCGTTATGCCGCGTTCTCGTCACGTAATTCAAATTTTATATTCACTTTCGAGTCGTCTCTCCCCCTTGAGATATGCTGTATACACGTGGCGAGCTGCGTGCGTGCATGAGAGTCGCCTGTGCTGTCAACTTTATCGATTGCCACACGGATTTCACGCCCACCAATCCATGCCACAATCCCGTCCTGCGTGTGTACACGCGAAAATTAACATGAAATTATAATGCACGCATCAAATTCAAATTCAAATTCATGTAAGCTTTTTATAATTATGCAATTTTCACAGTTTTGCATAAATTGTCGGACAGTTTGCGGCGTTTATGTGTCCAAATCCGTGCGGCTTAGCGGCCACATCGCTTGTCCGTGTGGCAATGCGGTATTTCTAAACAATTTCTGATGCGTTTATTCCAATCGAAAATTGTTTGATTATCCGATAATAGTCGCAGAAAGAAAACCCAATGACTATTATTGTAAATCTACTGCAGCAACAGCTTGTCTGATAAGTAATAATAATTTGATTCGATAATGCAATCTATTTTTATAAATTGTTGTTGCTCTATTCATCGTAGTTAGAATCATACTATTTGAAGACTTTTCACAAATTGTCTTCTCTGCTACCTCAGAATCAACATCCTCGATAGTATAGTGGTTAGTATCCCCGCCTGTCACGCGGGAGACCGGGGTTCAATTCCCCGTCGGGGAGATGTGCAAACACTTTTTTATTTTTTTAAATTCGTATTCAAACATTTTGAACGGTTTTGGGGTTTTAAAATTTGCATTTCCAATTGAAACGCTATTTTAAGCATAGCATTAATATTTATATTCAGTATGCGCATATTATTAGTGAATTGTTTGCTAAAGCATACTTTTAGGCAGCGAGTTCAGCAGCTGTTCAAATTCAACTATCACACTCAATATTTCAATAATAAATTTAAAAATAGATCAAAACTATAAATACTAATTTAAAAAAATGTAAAAAATTATTAAGCATTAATTTAAAAAAGTGAAAAAAAAATGATAGAACATCTCTCCCCGACGGGGAATTGAACCCCGGTCTCCCGCGTGACAGGCGGGGATACTAACCACTATACTATCGAGGATGTTGATCATCTGGCTGAGAAATACGAAACTTCTGTGGACTTCTAATACGTTTTCCATGCTGGAGAATGGTTCTATAATAAGCAACATTTTGTTTTGTATAGTATTTAACATGTTTGCACAACTTTGATAAATTAAAAAGATAATTTATTGTCAAAGTTTTCTTTATTTTTCACTGCTGCTTCTCGTGCCAGCGCTGAGTGTGAGTAATTACACAAATTTTATAGAATAGGCGGTGAGTGTGGGAGTATTTGTGGGGCAGATTTGAAATTACTTTTGATGGTTAGCAATGACAGCAAATGTCTCACGAATGACTGCGCATCAAAAACGAGAAAAGGAAACGAACGATATGCAAAATGTTTACAGAATGCTGCGAGATTTGTTTAGACTTATGTACAACTGTCTCTGGCATTCGTCCGTCTCCCTTTGGCTCCTTCGCTTTTGCTTCTAGATGCAGCCATAATGCTGTATTTGGCTTACTCTGCTGCTTCTGTTGTTGTTGTTGGTCTCGAACTTTTGCCCAAAACGCCCTGCAGGCAGCGCACAAAGCCAACAACAGGAATCGATTCTGTCATTGAGCCGACGGCTCGCAATGAGCTTCATTGGACACTGACTGCGACTGAAGGCGAAGGCGAAGGCGAAGGCACAAGGGCGTGGCTGTTGTTTCGGGCCAAAGGCAAAGCCATTTCCGGCCAGACAATAAACGGGCAACGTTGCCAGCTTGCTTGGCATTTCCGGCCGCGCGATCTAGTTGTTGTTACTGCCTTCTGTTGCTGTTTCTTTCTCTTTTTTCTCTCGTTTTCTTTTTTCGGATATTTCTTTGGCTCGTGGAATTGAAGTTTGACAATGCCAAAGCCAAAGCCAACAGCAGTTGAGACAGGCCGAGAGTCGGGCTGCAAGTAAAAAGTTGAGGCAGAAAAAACTCATTTATCTTGTGTCTGTGTCTGGGCTGAGGGCGGTAACCAAAAGGAGGCGGGGCGGCGGAGTCTTTACTGTTCTGTTCCCTGCGGCCGCAGGGCAATTCAATGTCGCCGGAGACATGTCAAAAGTTTCGCTGCTGCCTCTGTTATTATTGTTGCTGTTGCTGCTGTTGTGTTTGTCGTTTAACTTAATTAAATTTGCTCACAAATTCTCATTTTCTCATTTCGGTTGCCGCCGTGTACAACGGTGCGTATGTGCAACAAAACAAGCAACAATTGATTAAAATTTTATTGTTTTTATTCGCTCGACACGTAAACAAACTGCGCCAAGTAATAAGTAATTCCAGTCCTTTGCATATTTTAGTTACACACAAATTGCCCTTAAAAACCGCACAAAACAAAAAAGAAAGGAAAACAAAAAGTTTCTTGACACGCCAAAAAATTGTTTATTGCATTGCAAATGTGATACAAAAATGGCGCATAAAAAATATCATTTACAGTTAATAAAATGCGATGCATAATTGACATTTATTAGCACAATTTTCGAGGCGCACAGAATGTTAACAGCCCAATAACGATGGCATTTAGATTATGCATAAATAATTTAGGCATCAATTTATTTGTGCCATAAAAGCAGGCAAGTATGGAATGGCATCGAATCTTTATCGATTTGGTTTTTCAATTAAATGCGCAAAATTGGCTTTTAAGATAAGATTAAATGGCTTAAGGAAGAGCCGAGATGGGACACACGAATTTAAATATGTCAAAGAACAAAAGGCAAAATAAGTTAATAACTGCATAAATATTTACATATATGCATATTTATTTTAAATGATACTCGAGTTATTCTGAAAGGTTTTTTTTATTGAATTAAGTTTCTGTCCAAGTTGTTGGCTTTCAAGAGAGAGCTGAAAGAAATAACAACTAATTTGGCAAGTCTCCTAAATATTTAAAATTACTTGAACTACGACTAGAATTATTCTCAAACCAAAATAAATTTTAGACTCTGCAACTAATTCAGCAAGTCACATAAATATTTCATAATTATTTGAACAATAATTAGATTTAAGATAAAAATACGGAAAATAAAGTATTACAAAATACATTTTAGACTCTGCAATTAATTCAGCAAGTCACATAAATATTTCATAATTATTTGAACAATAACTAGAAAGATACTCAAATATGTTTCATTGAGTTGTTTCTGTTCAAGTTGTTTGAGTTGAAGATAAAAATACGGAAAATGTAGTATTAAAAAATACATATTAGACTCCGCAATTAATTCAGCAAGTCACACAAATATTTTATAATTACTTGAACTATATTTGCAATTATTCTTAAGCGTTGCTATTGATTTACTCTTAAGCGCAAATTGTTTAACTTATCATAACTTATTTCTCGATTCTTCTGCTTACAGACAACGAACTATACTCAGGCACTGTAGCCGATTTCAGTGGCAGTGATCCGATTATCTATCGTGAGCCCCTCCAGACGGAACAATACGATAGCCTCAGTCTCAATGGTAAGTTACTCTCCCACTCTCCGTTCCATTGCAGCTTTTACAGCTTGAAGCCAAGCACTTCTGGTAATTGAAAATGTCAGAGCTCTGTTATGATTATTGTTGTGCTGTTTGTTGTACTATTGTGAGTGTGTCTTCTGTGTGGTTTCTATATATTAGTGGGAAATGCCTTGACTTGCTCTTGCCTTGCAATGCGAGTGAATTGAATTAAGTCTGATTGTGCTGCTGTTGCTGTTGCTGTTTCTGTTTCGCCAAGAGTTTGTCTCTGCGAGAGTCCTGCAATCAGGACGTGGACGATGTCATTCTGCGTGTGCTCTGGAGTGAGTTGAGGTGAAGTGCGGTTGCCTTTTGCATATTTCAAGTGCTCGCCGCGTTGCTTCGATTTTCACATGGCAGACGTCCATTAACTGAATAGACATGACAGCTTCGACTGCTTGTCCGATGCCTGTCCTGTCCTGTCCTGTGCTGTCCTTTGCTATTCCCAGATACCGTCTCCCCTTCCTGTCAGTGTCTTCGTTACGCGCTTCCTGAATACTTTATGAAGCCGTTTGCGACGTGTTGCGTGCAGCGGGAAATTAAGAACTTTAAAGCATCGGCATCATCTGTGGAAATCAAAGAAAGTGTCGCACAAACTCAATTCTCAGAGGAGGCTCTTGATGAAACTTGGCCAGCATTTTCACACTTTCGTTTAAATTCATTTCAATTTCAAACTTGCAAAGCGTGAGCAAATTGGTTTATCGCATATTCGATTTATGGTTGCGATCTCAGCGTAATATGTTAATCATCTATAACTCAACTTTATGTGCGACTCTTAAACTGCCATTCGATATGCGTGTTATCGATTGTCTTGTCATCGGCACGAGCTGCCCATAAATCGTCCTTTTGCCCCAAAAAAAAAAAACAAAACGAAGCGTGTCTATAAAATGTTTACAGCCAACAGAACTATAAATGCGATTTATGACTAAACTAAACACATTTTTCTTTTGCCTTTTGCCTTTCGCAGCGCCCAATTTCGTGAGCTCATTTACGCAGGGAGATTTCGTGTATTTCTTCTTCCGCGAGACGGCGGTGGAATTCATCAACTGCGGCAAGGTGAGTGTGCGAATAATCGATATGAATTCGAATCTCTCTCTTTTGCTAAATTTGAAACCAAAACCAACAAATGCATGCGGTTATAATTGGACCAGAGCGAGAGCGAGAGCGAGGAAGGAAGCTCTAATGCCGCCATATTGGGCAGCCATTTTGCCTGTGTTTGCGCGGTTCGTGCACACTTCCGGTTTTGGCTTTGGCTTTGGCTTTTGGTCCATCGCCAAATACAGTTATCGGTTTTGGATTTTGCCGGCTATTTGTTTATGGGCCTGTTGGTTTTACTTTGTGCGGGAGGGAAGTCGAAGGGAAGCGGCGACCACATCAATGAAGCCTGCCTGCCTGCCTCGGTCCTGCATTAATATTTATCTTTTATGCTATTTCAGGCGATTTATTCGCGCGTCGCACGCGTCTGCAAATGGGATAAAGGCGGCCCGCATCGTTTCCGCAATCGCTGGACCTCGTTCTTGAAGTCCCGCCTGAACTGCTCCATTCCGGGCGACTATCCGTTCTACTTTAATGAGATACGTAAGTGGCCACGATTTGCCATATACATATACACACACTTTATACTATTTTATCTGCACAGAATCGGCCAGCAACCTCGTCGAGGGACAGTATGGGTCCATGAGCTCCAAATTGATTTACGGCGTTTTTAATACGCCAACAAATTCAATTCCCGGCTCAGCGGTTTGTGCTTTCGCCTTGCAGGTGAGTGCACAATTACGATTTACCTTCCCTCCATCCACCTGCTCAGCGGGTTGTCTTAAACTATTCTCTCTCTCTCTCTCTGTCACTGTCTCTCTCTCACTTTGCGATTTTGTAATCTGCAGGACATTGCCGACACATTCGAGGGACAGTTCAAGGAGCAGAGCGGCATCAATTCCAACTGGCTGCCAGTGAATAACGCCAAGGTGAGTAACGCCTCGGCTCAGCTCATATGTGGTTTCGGTTAATGCTCAACACTTGAGAAAGCTGCTGGGGCAAAGTGGAGATGGGGCAACAACACTTGAACGCAGCTGTGCCACAATTTATGGCCACACGAATTTGTTCCGGCCTTGGCCGGATTCAAAGAACTTTTCTGCTGCCAAAAAATTTGCATTTGAATTACGAATGCCGAACAGCGAACAGCGAACAGCGAATACTGAATACTTTCTTTAGCGACGCCTGCCAGGACTCGAGTGTTGCACATGTTGCCAGCGATTTGCTTGTGGCCAACAAGGAGGCTACAACTACAGTGACTTCTTGACGTTTCGGGGCGGGGCCAAATTAGAAATTGAATATCGTCCTGCCACATTCAAGACAAAACACACAAAATGCATAAAACTTTTAATATCACACTTAAACTGCACTCGAGACAAGCTGTTTGAATGCCATTTGAATGAAACTTCTGCTCAAACAAAAATACATTTAAAACACATTTGAGCATTGAATATTTTTACTTTACATTTGTGTGAGTTGCGCTTTGAATAAAGGAGACTTTAAAGGAGTTCCACAGAAATTGCTCTTCAGCTGAAATTCAAAAGAGAGGATTAAAAAAATAGAAAGGCTTAAACAGGTCTAAAAGCAGTGTCAAAGAAAGATGTTGCTAAATTATTGTACAATTTTTGCAAAAATTGGTTTCTTTTTATAGTTGAATGCTACTTACTATATATATATTTTGAGTGCTTAATAATTCTCAGATTTCTTGCTTTATATGTACATAGTATTTACTTAAAGGCAAGACTTGGAAAATGAAGCATATATTTAAAAGTGGAATGAATATTTTAAATTCTTGTGTTAAATTTGTAATTCAGAAATAGATCAATTGAGGCAAAGGAAATTTCACTTCTCCAATCTATTTATTTATTAACTGTAGAACCCATACTGCAAATTCGTACCATGAACTTGCAAACTAAATTGGCAATATATTCAAATTACACATTTAAGCTGAATACTTAAAGTCTGTGAAGTTCTGCCGCCACTCGTTGGCAGCTCAATTTTATATGAGTTTTGCGGAAAAAGTCGAGTCCAATTACTGTCAAAATGTGTGGAGTCAAATTACAGTGCAGAAATCAGAGAGCCTTTTGCCCTTTTTGCTGTCCATTTAAATCGTGAGGCGAAAGAGTGGAGATATCCTTGCGCAAGTTCGTATGAATGCTGACTTTATATTTTTCACACACACACACAGAGACAGCTGGCAAGTCAACAGTTGAGCGCGCTCTTTCCGCTGGCGATTCATAAACCAAATCATTGCCAAAACAGCAAGCTCACAGACCCAGACACAGACACAGACTGAGAGCCGAGAGCTACACATGAGTTGAGACACACAAAGGACACTTCCCGACGCCGCCTTTGTCCGGCTGCACTTGGCCGTGCTGTGCAATTTCCGGAACGTTGTGTACGGGTATTTGTTACGCTGCCAGCGAGCCAGCAGTAAATGCAATTTATACACGCTTTTTGCAGCTCGAATTACGGCGACCGAGCGACCGAGCGACCGAGCGAGCATATAACCATAACTATAACCACACTCGACGTATCGTCCAAATAGCCAAAGTACTAATATATGTCTTCTGTTTCTCTCTCTCTCTCTCTTTGTCGTTGTCCTTTCTGCAGGTTCCTGAACCGCGACCCGGCTCCTGTCACAATGATTCACGGACACTTCCGGATCCCACATTAAATTTCATCAAAACACATTCACTAATGGACGAGAATGTTCCGGCATTTTTCAGTCAGCCGATTCTCGTGCGGACGAGCACAATGTAAGTATCCTTCTCTTCTCCCTTTATCTTCACCCCCTTCACCATCATCATCGGCGTCTGTTCGTCGTCCTTGCTACTTGGGTGCGGTTGCTGCCGCCGCTGCTGCAAAGTAGCCCAAAACTGTTGCCCCGAATAATGTTGCGGCAATGTAAATATTATTGCACAAAGCCGAAGCCACAGTCTACGGTCTACGGTCTGGAGGTGGGCGTGGCAAGGGCTGAAATTCCGTGTATGCGCTGTAAAAACTTTAACGGGCAACTGCTGCTCATGCTGCTCAGCATTTGGCCAAGTGAAAACGTGACGATGCAAACCAACTAATTTCATTTAAATAACAAATTCTTTGTCATGCGATAGCTCGAAATGTGGCAGCATCGTTAGGGTATTCAAACAGAATGAGCGTAAAAAATTATGTTGATAATCATTTCGAAATGCATATTTAAATTAGCAAACAAAATGCATTTTACAGCTAAAGTCAAAGCAATAATTTGTGCATTAATTTATTTTGACAAATTCAGTTGATTAAGATAATTATTTTTAAATACATATTTTGGGAAGGAAATTAAATAAATTTTACAGAAATATAAAATAGCCATAAATAATTCATTTGAATGTGCCAAATATTTTTTAAAGTACGTATTAGCAAAACAGCATAGCTAAAGCCAACGAAATAGTTTCTGCATTATTCAATTTATTTACATATTTAAATTAATAATTACAAAAAGACCTGAAATGAATTTAACAGAAATTCAAATGTCTTATTTATTCGTACAAAATGAGCACAAATAATTAATTTGGTTGAAAGTACGTACCTAAGTGAACAAAAAAGCATAGCCAAAGTCAAAGCAATAATTTCTGCATTATCAAACAAAATGTGTTTTTGCGAATGTTAAAGTGAAGAACAAGACGTTGGCAAATTTCAAAATAATTGCTCAAATTAAGAGATTATTTTTTGCTGCTGCAAAATATGTTATGCCATAAAAGGCTGTTCAGTCTTTGTGCTGTGGTTGACCACATGTTCGGCATTAACAAATCAATTAGCAATCAATATGCAAAGTGAACAGCATTTGCTTTAATATTTAATGGCAATTCTCTTTGTGCAAGTCTTTCCACCTAGAATGTGCGTCTCAATGAAATTGCTTTGCCAGTCGAGTCTGAGTCGAGTCTGAGTTGGCCAGAATATTTTTGGTGCTTAAAGCACAGGCAACCTGCTGATAGCTGATGGCCAAAACAGCAGAAATTGGCTGATGCTTTTGTGGCTCGCAGCTGCTTCGACTTCCCCTCCACTTCAGTTCACTTCACTCCAGGTGCCAGACTGTTGTCGGGCTTTTCTGCATGCTCATAAATTATTTTCAAGGCGCTCTCTCGCAGACATGTGGAAATTTAAAAATTCAATTTGGCAACTTTTCCATGTAATTGAGCCACAATTACGGGGGCGACTCGAGGGCGGCCCATCTTTAAAGAGTGAAGAGTGAAGAGGGGAGAGGGGAGAGGGGAGAGCACCTGCTACAGTTTTGCTGCAGTCAAGCGATAGTTTGAACCAAACGAACCGAGGCGAGCCGAGCGAGCAGGAAATGCATGGATGCGTTGAGGCAGCCCGTAACGAAAATATGTATGCACAACTGAATAAATTAGAATGAAATATGGAACACGTAGGGACAGCAGCCAGCCCTTCTTTCCCATCCTCCCTGCCAACTCCCTCCCAGTAACCACACACGCACACACACTCCGCACACACAGTCTCCCACAACAAAATACAAGTGCAGACCAGCAACATTAGCGAAGTGGTTGCGTGTGCAGTGAGTGTGTGTGTGGGAAGAGAGGAAAGTTTCACAGCTTCAGGGTTGTACTCCCTATATATGTATGTATGTAGTATATATGGCCACTTATTCATGCTGCAGCTGACTCATTGGGTTCTTGGCTTTTTGGCCGTCGAGAGCGGAGCGTGGGGATCACGCATCAGAATTTAATCATGCCAAACTCAATTGAAGAGCACAAAAATTGCACAAAAGTTACGACAGACTTTTTGAGCACACCAAAATTTATAGGCGCCCCACTTGCTGCGTTTGGCATCGCCAGCAAGAGTCGCAAGTCGCAAGTTGCAAGTTGCAAGTCGGCCGTGCAACAGCAAAACAGTGACTGGTAACTACAGTCTGTTAACTGTGACAGTAGCAGTTACTGCTGCAAGCTGATTTTGTGGTTACAGCCACAAATTTGTTCCACTTAAAACGGAAATTGTAAAGACAATTTCAAAATGTTTTCAATTTTATTTCAAACTGTGGTGCAACAGATGAATAACTTATACTTTAAAAGGATAATGTTTGCAGTGAGACTTAAAAG
This sequence comes from Drosophila formosana, assembly GCA_035045625.1. Lineage (NCBI taxonomy): Eukaryota > Metazoa > Arthropoda > Insecta > Diptera > Drosophilidae > Drosophila > Drosophila formosana. The sequence goes on along the minus strand of JAWNOW010000814.1, from coordinate 1,573,892 downwards.
ACATTATGGTCAGCTTTTATTAACAACATGTCACAAATTTTACTTTTCATAACAGTTTTCTAAATTTGTCTAATTTAAAAAGGCACAAAACAGTTTCAAAAATTTGTATTTGAATTTAATTTTAATAGGACAATAAGACAAGCCCCACAAAATATTATCACTGCTGCTCTTCAAAGTCGTTATATACGTTGTAAATCCTTGATAAGGGATTAAAATCTACATTGAACAATTATGTATAATTATCGTGATTGAATTAGGCTCAAAAGCGATTCAATTGAAAAATACTTGCTCAACAACTAATTCAACTTTGATTAACATAAACACCATCAATATCCGCTGATGCTGATAATCTCTTCGAAATGTCCTTTTAAACATTATCGCTGTGTCTTTTCCGCGTTGTGGATGCTTTAAAATATAGTTTGACGAGCTGAAAGCCTTTAAGCTCTGCATTTAACAATTGCAAATTCGTTTATCAAATATTATATTGCAATTTCAATAATGTGCATAAATTAATCAAGGTTAAAGCCGCAAACAGACGACCACAAAGCGACCGCAATGTTGGCAACTGAGTTGGCCGAGAAGTTGTCGTTGTTGCTGCTGTTTCAGTTTGTATTTCCAAATTCGACTTCGATTTGGACTCGAATTTCAGTTGGGTTTGCTGTGTCTGGCATTATTGAACGCAAATGCCAAAATCAAATCAAAAATGCACAAAATTTATGGCATTTTGCTGAAGCATAAATTTATTATAATTTTATTTGAGCAAAGCATTGCGGGAAACAGCAGCAGACCGAAAGAGAGAAGGAGAGGGAGAATTAGGAGAAAGAGAAACTGGAGAATCAGCAGCCACTTCCGGCAGCCATTTTGTGTGTGGGAATAAATAAATCACAGAAACGAGCAGAGCTGAGGGGAGAAGAAGAGAAGCTGCTGGAAGTCACACACACACGCACACACCGCAGGATACTCATTTGCATATGGCAGAGGGGGCAGCCTAGAGTTGCCACCGCCAACAAAGTTTCTTGCAACTTGAAAGTTTTAGCATCTCGACAAAAGTTAAATGCTTCAAGTTGCAAGTCGCTGGGGTCAGCAGCCGGCATCGGAGGTTCTCTTCCAGAGTCTGCGACTGCGACTCGGGCCCTGTAACAAATTGTTTCCTGGCCGACCCGGAAGTATCCATACTCAACAGATTTCAGCCAGCTGGTTGACCATATCCTGGGCATCCTTTTTGCCCATTGCCAAGGTGCCAGCCACAATTGTGTTGTGTTGGCTGCGCTTATCTTATCGGTCAAGTTTTTATACCTCTGCCACTTTTACTGTCATGGCCTTTATCATGCATGTCCTTGCCCTCCAGCTGCAGCTTCGGTTCGGTTCCATCCTTCTCTGCGACTCTCAATCTGCCTTACTAATTTCATTCCACAGCGAATAGAGTTGACTTCCACTTCTGACCCATGTCCCTCTAGACTGTGTCGGCTAAACTCATCGGAGCGACACACAAAAGTTGGCAAAAATTGTGCAAGTTTCAATTGCCAGCTGCTAGGATCTGAACCCGAGAACACAGAACTGCTAACTGAGAACTGAGAACTGAGAAATGGCAACCTGCTCTTCCTCTGCCAAAAGTGTCCTTTTATTTGATTTTTTTTGTATTTTATTTTGTATCTTTCCTGTGCGTCTCTGCTCTTTTCCATTTGCTGCTGGCCTTTGCCATTTTGTAATTTTCGGCCAGCAAACTTTTTGGCAGCACTTTTGCATCATCTTTGCCCTTTCTCTGTTGCTGTTGTGTCTGTCTGAGTCGGGAATTAATTTATAAGTCGCCTCAACTTTGCTTTCAGTTCTCATTGTATTAAATATTTTATTTATCATCGTCATTGCCAGACATAATTGCAGAATTTCTCTGTCTCATCAACATCAACGATTCACATAAGACACAAGCAATTAGAAAAGTGTCAGTTTTATGCCAGCTTTTTTCTTTTTCACAAATAGAAAACATTTACTCAATTGCTGCATTGTTCAGAGTTTATTCAACAGGAAACAACACATCAACTGGGTTATTATTTACCACAGAAACAATTGCAAATCAAATTAAACTTTCGCAAAACCGAAAAAAAACAAAATTCACTCAGCAAAGCAACAAAAATAATTTAAGCTGCTCAACCCAATTTTCACTTTTCAAAAACTTGACACACATTTCTTAAGCTAGTCACTGCATGATTTTCTTTATATTCAAACGAATTCAATTATTTTGAGTCGACAGTTGAGAAAACTCTCTTAGTTGGACTCTCGTCAAAAATAAAATGTATTTAAAAATTTTTTTGTTAATTTTTATTAAGTATACGAACTTTTCTGTGTTAACATGTGAAGTCAGATCACACACACAAAGCTGAATGCTGCGACACTATTGCAGTGATTGTGCATTCAGCGTAGCAGGCAGCTTTGCACACAGAATTGTGTTGGTTGCTTAGCGCCCTCTATCGTTCGTGAATGTCATGCACGTCTTATTTACGAACTCTGAATTTTGATACAACATATTTAACGAGAATAAAAGTTTTATTACACGATCAAATGCTTTAATATTTATGTTGTGTAAAAATTAGATTGTGTCAAGAGAGGATATAGAACTTTTTTTATACCGATTATAAAAGTTTATACTATTAGCTAAACGATTTATACGCAAATGAAAGAAAACTAATCAAAAGTGCCCGTGATGCGAGCTCATTGTTAACTAAACAAATGCAACTTTTGTGCTGTGCTCAATCCCTTATCTGCTTTTGTTTTACTTGCACATTTTACATATTGTTCATTTAGTTATTGTACATGTGTATTTTTTGATGCTGGGCAACCGCAAAGAGTCATCACAAAGCGGAGGCCATTTAAGCTGCGAGACTCGAGTCTCGACCCGGGGCCAAACCGAAAAGCGATGCGATTCTTTGGCCATTTAGAAAATTGAGCAACATAACTAAAACTCAAAAAACGAGATTTGTTAATTAACAATAAAACAACAACGAGCACGAGGGAGTTGGTCCAGTTTGTTGCTGCAGCTGCTGTTGGAGTTGCTGCCTCGTCCATTGCGGGCATTTGCATTTAAATCGAGGCAGCAACTTATACACTGGCGGACAGACGGACAGACGGACAGCCGGACAGAGACACAAAACAGTTGCACAAAAACCAACAGGGAAGCAACAATAGACAGGGCAGCCAAGCGCACAGCCACAAATGTTGCCTGCAACAAGGACAACAGCAGCAACAGCGGCAACAGCAGCAACGGCAACAACAAGGCAAACGTCCAGCATTTTTGTGGTGAAATCAGAGAGAAATTTCCGTTTTTATTTCACGTCTTTTGTTGTTGTCCGTTCAAATATGTTTTTACATATAAATGCGATTGTTGTTGCTGCTGCTGTTGCAGTTGTTGCTGAGGCTATGTTGTGTGTTGTTGCCGTCGCAGTTGTTGCTACCGCTGTTGTGGTTTTCTGCCATTCTGTTTGCCATTCTGCCCATTCGCTCCACAGCTCCGCTTTTCGTTGCTGCCATTTCGGTATCTGTCCATTATTAATGGTGTCTAACCAAAAAACCAGCCGCCCATCGAGAATGTCCTGTTATGTCGTTCAGCTGGCAGCATTGACATGTTGTTTTGTGGTTCCATTGCCACCACCACCGCCACCGCCACCGCCACTTCCAGTTACAATTCCAATTTGAGTTGCAGCTGCCGATGAGTTCTTTGATTGCTAATCCACAGATCTAGAGGGAAAGCTGTCCGTCCATGAGATCAAATGATCTCAGCTCGAATTGATTTATTTTACTAAAGAGTCAAGAAACACTGCTGATAGATTTCATACATCGATTACAATTAAATTTTTAAGAATTTATGATCAATAACTTTGAACTTTGCAATTTATGATTTAAATCTTTAATTACAATTTATAGCAATAAGCTTTTATAATAATAATGTTCACATTCGACTGCCATTTTTGAATAAATCAAATAATATCTATTAAAGTTTAGCGCCTTTCAGTTTGCCATTTCTTGCATTTATTTCAAATGACTTGATTTATTTTACTCATCATTATTTTTCAATAATTTCTGCTTATATTTCTGCAGAGTTGATTTATTTTTCTCATCAATCATTATCAGTCTAGTAAAATGCTGCTGGAATTGCAATATTTTCCCAGCGTCTTCATTTATTTCATATTATTTGCTTTAACTTTTAAGCTGCCGTCACTAAAAGCTTATCCCTTGTTAATTTTATATTTTTTGCTTTTATTGCAAATGAATTGATTTATTGTACTAATCAGCCACTTCAGCTATGAAGCCTACATATTTTTAAGTAATGCTAGTTGCGATGGAATTGTATATTAAATTCGTAATAGTATATAAGCTCACTGTAAATAATGAAACCTAAAAATAACCTTATTTATATGTTGAGTAGAAAATAAAGAATAAGAAGTTAGTCGACACAAGTGTCTTTATCCTCCACGACTACAACATTTATATGATTGATTCCTCATCATCAAGAAATATCTCCTCAATATCTCAGCTGAATATTCTTTATTAATTCCATATTATTCACATCAACTATGAAGCCATCGCCCCTTAAAGCTTAATTTACTTACAGCTTGAGTTAAAATACATTTCTCTGTTTGTTCTGTTTGCAGCTATCGCTTCACGCAAATCGCTGTCGATGCCCAGATCAAAACGCCCGGCGGCAAGACGTATGATGTGATTTTCGTTGGCACAGGTGAGTGGCATGCTCCGAAATGGACAGCTTTATGGGGCCCAGAGCTCCACTGAGGCAATCTGCAGTGACAGCGCAGAGCTCGATAGCTGATATCAATTGTTGGATGCGTTATCCTGCAGGCGGCATCATAAACCTGCATACCCTGTTAACATAGCAGTACATGCGACAGAGTTTACTTGGCGTATACTTGATATTGGTGTATTGATAAATTTCACTTTATAGATCATGGCAAAATCATCAAGTCGGTGAATGCGGAGTCAGCAGACTCGGCGGAAAAGGTGACCTCAGTGGTCATCGAGGAGATCGATGTGCTGCCCAAGAGCGAACCGATTCGCAATTTGGAAATTGTGCGAACCATGCAATACGGTAAGTAGAGTCGAAGGGGAGACCGTCACAGACGGTTGGTGAATGCAACTCAATTAAAAGGGAACGTGTAACGAGCTGGCATTGTAAAATGAATTCGCAATTTTGCAGATCAACCGAAAGATGGCAGCTACGACGATGGCAAATTAATCATTGTGACAGATAGTCAAGTGATAGCCATACAACTGCATCGATGTCACAACGACAAAATCACCAGCTGCAGGTGAGTAAAGCAAAGTGAAGGGGAGTAAAAAGGCACAGATTGCAGTCGTCAGACAGGACAATGCCATTTTTATTTCATGTAACAATTTGCGTGACTTTCAAGCGTCGACTGTTGAAGAGTTTTCTCTCCCTCTGCCTCTCTGCCTCTCCGTCTGTCTGTCTGTCTGGCCACTTGATGCGCATTTATGGCGTTTTACATTTCACAATTTGCAATATGTTTACACCAATGCCATTTGGCCCCTTCCCACACTCACCTCTCTGCTTCCCATTCTGCACTTCACAGCGAATGCGTCGCATTGCAGGATCCGTATTGCGCCTGGGACAAAATTGCCGGCAAGTGTCGTTCGCATGGCGCACCACGTTGGCTGGAGGAGAACTATTTCTATCAGAATGTGGCAACGGGTCAGCATGCCGCATGCCCCTCAGGTGAGTTAAATGGCCAATGCGCCGCCTGGCTGCGAGCCAAATTAAAGCACTAACTCATTCACTTCCTCTCCTCTCCTCTCTCATCACACTTTATTCAGGCAAAATCAACTCGAAGGATGCGAATGTGGGCGAACAAAAGGGATTCCGCAACGACATGGACCTGCTAGATTCACGTCGTCAGAGCAAGGATCAGGAAATCATTGACAACATCGATAAGAACTTTGAAGGTGAATTAAGCACAACACACAACTCCTTGGCATGTCCTTTGCATGAGCTTTATCACCTTCACTTTTACTTACTTCGTTCACGTCCTTATATTTTCCATATTTTCCATATTCTGTTGTCATATTGCAAATCACATTTTCATTTAACTCGCTTCGCTCTTTCTATAATGCAGACTGCAGTGCAGCAGGTGCTCGTCTCTCTGTCCCACTCTCTCCTCCCATTCCCTCTCTCTCTCTCTCTCTCTCTTTCTCTTTGCATATTGCCACTTTATGCTTTTCAATTTCAATCAACATTTACCCTGCACTTTAGTCCATCTGCTCTGTCATCATCATTCTGAGTGTAGCTACATAGTAAACATATTTACATTTATCCATCTCCTTTATTTTTTATTGCATTCCATCCATACTTTGCTCATAACTATATTTATCTACATTTTTGTTTTGTTGTGTTTGCTATTTTGCTGATTGTATTTTAAATGTGGCATAAACAAATGCCTTGCATTGAAATACTTTGAATTTTCAATTTTACTCACATACTTATGCACTTCAATTAATGTCCACATAAATAATTCATATAAGTCCATAATCTTGTTGTTCAACTAAATAAATATATTCGTTAATCACTATCACTTTGAACAGATATTTATGCTCTTCAAATAATTAAGAATACATAACAATTCCAAATCTTGTTGTTCAACTAAATAAATTATTTACTTCGCTTTAATTGTTACTCATCATTTCATAAATATAAATAACTAATCCATACAATTATATGTATATATATATTCGTTAACTCATTTTTACTCAGAAAATTTCTTACATATTTCTGTTAATTTTGTTGTATACATTTAATGCACTTAGTTCTACACCTAATACCTCTTTGTACATACCTCTATATATACTTAATGTATTTAAAGATAACTTTGTTGTTGTTCCTCGTATTAACTCGTTTATGTCGTTTCTCTTCTTCTTGTTTCATTTCATTTAAAAACAAAAAAATCTTTCAACATTTTGGGCGTTATTCGTTCTAAATATTTTCGATGTTTGGATGTTTATTGATGTCGTTAACGGATCTTATTACACACACACGCACACAACTGTACTCCCACACACACACACACACCCTCAACAACAACAACAACAACAACAACAACAACTATAAATATTTGTGGTTCGCTGTTCAATCCCTGACTCAACTTGATCGCTGTGTTTGATCGATTGATCAATTGTTTCTCTCTGCTGGCCATTTACTAATCGAAGGTCCACAAATCTCTGCAGATATTATCAATGCTCAGTACACGGTGGAAACTCTGGTCATGGCCGTGCTGGCCGGCTCGATCTTCTCGCTGCTCGTGGGCTTCTTTACAGGCTACTTCTGTGGCCGTCGCTGCCACAAGGACGAGGACGACAACCTGCCCTATCCCGACACGGAATACGAATACTTTGAGCAGCGTCAGAACGTGAACAGGTGAGTTAGATTGTAGAATACTCTTCCCTCTACTCGTCATTAATAATTCTAACTCTTCTTTGTTCAGTTTCCCGTCGTCCTGCCGCATTCAGCAGGAGCCGAAGCTGCTGCCCCAGGTGGAGGAGGTGACGTATGCGGAGCCGGTGTTGCTGCCACAGCCGCCGCCGCAGAACAAGATGCACTCGCCAAAGAACACGCTGAGGAAGCCGCCCATGCACCAGATGCACCAGGGCCCCAACTCGGAGACTCTCTTCCAGTTCCAGCCCGACGGCTACAACACCCAGCAGACATATCGCGGACGCGACAACTTCGGCACGTTGCGCTCGCACCAGGTGATGGTGAGTCGTCCTCGTGGTTGCCACACACTTCAATCCCTTTGGGGCACGATTGACTAATGCTTCTTTTTGTTGCAGGGCGACAACTACAGACGCGGCGATGGCTTTTCGACCACTCGCAGCGTCAAGAAGGTGAGTCGCCTTTGATTCCATTGCTGCCTGTTCACGCCAAATTCATTCCAACTAACTACATTTATCGTTTCCTTTGTTTATCGTACTCTACTTGTACTAATCTAACTCTAAACTAATCTAATCTAATCTAATCTAATCTAAACGTATCCATTGAGCTCTTTTCGATGTTGTTGACACTTTGACATTTAGTATCTTGTACTAATAATAATAACCGAAAACTAAATCGAATCCTTGTGGTGCGCTTGTATTTGATTGAAATCTCTCACTAAATCGTCGATTGGTGTATTTCTTAGACTCACATTTCAACTGTGTTGTGTGCTTGTTGTCTCTCTGTATGTGTGCGCCTCCATCTCCATCTATCTCTCTATGTGTGATCTGTGTCTGTATGTGTTGGAGTGTCTCCAACCTAAAGTGATCTATCTATGTATCTATCTGTCTTATCTAGCTATACTCAAGTCGCACTCATCACCAGTCATTCATTCACATCCTAGTTGCATGCTTCTCTAAGTAAATTCATTTTCATCTCTCTCCATTTTCCAACTTAATTCTTTACATTATTGTTTTATATTTGTGTGTTGTATTTTAAAATTGAAATACTACTGATTTTGATAATCATTTTTTTGCAAGTGTGATTTTGAAATAAATGCCAGTATTTATTCCGTCTATATAAGTAATTTTAAAAAACGGATAATTTCTGATTTTAAATGATTATAAATTCTACTTGCATTTACAAATTTGATTTCAAAATAATAACAATACAATATCTCATTTAACATCTGTGGTCCTTAAATGTTTGCCAATATTTAATTCTTCTTTATTATTAATTTATTTCAACTCATATTTAATAATTAAAAATTAACTTCAATTTAAAAATTTTATTGCATCTGAGATTTTTAAATGCCCATATTAATTTCTTCTGATAATTCCTGATATTAAATTATAACATTCTTCGTTCTTTTACAACTGTGATTTTCAAATTGCAATATTAATGTCTTCTATTTTATTAATTTAACCAAACTGATAATTCCTGACATCAAATTACTCGTAGTCATGAAAACTAATTGTATTTAGCTCCACTTAGAGATATATCTACATGTAACACTGTGTGTATTTTACCGTCGTTCATTCGCATGCCCATGAAAATAATCCTAATACTCGTACTCCATTGTGTATATAAATCATGTACATTATTCCATAATTCTGGTTCGCTGGTTCATATGATTCGTAATTGAATTTTGACTGGGGTTTTGTTACAACTTTAAATACTCGTATTAATTCCACGTTGTTCGCTGAAGGTCTAGAAATACACCAATCCTTCGATACGATTCGGGCGATTGTAAATCTCTGCAGGCGTCTCTCAAAGCATTTTGTATAGTTGAATTTCAAATATTTCTGCAATAATTCTCGCATTCTTGTGCTGTACAAAGACACCTCTTTTTGTCACTCTTTGTTACTAACCTCTCTATTGAACTCTACTCAACTCTAATCATACAACAAGAAACAAGAAAACACATCGAACAACTGTCAACTGTCGTGGACAACAAATACCAAAAACTCTATCTATCTTTTCTCTTCTTCCCTTTTTCATTAGGTTTACCTTTGAGACGGGAGTGGGGCGGCTGAAACCAGTCAGGGACTAATTACCCAAAATATGGTAAATACTTACGCATAACTAAAGCAAATTTAGTTAATTTTCTTTTCTCCTTATTTTTGTAAATTCTATTTTTATTTATTTTCTTCGATTGATTTGCGTTTGTTTCTTCGTTTAATAATACGGCTAAACAAAAACAATTTGCTCGATAGCTGCAATGTGGATACCCTCGATTCCGAGATCAACTGAAATTCGAAACTCAAAAGTAATTTTGCGCAAACATTTTGCTCCGAAAATTTGTAATTTTATGATAATCTGCAATTCAGTTTGATCGCCCACGAATTTAGCTATTTATTCCTCTTCTTCTTACTTCGACACCCAGCACAGTTTGCGAATTGATTTCATTTCTCTCTCTCTCTCACGAGTTTTTTGTAACTTACCTTTTTTGGAATGCCTTCTTATGATTTGTGTACGCGTTTAACACCCCAGCGAGACTCCGAATGCAATTCAAAATCGAATTCGAATCGATAACGATATCGATAGCAGTGCTATCGATCAGTCACAATTAAGTCAGCCATCCCGCGCCCAACTTGCCGTCAACTGATCAGCGTTAACCGACGAGTGAAGTGTGCGAATGAAACTCTCTCTCTCTCTCTCTCTTTCACTCACTCTCTATCTGTCTCTCTGTCTCTTTCTGTGCGACTTCCTTGTGTAGGTTGGCCTTTGAACTCTCCTTCTGCATGGGCGCCCACTCGATACATTCGATAACTGTTGCGATAACTCATTACTCCCTCCCGCCAGACAAGAGAATGTGTGTGCATTGAACCTAGATATGATATGATGATAATGATAATGATAATGATAATGATAAATGTACTTGCAACACTCCCACAACAAAGATACATAGATCTACTACTAAACTTGATACTTACTACTATCCGTAATACTCGTATTCATTTGTAATGCTATTATCAGTTATCAGTTATCAGTTTGATGCTTGCTACTCACCTTAAGAGAGAAACACACTCACACGCACACACACACACCCACCCACACACTTGAATCGAATTGGATTAAAATTGAACAACTTAAAGATCAGAATGCCGCTCAAAATTCGTCTCAAGTCCGTCCGATAATTGGCTGACATTGAATTGCAAATCTGTCGATTCCGATCTTTAAAGCTGGACTTAGAGTGCAACCAAAATTAGAGCAAAATTGCAAACAATTCTTTTGATTTCCAATGATTTTTAATAGTTGTGAGCTAGCAAAAAGATTGCAACATTTTTATGAACTTTTTCGTTGTTGGTTTGTAAGTGAAACATATTGATTACCATATATATCACAACTACTCCTAGGCTGTAAACAACACAAACACACGTAACAGAAGTCTTGGTCGCGCAAGAAGACAGCCGCCCCGTCATGGTATCGGTAAGTTTTTCAGTTCCTTTAACTCCTCCTCAACCGATTTATCAGTTCTATTCTTTAAGTGGTGTCACACACGCACACACACAAAGACGCTCACACAGACACACACAGCTAACCGAACTGAGAGCCCCCCGATCAGTCGATCCATCTTTTTATGTCCTTTGCTCTACACTTCTCTTTCTCTCTCTCTCTCTCTCTGTTTTCTCTGTGTCTCTCTTGCTCTGTATGTATTCGATCAACGATAAAAATTACAAATTCTGTTTTATTTTGCACAACCTTAAATTCTATTTCGAGTTCAATTTCCATCAATTGTGAAAGTCACAATCTGAACCATCCAAATTAATGTTATTTGTTTTCGTTACAATAATTTCTGTTTGCGTATGTGTGCGTGTGTGTGTGTGTGTGTGTACTGTGCATGTTGCAACAAGCTCAATGTTTAAATAGATTTCGAATCGTTTCGAACGCATTAAATGTATCTGTGTCTTAGCGTATCTCTGTATCGTGTATCTGTATCTATAGCCTCTCTGGTATTTGTATTTGCATATGGATACCCTATTGTTGTTGCAACATGCCTGAGCGTCTCCTTGTGCGTGTGTGTGTGTGTGTGTGTGTGTGTGGCGAGTGAACTCAATTGACCGTCTCGATGCCTGTCTCTCGATATTGCAGTAACTCAGCACCGTTCAAATAGCCCTCAGCAGCAGCAACAGCAACAGCTGCAGCAGCAGCAGCAGCCGCATTCCAGCTCCGGCTCGTCGCCAGTAATGTCGAACAGCAGCTCCAGCCCCGCGCCGCCCTCCAGCAGCCCCAGTCCGCAGGAGAGCCCCAAGAACTGCAGCTACATTTACCGTGATTGATTGATATGCAACACCAAATCGATGCCACTCATCCAGCCTCAGCCCACGCCCCAGCCCACGCCCCAATCCACAACCGCCAGCACACAGCCCCAACAGCAGCAGCAGCAACATCTCCAACAACAACTAGCCAAGTCGATGCCCGTCACGCCCATTCAGCCGCAGTCGCCCACAGACCCCATCGGGGGCATGCCCCGCTCGCCCTCCTACGAGCTGTACGACGAGACGCGAGCCGCGCTCTTTCGTCACGCTCACTCAGCCACATTCCACCAACACTACGACGACGACGACGACGACGACGAGGAGGACGACGAGGAGGAGGACGATGAGGATGCGCTGGAGGACACTTCGTCGCTGGCCATGATTACGCCGCCGCCTCCGTACGACATTCCCCTGGGCGCCTCCTCGTCGGCTCCTCCGCCGCCGCCGCCGCCGCGCAAGTTCCGCTTCGGCAACCGCGAGCTGTTCAGCATGAGTCCCGGCACGCCCAAGTCCAATGCCATCACGCCCACGAAGCTGAGCGCGGCGGCGGCGGCCATGTTCGCCACGCCCCAAATGGCGCAGCTCAACCGCAAGTGGGCGCACCTGCAGCGCAAGCGGCGGCGACGCAACAGCAGCAACGGCGACTCCAAGGAGCTGGACAAGCTCGTCCTGCAGTCCGTCGACTGGGACGAGAACGAGATGTACTGAACTGTCTGTGCGGTAAATAGATTTCACACTCCTTCCCAAAAACTAATTGCATCAAAATAAGCCATAGATTATACACATACTATATATACGTATAGCTCTCTCTTAACAAACAAATGTATCGATCGCCAGTATCGATAGTGTCAATCGTCTGTGAAGATTGTACTTTCTGTAAATTAGCATTAGCCTGCGATACACTTAGTCCCCAAACCACAACACACTATTAACACGACTTTTGATAGCCATCCAAATTCGCAGTTTTTGATGAGCAAGGTTCATTTGGCCAATTTTAGATGCGACTTTACAAAAACGGCAATTATTAGGCAGCAGAATGCCAATCGTTTAGAGCTGTACAGCAACTTATATAGTACCATACACCATAAATCTAATCACTCTTAGTTACAACTGGGGATTGTCTCAAAAGAAAGCGTGATGCATATTCCGATAGTTCAAGATCACAAGAGAAATTACAATTTACAATAATGTTTCTTCACTGTAATTCAAGTTTTGAAATACTTTTTAATATTTTCTTAAATTTGTTATAATTTAATTGGGGATATATAAATAATTGTCCGATAACATATTGTGACAAGTTATTAAAGGAATTTTTCTATAATTCATATTTGAAATTCTTCAATATTTTGCAATTACTCAAATTTCTGTATATTTTTGGGAAAGAAACAATATTGTGGTCCGATTACCATAAAACCATTGGCTACGCTTTTTGATTCGATTCGACCGACAATTCCTTGGTCAAAATATTAATGCCGAACGAATAAATCAAAAGTATTCCGATAGTTGAAGATCACAAACTAAAAAAAAAGCTTTCTTCAATTGATATTTGCCAGTCTTATATATTGTGTAATATTTCTTAATGAATTTTTTGGGATACAAAAACTGTTGTCCGCTAACATCTGGTCACACTGGTTCTCTTTGAGCAACAATCCTTGGGTAAAAGAAATCCAAAACGAAATTGCTGGAATGGCTCGCTGACAACATGAGATCTATTTAGGTGCATATATAGTGCAATCGATATGCGTTTTTATTGATTTTGGCTAATAGACAACTCACACACAGATACTCTGTCACACACACACACACACATGCACACTTACATGCATTTGTAGCTGTTTATTGCTGTGTGTAGGTGCTCCCGATACTTATACTTATATATTATATATACACATAATATAGGCAATATCGCGCAGACGACCCGCAAAACTAACAAGCAAGATTTAGTCGCAATCAAAGGGAATAGTTTGCAATTTTTGAAATTATTACAGATTTATGATATATCTACACACACGAACAACAATAAGAAGACCCCTAATAATAACAAACAACAACCATGAGAATTATACACAGGATTTATAAATAGTTATATATAGCCTATACAACATACATACTTACATATATATACATATATACCGAGAGCTGCTAATTATACGAGGAAACTAAGCATATTTACGAGTAGCGCGGATGCCGAACCGAAGCCAACTCGAAAGCTATGTAGAAACGTAAAGTCGACATTATATTGTTAGAGGACATTATAGGAACGATGAGATCAGAGATGGCAAGCATATTTTACACGATACTCTATATATTATATATAAAGCTAGAGAAACACTCACACACATATGTACAGTTTTTGAACGAGAAACATTAGGGATTTCGATGCAATGCAATTTGTAAATAGAATATTAAATCACAGCATACTCGTACTACAACAAATACAAATATTATACAAGACATACAATTTTTTGCATTTAACAAAACGACGACAACAAACAAACAAACAAACAAACAAACGTAAAAAAAATAGTAAAAATATACAAAAGGCGAAAGTTAAGAAAACAAAAAAACAAAACGAAAAACAAAAACAAAAAAAAAACGAAACGCTTATTACTGATTTACAAATAAGTAAAATACCAAAATAGAAAGAAAGAAAGCAAACAAATTAGCTGTAAAATTACAATGATAAAATATGAGAATATACATAAAGAATCCCTTTATAGTTGAGAGACAGAGAATATTGCTTCTGTTTTGCTTTGATTTCGATTTCGATATCGATACTTTATACTATATGCCTAAGCTTATATGGAACTGCCAACAGCTTACTCATCATTAACTACGAACGTTGCTTATTACTTGAGACTTTACTTGATAACTTTATTAAACCAAAACATACCGGAAATGTCTGTAGAAGTTTCACAGTTTCACACATGATACCTATAGCATAGCAGACCGAAGAATACCTAGGAATAACTTCACTCTATATTGTCTCCCTCTCTGCGTTGGTAGTCGCCAGACTTTGTTTTCATTGCGTATAGTTCTCGAGGAACGGATAGGGGAATATTTGTCAATTTGATTTGCCGCCTTCAATTTCCGATTTTGCTTAAGATAACGCTTACTTAACCACTACTTATAGATAAAGATACAACTTGTATAAAATGTACAGCCGTAAAGCAGCAGAGTGTTTATAGCAACTGTACAGATATGTGCGATATGTGCCATAAAACGAGAAGGGTAGCCCGGAGGACTATATGCCCAGTCTATATAGCATTCGATACCGATACCAATCTCCTTGTTTCCATCAATTTTAGAAGAAAACCAAGCAGAATCTATTGGCTTTTTTAAACATTTGGAGTGTACATAAGGAGAGGGAGATTGCAGAACTTTAGATACACGTTTGATGTTTGGTTCACGATTTTGTTGTACAAAATAAAAAGGAAATGCGGAATTTCTTATAAAGTGATCGATCAAAACGTAGTGAAAATCATAACGTAACATTAGCGATAGAGACTTTACGAGTATAGTAATCTATTATTAATCATTAGCGTGTAGGGCGTTAACATTACGCTTCTCTTTCGATGTGAGAGGAGGAGGGCGGGGTGAGGAAGACCTTTTGTATAAAGCTCGAAGAACACCCGGTAAACAGATTACAGATTAGAGCAGCCATAAGCTAAAGACAAGATTTTGCATTGCACATATAAAGGCAAAATGAAAATGAAAACGAAAACGAAAGCGTAGTAATATCTAAATCAAAGCAAATGTATAAAGATTGAAAACAAAACAAAACAAAATCGAAAACGATAACGTAAACAAAATCAACTAATACTAGAATAATAACGATAATTGCAGTTAACTCCAAATATTAAGCAAACATTTCCCATTTCTTCTATTCTGGCAAAACATACGAGTAATTAATTGATTTGCATTTCGAGAGCCAAAGACACGTTTTAAGTTTGATTACTTTATTCTTACTGTAAATAGTGCATATTTACACCTAAGTTGAATATTATTTTAATTATGCAATGCGAATAAACAAATTGACGTCGATAAATTCAGCGTTTTTCTTTTTTCCCCTCCCCCAAATTCAGATTTGATCTTTTCATTTGAAATTTATGCGAATCGTGTGTCGAGTACTTCAAAAGCAATACGAAAACGTAAATCTATGAAATAAGTAAATCTATGGAAAAAAGAATCACAGCAACAGCAACAACACTTAGAATATTAACTAGCGACTCTACTGAATTCTAGAACTACATTTACATTAACATTTACATTTACATTTACGATCGCATACTAAGTACATATACGACCTAAATCAGATCATTAACTTTTATACACTTTACATTTTCATACCATATACATACAAGTACACACACACACACCACACACACACACACGCACACCCGATTGGTTGTGTGTGTGTGTGTGTGTGTTTGGAGTGTAGTGCGATTTAGACTCAAGCTACAATTAAAAAAGGTTTTACAGAGTATGCCTGCAGCCGAGAGAAGCAAATGGAAAAAGCGTAATTGATTATATACAGAAATATACATACATACATAGATGATGCATATAAGTACATAATTAATTGAACTAATTAGATACTTTAGTAGCGACAAACAAACAAAGAAACAAAGTCTCGCATTGCTTTTTAACAAAAACAGAAACGAGAAAGAAAATCGATAGTGAGACAGCAGCCATAATGAACTACAAATAATAATAATAATAATAATACCAACATCATTAAATCAACTCAGCAACTTTTAGAAGCGCAATGATAAGGAGAATGCAAATGCAAATAATGATGATGATGATGAATACTTTAAAGATTACAACCTAAGCTAAAGGACAAGATTTTTAACTCTCTCCAGATAAGAAGATAAACAAAATGAAAACGATTATTAACTAATTATGTATGTATTGAAACCAATTGTAGCGATCGCATATTGCAAATTTAGCAACAAATACTAATGAAAATGGCATTAACAAATTAGAGATACAAAAACGCCCCAAACAAGTTGAAGGCAAAAATGAACATTATTATTATTATTATTATTATGATCACACTCAAGTTTTCATTTATCATTAAAAACGATATATATTCAAGTGCTTCTTACATAAAATAAATAAAAATATATATATACATACATACATATATATATATATTTAATTACATATAGTATATAGTATTATTAACAGGCATTACATACGGATAAACATAATTATAACAAAGAAATGAAATGAAAGAAAGCAAAGGAAAGGAAAGGAATACCTACTAATTAGGGTTTAAGCATTACATTTACTATATTATTTATTGAACTTGGAAGCGAAACTATTGTAGATTGAAATGCCTAATCGTTTTTTAATTAGACTACGATCACGAGTCCCAATCGCCCGATCCGTTTCTATATCCGAGATGGGATTCGCTGGGACTCGATTGCGTTTGGTTTTTTAATTTGTAAGTAGCCTGCTAATTAACTTGCAATCGTAATCAATGCATTTTACTTCGTCGAACACTCACACACTCCAACACACTTGCGAGAAATCAATTTGAATAATTATGTTAAGATTTTATAACGCAACAAAAGAAAAAGAAAAACATAAAGTACATAACTAATATATGAGACTTTGTAAATACTTGACATGCAAACATATACATGAAAATGATCAAATAAATAACCTTTCATTCGAAGCAAAAACACAACACAAAATCGATTTTCTCTATATATATTTTGGCCATAACACCCACACACTCACACTCACACACACTCACATACTGCAAGTGCAACTTTTGGTTGATAGAACTGCAGGAAATACGTAGAAGATACTTGGTATGTTATGCATTCTTTAGCGTTAACACAACTAACATATTTAAGGTACATTTAAATTGAAAAATTGAAATTACAATTGACATTGACATTGAGATTGAAATTAAATTGAGAATTTAAATTCAAATTGTTGAATATGTAGCGCAAAACAAAACGAAAGAAACGAGTAATAGAATAACCTGCATATAAATATGTATTGTATTTAACCAAAATAAGTTACGATACTTACGACGAGTAGACGACAGACACTTGAACCCATGAACGGTACTTCCAAGCAACTATAGAGCTACACACAACTTACTCGGAGTCCCTCTTGAGTTGTACTTTGTATAATACATGAATACTTACCCACACTGCGATTATATACGACTTAGAGGATCTCGGGTCGCAGTTCGATATCATAGCCCAAAACTCAAAACTCAAAACTCAACCGAAAACCCAAACTTGAATGAGTCGGTTCTCGCACTCTATAAGCCGGACACTCTTTAGTTCGTCAACGCTTACAAATTATACTCTATATACACAGACACTTAATTCCAAAAAAGAAAAACAAATGTTAGTAAAAAGACTGAGCTACATAAAACACAAAACATAAATGAAAAAACCAAATACGAAAAATGATATAACAAAAAACATTATCACTTTTTTGAAACGAGTTTTCTCCGATTCATTTCTAGTTTAACTTGAGCTCACTTTATAATGATTTTCTATAAACATGTATATTTATTGTAAGAAGCTAATAATTAATGATTTGTTGAAATGCAATTGTTTGTTAAGAAGTTCCTAAACGAAATGCATTTAAGTGTTGCATCCACATGAATATGAATCACTCTCTGTAGATTTGTCCAATTTACCCCGAACAATGGAACTTCGGCATTTCTTTAAGGTTTATTTCGACTACGAATAGAATACATTAATATGAATGTACTTACGCACAAGATTCGTCAGAATGCATTTAAGTGACGATAAGTTTGTACCCTCGAATACGTAAATTTATTTCCGAGATTATGTTTAGATGACGATGCTAATGACGATGATCATGGCAAATACTAAAGCAACACATGAAATCCAGACACAAACACCTCCTACATACAATTATTGCTTCTAGCTTTCCTAGAGTTTTGATTTACTTACATAAAAATACATCAATAATTACAAACATACATATATGAAGCGATGAAAGTGACGAAGCTGAGCGAGTCTTTAAGAATAATCTCAAACAAAATGCAATCTGACCCAGGCTTAAGAGAAGTCAAAACAAATGGCGAAAAATAAAAAGCAAACAAAAACAATTTGTTGAAAAACCTAATCAAATGAGAATTATGAGCGAGGCACGAATTGAAATGATTTGAACATAATTCATAATTACCGTTTAATGACATCATCATCATCACGATTGATGATGGGCGACGATTGACGAAGCGAGATAACAAAACAGATCCGAATAACAAGAAAAAAAAAAGAGTAGAACAGAACAGCGCATTCAAGTGTTAAATTCAACAAGATCCGAATGAAGAACAATTTAACAATATATTATTAACAATTATTATATTGTACTATTATAACTGAAATATTTAGATGAAATGAAGATTCTTAATTATAACATATTATTATAGAAACATACTGAAACAACAACAACAAGCAAAAAACCATGAAAAATGAAAAACGATTAATAAATGACAAAATATAGAGAATATTATATTATGAAACCGATTTCTTATTTTATGCATATTACTGACGATTTCTAGGTGTTGGTGGGAGAGTAAGTCTAGCTAAATAAGTACTGATATTAATGTTTATTTTATTTATTATTAACTAGTTTATTTTAATTGCCTCATTTGAATTTAATTTATAAGCATTTTGATCTATTTTCTTATTTACTTGTATTATATAAAAAGAATAAATATAGCTATAAACACTTATTATATAGTTTATTATTATTGATATAAGTTTATTTGAATTGCCTCATTTTTAATTTATTTGTATGTATTACGATCGGAAGTAAGTCATTAAGTATTTTTGGTTTAATTTCTTTGCGAGTTGTGAAATTGAGTTTGTGTTGATGATTAATTTTAAACATATACAAATTATCTTATCTATCCGTAATTGATTTTTATTATTAATTACAAAGTATACAAGTTAATTTTAATTGTCCCATTTGAGCTTCATTTATTTGTATGATCGGAAGTATTTTTGATCTCATTTCTTGGCGAGTTGTGTAATTGAGTTTGTGTTGATGATTTTCAAAATTATTAAATTAAGTACATTTAAAATAGACTACAAACAGAAATAAGTCGAATCGAGTCGAACCGAGCTGAGCTGAGAGGCGATAACCCCAGAGTTAGACCCAGAGCTAGTGTGGCACTTGCACCATCTCATTCCATAGATAGACAGATAGCGACAGTTACGACAGCCGAGGCGAGATTAAAACTAGAGCGAGAACGCGATCGGGAACTAGAACTACTTAGAACCTCCCATTACTCCCAAGTCTTGTCTGTCTCTAGAGCAGATTTCTTCCATCTATCTGTGTCGCTGTCTCTGTCGCTGTCGCGAGACAGTTGCGATTAAGTTTGAACTTTTGATTTCCTTTAGTTGAGCTTGCCACAATTCGAGAATCAGTTTTACTTTGGCCACAACCGAGCGCACAACAAACATGCGGCTGGATCCCAGGATTCTGTTGCTGCTCCTGCCACTTGTGGCCGCTCTTCCCACCAACACCTACGACGACGAGTGGGCCGCTCTCACCGCCGGCGCCTTCACGCCCCAGCCTCTGAGACCCGCGCCCTGGCAGGCTGAGGCTGCCACCACGCCCTCGCCCTCGCCCTCGCTACCGCCCCCGCCCCCAAGCGATGCAGTCCAGGTGCCGGGAGTGGGCGAGGTGCACGGCCTGCGTGGCTTCAAGACGATCAAGAACCGTCCCATCGACGCCTTTCTGGGCCTGCGCTACGCCCAGGTGGGCTCCGGCCTGGCTCGCTTCCAGCAGGCAACAGCTGTGCCCTATCAGGGCTACATCGATGCCACGCGGTCGAGCGCCAACTGCGCCCAGTTCCCGGAGGTGCAGCGTCTGCAGGTGGCCGAGGCACGTGGCGAGAACGTCGACGACTGCCTCACGCTGAACATCTACGCTCCCGCTGGAGCCCAGCAGCTGCCGGTGCTCGTCTTCGTGCACGGCGAGATGCTGTTCGACGGCGGCGCCGAGGAGGCGCAGCCCGACTATGTCCTGGAGCACGACGTCGTCCTGGTCTCGATCAACTATCGCCTGGCGCCCTTCGGCTTCCTCAGCGCCCTCAGCAACGAGCTGCCCGGCAACGTGGCGCTCTCCGATCTGCAGCTGGCCCTGGAGTGGCTGCAGCACAACATTCGCTACTTCGGCGGCTCAGCGGAGCAGGTGACTGTCGTTGGGCAGGCGGGAGGCGCCACGCTGGCCCATGCGCTGAGCCTGAGTCCTCGCAGCCAGCATCTCTTCCAGCAGCTCATCCTGCAGTCGGGCACTGCGCTGAATCCGTATCTGCTGGACGAGCGTCCGCTCGAGACCCTGGCTGCCTTTGGCCGCCTCGCCCACTGCCCGCCGCTGGTGGGCCGCAATCTGAGTCCTTTGTACGAGTGCCTGAGTCGCCTGCGCACCTCGCAGCTGGTCAGCGCCTTCGAGCAGCTGCATCAGCAGAACGAGCCACGCGGCCTCAGCTCGCTGGGCGGCTTCAAGCTGGTCGTGGGTGATGCTCTCGGCCTGCTCCCCGAGCATCCTGCCGCGCTGATCGCCAGCAACAGCAAGCAGAACAAGACCAAGCCCCTCATTGTGGGTGCCGCTAAGGACGCCAGCGCCTTCATCCTGTCACGTAAGTCCAGTTTAAAACCTCCTGTTTGTTAACCTAATAATCATCACTACTTCCTCGTCAGGTTTCTACGATCAGATTCAGAGCCTGCAGTCCCAGAACATCAGCGACTACATCAACGTTGTGCTGCGCCACACGGCGCCGCCCCAGCACCACAAGATCTGGCACGATTGGGCGCTCCGGGAGATCTACACGCCGGAGCAGACGCACTACGTCAACGCTCGCAGCGTCACCCAGGGCCTGCTGGAGCTGAGCAACCTGATCCTGTATCGCGGCCCAGTTGTCGACTCCATCAGGCTGTCGCTCAAGCAGACGCCCACCTATCTGTACACCTTCGACTATCGCGGCGAGCACCATCGCTTTGGCCACCTGACCAGCCCGCTGCCCTTCGGCGTGGATGCCTCGCTGAGTGACGACAGCGTCTATCTGTTTCCCTATCCCGAGGAGACGAGCAACCTGAATCCCGAGGACAAGTCGCTGGCGCGCGCCTTGGTTGCCATGTGGGTGAACTTTGCCCAGTCCGGCATTCCCAATCCCAATCCCAACGTGTGGCCCAAGGCCGCCACGGAGTACGGCCCGTTCCTGCGCTTCACCAACTCCCGCCAAAACATCCTGGAGCAGGATCAGCACTTTGGCGACGGCATCAACGTGCCCAGTCTGTACCCACAGCTGAGTGCTGCCCCAGCAGCCACGACCACCACGACAAGGCGTCCTTACTACAGACAGCCACAGGCTTCATCCTATCCACAGCAGCCAAGTTACCCTCCGCAGCAACTTCCTCCATCTTACCCTCAGCAACCACAGCAACCGTCTTACCCTCAGCAACCACAACAGCCTCAGCAGCCACAACAGCCGGAGCAGAGGCGTCCTTACTATCCCAATCCCTACGCTGTCGCCCAGGAGCAGAGACGCCAGCAACTGCTGCGCCAGAAGCAAGAACTGGAGCTGAAGCAACGAGAGCAGCAGGAGACCGATCAACAGCAACGCGAGGAATTGCAGCGCCAAGAGGCGGAGCGCAGACAAGAGCAACGTCAGCGCGAGGAGCAACTGCAACGAGAGCAGCTGCAACGAGAGCAATTCGAGCGAGAGCAACGCCAGCGAGACCAGCAGGAGCGCGAACAATTGTCGAGGCGCCAGCAAGAGGACCGCGAGCAACAAGAGCGAGACCAGGAACAGCGAGAGATTGATGCCAGGCAGCAGCAAGAGCACGAGCAGCGTCAACGAGAGCAGCAGGAGCGAGAGCGCGAGCAGCAGCAGCGACAATACGCAGCGCCAAGCGAGGCCGAGCAGCAGCAGCAGGAGCGCGAACGTGAGCGAGACCGCGAGCAAGAGCAACGCTCTCAGGAGGATAATGATCAGGAGACGCGCGAGCAGCAGGAACGAGAGCAGCAGCAACGAGAGCAAGTGGCACGAGAGCAACAGGAGCGAGGGTCGCAACCTGAGCAACTCCAAGGTCCCGATCCAGACGCTTTCCCCTCGTACGAGGACTATGTGAAAGCATACCAGCAATGGATAGCAGAGCAGGAAAGCCTCTACAACCCACAGGCCAACGCCAGCCCAGAGCAGGATCCTGCAGGCGAAGAATCCGTTCCAAATAATCCCTACGAGGAGCCCACCAACAACAACAATTATCAGCCATACGCACAAATTCCAAGACGCATCAAGCACATGCGCAGAGATCAACTTCGCATGTTTTAGACATCCAAGTCATTTCTACACTTCACTCCAATAATCTAGATTCCAATATGTACAATATATAATTACAGTTATGTTAAAAAGCCAACAACTTGGTCAATATTCACGAATAAACATTGCTCTCTTCTTCAAAATACATTTTGAATTTTTTGGCAAGAATTTCAAGGACAAAAAGGAAAATTACAATTATTGTATCCTTAGATGACCCCATGTTTTTTTGATGCAGATCGATAGATTTCGTCCTTGCGATTCTAGCAAGGCATGTCCTTTGAAAATGCGACAGGATATGGCCGAGATATAGCTTACTTTATCTGAAAAATCGGCCTAAAAATTTTCTAAGGGGGTTGCATAGGAAAAACGGCAAAAAGTCGGAAAGTCCGCCGTATCTCGGCCATTTGAAGGACGATCGGAATGTCCTTTGGCACAAACATAGCTGTAATCAATACAAACCGATTGGCATCCTAAAAAGGACGAATATCCTGCAAACAAAAAAGTTACAAGGACCTTTTTTCAAACAGAAAATAACGTATATATCGGCCATATCCTGTCTGATCCTTACGAGTCGCATGTCACACGAAGCGGATTTGCAAGTACTATTATCCTGCCAATGGACATTCAAATCGTCCTTGTAGTTCTCGAGATATCCTTGAATTTGTTATTTTGGCATGTTCCTTCAAGATTTCCGGACCAAAAAATTACAAGTGTTGGATCCTTAGATGACCCCATGTTTTTTTGATGCAGATCGATAGATTTCGTCCTTGCGATTCTAGCAAGGCATGTCCTTTGAAAATGCGACAGGATATGGCCGAGATATAGCTTACTTTATCTGAAAAATCGGCCTAAAAATTTTCTAAGGGGGTTGCATAGGAAAAACGGCAAAAAGTCGGAAAGTCCGCCGTATCTCGGCCATTTGAAGGACGATCGGAATGTCCTTTGGCACAAACATAGCTGTAATCAATACAAACCGATTGGCATCCTAAAAAGGACGAATATCCTGCAAACAAAAAAGTTACAAGGACCTTTTTTCAAACAGAAAATAACGTATATATCGGCCATATCCTGTCTGATCCTTACGAGTCGCATGTCACACGAAGCGGATTTGCAAGTACTATTATCCTGCCAATGGACATTCAAATCGTCCTTGTAGTTCTCGAGATATCCTTGAATTTGTTATTTTGGCATGTTCCTTCAAGATTTCCGGACCAAAAAATTACAAGTGTTGGATCCTTAGATGACCCCATGTTTTTTTGATGCAGATCGATAGATTTCGTCCTTGCGATTCTAGCAAGGCATGTCCTTTGAAAATGCGACAGGATATGGCCGAGATATAGCTTACTTTATCTGAAAAATCGGCCTAAAAATTTTCTAAGGGGGTTGCATAGGAAAAACGGCAAAAAGTCGGAAAGTCCGCCGTATCTCGGCCATTTGAAGGACGATCGGAATGTCCTTTGGCACAAACATAGCTGTAATCAATACAAACCGATTGGCATCCTAAAAAGGACGAATATCCTGCAAACAAAAAAGTTACAAGGACCTTTTTTCAAACAGAAAATAACGTATATATCGGCCATATCTTGTCTGATCGTTACGAGTCGCATGTCACACGAAGCGGATTTGCAAGTACTATTATCCTGCCAAAGGACATTCAAATCGTCTTTGTAGTTCTCGAGATATCCTTGAATTTGTTATTTTGGCATGTTCCTTTAAGATTTCCGGACCAAAAAATTACAAGTGTTGGATCCTTAGATGACCCCATGTTTTTTTGATGCAGATCGATAGATTTCGTCCTTGCGATTCTAGCAAGGCATGTCCTTTGAAAATGCGACAGGATATGGCCGAGATATAGCTTACTTTATCTGAAAAATCGGCCTAAAAATTTTCTAAGGGGGTTGCATAGGAAAAACGGCAAAAAGTCGGAAAGTCCGCCGTATCTCGGCCATTTGAAGGACGATCGGAATGTCCTTTGGCACAAACATAGCTGTAATCAATACAAACCGATTGGCATCCTAAAAAGGACGAATATCCTGCAAACAAAAAAGTTACAAGGACCTTTTTTCAAACAGAAAATAACGTATATATCGGCCATATCCTGTCTGATCCTTACGAGTCGCATGTCACACGAAGCGGATTTGCAAGTACTATTATCCTGCCAATGGACAT
The DNA here is from genome assembly GCA_035045625.1 of Drosophila formosana. Taxonomy (NCBI): domain Eukaryota; kingdom Metazoa; phylum Arthropoda; class Insecta; order Diptera; family Drosophilidae; genus Drosophila; species Drosophila formosana. Next base: position 1,548,637 of record JAWNOW010000814.1, on the reverse strand, counting down.
TAAAATCGTCCTTGTATTTCTCGAGATATCCGTGAGTTTGTTATTTTGGCATGTTCCTTTAAGATTTCCGGACCAAAAAATTACAAGTGTTGGATCCTTAGATGACCCCATGTTTTTTTGATGCAGATCGATAGATTTCGTCCTTGCGATTCTAGCAAGGCATGTCCTTTGAAAATGCGACAGGATATGGCCGAGATATAGCTTACTTTATCTGAAAAATCGGCCTAAAAATTTTCTAAGGGGGTTGCATAGGAAAAACGGCAAAAAGTCGGAAAGTCCGCCGTATCTCGGCCATTTGAAGGACGATCGGAATGTCCTTTGGCACAAACATAGCTGTAATCAATACAAACCGATTGGCATCCTAAAAAGGACGAATATCCTGCAAACAAAAAAGTTACAAGGACCTTTTTTCAAACAGAAAATAACGTATATATCGGCCATATCCTGTCTGATCCTTACGAGTCGCATGTCACACGAAGCGGATTTGCAAGTACTATTATCCTGCCAATGGACATTAAAATCGTCCTTGTATTTCTCGAGATATCCGTGAGTTTGTTATTTTGGCATGTTCCTTTAAGATTTCCGGACCAAAAAATTACAAGTGTTGGATCCTTAGATGACCCCATGTTTTTTTGATGCAGATCGATAGATTTCGTCCTTGCGATTCTAGCAAGGCATGTCCTTTGAAAATGCGACAGGATATGGCCGAGATATAGCTTACTTTATCTGAAAAATCGGCCTAAAAATTTTCTAAGGGGGTTGCATAGGAAAAACGGCAAAAAGTCGGAAAGTCCGCCGTATCTCGGCCATTTGAAGGACGATCGGAATGTCCTTTGGCACAAACATAGCTGTAATCAATACAAACCGATTGGCATCCTAAAAAGGACGAATATCCTGCAAACAAAAAAGTTACAAGGACCTTTTTTCAAACAGAAAATAACGTATATATCGGCCATATCCTGTCTGATCCTTACGAGTCGCATGTCACACGAAGCGGATTTTCAAGTACTATTATCCTGCCAATGGACATTCAAATCGTCCTTGTAGTTCTCGAGATATCCTTGAATTTGTTATTTTGGCATGTTCCTTCAAGATTTCCGGACCAAAAAATTACAAGTGTTGGATCCTTAGATGACCCCATGTGTTTTTGATGCAGGTCGATAGATTTCATCCTTACGATTCCACCAAGACATGTCCTTTGAAAATGCGACAGGATATGGCCGAAATATAGCTTATCTTCTAAAAAGGACATTGGTTTTTTAGCCATAACGCCTCTACCATTATTCTCAAAGATAAGTTGTATTACTTCGTTTAATTTGATAAATGAATTTATCGGTTTATTTTAAATAAAATTGTTATTGTGAATAATGAGTTCTATATTATCTTACAATGCAAATTATGGTACATACTCGTAAATAATTTAACATAGTTCGTTACCAAACAAATTTCCCATTCCTAACGATAAGTCTTTTAAGTAATGCTAATTGCAGAGATTGGTTGTCGGTTCAGAAGCGTATCTTGTTGCGATTCGGACGCTTCACAAGACTCTTTCTTACCTGCACTTTCTTCAGTTTACTGGCGACAGCTGCCGCCTGCTTTTTGCGTTGTGCCTGGGTCAACAGAGGGTGAGGACGAGCTTGGGATTTCTGGTGGGCCCGGTTGCGAAGATAGTAGATCTCGCGAATGAGACTGTGACCCTGATCCTCGTCCCGCAGGGTGGCAGAGAACTCATTGAAGTAGTTGCCGGCAATGGTGAGGGTCTCGTCGATCTTCATGTAGGGTCCGTAGAGAGTGGTCATGGGTGGCCAGTAGCCGGCTTTGTAGGAGCCAAGCGGATTGCCGGTGATGACAAAGTTGGTCCACAGATCCACCATGCGGCGGGCCATCGCCTCATCAGGTGGACTGAGGCGCTGGACGTGCTCCGGGTAGGGGAAAAGATAAAGCGCCTCGTCCGTGAGCGAGACGCCCGCCTTGAAAGGACTTTGCATATTCGTCTCCTCGTCCATCTCGCGATAGCGATTGAACTCGCCCGCATAGTCGAAGGAGTAGAGGAACGTGTTGTCCGGATTGTGTTTGTTGTTCATGTTGAGGGCCAACAACACGGGCAGCTTGTGGTTCAGAGTGCCAGCCACCTGGGAGATTACAGATATTAATAAACTATACGTATACGCAATCTCGGTACTCACATCAATCAGCCTTGGGATCAGCATGTCGAAGGTGCCGTTCTCAAGTAGCTGGCGGTTGAAAAAGTCGTGGGTGATGAAACTGGTGAGCAGCATCGTCTTGTCGGTGCCCACCACCTGCCGGATGATGTGGTCGATGTAGTTGTAGGTGTTGTACTCGTCGTCGGGTATCTTTCCCTCGAAATCGTTCTCCACGATCTCGTTGAGCACCCGAGTGCCCGCGTTCTTGGGACAGCCGCCCATGGCCGGGTACGAGAAGTTGGACTCCAGCATCAGATCATACGGATGCTTGGGCAACACTCCACTCGGTCCGCCGATCGTAAACTGAATGCCTCCTGTGTGTCCAATGCCCAGATCAGATTTCTCCAGCTGGCAATAAAAAGAAGTTATGATTAATCAGACTAAATACGTTAAAATGTATATCATATAGTTGAATGGAATTCAATTTCAATTTATATTCTTAATAAAAAAATTGTGTTTGCTATTTTAAAAATCGAAAAATAGAGTTAAATGTTTACATAAATTACACTAATTAATTATTAATATTATTTTCAATATTTTACAATGTTCAATTTAAATCCAATAATAAGAGTAATGGACTTTGAAATGTATATTAATAAACAATTAAAGTAAAATGATCCGCAATAAGTGTTTGTTTTGAATCTTGTTAATGTAAATTATATTCGTTACACTTCCAACGCAGAGAGTCAGAGAGAGAGATTCACTTACCGCATGCTCCATGAAGGCATTCAGCAGCTCCATGGCGCTGAGCTCCATCAGGCAGTTGTTGAGATCGCGCACAGTCACCATCTGGCAGTCGGCCTTCTGGGCGATCTCCTGGGCGTGCTTGCGAGGATTGTCCTCCAGAAAGATGGGCATGATGGCCGAGCCGGAGTGATAGATCACCTGGCTGAACAGACCACGTTGCACCATCGGCGACAGCGTCAGCAGATGGGCAATCGCCGCTCCGCCCACCTGCCCGGCCACAGTTACCCGACTGGGATCGCCGCCGAAGTGTTTGATGAAGTGCTTGACGAACTGCAGCGCCAGAAAGATGTCGAGGAAGCCCGCATTGCCGGGTATCTCGTCTGTCTTGGTGGACAGGAACCCAAAGGGGCCCAGGCGGTACTGCGGCGTCACCAGCACCACGTCCTTCTCCAGCAGATAGTCTGGCGGCGCCTCAGAGTTGCTGCCCTCGTAGAGATATTCGCCGTGGATGTAGACGAGCACCGGCAGAGCTCCAGTCACATTTGGTGTCGTGATGGTCATGGTGAGGCAGTCCTCCACGTCGAGCACGTCGTCCAGCTTGGTCAGCGACTCCATGGAGACGACGGAGGGACAGCCGATCTTCTCGGCTGTCGCATCCATCACATCCTCCCAGGGCTCGATGGGACGCGGAGGCTGCACAAGTAAAGTGAGAGAATTAATTAAGTGCCACAAATTTATTGATTCTCAAGTGATTCGTTTAACGATTTTCGCCTTTTAGAGAGCGCTCTTTAGCATGTGTGAACTGGACTATAAACAAATGCCCAAATGCGAAAGAGAAACGCGTTCCACCAATGACGTTCTAAATAGCAATTTCCGAATACGAATTTTCTATCTAGCGAGTATTAAAATAAATTTGTTTAGCAATTAGGCAAACGAGAAAATTATGATAATTTTAAACATTTTCATGCATATTTAATTAAATTAAAAAAATGTATTTTTTCTTCGGTTAATTTTGAACCGTTCATTTAATGATTAATACTCACCTTGAAGCGATACTGTCCTGTTGGCGGCTCGGCGTATCTCAGGTCCACGAACTGCAGCACTTCCCTGTTGGTCCAGGCTGTCTCGACGACCTTGCCCTGAATGGCGCCCAATTTGGGCAGCTCGACAATCGTGTCCTTCTCCTCATCGTATTGCTTGCCACGCACTCGCGCCTCGACGCCAACAACTGCAAAGAGAATGCCGATGATGACGACAGCCGCATTGGCAGATGGCATTCTGAAGAGCAGGAGAATCAAGGGGAAAAGCTCCAAAAGACGACAGCACTCGAATGCGCACGAAACTCGACTGAACCTTGGCAGATGATCGGGTTAAGCATTTTGGCCAGTCCCGCCAGGTCGAGCTGTTCGCATCTGCTTAAGCAAAAGACCAAAAAAAAGAGGTAAAAAAATGGAAAAAGTTTCACCCCGGTTCGCATAGATCATGGCCAGAGCCAGAGCTTAGAGCCGGGCCTTTAGCATATATGCTAAGAAGAACGCCGAAGAAGACGCCGAAAATGGAATGGCATATAGTATGCGTAGGGAACTGAACTGAACCGTGCATAAATATAAACATGGTACGTGAAACGCGGTGTCCCATTGCTTTAATGGTGTGCAAATACTTAATTATGGAATTCGCTTGCTCCGGTTTTGTTTTTGTTTTTGGTTGTGTTGACGTTTGCAGCGGTCTTCATAAAAGTAAAAGCACAAAGTGGCAGCAATTTGGTAATTGTCTGGCAAGAGGTCAATTATGAGCCGAACCAATTTGGCCAGCTGATCTTCAAGTTTGGCCAGAGCATTAATAAATGTCGGAAACTATTCTGCGTCGTCAGTCTTCTGACGTTTGTCTTTCTCACGATGAAAGTTCAGGCTTCAATTAGGCGCCTAAAGCTGCGGGCCAAATAAATTTAAATTTTAAATTAATATTCATCTCGCTGGCGGCCGGGGGATTTGCAGCTACTGGTTTTAGAGGATTTGGTCTCCAATCTGCGCACATCAAAATTAATCATTCCGAGCTGCGGGTGAAAGCATTTACCATTAAATACGAATGGAAATGGGCGCCGGTTGGAACTTTGACAGGTCAACAACCTCTGGCTGATGGCCAGAGCCAAACTCTCCAATACCCCTAAAAAATGTGTATTTATAATTGTGTTATCACACACATTTTACATAAATTATTCGCGACGATGATAACATAATAAACTCTTTATATATAGTTGGCGAATTCTTGAGAATGCTATCTCCAATGAATTATTCAAACTCGACCCGCCAGAAAGTGTTAAATCATGTCCAGACTGAACTGGAGTCGATTCATCACTATTGTTTGCAATAATTACGCACACATTTATTTCGTATATGTCTTTGTTTTATTGATCAACTGACTCACATATAAAATATGTCTCCGAGTTGCATGGAATGTCGTTCATCTCGGAACTAGAGCCTCCCAGAGTCACGCAATGCTCCAACTGTCGAGCGTTGTTCGGCTCTCCGCTTCCCCAGTTGAGGAACTCGGCACTCCGGCCCGTGGTCAGCGAGAGGAACTCGTTCTCTTTGCTGAGGTCATTGATGTCCGTCCAATAGACGTGGTTCGCATTGAGCTTCTGGCGAACCTCAAACAGTTCCTGTTTGTTATTCAGACTGATCAGATTGCCGCCGTGCAGCCGGCACTTGTGGGCGGCTCCGTACCAGTTGAGTCTCTGCATGTCCTCGATGTAATAGTATCCGGATCCGATCTGCTCATAGGGTTTCCGCGCCTCATTCTTGTACTTTTCAATCAACTTGCCTTGCGTCGACAGCTTTAGCTTAGTCTCCTCAATGGCTGCCGCATTATTCGCTTCGTTTACTTGCTGTGCCCTCAATTGGCCTTCAATCGTTTCCAGCCTGGCGCTGGCATTGGCCAATTTAATTGCCCCACATTCTTGCCAGCGATCTTGCATCACGGCAATGTGCTCCAGCATGGGCTTCAGCACATTGAAGCAGTAGCTATCACAAGGACTTTCCCTGATCTGCAGCTGATCGTCAGCCTCTAGCTAAAATATGATTCCATTAGGCAGCTGCAACATTTGCTAATTGCGTATACGCACCGTGTGGCCAAAGCAGTGCAACAGAGCGAGCATCAAGATGCCCCTGCAACTGAATCTCATTTTGGCAGATGTCGCTTACAACGCAGCTCGTCAATAACTGAGCTGAACTGTGTGCGAATCTCAACCGAAGCGTGAGTAATTCAGTACAGTGAAAACACAATAACACAAACTTGCATTTCTCCAAATGTCAATTCGAATTTTCAATTCACTAAACCAAACAACAATCGCTCAAAAGCAGATCGCAATGTAACAAACTGCGAATAATATTAAGAGTACTAACTTTTGCACACCCTTCGAAAACTTGTTGATATATGAATATGCATATAACATATGACATCTCAGTTTTGAAATCTCTTGGCTTTACAAATCTCTTTGTAAAATGAGAATACCCTTAGCACGACATAATTCAATCACTATCAGAAATTAAGTACGCTGCTCATACTTATTATGAACAACACTTTGTACTCACATATTTCCGTTCTCAGCCATTGATAAAGAATAAAAACAATGCAATTATTATGAATGGCGCTCGCTTGGCAACAGTTCACACTTTAATTGGGGGAATCTCCTCAATCGCTTCTCTCACTTCTGAAGGAGTCGCTTCCTAATTATCCCCTTGATGGGCCTGTAGGAGCGTCGCTTGCCAGCAAAGACTAAATTGTGTTCGCGCGCCTGGATGTCGCTGTCGTCTTCGTTGCTCTCCTCCTCCTCGTCGTCCTCCTCCTCATTGTTCGAGTTTTGATTGGGGGGCTTGGTGTCGAACTTGTCCTCCAGCATAGCCTCCAGCTCGTAGTAGTCGTCGTTGATCAGGCTGTAGCCCTGCTTGACCTCCTGCACCCCAATGCTGTACTCGTCCAGATAGTTCTCCCCGAAGGTCACAGTGCGTCCGATGTGGGCGTAGGGTCCAGTCTCGGCACTCATCGCCGGCCAGGCCGGCACTCCCTGGGCCCTGGGGATGCCGTTGGCTGCGAAGGAGGTCCAGAGGGCGACCATGCGCTTGGCGATCTTCAAGTCGCGATTGGACTCGATCACGTGGAGGCGGGGCCAGGGGAAGAGATAGAGATTCTCGTCGCTGAGACTGACGCCCATGTCGAAGGGCACGTCCACGGTCTCCGTATCGAGGGTGGCATAACGATTCTCCACGCCCTCGTAGTCGAAGGTGTAGAGGAAGGTGCTGTTGGGCAGCTTCTTGGCATTCGCCTGCAGCACCAGCAGCACAGGATTCTTCAGCGCGATTGTGCTGCACAGCTGCAAAATAAATTGTCGAGGTTTGTTATTGCCGATGTCTCTATTGATCCGCAATCGAACTCACATCGATGAGTCCAGGCGTCAGGCGCTTGAAGCTGCCGTTCTTGAGGTCCGCCTCGCTGAAGATGTACTCCTCGGCAAACTCCCGCCAGGAGCCAGTGGCATCGTCTCCGTTCATCTGCGTGATGATCATGTCAACGTACTTCTCGCCCGTCATCTTGGGATCCGACACGCTCTCATTCAAGCTTTCCGCGAAAATTTCTGCAAGTAAGATTGATTGAGAGATAAAGTAATGGAATAGTTCAAGTAACCCTTCAGATCCTTTCAGCTAAATTATCCTTCAATGTGCCGAACGCAAATTCTTCAAATAATTATGTTCCTTAACATTATAAACTATATAATTTCAATAATAGATATCTACAAAATTCATTTTAAATATTATTATATTATTTAACTACATTTACTATAAGTAAAAATGTTATAAGATATTCGTAATTAAGCTACAACTTCCTAATACTAATGAAAATTAATGTTTCCCACATATCTTAAAAGTTTTTCGCATGACATGCTTATTAGTTTGACCCACTTTTGTCTGCAGACTTAATTGATTTAAAACTGGTTTAAGTTCTGTGTTTTTTGTACAATAGAAACCCGTTTAAATGATTCATTTGGATCTCGCATTGCGACGTCCCTAGGTGAAGCATAGAATTAAAAACTCAGAAATATTTATTTTTATTCTTACTCCTAATCTTTCGCTCTCTTCCAATCTTTTTTATAGTTTGCCAACTTTTCGTTTCTTTTTTATCACCATTCTTATTATAATAGCTTCTCATAAGCGATAACTTTCCCTTGGCTTCTCTGATGGGGAATATAAATATATATATATTCCGAGTAATTTCTTTTTTTAAATTACAAATTTTTCTAAACTGCGAGATATCTATTTCCTTATTAAATACAATAATCCTAATCATTATCTTCCCTTTCGTTCTTCGGTCATTGTCATATCTCTTAATTTATTCCTTTTCCCCCTCGACTTACCTCTCATCATGTAGGTGCCGCCGTGCTTGACGCTGCCCCCCATTGTGGGATAGGCCTGGAAGTTCTCGGCCGCGAGCAGGCGACCCGGATGCTCTGGCAGAATGCCGGAGGGTCCGCCGACGACCATTTGGACGCCGCCGTAGGCGCCAGCAGAGAGCGACGGCCTGTTCTCGGCGTGCACGCCGAAGGCAAACAGCAACATGGTGACGTTCATGCGGTTGAAGCATCTGTTCAGGGACTCCGTCTTGGTCAGACTCTTGCAGCCGGCAATGCGAGCGATCTCCTTGGTGGATTCCAGAGGAGAGTCCGTGATGAAGGCGGGCGAGAGCGCCGTGCCCGATTGGTAGATGACGCGATGGAAGAGACCTTTGGGCACAGCTGGACTCATGGTGAGCACATTGATCATGGCAGCGCCGCCCACTTGGCCAAAGAGTGTCACGCGATCCGGATCGCCGCCGAACGCGGCAATGTGCTGCTGGATCCACTTGAGGGCCTGAATCAGATCGGTGACCGCGGCATTGCCGGGAATGTCCTCGCTGAGCGTGGAGAGGAAGCCAAAGAGTCCCAGGCGATAGCGCACCGAGACCAGCACCACATCGTGCTCCAGCAGATAGGTGGGAACGGCCTCCTGGCTGTCGCCGTCGTAGAAGAAGTCGCCGTGCACATAGACCATCACAGGAGCAGGTTCGCCCTCCAGCTAGAGATCAGCACTTGGATACAGCACGTTTGAGGGAATCGCATCACAACACTTACCGACTTGGTGTTGACCGTGAGACGCAGACAGTCCTCCACATCGACGCCGTCCTCCTCGAGTCCGGCGAACTTCGGCAGCTTCTGAATGGAGGGGCAGCCAATGTGGTGTTTGTGCGCCTGGAGAACGCCCTTCCAGGGAGAGGCCGGCTCAGCTGCCTATCGAGAGAGAGTGAGAATTGCATTAGAAACTAATAATAACATAATAATAATTTGGATAAATCAGCGAAAGTCATTATGATTGTGATTAAATTATGATGTTACGTTTTTCTGTATAGAAGGCTTTTATAAAACTCAGAGCTAATAATATTAATAAAAATAATAATTATTTTTGAGTTTTATTTCCTGCGATCATAATAAAATTATCTTTCAAATTACAGCTTTAGTTTGCATTAATTGTCAACTGTTATTGCACGTCGTCATGGAATGGATCCTGATGTTATGTACTTATTGCTTTCGTAGTTTAATTCCAAATACAAAACTTCATAAATTACGTTTCCTGGATTATACAGTTGACTTACCTTGAAGCGCTGGGCTTTGCCGTAGGGAATATCGAAGAACTGCATGATGGTCTTGCCAGTCCAGTCGCTCAACGTGGTGCGTCCCCGAATCCTGCCCAGATTCGGCAATCCAGTTGTGAATACGTGGGCGTCCTCATTGGGCTTGTTCTGCTGAGACTGCGGCTTTGGCTTGGGCCGCTGTTGCTTCTGGGGTCTTCCCTGTCCCTGCTGCTGGTTGGGAGGCCGATTGGCATTGAAGCCCGGCTTGGGTCTCTGTTGTTTATTGTTCTTATTCTTGTTGTTGTTGTTGTTCTGGGCGGATGCGTTGCTGATCAGAACGAGAGCGAGAAGCGCTACGAAGAGCAGCAGAAGGACACTGCGTAGATTGGCCATGGTGATTTGTTTTCACCCGTTCCAGATGCCTGTCCGAGTTCAACTGTTAATCAACGGCGGCGTCTGCTCAAAACGAAGACTTTCTTCTCGACGACATTCAAATTTGGCATAATTAAGTGTCTCTCGATCACAGCACCTGGCGGCTGTTCTGCTTTAGACGAGTGCTCTTCTCCTCCTCCAATCTTCCAATTGGGTCAAGTTGCCTCAAGTTGTGCTCGGCTCAACCAAACACAATCCAATTCGCCAAATATTATTTTATGAATATTAATAGCATCACCATCACAAGCTGGTTCTTGACCAGAACTCGCCCTAAGGGGCGTAACTTGAGACTTGAGACGCTGCTTGCATGAATTATGCTTGATTTTGAAAGTAAAACACAGGCGCATGCCAACCTACTTCTTGACCCATCTTTGATTAGCATGTCCACTTATGTTAATCCATCTCTACTATCAGCTAATAGGCGACTGACATCGGGAGTTAATCAAGCGACTTGTAACTCGGGTTGTCTATTGAATTAATGGACTCAACTCTCAAAAAATTATATCTATCTTGAACTTAGCCTATTTAAGCAGTCTTTAAACTGATTTTAATGGAGCAGGTTATACACTACAAAATGGTCTTGTGGACTTTTTGAAAATTGCTCTGCAGGAATATCGAACAATTAAATTTAACCAAAGGTTGGTTTAAAATGACTATTTAAAAAGGATTTACAATGAGCTGAATTAAAAAAAAATATAGATTACATGATCATACTATATGGCCTTCAATACCGTATAGTAAAATACGATCATTATAAAGATATTTTTACAGTTTTATAAGCAGGGATATTTCAAAGGTTTTACAATGCATTCAGTCTGTCTCTAATCAAGCTGGTTTGAAGGTAACTTGAATCGAAACATATATAGATTGCATTATACTTTTGATTTCCCTTTGCTGGAACACAATCTTCATACAAATCTGTTTAGATTTGAAACTTCAGTAATATCGAAAAGGATTTACATTCAATATAATATAGTAACAAAATAAAGTACACAATTTGGGGCTGTATTACATTCGTTAATACTTTAATCATAAGTTAAACAATCAATTAAATTATAATTATTCATTAAAATGCATTAGTCTAGATCCATGTAAATGTATTCGTGGGTGTATGAGAGCGTTCGTGTGTATGTGTGTGTGAGTGTGAGTGTGTTTACGATGTTTTTCACTAGCTTAAAAACGCACAATTAACAATTGCATAGAAATGCGCAGAATTATTTGTCCAACAACAAATGCGTCTCCCTCAATGCCAAGTTAATTTGAGAACATTATTTTTCTGGTCATTTGTTGTTGTCGATGCAGCAGCCGCAACGGCGGCGGCAGCAGAGGCAGCGGCGGCAGCAGAGCAGAAGATCAATATGTATGTGACGAACACCTGACACGGTGCTGTGAATGTGTGCGTGCATGATGGGTGCTTGCATGTGTATGTGTGTGTGTGAGTGTTCGTGTTCGTTTGCTTATGCGTGTGTGGGCGACGCGCCCCTCTCGCCCCCTCCCGCTTGCTCCATCGCTCCATTTATATGTAATACAAGCGCACAACCGATTTTGTGATGAGTGTTTCGTTGTCATAGAAACTGGTTTGGATTGTCACATTGCCATTTAAGACTTTGGCTGGCATCATTTGGGACTCGGGCGCCGCCTCGATGGTGCTCTGCCAGGTGTTGGTCGTGTTGGGCCCCACGAATCCCATCTCGAAGAACCACTCCTCCATGATGCGTCCCTTGAAGAGCACCTTCTGGTCCAGCCGAAAGTTGTCCATGGCCTCGATAGTGCTGAAATTGATTTCCCTCGATACCGCTCGCATATCGAGTATCTTGACGGGGACGCGGGCCTCGTGCTCCACGTCGGGGGCGGAGAAGTCCTTGTTCTCCTGCCAGATCACTTTGCCGGTGTCCGCATCGCGCAGTATCATGTAGTTGATTTGGAAACCCTTTTGGATCTTGTCGCCTGCGCTGAGGTCATCGGAGCCCATCTCTCACTAAGCCACTAATTTTGTCACAACCAGAATTCTATTTTATTTTCGCCTTCGCTTTTCGGCAGCTCCAGATTATATTTTTGGAAATAAAATCAATGTTTATTTTTAATACTAAGATATATGTGGGCAAGCAGCTGTGCCGGACAGTGTGACCATGCCTTCGTGCGTGCCACGTTTTGGTATTTACATAAATGGTCACACCACTCACTACAGCTGACAGTCGCCGTCGGTGTTAACAGTTAAGCGCATTTTCGGATAGATCTAGCATATTTTGAAACAGTTCTTGGTGAACACCAAAAAAAGAAATACCATGTAATGCTATTTTGGGAATAAGGTTGCTCTTCGGAATTTGTAAGTATTTGATATTACTTGCTATTCTTTTTGTATTGTCAGTTCGGGATTGCGTAGGCATGGTATAATCATAATCTGCCTCAGCGCTACTTATATTTAATTTTAAGCAGCGAAAAATATACGGATGAAGAAGTCAATGGTGAGCCCATTAAATTAAGCCAATTTTTTAGAATATTTGTGTTATTTTAAGCCTTCTCAATTTGGCCTGCTTTTATCAGGAAATTCTGGCAGCACTGGTCGCCTGGTCACTGTTAATAACAGCGCAGAATTATGTTAAGCTCGCTGTCGCTATTCGGATCAGCTGTTTAGCTGTTCAGCTGAGTTTGTCACAAAAACATTCCAAAAATGATTATTTTTGGCGTTTATATTGTGAGTAAATCGGGTGGCCTGATATTCAACCTGGACAACAATGTACCTCGCATCGAGCACGAGAAGACCTTCACATACCCGCTCGACCTGGTCCTCGACTACGATCCAAAGAAGGTTTCCGTGGCGTTCAACCGCAAAGACGGCATCAACGGTAGGCGTTCACTTTTTCTTCATTAATCCATTTGGATTATAATTTGAATTTTATTTCAATATATTGTTGCAGTTGGTCATGTGCTCGTCGCCGTCAACGGCATGCCAGTCAATGGGGGCACTTTGGAGGACGGGCGAGACGTGAAAACAACACTGACGTCCGCTGAGAATTTTCCCATAAACCTCAAGTTCAGTCGTCCCAAGATGACGACAAACGAGAAAATCTTTCTCGCCAGCATGTTCTATCCACTCTTCGCCATTGCCAGCCAACTCAGCCCGGAGCCAAAGAGCTCTGGCATCGAGATACTCGAAGCGGACACATTCACACTGCATTGCTTTCAAACGCTGACGGGCGTCAAGTTCATTGTGATCTCCGAGACGGGCCTCAACGGCATGGATCTTCTGCTGCGGAAGGTCTACGAGTTGTACTCGGATTACGTACTCAAGAACCCCTTCTATTCACTCGAGATGCCCATTCGCTGCGAACTGTTCGACAATAAGCTGCAGGAGCTGTTGCTGCAGGTCGAGAAGACGGGGATTAATAATATTGATAAATAAACCTAATTGTACTTTGTTAAATTTTCAATTTATTCTTCTCTCCAAGTCTTTGCGGGTTAACTAATTTTAGAATTTAAATTGAGTTGTTCAGCTTGACACACAAACTTCAAAGTTTCCCAGTTTGCTGCATTTTTAACTCCCTATGTAATTTCTACACTTTATCCAGATGATTGTCGAAATGTTCACTTGACTGGATTTAAGATCTCAATTTGAATTACACACGAATTTATATTGACAAGTCACAATTAGAAATGGTATAAATGGAAAAAGTTAGTATAAATGTGGATTATAGCATAAGAGAAAACTTATGGATTAATATTTGATCTGACTATTGAATAATGCTTTTTGTAAACTACATTATTTTATGTATAACTTATACATAATTTCCAAATTGATTATTCCAAATTTGTATCAATTTTGTTTTATTTTTTATTCCAAGGTTAATACATTATTTTAGCTTCGCATATATAATTGCGAAGACGATCACAACTAAGATCATTTAGAGTTGTCCATAAAATTTCAACACAATATTCGTCGCCGAGTCGATTATTGGGCTCTCCTGCTCCCCATCTTAAGTACGGTTTAGGTCCTGTCGTGATAGTGGAGAACTCTCCATGTTCTGCAAGACAATTTGCGGAGATCCAGTAACGATTGAGGGGTATAAGTGGTAAGATCGCATCCATTTCGATTGAGCTTTCAAAGTTGAGCAAATTTCCGCCAAGCTTTCGACAAAAATGTGCTGCTTCGTGCCAGGTTACCATTCGCCTGGTTTCCACATAATAAAATTTGTTGCCAATTTGAATTGGAAAGTTATTTGAAGTGTCCCTCAATTGGGTCTCTTGGCCAACTGGATCAGATAATGCTTCGACTGCAAATTTATAATTTTAGCTATATTCGATCGAATCCTTAATCTTCACTTACTCGTCTTATTTGGCATTCCATAGTGCCAAAGTTGCAGGAAAACTAGTAGAAACCCGAGTTTACCGACCATTTTGCTTTCGCTCTTCAGTTTAACTAGTGATTCTATGAGAATGCTTTCCGAATTTATAATACTCGAAAAGTCAATCATCGAATGTGAAGTGTTCATAATCAAAAATTTAATAGCTTTAATTGCACAAGGAAATTATATTTTTTTGTATATCTTTATAGGGGTATTATATAAGTTTGCGGTACTCTTTACGTATTGATTAGAAAGAATAAGAAATTTATAATACTCAAGTAATAATGCTTAGTTCCGGATTTATTTCCGCTGTTGTTAAACACACCAACACTGACGATTAATTAATTTTCACATTCTTCACATTTTTTACTCAATGGTGGAAAAGGTTGTGGTGACATCGAATCTTGTTTTCTTGAGAGGATTTAAAACATTTACGGATTTCTATCGGCATGAGGAGAGAGACATTTGAAAAGAGAACAAAAGAGAAACTAATTTCATACTTACAGAGAACTGACGACTCTCTTCTTATTATCAGAGCTTGCATGAATATGATAAGAGCGCTTATTTCGTTCGCATTAAAATTAACAATCACTTATAAACTTATTGGAGTAATAAACCCCCATCTATCCGCTGCACATAGGATAGATGGGTGTTTTAACTTAGTTCTAGTGTATGAATCAGGCAGAAGGACGCATCCACAACGTCAAAAGGATAAAGCCCAGTCCTTCTGTCTTTCGCCTAAATCTCAAAGCTAGAGCTTCCAAATTTTATTTATAACACTTGTTACTCTTGCAAGCATATCATGTTTTAGATTTCACCGACGCCCCTTTTTGCAAAGTCAAATCAAATATAAAAACAAGTCTAACTTTAAAGTAAAAGCCTTTAATTTTGACATACACAATACAAACTACAGCTCAAATGAATCCAAATGAAATGAATGTTTAAGATCGGAAGAAAAATGTAAAAGTTATTCAAGAAGCAATTTTATATGGCAAAAAAGTATGTTATTGTTTGTTTATAATTTTTATAATATCAATTGAATATTCTCTCAATATGTATAGTGGGTAAAGTACATTGGAGCTTGCCGACATGTTTATATTTTTTTTGTGCGTATTGTTTTCTATTAATAACAAGAAAAAATAAATTCATCAATTTATTGGGTTCGGCAGCTATCCAATTCAGGTTTGAGACCGCTTGTGATAAGATAATAACTAAAGCGATGGACATTCGAAATGGTTTGGTCGACAAACTTCAATGGTCATTTCTTAAGTTTCTCCACAAGTGGACACCAGGATAAATTATGTTCATAAATAAAAGTTATTGCATTTTGTCATATTTTCGTTTATTTATCTTTTGTGAAAACTAATTGTTAGCACTTATTTAAGTAGAACATTAATAGAGTATTTGAGCTTGGCACACATAGTACATCAAAGTTTCACAGTTCTCCGCATTTAGGACTCCCTTTGTCATTTCCACACACTTGTTCGGATCATTCGCCAAATGTCCCTCATTCCACCTATTGTAGGGCATCGGCTCTCCGGTTGTGATGGATAAGAAAGTTCTTGTCCAGCTATTCGAGGATGTCCAGTGACGATCTGATGGATATAAGGCCGCAAACAAATCCATTTCCGTTTTGCTCTCAATGTTCAACAAATATCCGCCCATATCGCGACAGTTGTTGAGGGCCTTGAACCAATTGACCTTCTCCTTGGTCTCTACGTAATAGAGTTTGTTGCCAATTTGGATGTTGAATTTGCCACAAGATGCGACACATTTTGAAGAATCACTCAGGGGAGTAAAAGTTTGTGCTGAAAAAAAATATTGTTTAGTCTACAGGATTTAAGATCCAATTTTGAACCACTCACGAATTTCCATCGACATGGACTGATGCCACATTTGCAGGGAGAACAACAGTAAAACTAATTTCACACTCATCTTGAATGTCTGAAGGGAACTGACGACTCTCTTCGTCAGTTTTTAGCATTTATACTAAAATCGATATAGGTCGATTGGTGAAATTATCAGGGATTACGTGAATATGATAAGAGCGAACATATTTTGCTCGCAATGAAATTAACAACCACTTATAAACCACTTGGAGTAATATACCTTCCTAGTAGGGAAACGGAACTACAATCATTAATAAGTATATAGTAGGTTCATTAATGGTAATCAATACAAAATGCATACATATAGATATGACAGAGGACAGATAAAAACAAATCTATCCGTCTGACACTTTTAGAAGGACTATTTCTCAAGTTCCATTAAACGAGTAAATAATCAAAATATTGTCAAATATTTATTATTGTTTATATTGCAATCAATACATTATTTTCGCTTCGCATAGGAAATTTATCAACCCCGAACAATTTAAGTCGTTATACAGTTTGTGTTCGACGCTAATGCAGTTTTCGTTGCCGCTGCCATTATTGGGCTCGCCTTGGTGCCATCTGAAATACTTTACAGCTTCTCCTGTAGTAATAGAAACGAAGTCTCGATTCCCGGCCAAACAGTTTCCGGACGTCCAGTACTTATCATTTGGTATAGCAGCTAAAAGCGCATCCATTTCACCACTGCTTTCGATGTTGAGCAAATTACCTCCCAGGCTTCGACAAAGATGTCCTGCTTCATACCAGGTTACTAACTTTTTTTCGACTCTGTACAATTTGTTGCCTATTTGAAGTGGGAAGTTGGCTTGAATATCCTTGACTAGAGCTACTTGGTTCGCTGGAACGGTCAACACTGAATTATGTATAATTAATTGGACGAATGATTAATTAAATCCGTTCTGCACTTACTCGTCCTGTTTGGCATTGCAAACTGCCAAAGTTGCAGGAAAAAAAGTAGAAAACCGAAGATACCAATCATTTTGCTGTCTTTTCTATTACTAATAATTATTTCAATGCCTTCTTAATTTATAGTCGCTCAGTGACTTCTTATCGTATGCTAACAATAAAAAAATTGGAAATAGTGACAAACTAATACGGTGCGACATTGAATTAGACAAGTAAGTAAAATTTATTGCTCGTAAAAAGTAAATCAATCTAATCATTAACTTATGATGTATGAGAGTAAAAATTATGCCCCCAACACTTTAGTACTCAGTGAATAATTATTGTTTCTCAGAATAAAAATAAAAATCATGTAAATATGATTATAATTTCAGTTTGATTTTATGTTTAAAAATAAAACGTTTATATTCGTTATACTTAAATCGATATGATTGATTGGTGAAATCAGGATCTGTACTCGTGTAATTGATAGAGCTTTGACACTTAAATAGCTCCATAAATTGCACGAGTAAAAAAACAAAATAATGCCCCTTTTTCATCGAACTTTTGAAAAATGTACGTCTAGTGTTTTACATTTATCATCGATAATAATTTGAGACCCTTATTGATTAAAGTTTGTTTTATTTCAGTTGTTACTAACTATAGTGTGCACACAATCAAAAAAAAAAAAAACAAATTTGACACACTAATTCAGTTTGATACATTTCAAAATTTATAACAATTTAAAGTAATGTCGTCTCACTGTTGCACATTTATTTGTTATTATTTATTTATTGTTATTTATTTTGCAATCAGTACATTATTTTAGCCTCGCATATGTATTTGCGCAGCCTACCACACGCATTGTCATTTAAAGCAGTTCTATCAAGTTCACCACAGAACTCATCGCCTGTAAGGTTATTGGGTTCTCCAGAGTCCCATCTGGCATAAGTCATGGGTCGCCCTGTGGCGATTGAAATAAACTCTCGTTTTCCTGCCAGACAATTTGGTGATATCCAGTAACGATCGACGGGAATAATTGCTAAGATCTCATCCATTTCGTTACTGCTTTCAATGTTAAGCAAGTTTCCGCCCATCTGTCGGCAAATGTGAGCTGCTTTATACCACGTTGCCGTCGAGTTAGTTTCCACATGATATAATTTGTTGCCAATTTGAAAAGTGAAGTTGTTTTCAAAAGATGAAGCCAAAAATTCTACGCCTAAAATGTGTATATTTTTTGTATTTTATATTTAGTGGAATGGCTTTGTTTTTTAAGACTTACTCGTCTTATTTGGCATTGCAAAGTGCCAAAGTTGCAGGAAAAATAGTAGGAGCCCGACTTTACCGCCCATATTGCTTTAGTTCTTCAGTTTAACTAGTGGTTCTATGAGAATGCTTGCCTAATTTATAATACTCGAAAAGTCAATAATCGAACGTGAAGTGCTCATAATCAAAAATTTAATAGTTCCAATTGCACAAGGAAATTATGTTTTTTTTTTGTATATGTTTATGGGGATATTATGCAAGATTGCGGTGCTCTTTACGTATTGATTAGAAAGAATAAGAAATTTATAATCTTCAAGTAGTCGACATAATGGTAAATTCCGGATTTATTTCCGCTTGTTGTGAAATTTAAGAACGCTTCGATGTTGGTTCATTAATTTTGCGCTTCTTTAACCGATTGCGATAGACAACTTTTTAATCAATGGAGTAGAAGTTTATTTAAGGTATTCACGAATTTCTATCGACATGGACAGATGCCACAATTGTAGGGACAACAAACGGGAAACTTTCACAGTTACAGAAACGACTCTCTTATTATTATCAGGAATTGTGTGAATATGATAAGAGTGAGCAATAAAATTAACAGTCTCTTATAAATAAATTGGTTTAATAACCATTTCAAGTAGCAAAACGGAACTAAATTCTTTAATATACATGTAGGAATATAGTTTTTGGTACATATAAAAATGTTAGCAATTAATCTTAATACTTGAGGCATAAGTGTACTTGTTTCTTTTGCATTTTATTTGACGAATTAAAAAAAAAAATTTATTTAAATACGAGGTGTGTTCAAAAAGTAAGGTGACTTTTTAAATTTCGCGGGCAACATATTTTCGAATATCGATTTTTTTGTTTTGTTATATTGGTTCACTCTTCCCTAACATCTGTACCAAGTTTCAATGGAACATCCTCTTTTGTTTGGTTGTGAGAGGCGTATAGTTACAAGTTATTTTGCGAGCTCGGCGATTTTTTGCTATCGAAAAATATGGATCAAAGGATTTGCATCAAATTTTGTGTAAAAAATAAAATTAAGTGCTCTGAAACACTTGAAATGTTGACAGTGGCATACGGTGAAACTGTTCTGAGTAAAAAAAATGTGTACAAGTGGTACAAACTCTTCCAAGATGGCCGGGAAGATGCCAATGACCAGCCTCGCTCTGGACGCCCAAGCACGTCAACAACTGATGAAAACGTTCAAGCAGTGACGAAAATTGTTTTGGAAAATCGTCGAATCACTATCAGAGAAGTTGCTGAAGATGTCGTTATATCGCTTGGCTCGTGCCATGAAATTTTTTCAAACGTTTTGGGTATGAGTCGTGTGTCAGCGAAGTTTGTTCCGAAATTGCTGAATTTTGACCAAAAGAACCGTCGCATGGGCATCGCTCAAGAGCTGTTGAATGACGTCAACGACGACCCAGATTTACTCAAAAGGGTCATAACTGGTGACGAATCATGGGTATATGGTTATGATATCGAAACCAAAGCCCAATCGTCCCAATGGACGGAGATTTGCAACGATTGAAGAGATAAAGACTGCATCGCTGCAAGAGCTCAAGGCTATACCGAAAAGTGCTTATGGGAAGTGCTTTGAGGATTGGAAAAACCGTTGGCATAAGTGTATTGTATCTGAGGGGGATTACTTTGAAGGGGACAACATAAATATTGATAAATAAATTAATAGTTTTTCTTGAAAATACAAAGTCACCTTACTTTTTGAACACACCTCGTATAATGTGTTACGGAGATGAATTTTATTTATGTATAACACTATAGAGTATTTTAGCTTGGCACACATAGAACATCAAAGTTTCACAGTTCTCCGCATTTAGGACTCCCTTTGTCATCTCCACACACTTGTCCGGATCATTCTCCGAATGTCCTTCATTCCACCTATTGCAGGGCATCGGCTCTCCGGTTGTGATGGATAAAAACATTTTTGCCAGGCTATTCGAGGATGTCCAGTGACGATCTGATGGATATAAGGCCGCAAACAAATCCATTTCCGATTTGCTCTCAATGTTCAACATATATCCGCCCATATCGCGACAGGTATTGAGAGCCTTGTACCAATTGACCTTATCCTTAGTCTCTACGTAATAAAGTTTTGTTGCCAATTTGGATGTTGAATTTGTCACAAGATGAAGGAGAATCACTCAGGGGAGTAAAAGTTTGTGCTGAAAAAAAATATTGTGTACTCTACAGGATTTAAGATCATATTTTGAATTACTCACGAAGTAGTATACTAAGATTATCATTTGTGTTGCTGGACTGGTTTACAACAAAATCAAAAGGCAAATGACGAGTAAGAATTATTGAGCAGAATACTTATAAAATCGTTGTTACATTAATAACAATAGTTTTATTAGAATTCTGCTCAATAATCCTTACTCGGATTTGTGTTGCTGGACTGGTTTACAACAAAATCAAAAGGCAAATGACGAGTAAGAATTATTGAGCAGAATACCAAGAAAATCGTTGTTACATTAATAACAATATTTTTCTTGGAATTCTGCTCTATAATCCTTACTCGGATTTGTGTTGTAAACCAGTGCAGCAACACAAATGATAATCATCTCTCATAGAGTGCTTAGCTCAGCCAATATATACATTTAAAAACTACTTTGATGCGAATGTTTTGTATGTTTTGTAAACGTTAAAATTATTTTATTTGTCGAATAATCATCCATATCGTACCGAATCGACTCTTCGGTATTAATATTCTCAGTCATTTTCTTACTAAAAACGGAGCGGAGCGAGTCCCAGTGTGCGCGTCAAGATACAAAAGACTAATTTTGCTGCCCCACATGACAGTTCAGGCATTTCTCCAACACACTCAACCTAACACTGGGCAACACTGACGACAACATATGTTGTCGTCCCACTCTTTTTAGTGTTATGTAACTCAAAAGGATATCACCTTTTCCAACACAAGCTACTTCGCCTGGGCACACAATTCAAGTAATCAATCCATCTCCGACATACATTTAGAAACTACTTTGATGCGAATGTTTTGTATGTTTTGTAAACGTTAAAATTATTTTATTTATGTCAAGTCAAAAAAATCATCATAATAAGCACCTCTATATTAATGCATTATTGTATCCATGTAACACATAAAAATTTGTATAGATCAGCAGAAGCAATTTAATTTATAGTTATATTATAAGGGTAATCCTGTTCGGCATTTTAAATACGGTATCGATAAGAGGGAACGATTATGGAATGGCAAAAATAAATGTTGGAAAACTAATGAAATTTTAATTATTTAGTGTCTTGAACATTTTAAAGCAGTCTTCACGTACAGAAACACAAATTTTTGAACTGAAAACTTTATTAAAGTTGTTATTTCAATTATGTTAATACATTATTTTCGCCTCACATACGAATTTATGTTTACTTTTACAATTAGAATCATTATATTCAGCGAATTTCAACTGAAGGCAGTTTTCCTCGCCATTAAAATTATTGGGCTCGCCTTCGCCCCATCTGACATAAGGTAGAGCTGCACCTGAACTAATAGAAAGAAACTCCCGATTCCCTGCCAAACAGCTTCCGGACATCCAGTAATAATTGTCTGTTAAAACTGCCAAAAGCGCATCCATTTCCGAACTGCTTTCAATGTTCAGCAAATTACCCCCCAGCTTTCGACAAATATGTCCTGCTTCATACCAGGATGCGTCGTCCTCACCGACCCGGTATAATTTGCTGCCAATTTGAAGTGGAAAATTGTTTTGCAAATCATTAAATAGAGAAACTTGGTTATTTGGTTCGGACAGCCCTAGACAATGAACAATGAATAAATTAAAAGAGATCAATTTACTAGGTTGGCTGAAAAGTAAGCTCCTTGAAAATGAAAAAAATTGTTTTTTTTTTTTTCTTCTTTTTTATTCAATGTAGTCTCCTTTTAGGGCTATACACTTATTCCAGCGATTTTCTAACTTTTTGATCCCATCTGAAAAGTAATTCTCCGGAAGGTCTGTAAAATACGCCTCTGCAGCATCGATGATTTCCTCCCGCGAGCTGAATTTTTTATTGATGAGCCATCTTTTGAGGTTTGGGAAGAGGTAATAGTCCGAGGGAGCCAAATCGGGTGAATAAGGTGCATGGGGAAGCATTTGGAGTCCTAAATCGTTGATTTTAGCCATGGTTGTGAAACTTTTGTGTGCCGGTGCATTGTCTTGCAAGAACAAAATTTTTTTTCGCTCCATGTGGGGTCGTTTCGCAGCAATTTCGGTTTTTAATCGGTCCAATAATGAATAGTAATACTCGCTATTGATTGTTTTTCCTTTTTCGAGATAGTCCACGAATCCCAGAAAACGGACGCCATGACCTTTCCGACCCATTGAGCCTCCCTCGGTCGCTTCGGAGCACTCGTGCCGGCTTTAGTCCATTGCCGAGCACTCATTCTGTTTTCTGGTGTGTAATAATGGATGAAGGTTTCATCAATAGTCACCAATCTACGCCAAAAATCCTTCCGATTTCGCACCAGCATGGCCAAACACTCTTTCGAAGTTTTCACACGTTCGTATTTTTAGTCGGGAGTCAGCATACGCGGCACCCAACGGCAGGATAATTTTTTCATGTGCAAGATCTCGCCCAAAATATGCCCTGTACGCTCAGTACTAATCCTTGCGGCCTCTGCTAGCTCGCGGACTTTCACTTTCCGATCAGCCAACACCATTTCATGTGTTTTTTGGACATTTTCCTGTGTTACCGCATCGGAGGGCCTTCCACTACGGACTTCATCGGTAGTGGAGTTTCGGCCACCACGAAACTCTCGAAACCAATATTTCACGGTGTAATCTGAAGGAGCATGAGCCGCATAGTATTTATCCAACTTTTGTTTAGTTTCCGTCGCTGTTTTGCCTCTCAAAAAATAATGTTTTATGAGGGAACGAAAATCGTTTTTTTCCATGGTCAACATTATGTCAAACACGTCAACAACTATCAGCTATCAAAACAAAACCAAAGGCTGTATCGCGCTGAATTTTAACATGGATACCTAAATATGAATGGACTATAAGGAGCAAAAAAAAATTTTGCTATAGCAGCGCTTTTTGGTGGTCAAGGAGGTTACTTTTCAGCCCACCTAGTAATTACTTGTCTACACTTACTCGTCCTATTCGGCATTCCAAAGTGCCAAAGTTGCAGGAAAAATAATAAAAGCCCGAGATTACCAGCCATGTTGCTGTCTTTCGTATAACTGACGATTCCTCGTGAATGAATTCCGAATTTATACTAATCGAAAGTGGCTTATCGAACGTGAAATAATCATAATCGAACAAATAAATGATGTCTTAAAACATCTGATAACGTTGGGATATCACTGAAGCAACTCTGATAAAGTTTTTAGTACATTTGATTAATAAGTTCCTTTTGCCAGAAAAAATTACTAACGTCAACAAATCGGATCATTTATTACATATTTTCTATTAAACAATTTAATAAATTATAATTCGTCATACTAAAGTTCACTATTTTATGGTGTTACTATATATTATATATTCAATGTCTTAATATATGCACAATTAAATCAATCCAATCTTGTCGCTCGAGATGTTCGATAATAAGATACAGAGGCTATTGCTTTTGATAAATAAAACTAATTTAAGTTTGTTAAATATTAGATTTATTTCTCTGTTTCGAAGACTAATTTATTTAGATCATTAATTGAGTAATTTAGCTTGGCACACATAGTATTATGTTATTTCTACACACTTGTTCGGATTATTGTTTGATTGCCCCTCCTTCCACCTATTGTAGGGCATCGGCTCTCCGGTTGTGATGGATAAAAAGGTTTTTGCCAGGCTATTCGAGGATGTCCAGTGACGATCTTCTGGCAATAAAGCCGCAAACAAATCCATTTCCATACTGGTCTCAATGTTCAACAAATATCCGCCCATCTTGCGACAGTTGTTGACGGCCTTGTACCAATTGACCTTCTCCTTGGACTCGACGTAATAAAGTTTGTCGCCAATCGGAAGGTTAAACTTGTCACAAGATGCGACACATCTAGATGAATCGCGCAATGAAGTAAAAATTTGTGCTGGTAAAAAATATTATTTTCTCTACAAGATTTAAGATCCTATTTTGAATTACTCACGAATTTGCAACGAAATGGAGAGATGGCACAATTGTAGGGAGGACAACAGGAAAACTAATTTCACACCCATCTTAAGTGTCTTGAAAGAACTGACGAATCTCGTGGTCACTCCTAAGTATTTATATTAAAGCTGTTTAGCTGGATTGGTGAAATTAGCAGGGAGTGTGAATATGATAAGAACGGGAATTTTGTTCGCAATAAAATGAACAGTCTAACAAACTATTTGGGGTAATAATAATACGAATACCCTCATTTTAAATCTGCATCTAATAATTGACATTTTTCTTGTATATCGGTTTTGAAAAAATAACCAAATTTAATATCTTAGAAACTGGATCACTTTTTACAATGAATAAAATGTTCTAACATATTTATTATTGTTTATATTGCATTCAATACATTATTTTCGCTTCGCATATGAAATTTATCAACCCCGAACAAATTAAGTCGTTATATAATTTGTTTTCGACGCTAATGCAGTTTTCGTTGCCGTTGAAATTATTGGGCTCCCCTTTGTGCCATCTGAAATACTTTACAGCTTCTCCTGTAGTAATAGAAACGAAGTCTCGATTCCCGGCCAAACAGTTTCCGGACGTCCAGTACTTATCATTTGGTATAGCAGCTAAAAGCGCATCCATTTCACCACTGCTTTCGATGTTGAGCAAATTACCTCCCAGGCTTCGACAAAGATGTCCTGCTTCATACCAGGTTACTAACTTTTTTTCGACTCTGTACAATTTGTTGCCTATTTGAAGTGGGAAGTTGGCTTGAATAGCCAATAGAGCTACTTGGTTCGCTGGTTCGGTCAACACTGAATTATATATAATAAATTAGACGAATGATCAATTAAATCCGTTCTGCACTTACTCGTCCTGTTTGGCATTGCAAACTGCCAAAGTTGCAGGAAAAATAGTAGAAAACCGAAGGTACCAATCATTTTGCTGTCTTTTCTATTACTAATAATTTTTTCAATGCCTTCTTAATTTATAGTCGCTCAGTGACTTCTTATCGTAGGCTAACAATCAAAAATTGGAAATAGTGACAAACTAATATGGTGTGACAAGTTTAGTAAATTATACAACAGAGATCGTCAACAAGCCACCGCAAAAATTTGTATACTCGTAACTCACGAGTATTTTTACCGAGTACGAGTGCCGATACCACTTGTGCTTAGCAAGTGCGAGTGCCATCGGCACTTTATGACCTTCTGGTAAATGTATATGTATAACAAAAAGGGTTTTTGCAGATATCTGTACTTTCCAGGAATTCTATAAAAAAGTCAGTGCAAAGCATGCAAAAGACACTCATAAAAAAGTACCGCGAACAGCTGCGTCGCGACGCAAAATCATTTTCGATCAAGAAAGGAGGAGGGGTAAAAACACTCGAATACTTGCCCAACCATTCGAATCATTGTCGACATATTCGGATGGATTTCGAATTTTGTCACAAGTGCAAGAATGATCGGTTGCCGAAATGCAAGAGTTATGCCATTCTCTGCAATACTTTAGTACTCAGCGAATAATTATTGTTTCTGAGACAAAAATAAAAATCTTGTTAATTTGATTACGATTTCAGTTTGATTTTTTGTATAAAAATTAAACGCTTATGTTCGTTACACTAAAATCGGTTAAATTATCAGGATGTGTATTCGTGCAATTGATAGAGCTTTGACACTTAAATAGCTCCATAAATTACACGAGTAAATAAGCCAAAACAATGCCCTTTTCCATCGAACTTTTGAAATGTTGAGGCTGACGCACATTTTTTATTATTATCATCGATAATAATTTGATACCCTTATTGATTAAAGCTTATTTCATTTAAATTGGTACTAACTATATTGTGCATACAATCAATAATAAACAATTTTGACACACTAATCCCATTTGATAGATTCCAAAATTTAAATTACTTTAAAGTATTATCGTCTCACAGACCGGATCACTGTTGACAATGAATAAACTGTTGTACACTTATTTGTTATAATTTATTTATTGTTATTTATATTGCAATTAATACATTATTTTAGCCTCGCATATGTAATTGCGCAGCCTACCACACGCATTGTCATTTAAAGCAGTTCCATTAAGTTCTCCAGGGGTTCTCCAGGGTTCCATCTGGCATAAGTTATGGGTTCCCCTGTGGCGATTGAAATAAACTCTCGTTTTCCTGCCAGACAATTTGGTGATATCCAGTAACGATCGATGGGAATAATTGCTAAGATCTCATCCATTTCGTTACTGCTTTCAATGTTAAGCAAGTTTCCGCCCATCTGTCGGCAAATGTGAGCTGCTTTATACCACGTTGCCGTCGAGTTAGTTTCCACATGATATAATTTGTTGCCAATTTGAAAAGTGAAGTTGTTTTCAAAAGATGAAGCCAAAAATCCTACGCCTAAAATGTGTATATTTTTTGTATTTTATATTTAGTGGAATGGCTTTGTTTTTTTAGACTTACTAGTCCTATTTGGCAATGCAGAGTGCCAAAGTTGCAGGAATAATAAAAGAAGCCCGAGTTTACCAGCCATCTTGCAGATTTTTTTTCAACTAATGATTCTATGAGAAAGCTTTCCGAATTTATATTAATCGAACGAGAAGTGCTAATCATAAATTTATGAGTGGAATATAGTTTAAGTTGCACAACGATTTTGTATATCTTTGTAGAGGTATTATATAAGTTTGGGGTACTTTTTGTGCTGTTGATGACGAAGAATAAGAAATCTACAATCTTCAAGTAGTTAGCATAATGGCTAATTCAGGCGTTTTTTTACATTTAGTATTAAATCTGAGAGCGCTTGAATGTCGATTAAATAATTTAAATTATTAGAAGATTGTGCTAGAATCAAATCCTTGAAAGGATTTAAGATACTCGCGAATTTCTATCGGCATGACACAATTAAAGGGAGAATCAAAGGGAAACTGTCACAGTTACAGAAACGACTCTCTTATTATTATCAGGGATTGTGTGAATATGATAAGAGTGAGCAATAAAATTAACAATCACTTATAAATAAATTGGGGTAATAATCATTTCAAGTAGTAAAACGGAACTGAATTCGCTAACATATATAGTATAGTATATAGTACATATAAAAATGTTAACAATTTATGTTATCTTGAAATACTTGAAGTTCAAAATCAATACAAGTTGTGCGTTCTGCTAATGTATGTAACTGACTGAAGGGGGCATATATAATATTGATCAATTAGTTCTGATTTATGTGTAACTGTTTTCCAAAATGTTTATTTCATTTTATTACTATTGTGGAAGATAAACGTACTTGGTTCTTTTGGATTTGATTTGACGAATTGCATAATGAAGATATTTTAATATGTGTTACGAAAATAAATTTTATTTAAGTGGAACACTAATAGAGTATTTTAGCTTGGCACACATAGTGCATAAGAGTTTCACATTTCTCCGCCTTTAGGAATCCGTTTGTAATTTCCACACACTTGTTCGGATCATTCGCCAAATGTCCCTCATTCCACCTATTGTAGGGCATCGGCTCTCCGGTTGTGATGGATAGAAAAGTCTTTGCCAGGCTATTCGAGGATGTCCAGTGACGATCTTCTGGCAATAAAGCCGCAAACAAATCCATTTCCAAAGCACTCTCGATGTTCAACAAATATCCGCCCATCTTGCGACAGTTGTTGACAGCCTTGTACCAATTGACCTTCTCCTTGGACTCTATGTAATAGAGTTTGTTGCCAAACTGAACGTTAAACTTGCCGCAAGTGGCAACACATTTCGATGAATCGCTCAATGAAGTTAGAGTTTGTGCTGAAAATGTTAATTTCTTGACTTATTATTAAGAGTTGTCCATAAAAGGTCAACACAATATTCCTCATCTCCATCTTGAGTAGGTTTAGCTCCTGCAGTGGAAATTCACAGTCTCCTCTCGGTCTTCTTGGGTTTCCTGATATCCAACAAAAAGCTGTATGGTTTTAGACGCCCAGTCACGACACATGAGCTCTGAGATGCATAGACACCTTAATATATACACAATTTAATCGAAAATAGCTAAATACCATTGCGCTTCTTATCAGTTCAGACAATGTGAAACAAATGGCTCCTTTGAATACGTATATATTTTGATAGTTTATATATTTTATATTTTCGTTTTTTAGTTTACTGCTAAAGCAATACAAAATTGTTGTTTAAGCTACGAGTTATATGTATATAACAGCTACTGGCGCACTTAGAGAAATTAATGTATGTAGTAATTATATATTCGCACTAAATATGTATGTACAAAATGTAAATGTATGCATACAATATTCTTAATTAAATTCCACGCACACACATGCTAGTATAATGCTAAAACGCACATTTCATATAGACAATTCGATCTGCTGCTTATCTAACCATAATGTATTTATTTATTGCGTACAAGTCTATAAGTCTAGGGAAATACAATATAAGAGAAGTGCTGAGGCATTCGTTAATCCTTTCGGTCAATGAATGTTCCTCAAGTATGATTCGATTACCCTCCCTCTCTGTTGATATAGTACATATGTATAATTGTGTAGTTGATACAGTTTATAATAGTATTGCAATAAGTTTTGGTTGGGACTCGTTGTCCTTCATTTTCGATTCGTTTTTGAGCTATTACAACTGCGCCCCAAACAAAATCCAATAGATAGGACTAATGATATTGGAAAGAAATTAAAAGTGATGAAACATTGCTTTGGGAATGCGTATCACAGATACGCAGATTATCCAAAGTCGCCTTTGATGTGCTGCAAATTGATTATTTGATAAACATTTGTCTACGTTTGCTACATTTGATCCTTTGTTTTGTTTGGCAGGAACACTTTGCGGTCTTCTAGTGGCGCAATACAAGAAATGCGTTTGTCGAATCCACTCCAAATATCCACTTACTTAATAGAACGATACTCGCTATAGTCAGTCAGTCAGTCGTTGGCCTCTCTTGGCACCAGTTTTACAATTCAGATATTTGGTAATATGCATAATCTAGGGGAATATTCGAGTTGAAATGCATTCTTGTATTGTCCTTGCTAATTTCTTAGTCTTGTCTCGTTTCGTTGTGTGTGAAAGGCCTTTTGTGTGTTTGATTTTGCTAATCGTTAATAATTGCCAAGCCACAAATGTTTCTTAGGCGGCTGGGATATGTTTCAAAGCACTAAACAAATGGGAGAGTGAATGGGAGAGTGGGGAGAAAGTGACGGTAACTAAATGCTAATGGGTTGAAGACATATTGATAGAAGGACTAATCATAACGTATATAATTTGCACTAATTGAAAATTGTATTTCTTTCGGGTTTAACATAATAATATATTGTATATTTTTGCTGCTTCCACCTTCTTCTGCTTCCCTGCTTTGTTCTCTCTCTTTTCCTCCGCTTTTGTTTCAAATTTCTGGTATGCTTAATGTAAATAAATTATATCACAACAATAGAGACAAAGTTCGTGGTCTGTGTGCGAAGTGTGAGCCTGTGTGTGTGTGTGTGTGTGTGTGTGTGTGTGTGTAGTGTTGCTTTCGAGTCAAGGAGACGAAACGAGGGCTGCACGCAGACTACAAAAAATAGAGTTTAAATAATACATACGATACTTATATACAAAACGTTGGACTTATTACAACCGTGTTTGGAGCACACACACACGCATATACATAAATCCATATACACACACACGACACACACTCTCTGACACACACACACACGGTTTCTCCCACACAGACACAGACACAGACAAGCGGGCGCTTTTGCGCGCAGCAATGTTCCACTGAGATCCAAGATACACAAGAGTAACGCCCTCCCTGTTGGGGGGCGTGGCTCGTCCAGCGCTCACCTAATACTAACTCTTGCTGAGCGCCTTCTTTTTCCTTTGTACCAGAATATCGTAGAACGGATTGTGGCTGATGGACTGCGTCAGGCGCTTGATCCATTCCTGTTGATCCTCCTCCGTCGCAGCGGACATGCGATACACCGTGTGCTTGCCCTCCACCACCTGCGATTGCAATCGGATCGTTAATATATAGCCACTTTACATGGATGTATGTATGTCTATGCGTTTACCTTGCCCTCGGAGTCAGTCTTGCATGCCTTTATGATATCAGCGCCGCCTGTGGCAAACAGCTCAAAGCAATGCGGCTTGCTGCGATCCTGAATCTCGCGCACCGATATATTCTCCAGCGGTATAATGCCACGCGGCTCCTTATCCGTGGTATACTCGAAATAATACAGGCAATTGTCGTTCAGTATGAACCAGCGTCGCTTCCACGATTTGTATCTACGCATAGAACTGATTTGTAGCATTTCCATCTCGAAGTTGTCGCAGATTTTGTTGGCTTACCTGCCGCCCTGTTTCCATAGCCAGCCCTCCTTGTCGGGATTGAAGAAGGTGTGCATCAGATCGTTGCCATCGTCCTGGGGTATCTTGAAGGGTTCCGTTCGTATCGATTCGTACAGCGATTCGAGCAGTCCGCGCGGCAAATCTCCGCCGTTGTTGATGCCACGATTCATCGATATGAATTGCTCAACGGTGGGTTTGTCTTTGACCTTTTCGTGATCCATTGAGAGCGGAATATTAGAAACTTGTTCACAACAACTATTTGGGCGAGCATTTCCCAACGCACTTGCACAGATAAACTTCACTTTCAACACACCAAAAATTGACACTAATTGCGGGGTTATTCGCTGATATCATGCTAGCCAATTAGTTGGCACTCGGCGTGAAATGCTTCAGTCTTGACCTATTTATAGCCTCATGATGCACAACAATTTTGTAATTGCTCTAACGCAGCAGAGCAGACGTTGAGGCTGAGGCAGAGGCTGAGAAATGCGGAAGTGGCGTCGTGTGGGCTCTCGATAATTGCCGGCTGACAGGCGACAGAAGAGCAGAGAATGAGAATAAGTGTGTATTCAATTCCGCAACGCAATCGTGGCAACGGTTTGGGCCACGCGTCGCACGCGTTTTGCGAAAACACACACACCGAGCTTCCTGTCATTGGCAAACACTTCCGGTTCGCGAACCATGACAGTGAATTGCAATTTGCTGCCAATAAAAAGCAGAACGAATTTAACAACTTTTTGGCAAACGTTAAATTGGAGTACGCCGATTAAAAGCTTAGCCGCTCTCACTCTCGCCAATTAAATTTAGATACTGGAGTTTGTTGCTTTAATTTTGGATGCATAGATACAAAATACATTTGTAACTTTTAGATGGGGACTTTTTCGGAACCTATCATTTAAGCTGCATAGATACAAAATAAATTTGTACATTTTAACAAGGGATTTTTGCGGCAGAACCTTTCATTTTAGAGGCATAGATACAAAATAAATTTGTATATTTTAAAGGGGGAATTTCTTGCGGATCCATTCATGTTAGAAGCATAGATACAAAATGAATTTGTAACTTTTAAATGGGGATCTTTTTTTAGTCCTAAAGTTGTTCCCCTTTTAGTGTCATTTATTTGCGTGTAGTTTTCATAGAACTTTCTGCTCTAAATCATGTTTATCTTTGAGTGCAGTTTGTTGGATAATGATATCCAGAATGTTTTAGAATTTCATGTAGTTCACTCACCGATGGATTGTGTAGAGATGTATTGAGCATAATGATGGCAAAGCTGAGCACATAGCAGGTATCCGTGTTGGTAAAAATGTCCAGATTGAGTTGACAGTAGCGCTGGGCAAAGCATTCCATCATGCGATCAATCTTTTGCGCCTCGCCGGGCAACCGAAACGACCACAGGAATTGCCTACATAAAATACCAGATTTAATTAGCTGCAACAGACTGTCGGATTGATTGTGGGCAGTTGGGACCTACCTCAATGCCTGCACCAAAATCAGATTGGTGAAATCGTGCAGGGCGACGAATGCCTTCAGCACATCCTCGTTGAAATCGTTTTTCTCGCCGAGGTAATCGCCTGGAAGAGAGCGCCAAATGAAATTTATGTTATGCGTTATGAACTTTTAATTGAATTCTCTCCCTTTCTTACCTATTGCCGTTTTGTTCAGTCCCTCGCCCTTGTAGAGGAAATGCGCCACATCCTGCGGATCATGGCGCAGTAGTCGATTCTCCACAAGATACTCGATGCCTGCAAGTACAAGTGAGAGCAGAATATTTGTTAGAATTGCAATTAGTTGTGGCTCTATTGTGCTGTATAAACCATAGATAAGAAAGCACCCGGAAACCCCCATAGAGGCAAATGCAGGCCACAAACACACCGACACTGACTGAGCACAATCTGCCCATATATGCGAGCGTTTATAGTATCGCATCGCCAGTGAGCCGCAACATAAACCACACACTGTAATCTCAATATAATAATAAATAAAGCAGAACCGAACCGAACCGAGCCAAGGAGCGGCCGCCAGTCGCTTTGGATGTCGATGTCATTATTTGCCAATCAAAACGCGGAGGGTTCGAGAGACTCAAGACTCGAAGCGACTGCAGCAATTTGCGATAAAAGCCGGAAAGCAACAGAGCTCGGGGCAACACATATAATAAAGTAAACACATTTGGAGCAAAGCAACAACGACAACAACAACGACAACGAATGCGACAATCGACTGCCAAATTTGGCAATCGCGTGTCGTGGTACACACGGCCAACGGTAGGTGGCGCCGTACAAACATTGCACCCTAGGGACGTTCGTTGAGAAGATATCATCATAAATACATAGACGAAATGAGGAAGCGTCTTGTAAACAAAATTGTGTAATAAAAAGGGTTGCCATATTAAAGTAAATTACATTCATATACTACAAAAAGTGTACGATATTAAGCAAATAAAAAGGCAATACAGTACATTAACTGTATTGATGATATTTAGATTATACTACAAAAAACTGGAGGTAATGGAGTACATTAATCGCAAATAATTCAGTCATTTGAATTACATTACATACTTAAAAATAATGGGAGTTATCATATTAAACAAATACAAATACTAATCACATTCAATGAAAGTACTATAATTGCATAAAAATAGATGACCAATAATTAAGCTATTTCCGTGTTCAATTATAGCGTACAGTTGTGTAATATTCAAGATAACAAATAATTGCGGAAATTTAATTTTAAAATTTAATTATTTCATTACATGCATGTACGTTAAAATTTCTAAAATTATGAAAATAATCAAACAAGAAATCAATTGGAATTAAAACATTATCATCTCTGAGGAAATAGAACTACTTAAGCGTTTTTTTAATTCATAAAACTATGATAATAAAAAGAATAATAAATAATCATTTAATTCCATTATTATTTTAATACAAAATTGTAAGAGCAACCCTCGCATGGCCAACAAGTTGAGCGATTTTCATTCTTTTTCGCCGCTGTTTTTCTCGATAGCCAGACAGATTGGCTTTTCAGATTGAGGCTTTTGTAGTTTTGTTGCTGTCAATGGGAATCCATATACACCACAATGACAACAACAATAATAATAATAATGACAATGACAACAGCAACAACAACAACAGCAACAACAACGACGACAACAATAATAATGCGAAATGGCAACGATAATGACAAAGGAGTCGTCGCCTCGAGGAGTCGCGACGCGTCCGTGAGGCGTTGGCAAAAGTTTTTGCGTGCTTCTGCTGCAGGGGGGGTGGCAAAGGGGAGCGAAGGGGGGCTCGTCACACGCGATTAGCATCAGCAAGTTGGCAGCCCCACACTACCACCCCCCTCTCCACTCTCCCCGACAGACAATGTATCGTTGCTGTGCGTTATGGATGGCACATTTGTGCGCTATTAATTTAAGTGTGTGTGCGTGTGTGTTTTTCTGTGGTGTGGGTTGATGTGGATAATCGGCCGATAAAGCGACAAATGACGACCCAACCTCCTCCCACCCATCTCGCTAGGGACTCTGCGCAAGTTTTTAATGGGCGGCGCGACGTCTCCTTCGTTTTAGAATTGGACCCGACTCCGATTCCCATTCCCTTTCGGTCGCTGACTTCAATGTGGATTAGCATTTTTATTGCGCCCTCCCCCACGCTGGCAATTGGTATTTTATGCAGGATATATTCTAGGCTTCTTATTGCTGTTGTTGTTGCCGTTCAATGACAGCCGGAAGATGTGTGCTGGCCTAATTTCAACTTGTCAACGTGAATTTATGGCCTGGAGGACGATGGAAATATTTGATTGGCTCTCGAATGGCGGGGCGACAAAATCCAGGTCGAGATCTTGTGTCATGTCAAGTTTGTTTGCTATATTTCCGCATCGCAATTCACAAGCTATGCTGTTCTTATAGCGCAGATCTTCATCACCCACATCTGTTACTGTCCACAGATCTTGCTTCGGCCTTGCTCCGTCTCTCCGTCTGTCTGTCTGTCCGTCTGCCCTTCACGCTGCTCAGCAGCCGTAGATTGCGACATTGACATTTCCATTAAATGAAACACGCCGCGACACTTCACTCTCCTCGTGGGATTCTCTCGTGGTGATTCCTGCAGCACGTACTACAAATGTCAACGAACTGTCAAATTTGTCAGCGTTTTAAGATAGTGACAGAGACACTCGGTCTCTCTCTCTCTCTCTCTCTCGGGTGGCATTCGCTGCATCTCATTTTAGGCTCATTACGTTATTAAATTAACGTCGAAATTATCTTGAGCCTTCGACGCCACCGCACCACACCAGACACCATTGCATCACTCCAGCATTGAGCCATTGAAGCCACCCAATTATGACTGCGAGTGGAAATTTGCATGACAATTTTCGCTCTCTGGCGCCATGTCACGCCTGCAGTTTTCAGCTTTCTGGTTTCTTTTGCTTTCTTCCCTTGTCTCAACATTTCAATTTGTCGTCATTGAAATTTCATTTCAATCGTTATTCGCATAATTACTTCCCATCATCATGAACATCGCGATGCTGATTTGCTCACATTCAGAAAGGACCTTGCTGTGATTAAACTCACTCACAAATTGATTCGTATTTATATGTGCAGCTTGATTTATAATTTCACAAGGCCCGAGGCCTTTGTGACTCAATATAATTGGCTTTTGTTTGCATAAGAACTGGGAAGAACTGCGGCTACTTTTAGCTGTGGTTTCTCACACGTTAATCTTTATTTTTAAATGCACATCAGAATTGGGATTCACTTCCACAGAACTGTTTAAAGATTTGGTATTGGAATAACCTATTTGATTTATGCATAAATAAAAATGAGATTCCGTACTTTCCTATGACCTGTTTAATGTGATATTCGCTCGATTTTAAAGGCAATAAAATAGCACTAAATGTGAGTGGGTATTTACAGGCAAATCAACTTGGAGAATTTATGTTCCAGAAAGAGCATCAATAAAATATTTAAAATACCTTGCTCTAACTGCCAAATATAATTCCAAGTTGACCAATAAAGGAATTAACATTACATCGAATTTTCCAGCTATACGGAAACCTGACTGTTCGGAGTCTTTTAAAATATTGAATATAATTTAATAATCATTTTTATTGCAGAAACTCTTTTAACGAACCCAACCTTACTAATGTCTAACAATATATTTAATACCATAATATTTAAACTGCCTTTCGCACTCACCTTTCTTGGGATCCATGTTGAACTTTTTGCGGCCAATCGACATCTGTTTATCCTTGTTGGAATGCTTGTCCTCGGGCACATCGAGCGCCTCCATTTCGGAGACGACCTCGCAAAGTTCATCTTTGATTTGCTGCAAGTAGAAAAGAAAGCGAAAGCGGAAAGGAAATTAAATTAAATTTAAAGAGTTCACAAACTTTCACAACATTTGCATGCACAGCTGCAGGAACTGGCAGCTTGAGTACTTGAGTTCGAGTATTCACACTCGAGTATGCTATTCACATGCGTATTGAGTGGTATTGAGTAGTGTGAATGCATCTCTGTGGATAGAGTCGTATAATTTGCGGAAATGTGGCGACACAATTGTTGCTAAAAATATCGAAGCGAAATGCTGTTGACGGCATGCGAAAAGTTCAACAAACAAGTCTCGTCAGTCACAGTCACTTCAGTGCGCTTAACTGCGTGAGTATTCAAACGCTGCACTCGAAACTATCAGTGAGTGTAATGTGCGAATCATTTACATGCTTCCAGTGCCACACCGTGTGGCGACTGGCGCCAAACGGACGGCCAAATTTGTTTCACTTGAAGCAATTTTCGTTGCAAGTGCTAAAAATAGCGAGACAGAGAAACCGAGGAGAGAACAATCAAAACAACACAGATCTCTAGCGAAATTCATGGCGAATTTGATTTAATCAAATTATGGGCAACAACAAGTACCTGTCACGGTGCGGTTCGGATTCGTTCTTGGGGTTAATTTCGCCTCACAGGCGATACAGTTTAGGTATCCATGAGATACTCGAAGCGTGTCACGCTCGCATCGCTGGTCAACGAGTGTTGTCGTGTATTCACATTATGCTCGTGATATGCATTCAAAGAGGCGTGACAAATTTGTCAAACATCTAATTGAAGGCACAACAGCGACAAGATTGTAAATGTATCCGAACTACACAAGCAGTATTTGTATCTGTCGCACATTCGAGATACAGTTGCTGCACTCAAGTGTCTCTTGGTTATTTGTCAAACAGTTGACGCTTGACTGGCGAACGGCCACGAGACCGGAACATATCAATTGCCCCCCGAGACACAGCATTGCCCCTCTCCCCCTCTCCACTCTCTCAAGTTGAGAATACTGCATGACCTTCTGACTCATTTGCTCAGCCTATATGCAAATCGAGTGCGGAATGCCAATTAAAAGCGCTGTGGAAAAACAATTGACAACAACAATTTCTGTTGTGTGATTTGTCGTCGCCGTCGTCGTCGTCGTCGTCAAGTTTGGAAGTTATGCGATGAGCTCATTCCTTGCGATGACCCCAGAGAATTTGCTAATTTTAGAGATCCCCGAAACAGAATCTCAATTCGTCTTTGGCTTTTCGAGAATTCGAATTCGATGCGCCGACTGATTTCTATGGGTCGTTGACGTGACAACTGTTTTTGCTTTATTTATTTCGAAATTCCGAAATGTCTGAAAAAGTTGATCAACAATTCCGATCAGCAAAACTTGAATTCCGTGTACACTAAAAAAGCAGTCATCGATACAAAAAAAGAAACAACTTTATTAGACATATGTTAGCTTTGAGTTGGTTACTTTAATGGCATTTTCTTCAGAGATCTCTTTCACATGCATAAGCCTCGCTGCGCTTCCGCTGGACATTAATAACCCATTAAAAACACAACGAAACCTTTCAATTAGTGAGAAGTTTGAATTATGTAAATTACGTCGAAGGGCTAAATGATCGCACAGAAGCCATCGCTATGAGAAAAAGCATTTACCAAATGATCGAAAATTACATAAAGCTGGAAGCCAAGAACGAAGGCTGATCAAAGAGCAACAGGTGGGCACAGGGGTTATATCGAGTAGCAGACGCGAAGCTAATGAACGTCAAGCTTTAAAAATAACTCGACAACAATGTGAACGATGACGATGAGAACGCGACAGGTAAACGACGTTGACGTCGACGTCGACGACGAAGGTGTGGGAAAGAGAATCAATCAAGAAACCTGTTTGAATGCAATGCAAATCCATTGAAACACACAGTCGAGAGCTGCAAGTGTAGTTATCGCATCATGGAATACTTTTAAATAGCATTTGTTTCACTCAAACGACAACTGAACAATTAGGTAATGTCATTAGGCAACTTATAGACAACCCGTTCAAAGCCCGATTGCAGATTATAAGCAATTGACAGTTATGCATTGTTTGAATCGAATCGAATGAAAGTCAATGAGGTGTCAATGCCTTGGAAGCTATAAAATTAATTACAAAAGGAAACGAAAAACAAAAGTTAATTATAGAGTGGAGAGAAATGCTTAATTCGATATAGAGAACTATTTCTTAAAAAGTGGGCAATAATTCAACAGAAGTGAATATTCAATTTAAAATAACACACATAATTCTTTAAGTCCATGGCGGAATTTAGACATACTCGTATAGACATTAAAATCAGTGTGGCAATAAAATGACCAAAGACTGATAAATAAAATGTGAGACGAGTATTAAGGGAGGAGTAGAAAAGAAGAATGGAATAAGTAGAACAATACTTCCAAATAATGGATTATATAATATAAAAAACATGTACATAGAATAGTTTTAATCCATAATTGCAGCCAGACAACAACTTGCTGTCGTCTTGGGAACTCAGCTTATAATCAGACAATGTAGGACGCCTTTTGCAATCGTAAAACCCAATCTGCTATATCTTTATGCGCTGTGGTATGTCAAACGAGGGAATGCAGACTGAGACAGAGACAGAGATTAGGGTAATTCAGAGAGAGATCACAAAGCAATTCCCAAAGCCCATATCAGATAACATGTGGACATCCCCCCTAGCAGTTCCCCCTCCTGCTGCTCCTCTCATACCTGTGGTCGCCGCAATATGACGACATTGCTCAGCTCGGCATTGTTGCGATTTCGCTCGATGAGCGTTCGACAACTCTCGCAGAGATTCGCCTGCTGTTGATTGTTGTTGTCGCTGCTCGAGTTGTTCGTGTTGTTGTTCAGCTGCTTGCTGCTGTTGTTGTTGTCGATGGCAATGTTGTTGCTGTTGCCGTTGCTGCTGCTGTTGATGTGCTGGCTGATTGAATTGCGCTCCGATTCACTCTGCGAATTCGAGCTGTCATCAATGAACCGCAACTCGGCCGCCTCAGGTGTCAGCGGCGAGCTCAACACGCTCTCGCCACCCACAACCACTTCATCGTCGTTGTGCTCCAGCATGCAGCCCAGCGAATTGGAGCGCGATTTACGCGGCGCCTGCGGCGGTCGCTTGGCGACAATCTCGCCGCGCTCGTTGAGCAGCAGCTCCACAGGACGCGACACAATCAGCGTGCTCGTCGTGGTCATTTTGTGGGTGTGCGTCAGCTCGGAGCGCAGGTTGTAGAGCAGCGTTGTGGCGTCCTCGCTGGGCAGCCGCAGCAGCTGCGTCTTGCGGCTGACGTCGCTGCTGTTGACCGTCGAGGAGCTGAGCGTGGGACTCGCGGGCGGCGGCGACTCGGCGCGCAGCTCCGTGATCTTGTAGCTGGCCACGCTCGTGTACGGCGACAGCGAGGGCGAGCGCGGCGAGCGGGGCGTGGTCGACAGCGAGGGCGTTGTGGGCGTCGTCGCAGGCGTCGTCGTGGGCATTGTTGTGAGTTGCGGCGGCTTCTCCTTCTTGCAACCGCTGCCCCCCAGGTGGCAGAAGCAGCGCGCACAGACGCCGCCGCTGAGCGTGCTGCTGCTGCTGCCGCTGCCGCCGCTCAGCAGTCGCCGGCGGTCCTCCTCCAGCTCCGCCTCGCTGCGCGGCGCACTTATGTAGAAGGTGCTGCTGCTGCGACTGCCAGGCACAGCTCCGATCCCCATCCCCATTCCCATCCCCGTTTGGGGTGCCACCGTCGAGCTGAGGTCGAAGCAGCTGCGCTGCAACTGCTGCTTGCTGCCGAAGCTGCCGCCGCTGCGTGCCCCCAGGGCGGCCGTCGAGCTCTTCTTGGCCTTTGGCTGGTGTCGCAGCGAGCTGAACCAGTTGCTGATGCTGGGCCGCTTCTGGTGCAGCGACGTCGTCGTTGTTGTTGCTGTGCTCGTCGTCATGGCGTTGACGTTTACTATCCAATTGCTCACTTCCTTTCTTCAAACGAGTTCTTCGCCTCTATCTTTCTCGGTTTACGACTTTGATTTCT
Source organism: Drosophila formosana (assembly GCA_035045625.1). Taxonomy (NCBI): domain Eukaryota; kingdom Metazoa; phylum Arthropoda; class Insecta; order Diptera; family Drosophilidae; genus Drosophila; species Drosophila formosana. Next base: position 1,508,501 of record JAWNOW010000814.1, on the reverse strand, counting down.
TGGTAATTATTTTGGCTTCTTCATGGCGCGACGCAGCTGAAAAGTGTAGAGCACGTTTTGTGGTTGTCGTAAAAGGGGCAAAAGGATTTTCGACTCTCTCGAGCAGTTGCCGGCAATTTACAAGTACAAAAGGCGCGTCGCAGCGGCAAACAAAAAATATGTTTCGAGCATAAATTCATTAGCTAATTATTGTGTTGACAAACAGGAAGCGTCAGACGGGACACGACCTCAAAAATTGAATTTGTTGCCAGCCGCAAACAGAGCGAGCGAGCGAGCGAGCGAGCGCTGGCAGACAAAACAAATTACGCTAATGGCAGTACAGGTTAAGAAGTTGCCTGCCGCATTGCGTTAATCCCGGCGACAGGACGACAGGACCTCAGTGTGAGGCAGGAGGGAAAAGGGAAAAGGGAACAACTACAAATTGAAACGCACATTCAACTTGTGTCCTGGCGTTGATTTATTGCGTTTCTGCTCGGTCTCTAATGTTTGCTCTTTGCATTTCGGGTTCCATTGCGAACGGAAGGAAGTCAGCACGATAAAGCAACTCTGCCTGTGGCAGTGACAACTCTGGCTAACTCTAATTGCAGGCATGTTGGCCATGTGGCACAATCTCTCATCCAGGCCCAGCCCCAGCCCCAAACCAACGAAATAATTGATGTGCTTCGGCCCGCTTTAAGGCAAGCGAAAAACTCACTGATCCATATGCAAAAATGAAAAAATGTTGCCGACATTCTTTTGTTTGGGGGCTCAGCTTATTGTTATTTATGACATGTTCAGCAACATTACGCTGCAGGGTTGTCGCCCCATCTAAATCTCAATCTCAATCTCTAGCATGTTTATGCGTGCGGCGTTTGCACGTTTTTCAAATCATAATTTGCAGGAAATGAGCGTGAAAAGTGACAGCGAATCATTGCGGAACCAACACGAAATAAATGTGACAAAACGTGGAGCTAATAACAGAGATTGAGAGGAGTAATTTACAAAAAACCAGATAGGAATGATTTAAAATAATAGAGACAGCAAAAGTATATTCAAGATTTCAGCAGAATAAATATACCATTTTAAACACGCATATCAAGAAGTTGAAAAAGAGTTGAAAGTGTGGGAACAACTTTACACAATGAACTGCCCAAGTTGCTAAACAATCGAAACTCTCGACTTTTGCCATTTATTTAAACTATTTACCTTTTTTTTTGGGGGGAAAACTCTGGCAATTCTCTGGCGTCCCATACCGAGGCTGTGACTTGGGCCACAGGGCGGGGCATGCCCCAAGGGAAAGCGGCAAGGAACACGTCGCACAGGCAAGAGGCAAGAGGCAAGAGCATAACATTAGCAACTTTAAATTACGAGTAACTCGACATTAGGAGGGAGCGAGAGGTGGCGAGATCCTTTGGCCGCAGAACGTGATGCGATTGCTTAAGCAACAATCAAATGAATGCCGCACCGCAGAGGCAAGAATCTTGCGTCTTTATACACATACAATGTATATGCATTAAAAGGCGCGACCGGGTAAAAAATGAGAGGCAAAGACACAGGTGAATGCGGCAAAGGCATTAACAAACGGCTAAATGAAATTTGTAAACAAACTATCAATCAAACAAATGTGAAGAATAAACACAGACAGCACAAGACAGCGACAGCGACAGCGATATATGCGCAGGTAAAATATCTATGAGATAGAAGCTTCTCAGCTCAGCTCAGCTCGCTGAGATACAAGCAACAGATACAAGATACGACGACGACAGCCTCAAGTGCTGCTAAACAAAAGGCCAAAGCCGCATTTCAGCTACCTGAGAAAATGTCTGCGAGTGTGTGTGTGAGTGCATGTGAGTGTATTCGTGAGTGTCTGAGTGTGGGCAGGAAATGCGCTTTAGCTATGCCAAACTAATATGGCATGTAAAACGCTTCTCGGTTAAAACTTTTGTGCCAACATGATGAATGGCCAAAAACAACAGGCCACCACAGATAATAAAAAGAAAGAAAGAAGGAAAAGCGTTTCGTCTGTCAGACGGTAGCCGAGAGAGGCGTTTGTGCCACAAAGCGGGGCGGGGCTGCAATTTATCTCGACATTTTAATCTGAGCGCCCATTGTGAACTGCAAGTGTTGCGACGAGTGTGTTTCGAGTACTCGGCCAACGCCCAAGGGTTAACATGCCGTCCGCTCCCCCTGGAATCCAATTAGGCAATCAGACACATAAACAATGGCCCCAAAACAAGATACTGTCTGGAAGCTGCAGCTGAGCTGCCAGAGCTTAGTTCTGTCTTCTATCTTCTCTTTGTGCTGCCAAGACGACTTTCACTTTCGCCGGCAGAATGCAATTAAACACAAGCTTTGCTCGCCACATTTGCGACTGTTTTTCCTGCTTTTGTCGCCTCGGTCAATGCTCGCTGTTTGTGCTCGGGAAAGTGTGAAAAATGCTTTTCTTGTCGCGCATTTTCCTCTATTGATTGCGTGGAAATATGCCAAACACTTTAACTGAGCTAAGAGCGTCTTTTCACTTGTGGTTTCTATAAATTGTAAGCGCCTTACAAAGAACTCGTGAGTCGAGTCGAGAGTCTCTCTGCCCACTAAGCTCTTGAGTACTTACAATATGAATGATTCGAGCGGAAATAGTAGCTCATTGATTCACAACAACACAATGCAATTACATTCATTACACTGCAAAGTGATTTAATTATAGCATCATCGAAGAGCGAGAGCTTCTTATTCAATGCATGCATTTTTACTTCAGCCTTCAGCCATCGTCGTCGTATTATTTCCGATTTAGTCTTTGCATTTTCCGCCACCGAAACCATCATCATCATTTTCAGCTCGCGCTGCAAACTCATGTCATAAATCAAGCCACAAAACGGCTTGCGCAATTTCTGGTCTAATGCATAAAAAAGTTGACCAAATATCATATTTTTACAAGATAAACAAATGGCAAACTAAAGGACCAGCTGTTGCCCTTCTCGCTGGCCACACATTGCGTCAGCTACATATTTGTATCTGTATCTGTATCTGAATCTATGGCTGTGTATCTACAATATACTCGCATGCTTATGGATATTGCTCATTAGACCCACAGCATCCCCAGCAAACTGGGCTGCTGCTCTGCTTGTTGTTATTTATTTATTTATCCAACTTGCCAGACAGTCAGCTAATTTCAGGCCAACTGACCGCATGCCGTTTTCTCTTCGTTCTTTATTTTATATATAATTTGTTTGTATTTCGCCAGTTTCCATAAAACGCCCAAAATGTAAATTCGGAACTAAAACAAAAGACAACAGCACCAAATTTGCATCTTTCTCGATATAGAAAAGTGACGCAACTAAAAGTGGCAACAAAAATTCATGTTTATACACATATCCTACATATGGCACAAGTTTATGTTCAGAGCGTCATTCGCTCTTCAAAATGCTGATTTGTTTTGGTTTTCGTTTTGTTTGCAGGGAATGCTTTGATTGCCAAAAAGTAAATAAAACTTAAACAAGTTTCGACCATTAGCGAAAATACATTTCTCATTGCTATATTAGGTAAATATGTAGTTGAAACAAAACGAGTAAAAGCTATTTTAATGATCATTACGGCACTCACGAGGCTCGTTTTAAAATCGGCATTGCCAAAAACAAAAGCAAAAACTTAAATACCCAAAAATATATTTCATGTTTTTCAAGACAGGCAGTGTTCGTAGTTAAAGCTTTCTCTAGTAATTTTCTAAAGAAATCTTTAATATTTGTGTCAAAAGCTGTCAATCATTTGTTGGCCAACTTTCGATCTTTACTCAAATAGAATCGATTCTGGTCAACTTCAATTTTAATAAAGAAAACTGTCTGTGGGTTCAATAAAAGTTTTAATAGCATTGGTAAAAATAGAAAATGCGCAAATTGCATTAATTATGGGCTAGAACATGTGTTGTTCTGCTCCCAACTTACTGAACCATTAAAACACACAGTTCGTTGGCCCACTTTGGTAGCTCAGGCGACAACCAAACAATGCCCACAAAAAACACGAAAAACATCAGCAACATTAACGAGAATAGAGAAAAAGTCGCCGACAGAATGTCTATTTAAATGTGCTTTTAATTAAATGCCTTTTGTTCTGGGCTCAAGAAAGACAAAAGCAATAGAACTGAGCAGCCAGTACCTGTCGCGTGTATCTTTTAGCCATTCTTCGACTGTATCTCAAACTACGTGCTGACCAATTTCAGTCGAAATAATTGTAAATATCTCCTCTACATTTTTGGCGGGTGTTTCCCACAGCTCATTAGAAATGCCGCATCGCATACAATTTAGTTGCTCCAATGCCTTAGCCTTAGTTCACAACGAGATACACAAAACAAAGCACACACACTTTTTGTGCGTTGGCTTAGAACAAAAAGCAGCCATTGAGTATAAATTTGTATACACATTTCTGTGGAATTTCCTATTGTATATTGCACACTAATAAAATGGTAGTTGGACGCGTTTTGCATATTAAAAAGCTATCTGTGGGGCACATGCCTCATGCGAGAGTTTTTATGGCGCCGCTGTTCGTCATTGAGGCAGCAACAGGTGCACTGACATTTAGATACATTTTGTGGCCCTTTATTGATTGTAGCGTTGACTAACTTTCTTTAAGATCAATGCCGATCTGTCTTTGATGTGCTGGGTCAAGGTAGCGCAGCTGGAACACATTTCGAATTCAATTTACTAATTTGATAGAGTCGATGGGCTGATTGATGGACTGGATACGAGTCGAGCGGCGTTCCCTGAATAGTTTATGTGAATCAATGCCTTTCGATGTGATACAGCTAATGTGATACAACACAGCAGTTGAATTAATTCCATATGTAATTTCCAATTCGCAAAATGCTTGGCTCGAAGAAACAAAAAACTTGCACAGCAATTTCCCACTCGCAGCTCTGACATTTTAATTCCAACTTGCAAGTTGAAGTAACATTTTGCAAAAGTTGAACTGCGAACAATTTTTCTTAGATTTTTGTTGTCATGTCAAATTTGCAATTCGAAATGAAAAAACTTTGTGCGCAAAAACAAATGGAATTCGGTTCGTTCGGTTTTTGGTCGGGGGGGGGAAAACTAATTAAGAAATTGAAAAACTAATTTGTAAAGCGAGCTCTTGACCTTTGTCATCGAACTCTGCGATGTGTGTGAGTGCGTAAATATGTGTGTGTGGCCTTTAGCACAGGCCTCTTCAACTGGGGCGTCAATAATGAACGAATTGGTTTATTTAAATCTATGAATGCGCGGCTCAAACAGGTTGCGGCCAAAAGGGTGACGATTATTGTTTAACATATCAAAACAACCAACGAACTGAATGCTGCAAAGTTGTAGGACCAGTTTAAATATAAGCCAAAAATTAATAATCCACCGAAAAGCGAAACGGCCGAAGCCAAAGCACGTTGTGTTAAGATTGCTTCTCAGAATCTGCGGGTATTTTATTCTTTTTTTAAAGATCGCAGTTTCCTTTCTTTTTCAGCTGAATTTCAGCTGATTAGGCTGTCAAAGTTAAAGCTAAAGCTAAAGCCAAAGTCGTCGACTTGCTTTGAATTTTGGTCTCGTTGATAAAATGCGACGGTCGCATTGCGAAACGCAAGCGGATGTTTTTCCCAGATATAAGTACATATTATTTATTTAGTATATATGCTTATACTGCTGCTGGGGGGTTTATCGCCAGTCGAGAGAGGACGCAGCTGGCAGCCAGCAAGTGTGCAACATTAACAAGTCGTTGACACTCGAACAGAAGTAATACAATGAAAACCAAAATCCATAAGATAAACACACACAAAATCCGGCACATTTGAAGCCAGCACTGAGGTTTAAAGGCAACGCACTGCACTGCGAGGGCAGCTCATAAGTTCAGCAAATTTATTAGACGGCAGTATTCAGGCATAATTATAGCTTACTTAATAATTAAAAATTATAATTTTAAATTCATTCCAACCTATAAAGTTTACAGTCAGAGCAACAAAATATTCATAGCAGAAGCTTCATTAAAAATTACTTCTCGGGTTTTTTTTTTGACCAAAGAATTCCATTCAACTCAGCGAAGAATTCGTAGAAATAACCTTGCTAATAGTGATTGTAAAAGATTTCAAACTTAGGAATTTTATTCGATTTTTAAACTAGCTTGACCAATAAATGTGAATTATTTATGGCATTAAAATACAAATGAATTCAAAAACGACACCAACGTCTAACATGTGTAGCTAGTAAAACACTTTTCATTTTGGAGGCAAAGGACTTTAAAGATTACATTCATCGCAAATTAAACCTCATTTTTTCGTAGGATATTCTTCAACTCAGATTTCGTGGAAATAACTTTGTTAATTGCAAAACTTGTTTTTACATTTGCTCCAAATTGTAATTGTTTAAGGCATTAAAATGCAAAAGAATGTAAGAACCACACCTCTGTCTATGTGTAGCTAGTAAAACACTTTCCATTTTGAGTTTGGAAGACAAAGAAAAAAGAGGGCAAAGGACAGCAGAAGGGATGCGAGTGCCAAATGCGACGAGTCATGACACAATGTGAGTGAGTGTGGCGAGTGCATTTGAATGTCTCCCGAGTCTGGATGTGAATTCGGTATTTCCACTTGCGTTGCCAGTTGGAAGTTGCCCGGTTGCCCGGTTGCCAGACGTGCCTTGTCTGCGACGTGATTTGAACACGCAAGAGATATCCGCACTGGCTTTTTGTCTCTCTCTCTGCCTCTCTGACTATTTGCACTTTTTCTTTCAGTTGAGTTCTGCACTTTTCTCTCTCTCTCTCACTTTATCTCTTGGCTCAATTTTTTGGCGTTCTTTTGTCTGACTGATTGTCTGTCGACGTCGTCGTCGTCGTCGTCGTCGTCTGTTGTCTGTTGCTTCCTAAATGTGTTTTTGGCTGGGTCGTCAGACACGCGCATCTTTTGCTTACGTTTTTTTCTTGCCCCGTCTTGTTTATAAATTTGAACATTTTATGGCTGCTTTGGCGAAAGACACACACACAAAAACTGAACCCAAACAGTAACCCAAATGGTTCTCTCTCTCTCTCTCCCAGTATCTCGGTCTGTCTCTGTCTGTGTCTCTATTTTCTGGTCGCATATGGAAAGTGAATCGTGTAGTCCTTGAAAATAGCTGTCAGCGCAGTCGGTTTCTACTTCTTGGGCGTGTTAATAACTGCAATGCACTTTTAAGTTGTTTCAAATTGCGTCGCAGATACATTTGTATCTATGCTTTGTCTCTCCGCTTTTCTAGTTTTTCCGGCTGCTGCATTTTCCCTCTCGACTGCGACTGCATCTTGGGCGTGATGTGTGAATTGCTTGTTGCCTGCTTGGTTTTTATTTTTGGTTGCGCTTCCGACATATGTTTCGGATTTAAAAACTCATTTTGTGTGTCAAACGCGACATTTTCCAATTTTCCCATTTTCTACGAATTATTTCCATATTTAAACATTATGTCGGGAATATTCCTGGCTGCCGGTCGTCTACCAAACTTTCCCTATCTATTAATATCTTATCATACACGCCTGATAATGGTATTGATTGATAATGTGGACGTAAATGTGAAACCTCAATTAAGTAGAGTGCGATTAGGGAGATAGAAACAATTTGTGTGCTGGGAAAACCAAAAACTTTCAATGAATTAAATTGATTTATGCAAAAGTACTCGATTGCTAATCGATTCTATTCATATTGAGCTGCAATTAGACGCCATTTGAATTCAATTCTCGCCTTCATTTCGTTCTTTGGGTGTATTCAATGCTGTTTGCCAAAATACTCAAGGCCATTGAACGGATCACTTCGCTCTTTCTCTTTCTCTTTCTCTGCGATTCTCTATCCACTTGGGAGACGATGACTCACACATTTCGTAGTCTTGGCACAACATTCCAATGTCGACGCAAACTCAATTAATAATAATAATCGCAATATTAACCACAGACACAGAAGCAAATACCAGATGAATTTAACTTAAATAGCATTTAGAAATTGCCATTTGATTTTGGCCAAGAACACAGCGACAAGTTCAGAAACAAATTTCACTTTGAGTTAATTAATAAACATAAATCTTTTCTATTTTTCTTTTGATTTTTCACACATCTTTTCGTCTGCTAGTATATTTTTTTTCTTTCGCATTTGTGTTTTTGCTTGGCGCATTTAATTATTTATTTTCATTTTATTGACAGCCAAAAAGGCAGCAAAAGAGAAACGGCTAAACGGCGGAGAAATTCAGTGAGCCAACAAAATTAAAAGAAATATAAAAAAATAAATAAACAAAATATGTAACGAGCTGCTGCCGGCAACAAAAATAAAAACACTTTCGTAATACAATGTGCCAAAAATGTATAATTAAGCCAACAACAATCGACGCCGAGATACGCCGTGAATAATGGAATTGTAACCGCAGATAGTGGGAAGACGAAACGATTAAGATTGTCAAAAATATAGAAGATAGTATTTTCGAAAGATAATTAAGCAATATCTTAAAGCACGAAATACAAATTTTTCAAAACAGACTTTCCAACCATAAATCTAGGGTATCAGAAAGTGCGCAACAAAAGATGGATTGGCTATAGTATAAGTATTGTTTAAATCAACTGCGCCAGGCCTTCTCAGCGGGTCAGTAAAATATTTATCTGTTGTGGTTGTTTTATTTTAAAATATATTATCAATTGAATCGAGCACAATTCGCGCTATTCATGCGCATGAAATGGGAGCAACATGAATGAACAGGCAGTTGCAAGTACGCGAGGCAATTGATCTATTTACTTAGTTAAGTGCTAAGTATATCGATAAAGTGGTTACAGATACATGATATATATGGCCAGGGCAACCACAGCACAGCGTGTGGGAAATTGAACTCGCAGTAAGAGAATAAAAACAAATAAAAGTGGCACACAAATTGTTTCCCACGTGCATTTAAACAGTTTCACCTAATTACGTTTTTGCATTGATCAACAAAAAAGAGGAAAAGAAAGAGAAAAGCTGTCGTGAACCACAGCAGCCCCAACCGCAGCCCGAACCACAATTCCAAACCCAATTCCCCATCATCATCGCGAGCACATTTCCAACCCCTCAGATGATATTTGGACAGGCCATAAACATCAGATGCTCACGCTAATTTATGACCTTTACATGACTAAATCGCACCGGTGTAACTCGCTATAAAAGTATCTGGTATCTGGTGTCTGTATCTACAGCTGTAGCAGATGTATCTGTGTGGATTATAGAGCGTCACTGGATTAGTGAAATAGCTTTAATATGAATACAAGTTGTATTTAAGAAGCAGCACGTTGCACCTTCGGCTGCAACATCTGAAAGGAAATCAGAATAAATGCCAGCACAAAGTAGAATTTAAAGTGCATTTTGAGCCACCCCAGCACTATATCTTCGTTTAGCTCTATTTGCATTTGTGTTGAGGTTTGAAAGAGTGTGATTTGTTTTACACTGAAACGTATTATTAGTCTGGAGAGAAGAATGAATATGTAGAATTGAAATTCAATCCCAACGTTACTCTCGCTGGTTGTTGTGCTTTGCCTAATGGCAAAAGCCCATTTGCGGCACTTGCAAGTGAGGATATCCTGCAGCTCCTGCTGCGGCCACTTGACACAGAAAAATGCGACAACTAAAAGCCTGCCGACGAGTAGTGGCATTGTGAGAAAGTGAATGCCCCAGCAGAGGGCAGGCCGAATAGTGAGTGTATTCACAGCGCAGAATGAGTCAATGTAAAGTGAGTCACATTCACAGTTTCGGTTTGTAGTAAATGGCCAGCAAATGAAATTTCAATTGCAAACGCAAATGGCAAATAGAAGGCGAGGTCAATGCAATCCAAGAGAAGCGTGGCAAGAAGTGGCAGGTTAATTGCGCGTGTCAAGTATCTGCAAGATACATTTCTGCATAATTAGCATTCGCATGCGAAATCAAACAATCAACAAAACTAAAAAGCAGTTAGTTCAACAGCAGCAACTTGTTGCACCCAGGCTGCTGTGGCATGCCACACACAAAGCGAACACAGCCTTTGTATTGTCTGCCGTCTCCCGTCTGCTGCCTATTTGCATAGAAAGGGGCAACTCGACGCGACTCGTTGGCGCATTGCAGCTTAGATCAACCAGCCCCAGATAGGCCTCAGTCCCCGTCTTGGGACGCGCCCATCAAATGCGACGCATTCAATTCTCGCTGCTCTGTGACTCATTCTCGATATTTGCACTCACATGCAGTCGCAGTAGCTGCTGCTGCTGTTGCCGGGCAAAAGTATCTGCGAGGCATAAATCAGACGTAGATAAAGAAAATCGCAACAAAACATTAGATAACTGACAGCACATAAAGATAAAAAAGCGACTTGTATTAGCGCTCTTGTTAAGTGCCACAAACTGGGCTGCAATTGCTGCCACGAGACGACGACGACGGATGTTGACACAGAGGCAGACACTCAACGGGGCAGACAGAGAGAGAGAGGTGGGGAAAAGGTGAACAGTGAGCGCTTGTTGTGATCGAAGACAACACAAACAGCAGACAGAAGCTGAAAGCACTGCGCAAACAATTTAAGCCAGCTTACACAACGACAACCAGCAGTTATCGATAGCATCGATAAATCATTGTAAACAATAATGATGTAACTGAAGATATCGAAAAAGCCAATCTACAGAATATGACAATTTGATAGCATACAACTAAAAGTTCAAATTTATTGCAAACTGAAAATATTAAAGACGGAGGAGAAATATTTTTAAATGTATATTAATATGATATACAATATTAAGTCTACCTCAGAGAGAATAAGTTACAAATATTTGTAGCAATATGTCAATAGTTATTGACCATTCAATAATAATTACCAACAGTTGTAATTAATTTACAATATTAAGCTGGTATTTAACGTAGCATTTTGGCTGTTGGTCGCACTAATTTAATCAGTTATTGGCATTTAATTGCTTGATTCAATTTGGGCAAATCTGTGCGAATGCGACACAAGACTTTTAACACTAATGGAACTAGTGGAAAAACAATAGCACTTCGTGTTGATCAAATGAAAACAATTACAATAAATTAATTTAATGGCAACAAAAACAATTCGCACTGCCCGCAGCAATGCAAAAAGCAACAAAGAAACGCGACAACAATAACAACTGTAAGTGAGAGGGAAAATGTATTTTAATTGCGCACAATGACAAAACTGACTTTTGCCTGCTACTAGAATTTTTCGCAGCCTAGACGAGGGACGGGAGCGAAGACTGAATCGCAAGTCTGCGTCCATTTCAAGTCATTGATCTTCGTTTGCCAGCAGCAAACATGGACACGCCCCAGACGCCAACGTCAACGACAACGACAACAACATTAGCATCAATTGACGAACACAACAACAAGAGAGACATCAATGTCGCCCTTAACAGCAACGTCAAAGTCAGACAGAAAGGTCGAGCATTTCCTCTTCATGAAATTGCTGCGAGTTGCCCGAGGGTTAAGGTCGCCCAACGCCCTTTTTTTTTTTGGGTGCTGGGTTCGACTAAAGTGCAAACAGCATTTGGGTGTTCGATTTAATAGTTTAGTTCACATTTCCCAAACCCCTTCTTCAAAACTTGGCGCCAGCTGTATGCAAATTTCGAATCGGACAACTTTTGCCGAGGGTTCAGTTTTGGCGTTGAACTTGGGTTTGGTCGGCTGCCAGGCACGCGAGAGGAAGTTGAGCATGTTATAAATGTGCTTGGCTATCGTCGTTTTGTTATAATTAGCATTTGCCGCATGTGGCAGCAGCTGGCGTGGCAACAACAACAACGACACCGTAGACAGACAGGCAGCTAGTTCAAAGTCATAAAAGTCCAGGTTAGACGCCAAATGCATTGGCCAGCAATTATTGACTGCTGCATAGACAACAAGTTCTTCAACGTGGAATTAACGAAGAAGTTCAAGTTTACTTTAATAAGTAGTTGATGAGAACTGAAATTAAAGAACCAGTTGTGCCTGATGATATCTCAATCCGCGCACTCGCACAACAACTTTTAGCATTCGGTTTAAGTTTTTACTATTTTGCCCTTTCATATTTTCGTTGCATTTTAATAACTTAATAATTTCCAAAGTTTTTCCCCTTTGTCAGTTGCATTTCCCATAGTGCACTCCGCACTTCCTCGCCACCTCTGTCTGCATTCAATAAGTGCCACATAAGCCATTATTCTGTGAGTTGCCAAGGGCTACTCCCCGTTCCCTTCCCTGACATGGCACATGCAATTAGCTGTGGACTGTGAGGCAGGCATAAGGGTATCGAGACTTGGGTCTCGACTCGACTCGACTCGACTCGTCTCCGGTTGCCTTGCCCTTGGAAAATGGAAAATATTATTATGAGTGCGGATAGTTTTTATTGTCTGTATAGCAGGCAGGCCGACCAAGGCACATTTGGGACCGTATACGGCCAGCACATGCACTTCTAATGCGACTCTTTCAGCTTCTACTACCGACTTCTTCTTCTGCTACTTGTTTACCTACGTGCCGTGCCGGGGCACTATTAAATTAATTATGCCCACTTTAATGGCGCTGACTCGCTTTTTATTTTATAGATTTATGAAAAAAGGCGACCAGCAACAATTTAGAACACACACACACACATTTATTCATGCCACATCGTTTTTCTTCTCGTTATCTTTAAATGCTTTTTTCGCATGAAAAACTTTGCGATTTTAATAGTTCCCATTGGGAGATGTACTTGTTGTGGTTTAATTGTTTTTTTTGTTTTTGTTTTGGTTAAACATTAATTTATCAACATAGTGAATAAACAACCCTGGACGTAATCTTGAAAATACCTTTTTACTATTATTATTATTATGTCATAAATTCAGTTGAAAATGTTTTATGATCATCAGCGGGCAGCCAACGTGAGAGTGTGCTCGACTTACAAACACTTGGTACACTCAATTATAATCTACAGTGCATTCAATTTGAGTGTCATGAGAGCTCACTATTCTCGGAAATGTCATGAAATCATTCATAAGAGATCAGTCTACACTCCCAGTTATTAATTAACTGCTGAAGCGTTTTGTTGTGCAGTTTTTTAATTAGTGCACAATTGCAATTGCATTTTCATTGCAATAAAAAACTGTGTGTTTTTGTCTAGGCATTTAATCTGAAACAAATCCGATTGCGATTTAATTGCGTTGACAACGTGCGCAGCGTCTGCTCTGAGCACGTGATTGAAGTTTGGCTCTGAGACTGACATTGATTTTTGGTTTTGCATTCTGTTCCTGTCTAAATAAATACTGCATATAGTATAATCGTTTCACGCCTTTTGCTCTCAGCTGTCTGCAAATTGTTTGTTGTTTTGCTGTCAGTTTTAGCAGAGCTCTAATGAGAGCATGAGCTACAACAATAAAACAGCAAACTTGCCAAGTTCAGAAGCGGCAGCAGACTTCTTGCTGTTGACTTTGGCCTAAAGAAGTTTGGCATTTGTGTGTTCGTTCGTGCCCGAAATTCGAAATCTGAAATCTCAATTCAGATATCCTCACATTACAACGATCCACACACAAGATACGACAATAAACAATTACACTTGCACGCGCCTCTCTGCCAGGCATTGTTTTCTTTTCGTTTCTTCTCTTTCTCTTTCTCGGGGTCTCGCGGCAACAGTTTGTTAAGTAATTCAGCAAAATATTGAATTTCATCAAACGCAAACAAAAACTTTGCCTGTCCGTGCGAAAATTTGTGTGTGTGCCCCAAAGTCATTCGGCCAAAATGTTCAGCGGCATAAACAAATTGGTATTCAGTGAAAGCACATGTGGAACATATGGAATGGAACACGTAAAAGCACAAATATCGGGGTAATTTCCATATTACTATTGATTTAAATGTGTTAGGATGAGCTGGAATAAATGGAATGGAACTCGTTTGAATGCAACGCTCAGCTAATCAATTTTGTCAGAAACAAATGGGTATTCAATGGGAACACATGGAATGGAACACGTTAAACTATACGTGTTTTGCAGTAATAATTTTTGTCATAATTAATGACTTTTATTCTAATTACTATTGATTGAAATGTGTTAGGAAGAGTTGGAATAAAGGGAATGGAAGACGTCCAAACACTTGTGGAACATTTGGAATGAAACAAGCAAAAGTATATCGAGGAATTTCCAATCAGGAAGAACATCATTCGGATGCATTTGACAAGACAGTTTGAAACGAATGGAATGCAATATGTCTGAATGGACTTAAAGCAATTGATAGCTCGATATTTACTCATCAAGCCTGCAATAATAATAAATAGCCCTAAATAAATTAGAAACAGCTGAAATGAAACACTTATTGGTCCAACTTGGAGTGCAAATAATAAACAAAGCATAGAAACAAATTAAATGCCAGTGAGCCAGACAGAAATCTATTTACAAGCCATGCTCAAGTTAAATATAAATAAAGTTTTCCAACTAATTTTCAGCAAATTGAACTTAGATGATGGGAAAAAGAAGACACGACAGGTAAACTTTCGAAAATAAAATAAAGTATTGTTAAAAACAAACAAATTTCCAAACAAGATAGGAAACTATACAGAGACAAAACATAGCGAGAATTAAAGCAGAGGCAAAAAATGCAGGAATAAACGCTCGAAAAAATATGCTTTAATTGCAAGTTATGCAGCAATGTTTTTTTACCCCTTTTTTAGTCTGTCGTGAGTTTGTTGTGAGTTTGTTGTGTTCGATGTTGTGTCGTGTGCAGCGAACAACCGTCTGCGGTTACCTGGCGACAGTGTCTAGTTTTCGCACCTGCAACCGATTAAAATCGCGCCCCTCGCTTTGTCATCATGTCGAGCGAACCGACTTTAAATAGAGTTGACCACACGTGGCCCGAGCCGAAGTAATATTTGCGCCGGGTCGCTTAGCTAATGCACATAGTGCTGAAGCGAAGGGGCCAAATGTGAATGCGAAAATTGTAAATGGCGAAATGCAATTATTTTTAGCGCATGCAACGACCCGCCAAACGTTGCACGGCACGGCACACGAGTCTTTGTGGCACACGCGTTGCGCATGTTTGTTGACAATTAATGTGCGCCAGAGTTGGCGTTGTTGTTGTCGGTTGATTGTTGTTGTCGGTTGCCGGTCGCCGGTTGTTGGTTGTTGGGCGCACCCAAAATGCAAGTTAGCAACTGCAACTGCAACTGCACTTTATGCATTAATTTCCGCATAACTCGGACGTATTCGGAGCGATTCAGTGTTTGCGTTTGCTGCAGATAAAAACGCTGTCAACCCCAGCTGCATTAACAAACTGACCAATTGCCCAGAATTCTTGCACGGCAACTGTAAACTTAATGGACGCATCCGCTGCAGGGTCACGCGGCACTTGCCCCTCGTGCAACTTTCCGACTTGGGTGACACAATGTGCAATCAATCGAGTGCATAATCTCCTCTCACTCACTCACTCGCTCATTTAGTCATTCACTCATTCAAACTCAACTTGATTATGATGAAGCTGGACGCATCGCACTTTGATGTTGTTTTAGTGGCTTTTCTGCTGCTGCTGCTGTCAACGGCTTCGCAACGTCCAGAGGTTAATATACCCTGATAAACCGCAAATTGTGGCTTCTTCTGCTTCTCGTCGGCTTCTTGCAATTGCCGCCGCCCTTTGACTTTAATAACGTCACATCACTGTGACGCATTCGTTGACTCGTTTTACGCACGTATATTGGCTAATCGTCATTAGATTTGCTGTGAAACGAAATGGAAACGCAACAAAAAATGCCGATCGCGCAATTAATGCTTTGCATTCCATTCCAAATGGTCCCAATGCTGCAAGCTGCAATCAATACTCTTTTTAGTTGTATATTTTTAGTATCAAGTGGAAAAAAAAGTTAAAAAATTAGATCTTGAGCAGAGTAGTTATTATACGAATCGATCGATTATTTGAATAATTGTCATCAATGGAATGAAATAAATTATATTGACAGACAAGATGTATTGTTCAAATGTTCCATTTCACTTTTCTAAGCCAGAATTAAGAAAGACTGGATAATGAGTATTTTAATTGTTTCACTTCTCAGTAAAACACATAAAGATCTTAAGCTGCGTATTGCAAAAACATTCCCTTGCGTGTTTCATTCCAATCATTAACAAAATGTTTACAAAACTACTGCTCATAAACAAAATGACTTTATTTACTGTGCTATGAAATTATCATGCGCATATTTCATGTTTGCGATGTGAGAGATTAGATACGAAAGATATTCATCCGCAAGTTGCGCCATGTTGCCAATTGGCGGGCAGCATAAAAAGTTATAGCGAGTTTATAGCATACAATTGGGAGGCACTTTTAATCAAATCGAAAGGTGAAAGGAGCAGAAAATGCAATCGACATCTTCGATTGCAATTCGCACACAACGAAACAAACGCATAATTCCAGAGTCGTCTATTGATTTTTTGAGTGTATTTTCGGTGAGTGAAGAGATACTTGCCACTTGCCACATGCGGCAAAGTGGCTCAGAGAGAAGCCGGCGGAATGTCGACAAACAGCGCGCGCCATTTGCATTCTTGGCACTACAAAAAGTTGGCAACACTTCAATCCCCTCCCGGCTCCTCTGCCCGCTTGTAGTTCGCCGTGTTTTTGGCATGTTTCATTGGCAGGCGCGCTTAAAATATGCAGCAAAAAGTCGGCGGCAAAGACGCGCAGCAGGTGGATGAAGCCAATGAGGAACCAGAGGGGCAGCCAGAGGGAGGGCAATAGGAGCCTGCTCCACACCCAGTTTACAATTTACCATTTACCATTCACCATTTACAGTTCACAGTTTACAATTGCTTGCGCGGCGTTTATTGCGCGACGCTTGATAAAATTGCCACCGCTAGAGGTCGCCACCCGAGTGGCAATTGTTGTGGCTTGTTCCCATTGCAGCAGACAGACGAAACTATTCCGCACAGTGTTCCCAATTGCCAAAAACGCCGAAAAATTGAAGCGATCAATTTAATGACAGCTGGGAAAAGCAACTCTTTGGTGACAGCGAAGATCTGTTGAATATCGTTTAAAACTATACTTATATTTAATTCATTACGACAGACAAACCGAATTCCTCCAAATTGCATAAATTAAAAAAATCAAATAAAATCTATCATATTGTTTCAATGCCTGGCGTTATCTTGAGACAGCGAAAATTCATCACTTGATTTTAAATTTTAATTATTAAATATTAAATAAAATATTGTTTAAATTCAATGTGTTGAACTGAGTGCGAAATTGAATATTTAAATCGGAAAAACGTCTAAGCATTTAGTTCTAAATTGAGTGTGAAATGAAATACTTAATTTATAGTATATAAAAGTGCAAATCGGCGATCGTTCTAAACACTTTAGTTCCTTATTGCAAGATTAATGATGCGGAAAGCGAATGCAAATGACAGCGATCAACACAAGTTTGTTTATCGCGAATGAGAGTGCGAAATTCTTGTGAATGGAAAACGCGTTTCGGGATATTGGAACAGGAAGTTGAGTTGAGTTGAGTCCGCAACGTCATCGACACATCGACATCGAGGGGTCGCCACCCACTTCAATTGTGTTGTGCGCGCGTCAGACAAACCGAAAACTACACATAGAACCACACAAAGTGGAAATATTTATTTATCTATAAGTCTGGTTAGCAAGTTCTACAATTGCTGCAGCGTCATTTTCGCTACTCGTTTTTTTTTTTTTTTTTGTTTTTGGCGCAGTAAATTTGTTGTGAATTTATTTGGGGGCCAAAAGTTTTGGCCTATGGGGAAAATGGCTCGAGTGCTCGACAGCCAAACGGGTTAGTACGAAAAGTGTGTGTGTGTGTGCGTAACTTGTACCAGGGGCGTCAGGCGGTCTCCACACACTAACCTTCGTCTGGTCTGCTTTGGCTGCTCGCTGGGCTGTATCCAGTCAGCCTGACCTTTTCCATAATGATTTGTTGTGTCCTTTTTCTTCATGTCTTTCCATTTCATTTTGCCAAATAATTTTGCAAGCCATTTTCATCATGGGGCGTTTGCCTTCGATTCTCTACTGCATTATTATCTACTCTGCCCTGCCTTGTGTTTATTTAAGTACATCATGTTATACTGTATATATGTACATATAAAAAAGGAAGACTATATAAAGGAAAAGCTGATTGTTTTCCATGCGATAAGGTGGATTTGGTTCAACCAGCCATGAGTCATCAATTGTTTCAGTTGAAATAGCTCAAGATTAAACAGGAAATGCTGTTCGTATCTTTGCTTAAATTACTTTGACATCTATTCCATTCCAAAGTGTTCCAAGCAATGAATAACATTCGATGGTAATTTCTGTCATAACTATAAATCAAATATGTTGAAATGCTTCGTACTTTTAGAATCGCAAACATTCTTCTCCACATTTACCATCTTTAAACTCGCCTATTTGATCTACTTATCATGTATGTTGCATTATTTTGTTATCGACTTTCATGCATCACATTCCATATCAAAGTGTTCCTACATTCGATAGCATTCAACTCTTCGATATTACAATTTCTCTGTCATAACTATAGACTAAATATATACAAATTTTTCGCACGTATTTCAAACATTCTTTTTATCTACAAATTATAAAATAATTATTAAACCTTAAACATTAACTATCTTTAAACTCAACTATTCAATGTACTTATCAGCTTTGTTGCATTATCTTGTTATCGATATTCATGCATCACATTCCATCTCTAAGCTCAGCAAACAATCGAAAGCATTTCATTCCAAGTGTCTCGCTTATCAGCGCAATTGTTTGCGATGCCGTTTCATTCCACGCATTCCACTGTCACTCCTTGCTGCTCATCAATCCACATCACGTGCTCACACACACACACCCACACACACTCACCTATTTGAGGTGTTAATTATTGAGTTAGGCAACGAAAATTTTCGCTTGATCAAACGTTATTTTTTGGCTGCCACAGCAAAATCGCAAAGCGTGTCCAACAAAAATGTTTATTACTCATGTGGCAAAGTTAAGCAAATAAAAAATAACCCCTGGCTGGGGGAATAGCGGCGAGTCGTATAAAACCCCATATTCTAACTGACAATAATTGATAAAAACAACAAACACGACAAATATACTATGTGAGCTATCAATAAAGCGGAAACATGAAACTGACGTCACAGCGTCGCCAATTTGTTTATCAAGTCTCAAAGTATGATTAACCAAAAGGTGAGACCGGCTAAAAGGGGGGAGGGGGTTAAAGAGAGGGGAGCAGGAGAAACTCTCGACTTTCGGCCTTGTCAATTATTTATTAGCTGACGCGATTTGCTATTTTTTGTTTGTACTTGTAAATTGCTGGCAATAAAAAATACAATATTTATTTGTGCAATATTTACATGGAAGATTCAGGGAAAACAGGTCCAAAGTTGTAGATTGGCAGTGGAAATATTTTGATACACAAAACACTTTTCGCACAAATTTCTCACTTTGGATTTGTTGATAATTTTATTATATTCCTTCTTTTTTGTTTGAAATTGCGATTAAATTGATAAGGCGCTTTCTTATCACAATTTTGTTTTAACACATGCGGCGTTTATTTATTTTTAAATTCACTTTAATTCTTTTTGCACTAATTCCTTTTGAGATTTTGTTGCTATCAGAGACTATAAATAAAGCGGATCCATGCGCCGGGCTCACTTAAAATATATTTTTTGTTTTGGCACTCCGACAAAAAATTCGGGATTCTCTTGCGTACGAAAATAACACGAAAATTTTAATTTGTTTTTTTTTTTTTTCGTTTTTTTTTGTGTTTTTGGTTTTCCGCTTTGCGTTTTCGAGTGCCGCACGACGCCGACGAGTTTCGTCCGTTACGTTGACATTTTGTTTGGATTCTCGACTGTTAATGGTGCGAGGCCAACAACAACAAGTGTCTCAGACCGAAAAAAACGCCTAACAGCGGCTGTTCATGTTAATGCTCAAATGGTGCTGTAGCACTCAAAACGGCAGTGTTAACATGCTGCAGAGAGCAACAGAACAGCACTTAAACAGAGTCTGTTAGCCATAACAGTGTCTAAGAGAGCAAACTCACAACAAGTGTCTTTTGAATTTAAGGGAGCGAGTAGAATGAGTTGTTTTGAAGTTTTTCAAGCAGTACTACGCTAAGGATACAATGTTGTGTGCCGGAACGTGTGGAATTGAAATACGTACACAAGCCGAAGCCATTTGCATGCAGACGTCATAAACTGCAATGCTCTGGCCAGCCACATTTGTTGCTGTGCTGCTCTCTGGCCACTTCGATTAGTCTGCCATTGTGTGTAGAAGAAACAGAAGCGCAAGAGGCGAGGGAGGGGGAGGGGGAGGGACAGAGCGGTCATTGTTGCCATTCGTCGTCGTCGTTTATAACCTCAAAGCAGACGCCATAAATCAAAGCACAAATTTGCACTTTAAGTGCGCTTTCAATAAGTTTAGCACTCAACTTCATTGTTGTTGTTGTCGTTGTTGCCGCTCAAAGTTTTGTTTGTTCTTGCTGTGCACATAAATCATAATTTAAAAGCTTTGCAAATGCAGTGTAGTAAAAAATGTAACAACTTAATGAAGCAAAGCAAACAAAACAAAACTTTGCCATTTGCATTTACAATAATGAAAAGAGAGGAAATTAAGAGTTCGCTAACTTTGTGACAAGATCGCAATTATGGCGCAAATTCAATAACATTTAAATATTTATCTACAGTTGCTGTTAGCGACGTCAACTGTCCATCAACATCAAATGAGGCCTAACAGCGATAAGAAACTGTAGAATTTCAGACAGAAAGAGAGAGCGATCGTTACTCTCTTATCTTATCAGTGGCGGCCAAGCAAAAAATGTAAAAGAAAACAATTTAGTTGAAATGAATGCAAAGCAGAGACGTCAAACACATGCAGTCGAAATCGTTCCTCACACACACACACACACATATGCAGTTGGCTGTCTGACAATGAGTTTATTTTGATAAGCGGGGCACTTGAGAATGATTCATAGCCGAGCATCTGCGCAAATCGCGAGCAAATATTGAATTAATTCGAGGAAATTCCTGGAAATTATGATGCATTCGACGGGGGTCAATAAAACAACAGAACTAGTCGAAAAATGCTCGCATTTAATTTTGAGGTTTAATAAACACGTAGTAAATTACTGCAACTAAACCTTTTCCGTATTAATATAATTTTTCAAGTTCAAAGTTATCTCCACCATTACTTTTAATGCTGTTGCGCGTTTTGAACATTTCCATTGCATACTTTTAGGCTGGATGCTCAAATAAACGCATGCGATATTTGTAATGCGATGAAAATATCGCGCGTTACAATTTCAAATGAAATGTAGAATGCTTGATTTATGGTTATTATTCCAACTTTTCGGCAAAGTTTTCAACAGTCTGCGGTGTCTGCCATAATAAAAACCATTAGCAAAGAAAGTTGCACTAATAATACACAACTCCAAATTTATTTAAACGCTTTTCAGATGGACGTGAAGTAATTTCTAGTTCAAAGTAGACGAAAATGAAATATGATTCGAACGGAATTTGAATAAATAAATAAATATAAAAAGGGGGTTGGAGACGAGCACAAGCCAAACAAAAAACTTAACCTAACTTAACCCGAAATTTGAACTCGACTAATTGCCGAAAAATTGAAATGAAAACCAAAAGAAACCCTTCGCACTCCTCATACAATTATTATGCAGGAAAGTCAGGTAAGCGAGGGGAACAGGAGCGGATCAGGGCGCAATTGAGGTGTCGATTGTGCTCACCAGGTAGTCACGGAAATACTTAAGAAATGGACACCGAAATTATGCGAAATGACGATTGAAAGGAAAACTCGAGAAATATTTTTAATGTGCCGAGCATATGAAGCGGATTAGCGGACGATGCGTATATTCTACCTGCTTTAAGGAAGTTCAGAGATGGACAAATAATTTGAAATATTTTTGGTGGTTTATCAGATGATCGAGACATTGAAATATTTGGTGGCTTATATACAAAAATTCTTCACCTGCACAAAACATGTACTAAGGAATGCCTTTAAATTAACAAACATTTATATAAATGTATTCTATTCATTGGTTTATGAAACATTGATTTAAAGAAATGAAATTGCAAAGAATACTTGAGAAATAATCATAAATTAGCGGACTATGCGTCCATTCTTCCAGTTTTAGGGAAGTTTAAAGATGGAGAGTAAATAATTTGAAATACTTTTGGAATGTTTTCAGCTGATTGAGGCATTGACATATTTAGTGGTTTATCTAAAAAAAGTTCTTCAACGTGTAGTTAATAATTCATCTTACTTATCGAATTAAAAGCGTATTTCATTCATTCGCTTATCAAACATTGATTAAAACTGCTTAAAAGTGTTTCTTAACCTGCACAACAGTCGCGTAGTAAATATTTCATTTCATTCATTCAATTATTTGATAAGCGCAACTAGACGACAACCAATGTTATATCTGCAGTCGGTTTTTATTTGTGAGTCACTCACCTTGGATTTGGTTTTGTTTATGATTATGCGATATAGAAACTTGTACATAGCACAGCAACAACAATAATGACAATAACAACGGCAGCACAATAACATTCAAAAAATCACGTTTTCCCGAATTTGACACGCACGATTTCAGCAATATAATTCACACAAATTCAAAAAGTTTACAATAATTTATCGCCTGCGATTCGAACGCACTGCGTCTCGTGAAACGGTTGCCGATAGTCTGTCCGTCTGTCTGTTCGTCAGTTTATCGGTCGAGCTGTCGGTCCGTCTGGGGTTATAGTGTCTGCGGCGCGAGACGTCATCGATGACTAAGCGGCGATATCGGCGAATTGTGAGAGATGAGGGAAAATATTTGCATGCGGCCGCACAGAAGCGGCACGCAGGTAGATCAAAGTGTGTTTTGGGCCCACATGTTGTCACAGCTGCTGTCGCGACTCAGCAAATACAAAACAAGGGAACTTTGATGAATGATTTACTTGAAAATAATATAATTTCTCATGAGTTGATTTGCTTAGGCTGATTAAAAAGTTAAAGTTAAGAAATAAACGAGTGAAATTAATTTAAATAAATAATTAAATTCCACACAATATTTTTTTGAGGCGCAGAAATTCGACCAACAAGATTTCTAATTATTTGTTAAATGTTTAAGCTTATTATTTATTGATTATTAGCATAACTTTTTCATAACTGTTGAAAATGCTTTAACCTTTAACATACTATTATACATGTTTATATATTTTACACACATTATTTTATTCAATTTTCTATTATATGTCTGTTCTAATCCGGCCCCATTTGGGCGCTCTAAATACACCCTTGAATGTGCTTCTGTGGTCCAGCATTGTTTACCGTTGCTTTTGCGATGCCGCCACTTCACTTGCTCCCACGTTGCTGAGCCAAGAAAGAGCGACAACAACAACGATCGGCAGACAGAAAATGTCACAAAGCAAAAGTTCAAAAACTGGGCACACTTCGCTCTTTATTGTTGTGCGAGAGCGGGACAGCGAATAGACGAAGCAGATGAAGAAGTGTCATTAAAAACAATCAAATAAATTTGACACAGCAAAATGTGAGCAAACTAATTAGCCATAACGAACGAACCAACGAAAGAAGAGGAAGTGACGACGCAAGGTGCTTGCAAGGGAGTGAGAGGGAGAAAACGAATTGGGAGCTTTGACATTTGCAGTTGTTGCTGTTGTTGTTGGGCGCAACAACAAAAGAAGTTGATGATGAAGAGATAACGCTGTTGTTGTTGTTATTAATGTGTTTGTGCAACTTACCTGAATCTCGAGCAAAAGCTCCTGTCTTTTTCTGCGCAGCTCAATGAGCATCTTCTGCTGCTCTGGCGTCAATTCTGCAAGAGAGAGAGACAACAAACACATAATTCTTTAGCGTTGCCTTTGTTGTATTTGCTTAATTGGAACAGCGACATTCCACGCACACACACACACGCACAGCGAGTGCACACACACACACACCTACACATTCACACACATGTGTAGAAGCTGCATTGCAGTGCTGCCAAATCAATACAAACACAATTAAACAATTACTCAACGGGAATTTGGCATTAATTGGTTTATTAGTTAAATGCCGTCTGGCGGATTACGCATTAATTCAATTGAAGGCCAGTTTAATAGACACGCACACACAAGATACACACATATACACAACACTCACACACGCTTAGCGAGTGCACACACACACACCTACACACACATATAAGCTGCATTTCAGTGCTGCCAAATCAATACAAGCATTTTAATAGACACACATTTACACACACACACACACGCACGTACGCTTGTTGCTTCCAGTTGTCGCTTTCGTCTGGAATGGTTTTTATTTTAAACGCTTTGCATTTGGCATTCGCACAATTGCACTTCAATTGCAGCTTAAACTAATCTTTATTGAGCCTTCTTTGTTTTCTTGTTTACTCATTTTATTCGTAGTCGTCGTCGTAGTTGTATTTGTATTTGTAGTCGTGTGTTTACCTGGCATCGAGAATTCACTGCGCCCCTTGGAAATCGCACCGTACGATCTGTTGTCGAAATTGTCCATGGCGCTAATCATTGTGGCGCGGCACAGCTAACACACACACACACGCACACGCGATCTATTAGTTTAGCATAATTCACAACTCGACACGATTTGCTGGCGTTTTTTCATTTATTAGTACAACTTTTTACGACACAAACAAAATCAACAACACAAAATTCTTTCGCCTTTTTTTCCCACTAGGGATGGACTGTTTGCTCTAGCCAAAGATGTGTCAACACATTTATCGCACGCATTTATCGATTATCGCACGCTGTTAATAACAGCGCAAGTTTACAGTACTCACGACTTGCCGATTGCAAATTCAAATTCGAATGTACAATTAAATTCTAAATCGCCTCTATAATTTTATATTTACAAAGAATTTCGTTTAATATATACATGATTTATTAATTTCCATAATGTGAGAACGATAACTCTGCTGGCTAACAGAACTGCTCCTCACGGCGAGTCGTCACTGGCAAATGTCATTGCCCAGCGTGACCATACTAATATGCTAAGTATTTCTAGTATTAAAATACTTAAGGCACCTTTCTCGGTGCATTTCGAGCAGCACCTAAATTCGTAAAATAAACGATTTTTGGAAATAATGCTATTTATAATTAAATTCAACATGAAAAAAGCATGGATGGCGAACACCTTAATTTTTTTAATTATACAAACTTAACAAGCCATTTAAATAACGCGCCGTTTGAAAAGATATTTTGAAAGTACACCAAATATACCAAACGAGCTGATAATTATCGAAATTTCGGCGAGTCACGCTGCTTTCGTAGTTGCGATGTTTCGATAACTAGTAGTGCGAATATCAATACATCGATAGTCAATATCCCTAGTTCCAAGATTGACTGCCAAGGCAGCGAGCGAGCAACTTGAATTTCTAGAAAATTCCAAATATTATTAAACTAAAACAAATACAGCGACCTGCCAGGCAGCACAAGCCAAGTCGCCAGCCAGCCTCAAGTCCACTTTCATACAGTAAACACATAGAAAACAACAACTACGAGCCATGGCCAAGTGGGGAGAAGGCGATCCACGCTGGATTGTTGAGGAGCGTCCCGATGCGACTAACGTGAACAACTGGCATTGGACGGAAAAGAACGCGACACCGTGGTCCAAGGAGAGATTGCAACAGTTGTTCGACGACTTTAAAATCGGTATTACGATCTCCTCCCTGCGCCTTCCCCCATTGACAATTCTAACCTCTAACAAACCTTTTTTGCAGCCCAAAGCGACATCGAATGCGTTGTGGAAGCGCTGGACAAGTGCACCGGGGAGGCGACGGTGAACAACCGGAAGGGCAAGCTGATATTCTTCTACGAGTGGGAATTGGTGCTGAAGTGGTCCGGCCGGCTGCTCAAGAACAGCAAGCTGAGCCACAAGGGCAAACTAACCATCCCGAATTTGTCGGAGGAGAACAGTCTGGAGGATGTGGAGCTGACGGTGACCATTGACGAGTCCAACGACGAGTCGGAGACGCTCAAGCAGTTCATGTACAATGTGGGTCGCGAGCGTGTGCGGCAGCAGCTGGGCGTATACATCAAGGAGCTGAAGGAGGAGTACTCCAAGAACTTGATACTACCAAAGAAAAGCGACGAGAGCCTTGGCTTGAATGCCAACAATGCCAAGAACGCAGCCCAGAAGACGGCTGCATCCGTCACAACATCATCGTCGTCGACCAACAGCAGCGGGAGCGGGGCCAACAATGCCAAGAGCAGCGTCGGCTGCAAGCTGGACGTGCGCACGCTCTCCATGTGCGAGGAGTTCCGCTGCAACGCCAACGACTTGTACAATGCGCTGACGAAGCCCGACATGGTCACTGCCTTCACACGCGCCCCAGCCAAAGTCGATGCTGTTCGTGGTGGCGAGTGAGCATTCTAATCCTTTACCTTCAAAATGAATCAATTTCATCTTCCTTTCGGCATTGCTTTCAGGTTTGTGCTGTACGGCGGCAATGTGCTGGGCAAGTTCGAGGAGCTGGTGCCCGAGAAGAAAATCCAGCAGAGCTGGCGTCTGAAAAACTGGTCATCTGGTCACTACTCGAACGTCGTCATCGAGCTGGAGGAAACTGTAAGTGAAGCGAACGAAAAAGGATGATCTTTTAGGGCTAGTGAACGAATTCTTAGACTCCCTCTTCATAATGCTATCGATTTTATTATTTAATTCAAGCTCTCCGATATATGCAAAAGTTTTCCGAAATTCATTTAGAGTTTTCTCTATATTCCTTAGATTTGAGCTCTATTTATATAAAAAGCATTTGTATCTATCAGATTTATTCTGAATTATTATCCAAGTTAGCATTGTCTCTTCATAACTTACATGACATGTGCTTTCCCGTAGAGTGAGGAACCTTAAATTAGGAATCCTTCAAACCTGCCATTGAAATGAATGCATGAAATTATGAGTTTTGGAGCAATCATATAACAATTTAATATAGTAGTCCGTATTTAGCGCCATACGCAAAGGAAAAAGCTAATTAAATCTCCGTTTGCAAGGAGTACACAGTAAACAAAGCATAAGAAAAATATTTTATTTTAATTTCATGAGAAAAATATTTAATATATAAGATAAGAGTTATACAAGTTAAATCAAAAATCAGCAAGGAGTTTAAAAAAATGTGGAGTCTAGAGCTGATTTTTCCCAATTCAATTTGCTCTACATTATCTTTTTGTTTTCAATGTGTTCCGATTTTATGAAGTATATTAAATATGCACAAAAAAAATTAATGTTTCAAGGGAAAAAAATTCTACTACTATTACAGTTCTCTTTTAAATGTTTACTCCTCCCATGTTGGCTAATTAAAATGTAAATGTTGCAGATGAAACCCAACTACAACTAACACATCGAAAGTGCATTTTTATATATGGCTATTTTATTTATATATTGTATAATTGTTTGACCCATTTGTTGTTGCAGTCATCCAGCACAATGATGACGCTGAAGCAGACCGGCATTCCCGCCTCCGAGTACGATGCGATGAAGACAAACTGGCATCGATACTATTGGCACAGCATTAAGCAGACCTTTGGCTTTGGCAGCTCCATTGCCGACGCCTTATAAGCAGCACCTTCCCATCAAATTGGACACATCAAACATAGACACACACAAAACACCAGCTTCTCTGGTTCGCTTTGCTTATCACTCGGACACTGACACTGACTCGGATTCGGATTGGGATTGAGATTCAGAAGAGCGCTGCAACTTGATTATCCATCATCCATAAGAACAATCTCTAGCTATAATTTCTGTCCGGCTGCGCGCCCATGAACTCTGTTAACAATTTCTTCATGATAATGGTATTAAAGTACATACAATATGTAATGTAGATGGATTCACTGTTCGACAACAGCAACACACACACACACACACAAAACACCCATTCTAAGTGGCGAAATAAATGCGAAATCGAAATACTTCTTGCGCTTAGTTTATTCAACGTGAATAATAAAAGTTCACAATTTGGAATCAGCAGAAATACAAATCTTTCATTAAAATTGAAGTTTATTAAACGATCTAAAATGAATTAAGAAATTTAAATTAAATTGAATTTACACTAAACAATATCGTTGCCTTGGACTTAAAGCAAATAAACATAACTAAATTCATTTCACAGCGAGATTAATTTAAGACTTGCAGATTCTGCTGTCTACAAATTCGAATTTTTCTAACATCACAATTAAATATTAAGTGGTTCAAATTTGCATAAAGACCTTTATGAATGTTGCTGTATATTTTGAAACCCGCTTCAGCTTCCTTTCTCCCAGTCCCCAACATCAGTTGTAGCTGTATCCTAAAACCCTCGATTTGCGACGCTCGATTCATACAAGCATCGGTGGTTCAGTGGTAGAATGCTCGCCTGCCACGCGGGCGGCCCGGGTTCGATTCCCGGCCGATGCAAATGATATTTTTACTTTTCATTATATCTTTTTCACTTTTATTGCCTTGTGATTTTAATATGCAAAAATGTTTCATGTTATGTGAATGCAGTAAACCGAAATGTGTAGAGCAAATAATCAATCATACATACAATTATGCAATTATCTTGGATGTTCAATTCGAGTTGTCTTGATTACCGAATTGTTGTGACAATTTAATGTCATTTATACGATTTTAAACTGCTATTTATAGTTAAGACTGCAATAAGAATCTCAATTAAAGTTCAACTCATTTTAATTTGCACAAAAATTTTGAATAGAAGTCGCAGAAGAAATCCATGTAGATGAGAGAATGATTGTTTGGTCCATGCGATAAAGACCAATTCCGATCTTTGTGTTATCAAAAAAATAGAAAGCCATCTCGAGAACAGCTATTTAATGAATTGAAATTTTTGCATTTCGAGCTAAGAGTTTCACTGGGCTCCAATATTTTCACCTTAATTTAAAAAGCATCGATTATGTGTATTTTTATTAAAACTAAACACAATATTATTTTGATTTATTTTTGTGTTTCTTCCGGCTCAAATTAGTAAGAAAACTTGTATATTATTTTTATTATAAACTGTGATTTAATAATTTAAAATTATCTTATTTTAAAGACGAAAAACATAAGCATCGGTGGTTCAGTGGTAGAATGCTCGCCTGCCACGCGGGCGGCCCGGGTTCGATTCCCGGCCGATGCAAAAGATATTTTTTTTTAATTATTGTTCCACAATATTATCTCACTTTATTGATTGTCAGGCTCGCAAATAAATAGGGCTTCTGCTTTACAATCAAAGTCATTCATCAGTTGCTTATTGTCACGATACCATATTTGACCACAATGCTCAACATTCCCCCAGTTATCGGGATTTTCCCCATACCAATTAAAGTAGGTGGGTTCAAGACCCGTCGACACCGAGACGAATTCACCCTCAACTTCCAAATCAGTAAAGTCAAGCCAATAATTCCGATCAGGCTGCAACTTGGCAACGATTGCATTGAACTCATCATCACTCTTTATGCTAACCAGATTGGCGCCCAATGTGCGACATTTGTAAAGAGCTCCGAACCACGTTAGATTCTGAGACTTTTCAATGTAATAGAACTTGGATCCAATTCTTTCAAACGGTCGCCTGTCGGGTCTCGATTCAATTAATTTGCGCAAATCTCCCAGTTTTCTTTCAATATTTATATCCTGTAAGTCAAGCCTAGCTTCTATCATCTTTTCAGTCCTCTCGAACTTGGCCAAATACTCCGATTGATGTTTAAACTCGTGCACTTCGCTCTGCAGATTCTTTGTGTGATCCAACACTGGTTTTATCGCTTTGAAGCAATAATTTCCACAAGTTGCCTGAAGCTCTTGCGATTCTCTGCAGCTCTACAAGTTATAACCGATAATTTACACCACTTTAATGATGGATTAATAAGTGCACTCACTTCTTCACTGCCTTGCACAACCAGCACTGAGATCAGGAGACAGAATATTATATTCATGCTGTTTTAGGAGGCACTATTTCAATAAACTGATGCTGTTAGTCGAGCAATCAGCACTTAAATAACTCATAAGAATAACTCAAGAATTCATTTTATTCAGGTTATCAGTCACAATATAATCTATTTTTATAAGTATGCAATATAATGAAATCATACATTTTTATTAAAAAACGCTTTTTCTTTACTCTCTATAATTCTCCGCATATTCCCGTGAACATTCTCTTATACTTGCAATTCTTTATTTCTTTATTGGTTTCTCGGCTCGCAAATAAACAATTCCTTGGTATTACATAACTCATCATTCATGCTGTACATGTTGTAGGAGAAAAGCAATTCACCGCAATGCTCATTACCGTAATAATTGTTCGGTTCATTTGAACCGTAAATTGAACGCCATTTGAAATACGTGACTTTTTGACCCGTGGCTACCGAAAGATACTCTCCCTCATTAGCTAAATCGTTAATGTCAATCCAATAATCTTTACCACGTTGCACTTTCTCAATAATTGCATTGAATTCGTCCAGATTTTTGATACTAACCAAATGTCCACCAATTGCTAGACATTCATGAACTGCCCCAAACCAATTTACTTCCTTAGATGGTTCAATATAGTAATATTTCGAGCCAATTAACTGGTATGGCAATCCTGGCTTTATCAGTTTCTCCTTATTCTTCGATCTTGCCGGACACTCCGGATGCTTTTCAATATCATCGACTTTGCTCTGCAATTTCTTCGTATAATCTAACATCGGTTTTATGGCTTTGAAACAATAATTTCCACAGACTGATTCAAGATGCCTCGATTCTTGGCAGCTCTATAAACAGAAACTGTAACGTAAGTTCATCGCAAATATTATTTACGAACAAATCAGAGGTGCACTCACGTCTACTCTGGCGCTCACAAAACCGACAGAGATTAGCAGTTCAAATAATATAATATTCATTTTTATTCGCACAACTATTTCGAGCAACTGAAGCTGTTCGACGAATGAGCAGCTTTTAAATACCCAATTAACAACAACGAACATATAGATGATCTTTAATAATTACAAAAGGGTTGGTTATCAGGGAATTATAAATAATGTTACATATGTATACAGTTCCAATAACTGACTAAAAGAAAATGCTTGAGGTTCATGCCAATTGTATCTGTTCGTATATTTCAACAATAAAAATAGAAACTGTTTCAGGACAAACATTTGATTATTTATTTATTGATGTTAAATATTAGCAGTTGTAAGAACTCACATGTAGAGCAACCCGCTCCCCAGTTTTGGAGAGTTTTTAATTAACAGTTGTTAAATTTGAATAAATTTAATTTTGTTAAGCATAAGTTGAAGAAATATAAATCAAGCTACTAGTGGAATAAATATTTCTTAAGTAAGTTGAACACAAGTAAACAAATGTGTGTGAATACATATATTTACTAAATTTATTTATTTCATTATTTATTTTATGAGTAACAGGTATGCAACTATTGAACACTAGTATTCTACTGGCTCGCATATAAAGAATTTTGTTCCTTTGCAATCATTATCACTCATTAGATGCTTATTGTCAAGAAACCAAAGTTCACCGCAGTGCTCATTATTCCTATAGTTGTTTGGATTGTCTCTATGCCAATTCAAATAGGTTGCCTTCAGTCCCGTCTGTATCGAACGGAATTCACCCTCAACAGCCAGGTCTGTAATGTCAATCCAATAATTTTTACCAGGCTCCAATTTGGATATAATCGCATTCATTTCTGATAGATTCTTTATGCTAACAAGCTGCCCGCCCAATACCCGGCATTTGTGAAGAGCTTGAAACCAATTCAAATTCTCGGACTCTTCAATATAATAGTATTTGGAGCCAATTTTCTTATAAGGAGGTCCAGGAATTGCTTTTCGTACTTCAATCAGTTCACGCAGATTTTGCAACTTTTGATCTATCTTTTTATCGCTCGATGTCATTTGTCGCAATATTGTCTCTGTTGCTATGCGCAATACTTCAAATTTCTGTTCGAGTCTCAGAGTCTCAATTAGATTTTCTGATACGTTCATAGACTTTAAATCTCTGCTCTGTATGTTTTCCTTCGGCTCTAAACGGTTCTGTAGGTGTAAACCAAAAGTAGACATCATTCAAAAGATGATTCAAATGTTGCACTTACTTCTGCATTGCCGCTCAGAATAAACACAGATGCAAGAAACCAAAATAATATATTCATCGTGATTCCCACAATGTTGCATTGAAACTGCAGCTCTTCAGCGAGTTACCAGCATTTAAAGACAGAATATACTATAGACTATATTTGCGTAAAATATAAATGATTAATTGGAGTGTAATCTTATTATTCAGCGTCACAGAACGTTCATTTGGGGTGGAGCTCATATCAATATTTATTTAATTTCAATTAACACTTCAGATTTTTCAATGCATTAATATTTTGAGCTAATTTCCATTATACGTGGACAGTAAATAAACAGTTTTTGTATACAAAGAATATGCTGCTAAGATGTTGTTTAAACTATGTTGAAAAATGTATTAATTAAAATCCCATTTTAACCGGAATTTAATAATAAATTAATTTAATTCTGGTTAGCATTAAGCATTACTCATTCATTTCTTTATATACTAATCGATGGAGCTTATTTTGTAATTAATCATTAAAGAAAAATCATACGCGCATCATATCATCAATAATCAATATTTCTTTCAGTCA
The DNA here is from genome assembly GCA_035045625.1 of Drosophila formosana. NCBI lineage: Eukaryota > Metazoa > Arthropoda > Insecta > Diptera > Drosophilidae > Drosophila > Drosophila formosana. The sequence continues at coordinate 1,475,944 of JAWNOW010000814.1, read as the reverse complement.
ATTCTTACTTTAGCTTATTCTGTGGAAATAAGTAGCGAGTATCTTAAAGTCGAGCTCATACTTGTTTTTTATAAATAATATTACAGATAGACTTTCAATGAGCATCGAGAATTGTCGAAAAGGTGAGAGAATGTATTCTCAGTTTAGGCGATAAAGAAGGTCGCTTCATAATATTCTATTCATCTCAATAATTCATATAATTTTCATTACGGTAATACTCTCTTCAGATTATTTACGATTACGATGGAGCCGACTAAACGATGCTCTGGAATACAATTATAACAATAACAATATACTCCTTATTTTATTTTTTTTATGGAAATTAAACGATTATACTACATTTATTAAACAGTTTTCGATGAATACATAGTATATATTTTTCAACATTTCATTTATTGTCAAGCTCGCAAATCACACATTTCTTTTCGTCACAATTGCAATCATTCATTAGATGTTTATTATCATGGAACCACAATTCAACGCAATGCTCGACATTATTTAAATTGTCTGGATTTTTTCCATGCCAATTGAAATAGGCTGCTATATTTCCCGTCGTTATCGATCGGTATTCTCCCTTAGTAGCCAGATCACTAATGTCGGTCCAATAATTCTTACGTGGCTGTAATTTGGAAACGATCGCATTGAACTCAGACAGATTCTCTATAGTAACTAGATGAGCGCCCAATGTCCGGCATTTGTGAACAGCTTGAAGCCAATTTGCACTTGGCGACTGCTCAATATAATAGAATTTTGACCCAATTTTCGTAAATCGACTATCGAATACCAGTTTAGATGAAGTGCGCAAATTCTCCAACTTTTGGTCTATCTCTTTACCCATTACATCGAACTTGTCGTCGATCAGCTTTTCCCTTGTCTCGAGCTTGGCCAAGTATTCCGATTGATGCTGCACCTCATTGATTTGATTGTGCAAATTCCTCGTATAATCTAACATAGGCCTTATTGCTTTAAAGCAATAATTTCCACATGTCAACTCCAGTTGTCTCGATTCTTGGCAGCTCTATGCAAATAAGAAACTGAATCTTGGGATCATCTCAATGATTATTTAATACGTGCACTCACGTCTAAACTGCCGTTCACAGCAAGGACTGCGATTAGGAGCTCAAATAAAATTGTTGAATTCATTTTAAATCGTTCAGTGTCGAATGAAAATTTCTAAGAAATGAAACACTAGACAAATTTGCAGCCCTTAAATACGGAAATTTACTATATTTTATAAAGAATATGTCAATAATTATACGTATGTAGAAGTATTTGTTGTTTGAATAACGTATGTATATATTTTATACCTGGCAGCCGTAAAGTAAACGGGTATAACACTGTTGTGCTTCAGCTACTTAATTTGTGAATAGTTTTTCTATTTGTTTGTTTTAAAATTTGAACAATCTCTCTACTGAGTCACCCTGATATCGATGAATTAGGTAAAAATAGGTATCGGGTATCTGAGTCAAGCATTCTTAGTCGTTTAATACAGAAAATCTTATACGTACGGGGATCGATGACGGTTGTATAAGTGAGCAATCTTGCTGAGAGCAAGATTGTTATCAGAACAATTGTATAAGCTATAATCAAGTACTGACTGTAGAAGACCTGTTCAAATTTGTTTTGCACTTATGTGAAATCCGCAAAGTAATTAATATATGAACTCATTGGATATAATTTTAATAACAAAATATAGATTGCATATAGATTCATTAATGCGCTATTTTGAGTTCCAGTTAAGAGATTTTCTAAGAAATAATTGTGACACTTTCAGGTATTCATAACAATTAATCAATTTAATAAAAAACAATTTACTTTATTATGAGTTTAGTTGTTTAATGTCATTAATTAACACAATTGGACCCAAGAAAGTTTTCTATTGCTATTACATTTTGATTACAATTTAAATAAATATGCTAAAGACACTTTAATTATTGTCAGGCTCGCATATAAACAATTTTTCTCTTTTACAATCACTATCATTCATGAGATGCTTATTGTCATGGAACCATATTTCACCGCAATGCTCGATATTCTTCCAGTTGTCTGGATTGTTTTTGTGCCAATTCAAATAGGTTGCCTTCAGTCCCGTCTTTGAAGAACGGAATTCTCCCTCAACAGCCAGGTCTGTAATGTCGATCGAATAACTTTTTCCAGGCTGCAATTTGGATACAATTGCATTGAACTCTGAAAGATTTTTAATGCTAACCAAATGTCCGCCCAGAACTCGGCATTTGTGAAATGCTTGAAACCAATTTAAATTTTCAGACTGTTCAATATAATAGTATTTGGAGCCAATTTTTTCAAATGGACGTCTATCGACGTTTCTTTCAATGGATTTGCGTAAATCCTGAAACTTTTGTTCCATTTGGTTATTCAGGACATCAAACTTTGTCTCTATCAGTTTTTCCTTAGTTTCGAGCTTGGCTAACATCTCCGATTGTTGTTTAAAGTCATCGATTTGATTTTGCAAATTCTTCGTATAATCTAACACAGGCTTTATGGCCTTGAAACAATAATTTCCACAGCTCGATTCAAGTTGTTTTGATTCTTGGCAGTTCTATAAATATAAATGAAACTTAAGATCATCTCAAAAATGTTTTTATAGATGCACTCACTTCTACACTGGCGCTCACAACAACGACAGAGATTAAGAGCACAAATAATAATATAATATTCATTTTTATTCGCACAAATGTTTCGAACAACTGAAGCTGCTTGATGAATGAGCAGCTTTTAAATACCCAATAATAAAATACGAAAATACATATGTATTATAATAATAATTAATTAAAAGCACAAAGCCTTTTTAATCTAAAGCGTTATCAGGGAAGCGGAAAGTACTAAAACATATACATACGTTTGTGAATATGTGTACATAATCTATGTATTTACATATATATTTATGTGCAATTAATAAGGTAAGTAAATTTATTAATCAGATAAGATATTCGAGTTTCAGATGGATCTATGATAATCCGTTTCACAGCAGGAATGAACCTGCAGGTCTTACCGTTTGGACTGTGATCTGATAGCAACTCAGTGAGTTAGTCTGAACAATGAACTTAATAGATATATTTAATATAATATTATGATATTTTTCATTTCATTTATTGTCAAGTTGGCAAATAAAATATTTTTCTATTGCGCAATTACAATCATTCATTAGATGCTTAAAGTGATCGAACCTCAATTCAACGCAATGCTCGACATTCCTAGAATTGTCTGGATTGTTTCCATGCCAATTGAAATAGGTTGCCACATGACCTGTCGTTATCGACCGGTATTCTCCCTTAGTACCCAGATCATTAATGTCGATCCAATAATGTTTACCAGGCTGCAATTTGGATACGATTTCATTGAACTCGGAGAGATTCTTTATACTAACTAAATGTCCGTCCAATGTCCGGCATTTGTGAGCTGCTTGAAACCAATTCACACTTGCCGACTGCTCAATATAATAGTATTTTGAACCAACTTTCTCAAATAGATGTCTATCGGGTTTTGGCTCAAATGAAGTGCGTAAATTCTCCAACTTTAGTTGAATCTGTTTATCTAGTTCATCATACTTTGCATCGATCAGCTTTTCCCTAGTTTCGAGCTTGGTTAAGTACTCCGATGGGTGCTTAAAGTCCCTCATTTCATTGTGCAAGTGCTTCGTATATTCTAACACAGGTTTTAAAGCTGTGAAGCAATAATTTCCACAGCTCGCTTCAAGTTGTTTCGATTCTTGGCAGCTCTATAAATAGAAACCAACACTTGGGATCATCTCAATGATTAAATAGGTGTACTTACTTCCACATTGCCGTGCACAACTAGGACCGATATGAGAAGTCCAAATAATATTATATTCATTTTGATTCGTACAAATACGGGGCTTAAAGCGAACTGAAATTCTTGTACTCATAAGCAACACTTAAATACCCGAGATATACTATAGATCCCAGTGCTTGAGGTTTTTAAAATAGAGACTCGGAGAGAGATGAGGAGACATTTTTTTAATCTTTCAATATTCTAAACGTTGTTATCAGAGTAGCAACAGAACTGAGCTTTCTTGCAAATAAATAATAAATAATACAAAAATTTCAAATTGAACATTACATTAATTAATTATTTCCTTACGAATTTTTGGTTTCTTGGTTCGCAAATAAAAAATGGTTTTTCCATACTTAAAGCATCATTCATATGGTGGTTATTATAAAGCGAAGACATTTCATGCTCAATGCTCATTGTTATTAAAATTGTTTGGTTCATTTCGGTGCCAATTTAAATAAGTCGCGTTTGATTTTTTCAGATTCTTCAATAAAAAAAGCCAAATTTCTGGTATGGGGATCAAGCTTTTAAGACCTTAACTTCACTCATTTCATGAAGATGCTCCTGCAATTGTTCGAACTTTCCGCCCTGCAATTTAATTTGTTGCATAATTCTTTTAGTTGCAATGCGTAAGTCGTCATATTTCTTTTCGATCTTTAGTCCACTGCCCTTATCAGGTTCTCCGCATTCATGGATTGTACCCGACACTCTGGTTGGTCTTTAAAATGATCGATTTTGCCCTGCATATTCTTCGTATAATCTAGACTCATCCTAGCACATATTCGGTGAAATGTACTCCGGGGTCAAGAGCTCCTATCAGTATTTATTTATTAATTTATTAAGTGCAAACAAATTGTTTAGTATCTTAAATGAAATAATATTTTTGTTGAGTCATTTCATCGAAGAGATTATTGTGTATTCAAATTATTATCTGTTGAAAAAAACAAAATGCAAAAGTGAAAGCAAATCATACATTTTTTATTTATTATGTTCCAATTGTCCACTTGAGTGTAATTGATATTTTTATTAAATAATACCTATTTAGGTTGCTTGTTGAGCTCGCAAATGAACAATTGCTTCTTATTACACGTATCATCATTCATTCGGTGATATTCATCGGAATATAATTCCAAGCAATGTTCATCATAATCTGAATTACTTGGTTCACCTGATTTCCAAAGTAAATAAGTAGCCTTGCGACCCGTAGCTATCGAAGTGAATTCTCCTTCTTTATTTAAATCATTAATGTCAATCCAATAATCTCTATTCAGCTGCAATTTCTTTCTAATGGCATTTAACTCATCTAGATTTTTGATACTAACTAGATGTCCATCGAATTGTAAACATTTGTTTACTGCCCCAAACCAACTGATTTCTTCAGATTCTTCAATATAATAATACTTTGAACCAATTTTCTGATAAAGAAGAACCTGTCCCGGTATTGAAATTTGTGCCTCTAACAGTTTTTTTAAATCTTCTAGCTTTTTGTCGACCTTTTCATCTTGCGATTTGAATTGTTTCTGTAATGTTTTTTCAGTTGCTGTCCAAAAGGTTTTCAATTTCTGTTCGATCCAAACATCTAAGAATTTCTGTAAATTATCAGAATGTGCCAAGTTCTCCTTTTGATAATTAAAGTCGTTTACTTGGCTTTGTAAATACTTCGTGTGATCTAACACAGGCTTTATGGCTTGAAAGCAATAATTTCCACAGCTCGATTCAAGTTGTTTTGATTCTTGGCAGCTCTATAAATATAAGCAAAACTTAAGATCATCTCAAAGACTGAATAGGTGTACTTACTTCCATATTGCCGTGCACAACTAGGACCGATATGAGGAGTCCAAATAATATTATATTCATTTTGATTCGCACAAACATGGGGCTTAAAGCGAACTGAAATTCTTGTACGCATAAGCAACACTTAAATACCCGAAATATACTATAGATCCCATACAGCGAATGACGTTTTCGTTCTATATATTATGTATTAGTGCTTGAGGTTTTTAAAATAGAGACTCGGAGGGAGATGAGCAGTAATTTTTTTAATCTTTCAATATTCTAAACGTTGTTATCAAAGTAGCAACAGAACTCGGAGCTTTTTTGCAAATAAATAATAAATAATAGGAAAATTCAAATTGAATTGAAATTGAATCAAATTATTATTAAATGGAAAAGTCTTTTGTCTAACAAAAAACATTACATAATTTGATTATTTCCGTACTAATCTTTCTTTTCCATACATAAAGCATCATTAATATGGTGGTTATTAAAGTACGCAGATATTTCGCCGCAATGCTCTTTGTTATTAAAACTGTTTGGTTCATTTCGGTGCCAATTTAAATAAGTCGCATTCTTACCAGTTACAATCGATTCTTTAGTATCTTAAATGAAATAATATTTTTGTTGATTCATTTCATCGAAGAGATTATTGTGTATTCAAATTATTATCTGTTTAAAAATAAAACAAAAAGCAAATCTGAAAGCAAATCATACATTTTTTATTTATTATGATCCAATTGTCCACTATAGTGAAATTGATATTTTTATTAACATTACATTTTTATTAAAATACACCTATTTAGGTTCGCAAATAAACAATTTCTTTTTATCACATCTATTATCATTCATTTGGTGTTTTTCTCCGGAATACAATTCGACACAATCTTCATTTTTATTTGCATTGTTTGGTTCAGATTTGTACCAATCAAAATAAGTAGCCTTGCGACCCGTAGCTATCGAAGTGAATTCTCCTTCTTTATTTAAATCATTAATGTCAATCCAATAATCTTTATTCGGCTGCAATTCCTTTCTAATGGCATTTAACTCATCTACATTTTCGATACTAACTAAATGTCCATCGAATTGTAAACATTTGTTTACTGCCCCAAACCAACTGATTTCTTCAAATTCTTCAATATAATAATACTTTGAACCAATTTTCTGATAAAGAAGTACCTGTCCCGGTATTGAAATTTGTGCCTCTAACAGTTTTTTTAAATCTTCTAGCTTTTTGTCGACCTTTTCATCTTGCGATTTGAATTGTTTCTGTAATGTTTTTTCAGTTTCTGTCCAAAACGTTTTCAATTTCTGTTCGATCCAAACATCTAAGAATTTCGCTAAATTCTCAGGCTTTGCCAAGTTATCCTTTGGATAATTAAAGTCGTCTTCTTGGCTTTGTATATACTTCGTGTGATCTAGCATAGGCTTTATGGCTTGAAAGCAATAATTTCCACAGCTCGATTCAAGTTGATTTGATTCTTGCCAGTTCTATAAATATAAACAAAACTTAAGATCATCTAATAAATGATTTTATAGATGCACTCACTTCTACACTGGCGCTCAAAACAACGACAGAGATTAAGAGCACAAATAACAATGTAATAATCATTTTTATTCGAACAAATGTTTCGAACAACTGAAGCTGCTTGACGAATGAACAGCTTTCAAATATCCAATGGCCAAATACGCAAAAACACATGTATTATTATCTGGATTGTTCCGACGCCAATTGAATTAGGTTGCTATATCGAATCGATTGCGATTCTACATTAATGGCCAGATCATTAATGTCGATCCAAAAATGTTATGCAGGCAGCAATCTGGATACGATTTCATTAATCTCGTCAAATGTCCGGCATTTGGGAGCAGCTGGAAACCAATTTACTTTTCATGACGATCCGATATAAGAGTATTTTGAAACAATTTTGTCAAATTGAGCATTGGTTTAAATGAAGTGCGTAAATTCTCCAACATTTGTTGAATATCTTTTCTAGTACATTATAATTTGCGACGATCAACATTTCCAAGTTTCGAGCGTTAATCGATATGTATTTGCTCTATAGATTATAAAAATATATTCACTGACAGATTTAAAGCATTAATTATACTATTTTCTAATCCACACACAGAGTATATTAATTTCCGACGAGTACGTTCTTAAGAGCAGCAACCGTGCATATTTCTCTCCAAAGCTTTTATAAGTATTTATTAATTTATGTATGAAATGTCATAAGCTAATCCATATAATAGCTAATTTTTAGGTATGGTGCTCAAAGGTTAAACTAATTTACATTCAAAATACTCCCGTTATCAGTGACATCGGACGAACAGAAAAGCGTTTTTGAGTCATGTCTATATAATGCATACACAATACAATAAAAGACTTTCCTTACAAAAAAATTGTATTTATTAATATAGGTTTCAAAGTTCGCAAATAAACAATTGCTCCTTATTACACGTATCATCATTCATTCGGTGATTTACTGCGGAATACAATTCGCCACAATCTTCATTATTAGCTGCATTGTTTGGTTCGGATTCTTGCCAATTAAAATAAGTAGCTTTGCGACCCGTAGCTATCGAAATGAATTCTCCTTCTTTATCTAAATCATTAATGTATGTAATTAATCCAATAATCTTTATAGGCCTGCAATTTCTCCTTGATTGCATTGAACTCATCCAGATTTTTGATACTAACCAAATGTCCCCCCATTGCCAGACATCTATGAACTGCCCCAAACCAATTGACTTCTTCAGATTCTTCAATGTAATAATATTTGGATCCAATTTTCTGAAATGGAGGTCCAGGAGGTATATCTTGCGGCCTTTTTTCATCTTGCGGTTTGAATGCTGGGCGTAAGTTTCCTATTTTCTGTTCGATCCAAACGTCTACAAGCTTCTTCAAATTGTCTGGCTTTAAATCATCTACTTGGCTCTGTAAATTCTTCGCATAATCTAACACAGGCTTTATGGCTTTAAAGCAATAATTTCCACAGGTGGATTCCAGTTCCCTCGATTCTTGGCAGTTCTATAAATAGAAACAAAGCTGGTAATCATCAAACAATGATTTAGATTTAAGTGTACTCACTTCAACTCTGCCGTGCACAGCAAGTACTGCGATAAGGATTCCAAATATTATTGTATTCATTTTAATTCACACAAAGTTGAACAGTAATGTTTTAGACGAACTAAAGCATCTATCCCAATAAGCCGAGCTTAAATACCCAACATATACTCATTCATAATTCATTGCAATGAAAGTACGAGGTGTGTTCAAAAAGTAAGGTGACTTTTCAAATTTCGCGGGCAACATATTTTCGATTATCGATTTTTTTGTTTTGTTATATTGGTACACTCTTCCCTAACATCTGTACCAAGTTTCAATGGAACATCCTCTTTTGTTTGGTTGTGAGAGGCGTAAAGTTACAAGTTATTTTGCAAGCTCGGCGATTTTTTGCTATCGAAAAATATGGATCAAAGGATTTGCATCAAATTTTGTGTAAAAAATAAAATTAAGTGCTCTGAAACACTTGAAATGTTGACAGTGGCATACGGTGAAACTGTTCTGAGTAAAAAAAATGTGTACAAGTGGTACAAACTCTTCCAAGATGGCCGGGAAGATGCCAATGACCAGCCTCGCTCTGGACGCCCAAGCACGTCAACAACTGATGAAAACGTTCAAGCAGTGACGAAAATTTTTTTGGAAAATCGTCGAATCACTATCAGAGAAGTTGCTGAAGATGTCGGTATATCGCTTGGCTCGTGCCATGAAATTTTTTCAAACGTTTTGGGTATGAGTCGTGTGTCAGCGAAGTTTGTTCCGAAATTGCTGAATTTTGACCAAAAGAACCGTCGCATGAGCATCGCTCAAGACCTGTTGAATGACGTCAACGACGACCCAGATTTACTCAAAAGGGTCATAACTGGTGACGAATCATGGGTATATGGTTATGATATCGAAACCAAAGCCCAATCGTCCCAATGGACGGAGATTTGCAACGATTGAAGAGATAAAGACTGCATCGCTGCAAGAGCTCAAGGCTATACCGAAAAGTGCTTATGGGAAGTGCTTTGAGGATTGGAAAAACCGTTGGCATAAGTGTATTGTATCTGAGGGGGATTACTTTGAAGGGGACAACATAAATATTGATAAATAAATTAATAGTTTTTCTTGAAAATACAAAGTCACCTTACTTTTTGAACACACCTCGTATATACGCAGTTCACTGCGTGATTTGTTATATACTTGAGGTTATCAGAGATGAGTAATTGTTTGTCTAATAGTGCATGTCATCGCACTAATAAATTATAAAACCGTTGCAAATTCAAAATATATTTATTTTTAATAGTGACAAATACAAATTACATTTTTATTTTTAATTTACATTTTCGGACTCGCAAATAAAGAATTTCAATGCGTCGCAAATAACATCGTTCATACGGTGTATATTGTTGTGGAACCATAAGATCACGCAATTCTCTACATATAAAATATTGTTGGGATTTCCACTGTGCCAATTCAAGTAGTTCGCTCTGAGTCCCGTGGTTGCAGAGAGGAACACGTTCTCAGTACTCAGATCGTTGACGTCAATCCAATAGTCAGAATGAGACTTAAGATTTGCTATCAATAAGTTAAACTCGGAAACATTTTGAATACTCGCCAAATGTCCTCCGAATTCTAGACATCTATGAACAGCAGCAAACCAGTTGATCTTCACATTATTTTCAATATAATAATATTTGGATCCGATTTTCTTGAATGGCCTTTTCACCATCAGTTTTCTTGCTTCAAACAGTTTTTGTATTTCATTCAGCTTTGTCTCCATTTTTCTATCCTGAGAGCTTAGTCCAGTTTGTACAATTGTTTTGATATTCTTGGATTCTGTTAGAATATTCTGTATCTGATTGATTAGTTTTTTATCAAGTGATTCAAAACTTTGCTGTAGCTGCTTAATACTCTCTGTCTTGGCAAAGGTATCAAATTTCGGCGTGAGATTATTTGTTGTGATAACTTGTTTCTGCAATAGCATTTCAATTTCTTTGGTTTGATTGTCGAATCTCTTTTCCAGACTCCCAGATTTAACCTGCAGTAGACTTTTGATACTGTCGATTTTGGCTTGACAATCTGAGTTTTCTTGCGATTTGATTTGATCAGCTATCTTTTTTTCCAAGGACTCAAATTTAACTTTGAATAGATGCTCAATACTTTGAAGTTTCAACATGGCATCTGAGTTTTGTTTCTTCGCAGTGCTCTCAATTAATTCTCCTTGAATCTCAAACTTTTTATCCACCTTTTTTTCCAGATTTTCAATTTTTTCCTGAAGGTTCGCATTTTTGGTTTCAATTAATTTGTTTTGATTACCCGTCTGTTGATCGATCTTTCCGTGAAATACATTAATTTGTTCTAGCTGTCGTACAATACTCTCGAACTTTAATAGGTATTCAGCAATTTGTTGAGCACTAATATCAACTTGCTTCTGCAATGCCAATGTAATCAAATTACTCTGATTTTCCCACTTTTGATTCATTCTTTTGTAGAAATTGTCCAAATTTTCCTGAATGAACTTCTGGGGGTCTTCAATCTTGGCCTGAGACTCAGTTTGATATTTGTAGTCATTGACTTGGTTCTGCAATGCTTTCGCGTTATCTAATATTGGTCTTACGACTTTAAAGCAATAGCTTCCGCAGTTCTCTTCAAGTTGTTTCCATTCAGCGCAAGTCTATAAGTATGTATGGAGCTTACAAAACATATAGTTCAACTAGTGTTCATATTCACCATTTTGCAATATTTTATTAAAAATATTGAAATGATTAGTCCTATAAGAATGTTCTTCATATTGCTAGTTCACTTTATATTCACAAAACGTTCCATGAAACGAAACTGATGCGAGAACATCGTCTTATATACCTTTAAAACCATAATACATACTTTCCAATATGTGAAATGTTATCAGTGTTTAATAAGACAATGATTTTTCATGGGGTTATCAGTGTCACAGCACGTGATTCACATTTGAAATGCTGACGACAGCAATCTATAAAATTCTCCGAATAATAAAATAGATTAACTTTCTTGTGATGCGACAGCTGATTTGCAATTTGAAGTTCGCAAATTTTAATCAACAATTACACAAGCATCGGTGGTTCAGTGGTAGAATGCTCGCCTGCCACGCGGGCGGCCCGGGTTCGATTCCCGGCCGATGCAGAACTAATATTTTTGTTATATTTTATCAATGATTATTTTTTATATGTTGCTATCTGTCTGCTTAGCCCCAATTAGCTGATAACTACATTGATTTGCCTAAAACGAACAAGTGAACGTATGTATGTTAATTTAATTTTTAAATTTGTAATATTTTTAAGGGCCAACTTTCTCTCAAACCCGCTATGACTCTGACAAATTCATGCAATTAATTTATTATTTATAATTATTTTATTTATGAGACAGATTAATTTAATGAGTTAATTGAATTTGCATACAATTTTAATTTTTAGTTTTCATATTTGGACAAAGAAATTTTATAAGCATCGGTGGTTCAGTGGTAGAATGCTCGCCTGCCACGCGGGCGGCCCGGGTTCGATTCCCGGCCGATGCAAAACATATTTTTTCTATTTTTTTTATCAATGATTATTTTTTATTTGTTGCTATCTGTCTGCTTAGCCCCAATTAGCTGATAACTTCATTGATTTGCCTAAAACGAACAAATGAACGTATGTTAATTTAATTTTTAAATTTTAAATATTTTTAAGGCCAACTTTCTCTCAAACCCGCTATGACTCTGACAAATTCATACAATTAATTTAATATGCATATAATTTTATTTATGAGACAGATTTTTGAATTTGCACACAATTTTAATTTTTAGTTTTCATATTTGGGCAAAGAAATTTTATAAGCATCGGTGGTTCAGTGGTAGAATGCTCGCCTGCCACGCGGGCGGCCCGGGTTCGATTCCCGGCCGATGCAGTATACTTTTTTGATTTGTCTACTTAATATTATACATTTAATGTTTTATTAAAATATGTAGTTGCCTTCACTTACCTTGAATGTATTTTATATATTAATATATAGATAATTTTTAGAGGCACTTTAAATGATTTACGCCACTGGCGTTTTGTGCGTTCGCAAGTGCAGTTGATACTCCTTGAAACTATTGCTCTTGAAGATGGTGGTGGACAGGCAGGAGGCGCACTCGTAGATGAACTTGCCGGGATGTTTGCCCGTCTTGATGATGTGCTTGCGCAGGTTGTCAAGGGTGCTGCACTGGTAGTCGCAGTGTGGGCATTTGTGGGACTTGTTGCCCGTGTGGCGAAGCATGTGCCGCTTCAGTTGACCCTTGAGACGGGCCTTGAAATCACACTGATCGCAGCCGAAGCGTTCGCTCTCATGTGAAATGAGGTGTCTGTAAGTGGAAACAACACTGTTAAGTATTCGCACTGCTCTCGAAGCCATATTTAAAATCTTGAGCTTGATTAGGCGGTAAATTCCAGTGGCGGCTGTCGCAACAGCAACGCAGCCAGCAACTAATTGCTAATTTCGCATTCGAATCGCACGCCCGAAATCAAAATACGAATAAGTTGGCCAACAGCTCTCGTATGCCAAAAGGACTCCAGGCGAATCGACAACGCTTGCGGTTGTCGTTGCGGTGAGCGGGTGCGGACAAGCGACAAGAGGCATGGCTAAGACCGTCTACTCAGATGTAGATCTACTTTTGGTAAACTGCATCAAAGCGTTCGCTTTGTTTCGGTATTTCAGCTTAAAATGTACGCTTTGTACAATATATTAAATCCCTTTTGATCAGACATTGAATGCTTTGATCCACGGTACTTTTGTGCAAAATTAAAATAAATAAGTTATATAGTTTAACTACACATTCAAAAATTAAAAAAAAAAAATATTATTGTTAAAATTGATCTGCATAAATGAGAAATTTAATTATTGGGGAACGATTTTAAAATGAATTATGCTTAAAGACTCGCAACAGATCTGTTAACACACTTTCTTGATAATACATTTAATTGTTGAGGAACGATTAAAAAATTTGAAAACTGGGAAATTTATATATTTCGGAACATTTCCAAAATCTATTAGCCTTTAAAATCAAAACTGATGTAAAAATACACTTTAAACAAAATAAATAAAAATTCATTAAAATAGGATAATATATATTATATATTAAAGTCCAGAAAATGTATATTTCTATGCTTTAAATAATCGTCTTCATTTTTCTGCTGCTCTACAATGAATTAAATTGTTATCGCCGCGAATGTGTTTAGCTGTTGCTCTCTGCCAATATGCCCAGCTCTTGAGGCTGCCATACACGACTGTAGGGTGCACACAGTTACGCGACTTCAATTACGGCGACCCAATGCCAATGTACGGCCTTAGGAGATTCTTTTGGCGGTCTGGCAGTCTCTTCTGACTGCTGGTTCTGCTGCTGTCTGCGAGCTGGCAAATACCCAGAAGCAAATTCGAGGCCTGTTGCCGTTTGCTGTTGCTCTTGTGTCCACTCCAGTTATCAGCTACTGTCCAAACCGAAGACTCACAATTAATTGCCAATGTTCTGCGTGGCCGCGTCGAATTGGAATCTGTGTGAAATCTCAAGCACAGCTTCAGTTTCAACAGAGACGAAGACAGGGACGTTCGTCGTGCGGTTCATGCGCACTCGGTAGGCTTAATTAGCGGCAAGTAATGGAGCCGCTCATTGCTGTTGCCGTTGCAGTTGCAGTTGCATATTCGTGCCACGCTGCAAGTTGTAGGAGTTGAAGTTGCCCTTCAGCCAGCTGCCTGCTGTGCGTCTCCTTTGAGCGGCCGACAACTCGTCGATCGCAACCGAAATAACCAGGCCGAAACTGAACGCATTTCAGGCCAGGCTTTGAATTCCACAACAGACCGCACTTTTGTTTTGCTGCTACTTGTTTCTTTTTTTTTTGTATTTTTTTGATAGCTAATTGAAGATCTTGGCTGCGAGTTAAGCATATCAAAGTTCGCGCTGCTTGCCACCTCGTTGCGGGATTTATGTTTGTCCTTTTTGCAGGGTCTCGCAAGACGCATCCACTTTTAATGAGAGTCTTCGAATTGAAAGAAAGCCACTGTCTACATTTGAATATGCTAGCTTTCTAAAATTAAATTTTAATAGCATTTACATATATTTATTCATTTCTAGCTTCAAATATTCAAGTTGTCAATTTGATTGAAGACTGATTCGCTGTCACACATCTATTTAAAGCGAACGTTAACTGCCTTATATTAACTAGTAAACAATTATGGAATTTCCTGCTTTAAATTCGTTTACTTTTTAATAATTCTTGAAATGTCAATTAATGTGCATAATGTCAATTAATTGAAAAATGATTATATGTATATGTATGTATAAATATATGTATATATTAATTTTATAATTTATTTTTCTAAACTTATTCCTGCTAAACTAAACCTTAATAGTCACTGGACACTCAAAATTTATTTTTTTTTTTCAATTAAATTATATCGTGTATTTATATGTTACATTATTTTATATATCAATTGCAAAAACTATATATTTTATAATATTAGTGTCAATATTTTATTCTCTACATATATGTATTTTTAAATATCAAACCCTATCAGTATTTTGTTTAATGATCATTAGTTACTTTTGTTTAAATACCCATCAAAATGATGAAAGTTTTCTATTAATTTCTAAACTAAACAACCTTAAAGTAGCATTTAAGTTGAAGACAACTAAACCGAGCTTACGACAGATTCAACCAATAAAAAGTAGCTTAGTCATTAACAGATCAAATGAATATGGCTTATATTAATCATTCGCAATTATCGCTTTCAAGGAGCTCAAAGGTTATTAGGCTCTCTCTTAATAAAGCGCTTTCGGGGCCTACAGCAATCGATAGTAAGTATTATTGCAATGGGATAGAGCGCTACATATATATTAGTTGGCGCAATACAATAAATAGTGCGGCATAGAATTGCTTGCCACATGCAACGTTGCAATATTCAAATTCTGTGCAACAACTGCAAAAACGGCAGAGTACAAAAGACAACGCAAAATGTTGTCCCCATCAAAGCGATCGCAACGAGGCGACGTTGCACGTCCACAACCAAAGAGACCACTTACAACTTCAGTGTGTGTGTGTGAGTGTGTGTTGCACATTGGACTTGGGGCGGACAGCTGCACAGTGGCAGTGGCAGGCAACGGTGGCACTGCCATTGCCGGCAATTGGCCCTGAACGAGCCGAAACGTCGCACAGATCGAACGCTGTCGCTGGCCGTGCGGAGGAGGAGCTGCAACTTGCAGCCAGCAACTTGCAACAGGAGGAGGCAGCTGCAGCATCGAGACGGGCAGCGCATTGCAAATATTACAAGAATTCAATGCGCATATCAAAGGCGATCGATAAGTCACGATTTTGTGGTACGACTCTGGCGACTTGCCTTTCCCCCTCCCTCACCTCTTCGCTGCCACTTTGCTGTGGCAAGCAGCTCCTTGCCGCAGCTTGTTGTTGTCGTTGCTGTGGCTGTTGTTGTTTTGGCTGCTGTTGTTGCTTTCATCAATTTATGCAATTGCCGTTCAAAGTCTGCAATTATGGATGACATTTTTGCTCTTGTTGCTACTTTTTTTTTATTTTTATTCCCATTTCCATTCGCTTGTTCAACTTTTTTCCCTATTTTTGGAGCGCTACCCTGCTAAATGAATATTATGACGGGAGGTTTAGCTATGCATTCATGGCTAATTCATATTCTTGTCTATCTTTGTACAAAATTAAAAAATAATAATAATAATAATATAAATACACTATAAGCAAAATATTTAAAATTAAATCTAAGGAAAATGGGAATCTTATTAATTAATCGAATGCCAGACAGGGCACAAAACAAAACAATTTAGCAAACAAATTGAGATGCACGTGTGACTTTGTTTAACGTTCACTTTGGACATCTAATCTCAGAAATATGTACTCTGAACACTATTGAACAAAATTCAATAAATGAAATGTAAGAAAGATTGTTGAAAGTAATAGAATTTGGAATAAGTGCAAAATTTAAAATCATTCGTTGGTATTTATATTATTGAAATGAAATAAAAGTTTAGCCTGTTTTTGAATTCTTCAATGAGTTTTGCATTTTGTTGCACAGTGTGGATTAATCGTATGTGTGTGTTTATTGCCAAACCTATTTCAGTTTTCTAAATACGCTCCAGCCAAGCAGACATCGGCAGAGCGACAATGACAATGAATTTAATTACAATAATTATAATCGCAGTACTCGCAGCGCGAGAGATCAATGCAGTGAGTTCTCTCAGCCCATCATCTTCGAATTGATAACGACATTTTATGGTCTCTTCAAGGACTGTGAAGAAGCGCGACATCTTGAGTCTATTTGTGGCAATTATTGCTTCAAAGTCGTAAAGCCTCTCTTGGAGCATACAAAGATGTTGCAGACCAGAGTCGATGGCTACGAAGTCAACGACCAATCGAATACCCTGCGAAGCCTCAACGATGGTATTAGTGAACAAAGCAAAATGATCAAGGAGCAATCATTAGCCATTGATCGTCTTAGTGGCAAGTTTGAGGAGCTTGATAAAAAACTTAGTCAATCAGAAACAAGACCATTTCAGAAAATAGGTACAAAATATTATTATATTGAAAGCGAATGGAAATTAAATTGGTTCTCGGCTTCGCTTAAATGTCTGCAGATGGGTGGACATTTGGCGAGTCTACAAAATGACAGGGAGCACAAGGCAATAAGTTCGAAATTAGTTCAAAGTACTTATTGGCTGGACATCAATGACATTAATACCGAAGGCAAATATATATCCCTGAAAACGGGGGCGCAGGCACCATTCTTAAAATGGAATTCGGGCGAACCGAATAATGCTGGTGAAGAGGATTGCATTCTACTTCTTCAGATTTCTAGTGCAAACTATCTAATGAACGATGGTCATTGTATGAGTGAACTTAACTTTATATGTGAAAGGGATTAAATATTCACTACAAATAAATCTATTAAATACAATGATTAAATAGTATTTTTACTTTAAAAGGGAAAAATCAAATGTGCAATAAATACAATCTCTTCCAGGGTGTATGTCAAAAGATCACAAGTTATTTAATGCTCGACAGATAATGAATATCAATATAAACATACAGGGACAACTCTTCGAATTGAAAGCTAACTTGCTTGAAAAAATCAAAGAAATGTTAAATACAAAGCATCCGCTAAATGAGTTTTCACTGTATTTTATAATATGAAATATGTGTAGCTAATGTAATTTATTCTTTCTGCTGCTTTAGTCGTCGGCCAGGTCTCGATTGTAATTTTAAAGCGTATTTCGCAATGAAAATTATTTTTGTTTCAATTCTAATCGCTGTGCTTGTCGTGCAAAAGTCCACAGCAGTGAGTTGTCTCAGTGCATCATCGACGAAATGATAACAAGAAATCTTGATTTGTTGTTTTATAGAACTGCGAAAAATCGAGAGAACTTGAATCCGTTTGTGGCGGTTATTGCTTTACGGCAGTAAGACCGATTTTGGAGCATACTCGTCTGTTGCAGAACAGAATCAATGACTTGGAAGCTATTGAGGCATCCAAAACTCAACAAAAACTGCATGATATTGAGCGTCTATTTCTGAAATCGACCGATCCAGTTAAAATATGGCCATTTGAGAAGATTGGTTCCAAATATTATTACATTGATCACGAACGAAACTTGAATTGGTTCGAAGCTGCTCAGAAATGCACTGAGATGGGCGCCCATTTGGTGCAACTTAAAAATGAGCATGATCTTGTGGAATTGAGTGCGAAATTGATTCACCGAATGTACTGGACCGATATCAATGACTTGGCCAATGAGGGGGAATATTTTTCGCTGACATCTGGCTTAAGGGCGCCGTTTCTAAAGTGGTATTCTCCAGGTGAACCAAATAATGCCAATTCAAACGAGCATTGTGTTCAGTTGCGAGAGGTGGATAAGATCTATACTATGAATGACGATTCCTGCCGTGATAAGAGTTTCTTCATATGTGAGAAGGAGTTCCATGTCACTCAGTAACTAATACGAATTGAATAGCATTAAGGAATTTAATTCGAACGCAGTTTTTGTATAATTTAAATTCCAACTAAAGAGTGTATTTCAGCATAGACTTTTGATAAAACGTATATGCATTTGCTTCGAAACTTAAATAATAATATTTTGTATGCTATTTACAAACAATCCTTTAAAAAAATTAAATATAATCTAAACAAAACATTTTTTTTTTTTTATATTCTTTGATGTTTTACTTTAAATAGTTCGCACTAAAGACTTCATTTCAAAAGTTTAATTTTAATGAAATGGATATAAATTTGATAATAGAACAAATGAAACTAAATTAAAGTCTTTGACAACTCACCTCTTTAAGTGCTGCTGACTTTTGCCCACATAACTGCAATTGTCGTGGGAACACTTGTGACTGCCCTCGGCATGGGAGAGCAGGTGCGTCTTCAGGGCTGCACTGCGATAGGTTGCGTAGTGGCAGCCCTCGAAATGGCAGCGAAGACTGCGTTCGAGGTCAGTGTGAAGCATTTCATGTTCCTTCAGAGAGGATCTGCAATTGGAAGATGGTGGAGAGCGGTACGTCACATTTATTTATTCTTTTGTATTTTGCATTTCATTTGAACATTTTTTAATTACATTAAATCAAAGCAAAAGTAATTCGCACCAAAGTCACGTCCCATTCGAAGGCACGTTCAATGGGCGCAGAGACACGAACCTAAACCATGTCCATGTCCATGTCCCAGTTCCATTCCCACTGCCAGTCTGTGTCCAAGTCCGTGTCCACTCAAAAAGGACCGACCGTTCGAGTTGTCGGCCCACAATCCAAATGCAAACTCGTAGGCAAAACTTTTCTGCACATCAATTACAGATGCTAATTAATCGAAACAGCTGAGAGTCGTCGTTGTCGTTGCCGTTGCCGTTGTCGTTGTCTAAGGCCAATGCTTACTTTAAATTAGTCGGACATTTAGGGTTTCTATTTGGCTTTGGTTGAAATTTAATCTATTGCATGCTTCAAATGATTGAAAAGAACAATTGCAATAGACGCTTTTCACTACATGTCTGGGCGATTTGTTTTCAGAACGAAGTTGAATTAAAAAAAAGCACTTTAATTATATTTTAATTCATTTCAAAATCGAGTCGGTATTGCAGAAATTGCAATAGTAAATTTGGATTACGAAATTCTACATTGAAAAAGTAGTTAAAGACTTAAATTTTAATTTATGAATAACTTTCCTTAACTTTGCAATCTAGCTTAATATAATTTTAAGGATAAGCTGCTTAATTTTTCCAGTACAATGAACTAATTATAACTTGATAAGTTCAAATCTTTAAATTAGTAACTCAAGATTTCAAAAGTAGTTAAACAATTAAATGAAAATGTAATGATTAACTTTTGTTAAGTATTTATCTTTGCATTGTAGCTTTATGTAATTTTAAGAATAAGCTGCCCAATTTTTATACAAATACAAAGAACTAGTCAAAACTTGGTAAGTTAAGTCTTTAAATCGAATTCCAACTTTAGTTAGAAATTGAATAGAAATTCAGTTTCATGTGAAAACAGGGGAAATTGTGTCTGTGTGAATTTAATTCAATGCAATGCAGTATTGTGCTGAATGCGTATAAATATTGAAAGTGTTAATTTCCGTTGCTCATTTGGAATTTATGCGACGTTGGTTGGGATCGAGAAAAAGATTCTTCTTAATAATGCGCGACATTAACAAAGTTTCAATCTTTAATCTAAATTCCTCTTGACGCCAACAATGCTAGAGACGATATCAGGTAGTTGTGGTTGTTGCTGTTGTTGTTGTTGTTGTTGTTGGGGGAGTAGGTGGCTTGGAGGCGTGGCCGGGCTGGTGTTGGAGACATTGTCATGCATTTCTAATGATGCCGTCGCGTGGGCGGCAGCAACAACAACAGCGTTGATATGTGAAATGTCACTTTGTATGGAGTTTGAATAGCAACGACAATGACAACGACAACGGCAACGACGACGGCAACGACAACAGGATGATGATGGGCGTGGCAGGTGGGCGTGGACGGGATGTGGACAAGAGCAAGTCGATGCTGCCGTTTGAGACTTGACAAAAGGATGCCATTTCACCTGCAGGAGTTTTGCCGTAAATTGTTGTTGCTTCGGCTGCTGCTGATGTTGCTGGCGTGCACACAGGGATAATGGCGCCGACGGCAGCAACATCAAGCTCAAATGAAAGCAAAGCAAAGCGAATTAGATGCAACAACAGCAGCAACAACAAAATTATCTTTCGCTTCGCTCTTTCGTTCATTCCTGTATTTTCAGTTATAACATTAACTTTTATTTCCTCAACTGCATTTAATGCTTCCTCTTTCTCTTCCCCCCCCTGTCCCGCTGTCAGTTCACTTCGCTCTCAAAACTTCTGCAGCTTTAACTGTCTGTCTCGCTAATTCGCATCTCCCAGATACTTATTTCCATTCTCGAATTCTAACTGATATTAGCGTAAATTTAATAGTTCCAGTTGTTGCCGGAAATATAATATCTTACCTATAATAATGTGTGAGCATTTTGATTCACTTTGACACATTTACTTAAAAATAAAGTGAGAAGCAAGGAGGATTCTAATAAAAATGTATTTTAGCTTCAAGCTAAAATGTTTAGATTTATGTAGAACATTTTTTAAATTTTAATTACAATCTGCCTGAGAGATATAGATAACTGTGCTGAATTGGTTTCAAGTTATCTTGACCCTAACGATATTTGTTTGGCACTAATACAGAATCAATTAGCTTAACAATTTTCTTATTTTTGTAAACCGTTCTCTATCTATTTGTAGTTATATTTTGTTATTATCAATTAAAGTTGAAATTATTTTGAACAATAAATGAATAAAATCACATACAAAAAAATATTTGTATCGAAATGTATTCATTTCAAAAACAAAAGAATGCTGAACTCTAAATTTGACATATAGTTAATAATAAAAGTTAGCGTTTTAATTTTAAATACAATTCATAAAAAATTGAAAAATTAAATTGAGTTCACATATGACATAAAGTTAACAAATAGATTCGCTGCTTAATTTTATGTGTAAAAATAAAAACTAAATTGTTGTAATCTCTAATTCTGTAAAATCTTAACAAATATTTAAATGTCATTCAAGGCTGAAAGTGTTCGCCTAGTTGAAGCATTTAAAATCGAAACACGCCCAGCGGCAAGCACGAGGATAAGAAAGAGAATGCGACCAAGGATGAGGATGAGGATGTGGATGAGCTTGAGTTGGTGACTGCGGATGGTGGCAGCTTCGTTGCGATTAGTTGACGAAACGTTTCACGCCTGGCGACGAAAACTTTGCCCTTTTGTTCTGCAGCCAATGGCACAGTGGAGGGAGGAAGGCGTCTAAAAGCTGAAGCTGAAGTCGAACTCAAGTCTACAGAAATCAGCCGAGAGCTGCAGAAGCAGAAGCAGCTGCACGCGGCAAAGAAGCTGTTTGGCTTTGGGCTGGCGGTGTTGTGTCAACTTTTGCACGCCATCCATTAGCAGGAGCAGCGGCAGCAGGAGTAAAGGAGTAAAGGACTCGCCTGGCTGGCTGGCTGGCTGGCTGGCTGGCGGAAGCCCAAGACGCTGAGCAAACATGTCGCGGGTGCGGCAGGTGCAGGTGCAAATGTATCCTGCTGCTCATTGTCAGCTGCAATTCCTTGTCTCCAGCCCGCCTCCAGCTCGATCTTAGACAATCGCATGTGTAGTTTGCCTACATCTACATGCACACACAGTCGTGTTGTTGTGCTCTGTCTTTGGCATTGTTGTTCCCAAAACTCGCATAAATATTTATGACAGCCTTTTGCTTGTCTTGCTCGTCGTGTCTCGTGTGTCTCGTGTGTGTGGCTGAGTGTGGCACAAGTTTTGTGCCGCGGGTGTTAGTCACCAGTGCAGCGACAGCTTCCGGTGTCACTCACAAGGATGTGCTCAACTTTTCGCCAGTCAAGCATCCACCTTCATCCCCCACCGCTCTTAGTTTGGCCCAATCCTTGTCCAACTTTTATGTAATTGGTACGTAAGTCTTGTGCCATCGTCTTTTCAGTGGCAAGTTGTTGTTCGCTTGTGCGACATTAGCTGGATTTTGATGGTTCGTCCTGTGCTGCATGTGAAATTAGTTTTTATCCAGCTGCGGAGGGCGTGGCTGCACATTTATGCGCCATGTGTAATTAGGGAAGTGCCCTAACACCTTTTCTTCATTTTCTTTGGCTTATCTGCCAGGCAGCACAACTTCAAGCGTCGCCGGAAATTATCGTTAAGTGTCTTAGCCCCAACACTTACCACTTACCCCTTGCAATCTTGATTTCATTAACAATCCCCATTGCATGTATACTATACATATTTTCCATATCTGGCATACAATGTATATTAATGATCGTTGGCAATATAATAGCATTATGTTTGCATACTTTTGTTAAAATTAATTTTGCAAATACAAAGAAAGGAAGTAAATTCTTAAGTCAAGAATGAAATTGTAGAACAATTTCTGATTGGATATTCTTGAAATAAGACAGACAGACGGACAGGCGGATAGACGAACCTGGCTATATTATCACTGATCATATATTTTCTGTTGGCACTTAGTTATATTACCCTCCCACCCTATGGGTATTTATGCGTAATTTTGTCTGAATTTCAAGCACTTAATTTTGGATTTTTGGATTTCATTTGCAGCACTTTATGATGTTGTTGTGGTTTTCTTTATAAAGGTCAACTATGACTGAAAAATAAAGCGTGCAATTTAATGATTTTCCTTTCGAGGAGTGAAATAAGCATACATAATGAAATTAAGTGTATTTATTCCAGTCGTTAAGTGAAATGCTGTAGTCGTCTTCTAACTGAAGCGCTGGTTGGTCGCCTCAGATTTGCAGTTTCTTAAAAAAAAACTCTTTTAATACTTTGTTCGATTCAAAATGAATATATTTTTTCTACTTATTGTCTGCACATTTATTCTGTGTGGCAATGCCCAGGTAAGTGTCAATTTTAATTATTTTCGAGATGAGGTTGAGTTTTTGTTTCCACTTACAGAGCTGCAGTGACTCGGACGAACTTCCATCAATGTGTGGAAAATATTGCGGTAGTATAATGAAGACTATCTTAGACCATAAACATAACTCACAGAGCAACGTGAGTGATTACAAAGAATCGGGAAAACGGATTAAGAAAAAGTTAGATGTGCTAGGCAAAACGATTGATAACAAATTAAGAAGCTCACGTATTAGAACTGAAGACACATTACTAAAACTATTAAATTTACAAAATGAAATGGTCGACGAACAGCTGAAAAATCTTCATAAACTACTAGGATTACAAAAGTCAATACCTGGAGCTCCTTATCGTCAAATTGGTTCAAAATACTATTATATTGAAGATACCGAAAGGGTCAATTATTTTGGGGCAGTCAGCAAATGTTTGAAAATGGGAGGACATTTAGTTAGTATAAAAAATCTTGAAGAACTGAATGCTATTAAAAAGGAATTGAAGGCTCTTGAAGATTATTGGATTGACATTAACGATTTAGCTAAGGAAGGAGAATATGTCTCGATAGTCACTGGTCGCAAAGCAGGCTATTTAAATTGGCATAAACATGAGCCAAATAACCATCTTAATGAAGAGCATTGTGTTGATTTGTGGTTCCTAGATGGTAATCACTTAATGAATGATAGTGCCTGTAAGAAGAAGGTTCGGTTTATTTGCGAGCCTAATGATCAAGTTTAAATTAATTATTATAAACCATTCGAGTTTGAAACTAACTATTGAAGAAATAAATTAAATAAAATCAGCAATATTAAACATTGTACGAATCAAAATGAGTTTAATTTTAAGTGGTCTTAAGAGTCAAAGAAACTTCCAAAAAGTCTTGGAATTATTGTGCTTTTGCTATAAAATCTGCATTAGATAACGCAAATAATTGCAAAATGTTATCTAAATTGGGGGATTTCTATATATTTGTAGAGCCCAATGGAAAAATAAAATGGCTAGACGAGCAGCTAGAGCAACAAATGGCAGTTATTCGAGGGTAGGCTGATAAGTTGACGGTCTCACTTGGAAAATGTAATTTTTGTAATATGCAAATATATTGGATTTCAAAATAGAATGGTCGGTTTTCGGATCAGAGCTTCATGGCAGGCAAATCGAGAATTAAACATTGTTTCAAAACAAACTTGTCAAAGTTGTTGGACTATGAAATCTGTGTGACAGAAGTCCATCAAACTTAAATGTGTATTCGCTGATGATGTTTAGTGTCGATCAATACTACATTTTAAACAAAATGAATTTCATACGTCGGCCATTCACTTATCAGCCCCACAAACTTTTAGAAGAAAGAAATTCAAAAGTTAAGTGGAAATCTAAGAGAATTTGTTTAACATTTTATTATATTAAAAGGGATGCAGAGGAAAATTGGTTTGAGGCAGTTCTTAAATGTATGAAAATTGAATGGATAAAATAAGAATGTCAATTGAAGCTTTTCAAGTTCTGCCAATAACTGTTTTATATTTTCTTCAGAAATTGACTGCATAAAACCGCTTGTTGTATTTTATAATACGAGGTAGCAGGAATAACCCAATCGAGCTCTTAAACAGCAGATAGGTTTGGCTGATAAGTAAAATAAATAAATACTAAAATAAATAAAATAAAATTACGTCGTATGAGACTGATTGCCTATATAATGTCTATATAAGGGACGATTATTCGATCAGCCGCTTTAGTTTTCCAGATTCACATTGGTCGAATAAACATGAATATAATAATTACTACGCTTCTTATCTCGCTTGTTTTTACTCAGCATTGCTCTGCTAATGTAAGTGCACTCGATTAATCAACTTTGAATTGGACTTGTTATTATTTTTCTATTTTCGTATAAAGTATTGCCATGAGCCGGAGGAACTACAGACGAAATGTGGAGGATTTTGTCATAAAGCCATTAAACCTGCTTTAGATCATGCTAGATATTTGGAGAGCCAAGTGAATGATTTGGAACATCAACCTGAATGCCTGGCGCTGTTGGAGAAATCAGAAAAAGTGATTGAGGCAAAGCTTCATTTACAGGAGTCAAAGATTCAACAACAATTTGAAGAATTGCGAAGATCCATTACCAAGATGTTGGAAAAACTAGTTGAAGTCCAAGGCAGGCAGCTTGAGCCAAAGCTGAATGAGATTCAACGTAAATTGGCAGAGGCATCAAAATCAAAAGTATTGGCGCCATATAAGAAAATTGGTTCGAAATATTATTATATTGAAGAGCATGCACAGGTCGATTGGTTTGAGGCACGTCAAATATGTGAGAAAATGGATGGACATTTGGTCAGTATCAAAAATCTAGATGAAATGAATGCGCTCAAGGCCGAATTGCGGCCTGAACGACATTATTGGCTTGACTTTAACGATATAGATAAGGAGGGAGAATTTGTTTCGATAGTCACGGGTAAAAAGCCGACTTATTTTAACTGGCATAAAGGCAACCCAGATGATTTTTTGTGGTATAACGAGGACTGTGGTGAGTTGTATTATTTTGAAGGCCAGCACCTAATGAACGACAGCAGATGCAATTATAAGGAATATTTTATTTGCGAACCAAAAAACCAATCTTAAGTAAATGTAAGTTTTATGAAGAGCATTCAAATACGGGTTAGCAGGTATCTCACAGTTGAGCATTTTAATGTCTATATATTACGAGTATAAACAGCAAACTGCATTAACTGATAATCAGAAACAAAATGATATAAGAAAAATTACGTTGTGTTAAAATGATCGATTATATAATGTCTAGAACAGCTTGCCTATATAAGTGACGATTATTCGATTAGCCGCTTTAGTTTGTCAGTTGTTAAACATTGTGCGAATAAACATGAATAGAATAATTATTGCTCTTCTTATCTCGGTTGTTTTTCTAGAGCATTGCTCTGCTAATGTAAGTGCACTCGATTAATCAGTTCGTCAATTGAACGACAACATTCTAAATGCTTTCTCAATTTATAGCACTGCCAAGAGTTTAAGGATCTTCAATCAATGTGTGGACTATATTGCTTTACTGCCCTACAACCTGTGTTGGTTCATACGAAGAATTTTCAGGGCCAAATGGACGATTTGAGACGAAAGCCGGAGTATTTGGCTAAGCTGGAAAGATCTGAAAATCTGATAAAGCAAAAGATTGACTTGCAGGATATAAAAATCAAACGTAATTTTGAAATGCTGCACAATCAGTTGAGAACACAGTTTGCGTTAGAAGAAAATAAACTTGAGAATCGGCTAAACGATCTACTTAAGAAGTTAGATCTGTGAAATTTGAATTGAAAGACAAAATTAATTTGTTCGAGGCAGTTCATTTATGTCGTGAAATAGAAAAACATTTAGTTATGGGTATTAATAGAATTAAAATATCAAAATTGTATCAAATACGAGTATACAATAAAGTTGAGAGAACATAATTATAATAACATTCTATCTAGTATTGTTCGTAAATTTTATTATAGTTAAGAATAGACGTGCTTCAATGATTTGTAGTTGGAAAATCCCTTTCACAGATGAAGTTAAAATTAAGATTGCAACCGACGTCATTCATTTTGTAAACTGAATTCAAATGTCGGAGCACAACACAATGCTCATTGCCCTTGGACGGTTGATTTTGATGCCAGTCGAGGAATGTTGCCGAAGAGCCCGTGGTGTGAGAAACATATTCACCCTCATTGTTAATGTTGTTGATGTCTATCCAATAATTTTCACTGCTTAACCACAATATGAGTGCATTGAGCTCACTTTGATTTTGTAGAGTAACCAAGTGTCCACCTGTCAGGTGACATACGACGCTAGCTTGAGACATGCTGAGATAGACATTGTGGACAATCATATAGAATTTCGATCCGATTTGCTGATATGGGAATATATCTGTGGTCGTTGTACGCACAAGATCCTTAAATTTCTTCTCCATCTTGGACTCGAGCTGGCTAATCCGCTGCTGAATTAATTCTTCAATATCTGCATCCAACTTTGGCTTAGAATCGCACACTTGATTTTGCAGTGCCTTTGTGTGATCTAACAGGTGTCTAACGACCTTGAAGCAATAGCCACCACAAGCGGACTCAAGTGGCTCACAGTGCTGTAGAAACGTTTGAAAATCTTGAAATATTCGCTAAATGGTTTCACTGATTAACTAACCTGATTAGTGCCCAGCACGCTGAGCAGCGACATTAAAAAAATCAAACCAATGAGACTCATCGCCATTCAGACGCCAGCAAACAACTAAATCATCCAAATAAATTCTGAGACTATTTAATGGAATGAAGACGTACTTTACTTGGGTGTACTCATTTGTTTATTGACAATTTCTTGGCTTATTCAAATTCCTTTTCACAGATAAAGTTAAAGTAACTATCGCACTTGGCGTCATTCATCGCATACACTGAAAATTTATTGCGCAGCTCAACACAACGCTCCTCGCCCCTACTTGGCTGCTTGTCAAACCAGGCGAAAAACGGCGGCTCTTTGCCAGAGGTCTTCGATATATAATCGTCCTCTTTGGCGATGTTGTTGATATCCAGCCAATAATCGTTGTTGGTCAATCGCGGCACAATTGCATTCAGCTCGCTGCGATTCTGGAGATGCACCAAATGTCCGCCAGTTAGAAGGCAAACACGATTTGCCTGAGCCCAGTTGAGATAGAGGCCCTCCTCGATCAAATAGAATTTGGATCCTATTTGCTCATAGGGAAATATTTCAGCCGGCAACTTAAGCGGCAGATCCCGCAGCTTCTGGTCCACTTTGGCCTCAAGTGTGTTGAACTTTTGTTCTATAAAGCCATCGATGCTTGATTCAGAATTCGGATTGCAATATTTGAGTTGATTCTGCATTGTCCGGGAGTGATCTAACAGCCATCTGACGACCTTGAAGCAATAGCTGCCGCACGTGGACTCAAGCTCTCTGGATTCCTCACAGCTCTGTTCGAGAGCATTAAATATATAAATATGTTTAATCTCAAAATAAATAGACTCGTAATCTTACCGGAACATCCCCCTGAACTGCGAGCACTGTGATTAAAAGCACCAGAGCAATGACTTTCATTGTGACTCACTTTTGTCAGACGGCAGCGAACAACTAAAGCATCCGAATGGTTTTGCAAACTATTTAATATATTTGAATAGGATTTTGAGTACCCGATATTATTTTAAAGTGAAGCTGTTTTTGGTCATTGATTAGGGTTCATTTTAATTCTTGAAAATGTTGATACAATTGCGTCTAATAATTATCTACACGATATTGTTAATATTGTCTGCTTTTGTAACTAACGACAACTATGAGAATTCAATTTTCGAACAATTCAAGAGATTTGCATAGTATTTTTAGTACTCAGTACATATGAGAGCGATGTTGTATTAAGTTCATAATTAGGAAAAATTTGAACTGGATGAAATATTTGATCTAGTTGCGCGTAGGAATTTTCAACACAATTATGTTGAAACAACTACTAAGATATACATAGTTGATATTGTCTGTCTACTCATACCCCGACATCTTCTTGATAATGCTTTTGAAATAAATCTCTTTATTGATATAACTTCGTACCCCATATCCCACAGTCGAATACCGACAACAGTAGTTGTTAATCTTATTCGACTATAAACAATCCAAGCAAAATTGTATTCAATTTGTGTGAATCATTTGTACTATCTCTAATCAGTGATTATTGCGTGTGAAGTAATCACTTCAAGTTCAAGTTGGCGACATTTGACTTATACTCTGGACATTCAAGACGTGATTCAGGGGTGTATGGATGTGACACTCTCTGAAGCATACCCTGCATACCCAGTAATTGAACTTAATATATGTTATATCAACATTTTCATTAAACTCTACTTGTCTCTGCAAAACTTATGTACTAAATAAATTTTCTGAAATTCGACAAAATTTAAGTAGTTATACAGATCGATAGAAACTAGACATTTGAAAGGAGACAATGATCAAACTAAACTGCAGCTCTCTATTTTTCCTGATGCCCTGCCTGCCCAAGTCCAATCGAAATGGCCTCCACTTGCTGTACATTTATGCATGCTGACGTTATGCTCATGAGTTGATGCCACAGGCAGCGGTGGAAGAAGATACGACATGGCTGCCACTTGCCAATAAGCATCAACAACAGCGATTGAAACTCTCGGGGCAATCCACAACAGCACAGAACACACGTTCTGCTTGGTGGTCGGCCGACCACAAAACCGAACAATGTCCGACTCAATTTCGCAGATTCATAAAAGTGAATGAATGCGCTGGCAGAGAATTGCTAAAACCCTTAAATCGATGGATGGAGCCAGAGTGTTGGCATTGGAAATGGGAAATCAAGTTTTGTGAAATTGACTCTCAAGTGACGACTGGAGATGGGCGTGGGGAAATGGACGTGCTCGGGGAGATCGAGAGACGGGTGATGGAGAGGGACCATTAAAATGAATTGCACTGCACTTTGTGCCATCAACAGAATCAACTCCGGGAGAACGAATGATGCAGCATAGGAATGACTTAAAATACAAAATAAAATAAAGCAAAAGCGCAGACATAGAGAGCAAAAAAGCACAGCAGCAACTACGAATTGGAAATGCGAAATGCCAAAAGAATCCGATTCCTATTCCGAAACGGACTGCAGCCAAACAGCACAGAACAAAACAGAACATTGCACGCCATTTCAATAAAAGTGAATTGCCCAACGACGACGACGACGACGATGGATGAAAATGAGCGAGGATGAGAATGAGGACGTGAACGCCTCAAACTTTAGACTGATTCTGATGCTGGCAAAGTATCCGCACAGGACCCATCTTAACAGCCAGCCAACAGGCTCTAGCCAAGCTAGAGATGCGCTCGAGGCTCGAATTAATGAAGGGCGAACTTGATAAGGAAATATCGAACATTGTCTACTCTTGTAATTGTACAATTTATTTATAGTATAGTTCTCATTAAAATTAAACCCAAAAACAAAAAATTACAAATGAGAAAGTTTGATATCGGTAACTTTACACTTATATGAATTTTAAACTGTGATTTAAAATAGTTAGAGTAGGAATTTCGAGTAAAACCGTTTTATTGCACGACTCAATTTCGTATTAATGGAACATAACTACATAATTTTAATTTTTCTTTAAAAGACTGTAACTTTGAGTACCAAATTTTTATTTCGAATACTTGAAATACAAATTAATTCAAGCAAATCCTTTTCATATGTACAAAACATTTTGAGACAGCTTTCAATTTACGCGTACTTGTTTTATTTTCAGAATTTGTACCTTGGGTCGAAATATTTTGTTGTACAATGAACTGTAGTTTTTTTGTATTATTGTATATAAGTAAAATTAATCAATACAAAAAAAAAGGCAGGTAAACTTAACTAAATAAATAAATCGAGTTTATTTTACTAGAGTGTAGACAACATATTTCGCTATATAAAACGTTCATTTAGCCAAAGTAAAAATAAAAGTTAAGTTAACATAATAAATGAATGCTCTATTACATTTGACTCTGTTTTTTTTTCACGCTCTAACTCGTGTCACGCTGCCATCTCCAGCAAAGCTCGCAGCAGCCGTAAAAGTTGAGTTAGTTCAAGTCTGGAATTCCGGAAGTGAGCTGCGCTGCGCTGCGTTGTTGACATGACTGACGACGTCGCGTCGTCCTTTTCTCAACGGCAACGGCAACGGCAACTGTGACTGCGACTGCGACGGCGGGATGCTGGAAAAGTTTAGCTTGCAGTGTCCCACTTTCCCCCCTTCAGTGCCATGGCGCTGTAATCTTGCAGCCAGTTGATCTGCGAGTCTCGGGCTGGGCTCCTTGGCCGGCCACTTGGTCTCGTTAGTCGTAAAAGCAAAGTATCTACATCAAAGCGCGCACGACAATAACTTCAAATGAGCATTTTAATAAATTTTTCAAATAATCACTTGAAAAGTGGAAAATTCTCTGCCCTATGCCTTCTCTCCCCTCGCAAGCCCTTGCTTTATGCATTCAGTTATTCCCAGTCAAACTTCAGTCTCAGTCTCAGTCTCAGTCTCAGTCTGAGACTGTCGCTGTCGGCGACGAGCTGCAATTCAACTTAATGTTTGCTTAAGGAATTAGTTGCAACTTGGCAGCGAGCATCAACTATGGGATATGGATATGAATGTGAATGTGAATGTGAATACGAGTACAGGGCGAGAACGAGGTCTGGCAGACGTCATCGCATCGCAGACTAAAACAACTTATGATTAGTTATGACTGAGACGTAATTGGATGCCCAGATTTGGATCTGTCGCATTCTCAACCCTAATCCTCTCGACTCCAAATTGAGTCTGAATAAAAGAGCGATGCTTGCTTAAAATAAAATATATAAATACCAAATTGTAATATTAGCTGAATAAGTAAAAAAAGATTATTTTATATAATCATAAAGAAAATGCCTACATCACCGTAAACAAATACATTCTGGGAATGCGTTGACGCGGGATTAATTTATTGCGACCTTTGAAATACAATGTGCACGTAATTAATAATTAGACAACTAATTGGATGAAGCGTGTTAACATTTGACATCAAATTAATTTGTTCAACGCCGATAAGATTGCCCTACAAATTGTGTTAATGTTTCGTTGATTACAAAGCGAAGGAATTCAATCACGAATCGGAAGCAAACATTTAAATTTAATTTAGATTTTATTTGCATTCAATTTGTCTTTAGACAGCCAGAGTTGGGAAATATTAAAAAATTATTGTAAGAGTATCAGAAAATCGAACAACTAACAATTATCGCTGTTGTAGATTAGATTTTCAATTTCTGAGATGCAGGTCAAAGGAAATTAATCTAATTGGTAATAAATTGCGAACGTATGCATTCATATTGTAAACACGAACATCAACAACTCATCACAATTTACAATTAATTAAATTCAAATTCAAATTGTCAACAAAATTACAGCGTAAATAAAAGCGCTGACGAATCTAAAATGTTGTATTTAAGACTGTCCATTCAATAGGATTTTTTAGTCGTGATCTACAGATCAACAGCAGCAATAACAACTAAAAATTTCGCCATGCGAATCGGATTTATTTGGACTGTTATCGGGCTTTTCGCAATGCAATGCGTTCAAGCCAACATTAAAGATTACCTGCATATCGAAAATAGAGTTATGGTTACCAGTTGGCAAGCACACTCGAGATGTCGACTGTACAATGGAAGTCTTTTTAGATTTCAACACATTGAAGAGCTTAATGAAATCCAGGGGGAGTTGACACAACCAAAGTATTGGGTCCGAAGTGCCATTCCGGCCGAATACCGACGAGGCTTTTGTCCACTGCTCGAGCGAATTGGCGATACTTCAAATTATCGAATAAACAAAAATGCCAACTGTTCAGCATTGAATTATTTCATTTGCGAAACATATAATTAAGTCCATTACGAAATAAAGATATCCAAAAATTCAAATACTTTTATTGCTGCGTATTTATGATTCTAGCTTGGTCAAGCAAAATGTTGGGCAAAATATGTGCAATCGTTTGCATTTCTATACTGGAAATCTAGATCAACCATAAGCATCCCTATAGATAATTTTCTAAATCGATATACGACACAATTTTAATTTTCAATTTCATCTTCGAAATCATCAATAATATTTGACCATTTTGGCTGGATAACAAACTCACTTTGTGTAGTTTTAATTTTTGTTTGGTTATCAATATTGGCATTTCTTTTCAAAAGTTGAATTTAATTAGATAAACCAAAAAGCGCTTAATTAAATATCTATACACACACTAGAAGAAAGTACTCCAATAAAATGTAGCTAAAGATATATTCTTAAATTTGTATAATGTAAAAGATAATTTGTATTTATTTTTTGTTTACATGAAAGTGTATTTTGACTTTGGCTTGCTGAAAAACAGCAATTTGTATCTTGGTTACTTGCTTTATTTTCCTTTTGTCGACGGGGCGATTGCACTTTTTGGTGGCTGAGCCGCAGGCAAGCTTGATTTGCGAGTGCATTGCATACTTTGTGGCAAGTTGCAATCCTGCCACATGTGTGTTATTCTACTTGCCACTCCCCCGCTCGTTTGTTTGTTTGTTTGTTTTTTTTTTTTTGCGTAATTTAGCCGGAATGTCCAGCACTTAATGAGTTATTTTTTGGTTACTTATTTGGCAATCGCTGCAAACGCTTTTGGCCCGGAATTTTTAATTAATGCAAAATGCAAAATTGCACGGATTTCATTTGCAGCGCTTTTTGCATCTCATGCTGTTGTTGTTTTCTTTATAATGGTCAACTATTTGCCAAGAGGCGAGTACACAATAAATTGCATGACATTTTCATATGTGCAAAACATTTTGTGAGCGCTGGCAATTTTAGCATTGCATCTCCTGAGGCTGCTTTCAGTTTACGGGTACTCGTATTATTTTCAGCATTTCTCATTGTTTTTATTTCTTTTTTTCTTGTATTTCTAATTAGCGCAGTTTTTGCTTATGTCGAATCATTTTGCAGTACAGTGTTGAGCAGTTTTCCTAATTGTTGTCTAAAGTAATGCAATCATTTTAAAAATAAGAAATACTATACAGTATTCTTCTTTATTGTCTTTAATGGCGAACAAATAATCTATAGACAATTGAGCACAAAACATATTTTTTCAGAATTTGCAAATAACAAAATTTTTGTCGGAACACTTTTGGTCATTCATTTGGTGGAAACCCTTCGCTGAAATGAACGCCAGTTCAACGCAATCCTCCGCATTCAAATAGTTATCTGGTTGATTATCACGCCAATTAAAGTAGCTTGGCTCTAAACCGGTGGTGTTTGAAACGTATTTGCCCTCATTATTCAAATCGTTAATGTCCGTCCAGTAGTATTTGTATTGATTGGGCAAAAAATCATTAATTGCATTAAACTCATCGATATTTTGTATACTAACGAGATCTGCGCCCATTGACCTACATTTATTAATAGCTTCATACCAATTTAAGAGTAATTTGTTGTCAATGTAATAAAATGAAGTACCGATCCTGTGATATTCCAGACTTTTTGCTTCAATATTTTTTTGTAAATCTATAAGCTGTTGCTCGATCTTTTTGGAATACATTTCGATTTGTTTCTGAACAGCTGCTTCATTTGCCAAGCGTGAGTTTTCTATTTTCTGTTCGATCTTTGCCTCAAACTTTTCAAATTCCTTGAATTCGCACTGGCTCTTTGACTCTTGCTTAAAGTCATTCACTTCGCTTTGTAGGTGTTTCGTGTGGTCCAAGATGGGCTTTATAACATTAAAGCAATACCTGCCACACGTTGATTGAAGCTTCTTCGACTCTCCGCAATTCTGTAAGTGAAAACCAAAACTCAAGCTCATCTCGAAATTGATTAAATATGTGCACTTACGTCTGCAGTGCCACACACAATAAATGCAAAGACAATAAGTCCAAATAATATATTCATTTCGACTCGGACAATGTTGCAATGTAATGAGAATTTCAAGACTGCAGGTTTAAGCGAGTTTCCAGTGCTTAAATACACAGAATATACCATATTTCATCGTAATTAAAATTGACAGATTTGCTCAAAATATAATTGATTGATTAAATCGCAGGCAGTAAACATTTTGTTCCAAAGAATATTGTTTAAAGCGGACACATCGTCATTCATTCTGGGTTGAACTCATATCAATAATTATGTATTTATTTGTTTATTTATAAATTGGCTCTACCGTACAGACACCTTCATATTTTTCAATCCAATAATTATTTGAGCTAATTTTAGTTTTGAATAGACTCTTCGAGCTCAGACCAATTTTGGTTTATAATTTGAAATTATTACAGTTTTGGGATTGGAGAAACTACTTTTCACTATCCGATCAAATGTCAGTATCTATGTTGTGTAAAAACTGCAATTTTGTATGGTTTGTCGGAGGTCCTGGGTTTGAACTGCACTCGATATTGATATAAAATGGTAAAATGAGAATGTAAATATTTTTTTTTGTTTTTTTTATAAGCAATCCAAATTCTAGATTTTATTCTAGATTCAAGAATTGCCTTTCTGCATAAAATTTTGACAATTTTTCATTCTGGAATTAAATATACATTCTGGAATTCGGAATGTTTTTCTTCTTCTTAAAAGTTGAAAACAATCTCCAATTTGTTGTGGAATTTCGTGTTTGATTTAAGAATTTCATTTCCGGGTGCGATTTTAACATTATATGATTCAAGAATTTATTCTTGAATTCAGCAATGCATCAATAATCTTTTATATTTCTTATATGTATAAGTTAATATAGAAATTATATTGTTATCTGTTTTAAAAAAAGCGAGCAGACAAATTTGTTTTCATTAATTTCATTATTCTCGCTTTCTTGTCACAATTTGCAAATATACAGAACAAACAAATAGATAATATCTTCTATATATCAGTTTCTAAATTCGCAAATGAACAAATGCTTTATGTTACATATGAAATCACCCATAAAGTATGACGCAATGTTCATTGCCTTCATGATGGTCTGGTTGACCTGACTTCCAGTTCAAATAGGTTGGCGTGCGACCCGTGGCCACCGAAACATATTCTCGATCCTTAGCTAAATCGTTAATGTCAATCCAATAGTCTTTTCCAGCTCGTAATTTGTCCTTAATTGAAATCCTCCTGATTTTTGAAACTAACTAAATGTCCAACTATTGCCAGACATTTGTTAACTGATCCAAACCAACTGATTTCTTGCAATTCTTCAATATAATAATATTTCGAACCAATTTGTTAATACGGTGATCCAGGTTTTGCACTTTGACCTCTAATCAAATCAAGTTGATCTTATCACTTCAACTTATTGTTCGAGCCTCACGAGTGAAGAACAATTCGTTCCACACATTGTTTGAAGATTGTTCGGCTCTTTGCTTTTCTGTTGTTGGAAAATAAAACTCAACATCCCTTTCAAAAAGATGATTAAGAAGGTGCACTTACTTCAGCATTGCCGTACAGAATGACTATACAGACAATGAGTCCAAATAATATTTTCATTTTGATGCTCCCAATGTTGCATTGAAACTATAAGTATTAAGTCAGCAATCAGTGCTTAAATACCCAAAATATATAGTGTGTTTCGCATATTTTAATCGCACTGAGTCTGGACGTCAATGACGGAATTGAAGACAATAGATCAAAGCCTCTTGCTCATAGCAGACACATCTTTAGTGAAATGCTTTCGCTTAGAATTCTTATCGGTACTTAGATTAAAGCGAAAGCTGGATCACTAGTTTATATGTAGTTTTCCAAAATTCAGTCATGAACTGACCGACCGTAGAAGACCTGTTCACATGTTTCAGAGCTCTTTATAAAAATAAATTTACAACCGCAAATTCTTCGCTATCCAGTCGTGTCTGGGTTTAATAGGTATTTTCTTTTTAACTGGCCAAAATCATCTGCATCCGCAGGATATGAAATTTTTGATTATTAGAGTGGCCGTGTAAATTTTATTAAAACATCTATTTATTAATTAGATTAATTTCTTCTTCTTACAAACCCTTTGATCGAAAGTACGAAAAAATAATAATATTCTACTTATAAAATCGAGTTTCAAATTATGTGGAGCTCTTGTTATGTTCACTTTGGTTATTAACTAATAATTATAGTTCGAAAATAATAAATAATTAGGTACATTTCGAAAAAATGTTGTTTGAAACTTAAATTTTTGCTGGTTTCTTTTAATGTATTCATTTCGCAAATGCTTATGTGTTTCTTAA
The DNA here is from genome assembly GCA_035045625.1 of Drosophila formosana. Lineage (NCBI taxonomy): Eukaryota > Metazoa > Arthropoda > Insecta > Diptera > Drosophilidae > Drosophila > Drosophila formosana. The sequence goes on along the minus strand of JAWNOW010000814.1, from coordinate 1,438,614 downwards.
AGTTAAGCATTGCAATATTTTGTAATTAATGTCGATCAATTCAATATGTTTTCAAGTAATAAATACACCAATTGTTAATAATATTAATAATGTTTAAATACGGCCAGAATTTTGAAAATGTTAAGCTTATTTTGTGGCTTGAATAAAAGTAATTTTCTGGTACTTACTTTTTGTTCAAAGTTTTGCCGCAAGTGTCGCATGGAAATTTCCTGCGAGGCTTCTCCCCAACCGTCCTGGCCAACTGTTGGCTCCTCGCCTTGAGGGTTGTTGCCGCCGTAGTCGGCTGGCTGTGCACGCTGGCCATGTGATTCTTGAGATTGCTGCGCCTGGCGAACTTCGAGGAGCAGACGGCGCACTCAAAGATGCGCTCGTCGGTGTGATTGCGCAGATGGGCGCGCAGCGAGTGCTTGCGGAACTGCTTGGGGCACAGTGGACATGGAAGCAGTTCGTTCTTGCCGATGGCCGTCGAAGAGTCGCGAGTGTGAAAGAAACGATGATAGAGCAGATCCGATTTGTACTGCGCACTGAAGCCGCATTCATCGCATTGATACGAATTATTCGAGGTTGAGGTGGAGGTGGAGGCGGAGGTGGTGGCCTGGGGAGGCTGGCAGCTGCGTGTGTGCCGCCCCAGCGCCTGGGCGGACTGGAAGCTGCTGCCACAGCTGAGGCAGGCGTGATTGTCCATGGGATGGCAGAGCCGTCGGTGCTCGACCAGCGCCTGCGGCGTCTCAAAGCTGAGCGCACAACTGCCGCAGCCTTGCTTCTTAGTCTCCATTAGCATTTCGGCTGATTGTGTTTCTGTTTCCGGCTGCTGCTCCTCGAGCACCTCGCGCAGCATTTGCTCCAGCTCGCGCTCTGGCTGCGCCGTCGCCTTGTCGCGCTTGGGCAGCTGCCGCTTGGCGTGCCGCTTGTGCTGCATGAGGTTGCGATGGCGTCGCGCCTCCAGCGGCGTCTCAAACTGCAGCTGACACAGCGCACAATAGTAGCGAGCCAGGCGATGCTTGTGCTTCTCATGGCGCTGCAGCGCCACTCGCGATCTCTGTGCCACGCCACAGACGTCGCAGCGAAAGCGACACTGATACTCGTCCGCTGCGCTGCCCTGCTCTGTGGCCGAGACGCCGACGTGCTCGCTGGCCAGATGACGACGCAGTTGCACGTTGTAGAGGAAGCTCTCGCTGCAGATGCCGCAGCGCAGCCGTCGACGCTGGGCAATGCAAACGGGCACGGATCGGTTGAGCGCCAGCAGCACCTCCTTGTGCGTGGCGTCCACCAGATGCTGCCACATCGCCTCGTTGCTGCCACACTCGAATTGGCAGTAGCTGCACCAGAAGTCGCCGCCCAGCCGCTCGGTCAGTTGCACGTGCGAAGCGGAGCGCCAATGAGCCTGCAATTGGTATATTAGAATAATACAATTCATAAAATATTTCAGAAAATTAGCTGAGGTATGGAATAATTTTAAAATCTTTTAATTTATTATATCATATTATTAATTGAGAGAGAGAGAGAAAACAAACAATGTTTTTATACAAAATATACCAAAATGTACCGAAAAGTATATTCAACATCAATATACTTGTACGTTAAAAATATACCATATCACATTGTCAACCACATCAAATAAATCCGATCACAAGCGAATGTTCAGCATTCGCATGCACTGTAGTATTGTCTGTACCCAAATGCTATAAATAAATAAATATTGATATGAGACCAAAGCTGAATGCCCTTCAACTCAATGTGTTCGCTGCATTTAATTTATTATTCAATAATATGTATATTCGGCTAATCTGTCAAGTGTCAAATATTTGATTTAATGCGAAATATAGCATTTTGCGGGTATTTAAGCCCTGATTATTCGCATATGAGTAACAGTGCTTCGAAGAACACATTTGCGCAACTTTGTTCGGCTTAAAAATGAATATAATAACATTATTTGAGCTCCTCATCGGTATCGCTATTGTGAATGGAAATATCAACGTGAGTGCACCTATTAAATCGTCTTTGAGATGATTCCAAGTTTCGATGTATATTTATAGAGCTGCCAAGAATCGAGGCAACTAGAATCAACCTGTGGAAATTATTGCTTTAAAGCCATAAGGCCTGTGTTAGATCATACGAGGTATTTACAGGCCCAAGTGCTTGATTCTAATCATCAAACGGAGATTTTGAACAAGCCAGAGATTACGACAAAGCTGATAAAGGAACTATTTGATATACAGCAGGAAACGATGGGATATAATTATAGAAACCTACGCAGAGCAACTGACACAATATTTCAAAAATTCAAAAATATCGAGCAAAACCTAGAAAAACTACAAAATCAACTAAACGGTCAAAGTTACATAACTGGATCGTCTTATCAGAAAATTGGTTCCAAATATTATCATATTGAAGAATTTAAAAAAGTCAATTGGCTTGAAGCAGTTCACAAATGTTCGGCGATTAATGGTCGTTTAGTTAGTATCAAAAATCTGGATGAACTGAATGCTATTAAGGAGAAATTGCGACATGGGGAAGATTATTGGATTGATATTAACGATTTAGCTCATGAAGGAGAATTTGTTTCGGTGGCCACAGGTCGCACAGTAACCTATTTTAATTGGGCCCCAGGGGAACCGAACAATTTAGATCACACGGAGAATTGTGCAGAATTATATTTTGAATCGGGCTACCTAATGAACGATGATTCTTGTAGTAAAAAACAATTGTTTATTTGCGAGCCCACAGACAAGCTTAATAAATTAACTGATGCGCAAATATCTAAATTGTGCGAGCCAAAAAGTTTGGACGAGCTACTATCTGAAATATTCGAAACTTAAATTTTGTCAAGACTATTTAAATATTTAAAACTCATAAATGAAACTTAAATAAACAAAATATTAACAATTATTGCTGACAACTGTTTCGTAATGTTGAGAAGAAGATTAAATATTTATTGCATAAATAAATAAATGCAAAATAAAAATTTTAACATTTATATAGGGTTTTTTTTTTTATTTAAGCGTTGTATTTTTAAAAATCGAATATGATCATATTTTCAATTTCCAGCATATATTCAAAATATATATTGGAATCACCATTTATATGTCATTTACATTTTAAAGATAACTTTAAATCTCAAACTCAAATCGTCCATTCTGTAGGTGTAATTTCAGATAATCTTTCGGACTGAATTTCACGAATTACACCTGTAATGTTATCCTATCCTTGTCCACATAAACTGACGACTTTACATAACCCCAAAAGAAATATTAATGACGAGAAAGATCACATGATATTGGCGGGCCAACTCAAGATAACATAAAAGTTGCTCTCAAAATGCATATTTTAACATGTCTATTCATGTCTTTCACAGAGCACGAATTTTAACAATTTGCAATTGTTTTTCGTTTGTGAGTCTTTCTGAGTATGAAAACATTTCACTGTGATTGATGACGTTTGGACACTATTCCAAACCCGTGCTGCCAACAGGAACAAGTCAACTCCATAAAAACACCATGCATAATCATATGACAAATGGACAATCCCTAAAAGAACTAATTTTCACTTTATTTTCAATCGAAGTTCAATAGAAATTCTGATTAATATGTGAAACAAGCGTATTTAAACCAGTCAATCTAATGAAATACTTTAGTCGTCTTTTAATTCCGAATAGCAATAGTAACTAGTAATGTGGGAATGGGTCTAGCAACGCCAATCTATCGATTAAGGGAAGAAAGTAGTATCGATTGTGAGAGAAGTCGATAGAATATACTTTTGTGACGACGACGAAAAAAGCAAGACGTGCTAACGACGACCGCGACGAATATATTTAAATAATTGAATTAATCAATAAACTAAATATAATAATAATTAAGGATTAAACTTATGAAATAATAAATAAACATTATCATAAAAGCAATCCACAGTAATAAGTTGACAATGGAATCCCGATTCGTTTTGAGAGCAATCCTTGTACTCATTGGAGCGATATCCTGCAGTGTCTGTGCTGAGGACGTTATCGAGGATCGCTACAAACTACAAAGCTCATTATGTTAAAAATACTTAAAATATGGATTAGAGAAGAGCAGACAGATTTAGTTTTTAATGTATTACCCTTCTACCTTATGGGCAGAAATTGTTGCGTAATTTTGTCTGAATTTCAAGCACTTATTTTTGGATTTTCACGGATTTCATTTGCAGCACTTTATAATTTGTTGCATCTCATGTTGTTGTTGTTTTCTTTTTAAAGGTCAACTATGGCTGCAAATAAAGCGTGCAATTCAATCGTTAACCTTTCGAGGAGTGAAATAAGCATACATAATGAAATTATGTGTATTTATTCCAGTCGTTAAGCGAAAAGCTTTAGTCGTGTTTTATTTGGTGAGCTGGTTGACCGCATCAGATTTGCAGTTCAAGTCAATATGAATATATTATTTGGACTTATGGTTTGTGCATTTATTCTACGTGGCAATGCCCAGGTAAGTGCAAATTTTAATCATTTTCGAGATGAGGTTGAGTTTTAGTTTCCACTTACAGAGCTGCAGTGAGTCGAACGAACTTCCATCAACGTGTGGAAAATATTGCCGCAATATAATAAAGACTACCCTAGACCAAAAAAATAACCTACAGAGCAAAGTGAATGATTACAAAGAATCCGAAAAACGAATTGAGGCAAAGTTAGATTTGCAAGATACAACGATTTATCAGAAAATGGAAATCTCACGCTCTAAATTTGAAGGCACATTACTAAATCAAATAAAATCACAAAATGAAAAGGTCAAAAATAAGCTGGAAGATCTTCATAAACTAATAGAATTACGAAAGTCTATGCCTCCCTATCGGAAAATTGGATCAAAATTTTATTATATTGAGGATTCTGAAAAAGACAATTATTTTGGGGCAGTCAGCAAATGTTTGAAAATGGGAGGACATTTGGTTAGTATAAAAAATCTTAAAGAACTGAATGCAATTAAAAAGGAATTGAAGGCCAATGAAGATTATTGGATTGATCTCAACGATTTAGCTAATGAGGGAGAATATGTCTCTATAGTCACTGGTCAGAAAGCAAGCTATTTAAATTGGCACAAGAGTGAGCCAAATAACCATCTTAATGAAGAGCATTGTGTGGATTTGTGGTTCCTAGATGGTAAGCACTTAATGAATGATAGTGCCTGTAAGAAGAAGGTTCGGTTTATTTGCGAGCCTAATGATCAAGTTTAAATCAATTATAATAAACCATTCGAGTTTGAAAGAAATAAATAAAATAAAATCAGTAAAATTAAATGTTGTACGAATCAAAATGAATTTAATTTTAAGTAGTTTTCTTGTCTCAGTTATTTTTGGACATGCTCTCCTTATGTGCAACTGATTGGATATCTTTGACTTCATCATCTGTTTTGATTACTGTTTAAAGTGCTTCCCAGAGTCAAAGTAAGTTCTGTAAAATCTGCACTAGAAAATGCAAATGATTTGCAAACTTCATCTAAATTGGAGAAATTCCAAATGGACACCTCGCCAATATCGGGAATCAGGATCACATGAATGACATCACAATCAAATTGAAGACTGCTAAAAGTTATTTAAATGATTTTAATGATTTTTCCAATCGCAAGCCAACAAAAGACGAATTCTACTTAGCATATTATCGCTAAATTGAAAGCAAACTTTTTTTGTATTCTCCAATAAGGGATACCAAAAATTTTAGACCGATCGATTATATAATGTCTAATACAGCTGCGTACATAAGTTACTATTTTTCAAAGACCCGCTTTAGTTTCGCAGCTGAAAAGGCATATGTTCGTATGAGCAATATTTTAATTGCGAACCTGAAAGTAATCTTAAGCATTAATCAATCTTTAATATTTTCTCAATGTTTGTTTGTTATTAATGTCTTAAAACAAAAAACGCATCGATAGAAAAAAGTAAATTAAAATTTGTTCAATGATTCCCACTGAAATACTATGCCAGATTTCTGCTAATTGTTGATGGGTATAGAAAACCAATGCTCGACTTATAATTGTGCTATAAAAATACGCCATTAAAATACGAATATCAATTTAAACTTAACCTAACATGAACTGCATAAAATCACTTATTTCATTAATAAAAACAAAATTTGATGTATTTTATAATACGTGGTATCAGGAATAACCCATCGCTTGACCATGATACATTAACTACAAGGTGGTCTTAACATTTAAAATAAGGGGCGTGACAACTATCTAAAACAAACTTGATCTGCGTTAGACATAAACGAGTAATGTAACCAAGATCCCTAGATCTAGGTGTTCATACAGACGAACAGAAGGACATGGCTAAATCGTCACTTCTGTTGACACTGATTAACAACATACAAATATGCTTTATGGGGTCGAAGATGCCTGTTTCTGCCTGGTCTAATATAATATATATAATGTAATATACCTACAAGATAGATTTGCAAAGACAATTTGGCGTCGATTGTTTTAGTTGATTCGAAATAAAATTATTTGAAAACTTAAGCAATAAAAGATGCTCGAATTTCACAAATATGAACAGGTCTATTAAACTCAGTATATAACTGAATTTTTTCATAGTTGTTTATAATTAAATATAAATAATCAAATATAATGAGAATTCTGATAGGAGCTGTTCGCTGAACTGAAGATGTGTCTGCTATGAGCAAGAGGCTTTAATTTATTGTCTTCAATTTTGTCATTGACATTTAGCGTATATATATGACCTGTGTCATTGCGATTAAAATATTTTTGCTGGGTATTTAAGACTGATTGCTGACTTTATAGTTATAGTTTCAGTGGAACATTGTGCGAGTCAAAATGAAAATATTATTTGGTCTTCTTGTCTCTGTGTTTATTTTGTGTGGCAATGCAGAAGTAAGTTTACCTATTCATTAATATTTGAGACGTGCTTGAGTTTTGGTTTCCACTTACAGAACTGCAAAGCATCGAAGGAGGAGCTTCAGTCAACGTGTGGATTGTATTGCTTTAATGCTATAAAGCCCATCTTAGACCACACGAAAAGCTTGCAAAGCGAAGTGAATGACTTGAAGCAAGACCCGAAGAACCAGTGTGAGTTCAAGGAATTTGAAAAACGAATTGAGGCCAAATTGGATGTTCAAGATAAAATGATCGACAAGAAATTTGAAGACTCACGGATTGCCGGTGAAACAATACTGGAACAAATGTCATCACTGAATCTCCAGCTACATGACCTACATGAGTTGATTGAATTAGGAAAAGCAATAGCTAGATCGCCCTATCAGAAGATTGGTACAAAGTTTTATTATATTGAAGAATCCGAAGAAGTCAATTGGTTTGAGGCTGTTCACAAATGTCTGGCAATGGGCGGGCATTTGGTTAGTTTTAAAAATGAGAATGAGTTAAATGCAGTTAAGGACAAACTGCAGGTTGGAAAACACTATTGGATTGATTTTAACGATTTAGCGAATGAGGGAGAATACATTTCAATAGCAACTGGTGAGAAGGCTACATATTTCAATTGGCACAGCAATGAACCAAGCAACGGTGGAGATTATGAGCATTGCGGTGAATTGTGGTTTGTTGATAACAAGCACCTAATGAACGATGCTAATTGCAAAGACAAAGATTATTTTATTTGCGAACCCAGAGTCCAATTTTGAGTTGCGAAAACAAAATCCCCAAACATGCTATCGAAACCCAGCTGTCAAAATAAAACTAAGAGCTTTATCGCGCTGAAACTTGGGGTGACTGGCTTAATAGCAAAATATGAATTTAAATATATTTTAATTTCTCGTTGTCAAAATGAAGTAAATATATCATTGAACCAATAAAAAATATATACTCAAGTTTCGATACTTATTGGCTACAAATTAATTCAAATAAATAATAAAGTCCATTATTATATCGTATTTTCATCCCGATATTTGGTAAACGATTTAAAATATATCGTTGTCAAATTGACGAAAATATATATTTAAATTTCATTGAAAAAAGCTTCGATACTTATTGATTACAAATGAATAAAATTAAATAATTGAAATGCATTATCATATGGTATTTTCATCCCGATATTTTGTTGGCGATTTAAAATAGGAATAAACTGTCGCCTACCTGGAAAGCCCGCTCGGTGTTGGCGTAGAATCGACAGGGCAGACACTGGAAGGGCGCCTGCCGCACAATGCTGCCCATGTGCTCGAGGATGGCGTGGAGCGCGTTCTGGCGGCGCGGCTGCGTCTGCTGCTGCAGCCGGCGGTAGTGATAGTGCGAGATGAGGTGCTTGCCCATCAGGTGGCGGGCCATGCTGTGCCGGCAGAGCTCGCAGCGCAGCAGCTGCGTGCGACGATGGCGCTGGCGACGCCGACGCTGCTCGTCCGGCTGGAAGGCTTTGGTGAGCGTCAGATTGCCGCCTTCGAGATTCGCCTGCTCCAATTGGCGCTCGGCTTCGGCGCGTCGCTGATGGTAGGCGCTGCGCAAGTGCTGCTCGTAGTTGAGGCGCGTCTTGAGGCGGCGACAGCAGATGTTGCACCAGTAGCTGGCATTCGGTTGCTGCAGCTTCGTGAGATCGATGTTCTCGCGATACTCCAGCTGCTTGCTGCCCGGCACCCATTTGCCGTGCGTATGCTCCGCTGGCGGATGATCGTCGTGTTGTTGTGGTTGTGGTTGCGGTTGTGGTTGTGGTTGCTGTTCGTCGGGCGGCTCGTCCCAGCTGGGCGAGATGCGTTCGAGATGCGTGTGCCGCAACTGGGGACGATGCTCCGGCTTCCACTTGCCGCCCGTGTGTGTGGCAGGCACGGCGGGTGGCGAGTGACGGCGCGCCACCTCGTAATCCTCGTCAGCATCGTGATCGTGGTCGTGGTCGTGATCGTGATCGTGCTCTGGGTCATCGTCGTCGCCCTCGAACTCGTCGCCATCGCCATCGCCATCGCCGTCATCGTCGTCGTCCTCGTCCTCGCTCGCCTCCGGCGTGTGCACAAATTTCAGGGGCTTAAACTCGCTCTCCTCGTGCTCGCGCATCGCCTTCAGCAGCGGATCGGACCAGCCCTGTTCGTCCTTGCCACGCTCCGGCCGTGTGGCGCTCGACTTGCCGCCCGTCGACACGCTCTGCAGCTGCAGCGATGAGAAGAACACATCGGCGCCCATCGGCTCGTAGCTGGCATCGTACGCTTCCGTCAGCGACTTGGACGTCTTGCCGCCATGACTGGCGCTCGTCTTGCGCAAATAGCTGCTCGGCGCCTCGGGCTCTGCGAAGTGGAAGCTGTCCTCGTAGCTGTGATCGGCTGTGGGCGCCGTTGTTGTTGTCGTTGCCACTTGCTTGTTTGCATTTGGATTTCTGGCCAGGCTCAGGCAATTGCTCTTGCGATGCTCTATGTACTTGCTGAGACCCACGATTGTCGCATTGCACCTGATGCACAGATGCGTGTCCTCCAGCTCATCCGTCGGATTGTGCATAATGGCTGGCTGCAAACAGACAAATTTATGAATTTCATTTATTTTATTCAATCTACTGATAGATAGATAGATCATTTGCGCATCTTAATGAATTCTTAAAGCAGGAAGTCATGGAATCAGCATTATAATAGCGTGACGTTGAAATGTCTTCTTCAGCTTGAGCTGATAAATATTTGCAATAAAAACATTATAAGTAATTGTTGCATGAACATATATTCAATATGCATTATATTAATGTGCATATTTTAAATTGTAAATAATGTCAATCACCACGCCGAAAGAAAGTCAATATCTATGGAATTTAATGATTACTTTTGGTCATTTAAATTTGACATTTCCACAAAACATTAATACTCTTCTATCCCACAGTGGGAACAGGGTATAAAAAGCCACTCTGGAAAGGAAGTAATCAAATAGACCTTTCTTAATAAAATTGATTACATGTGTAACAGTTCACTAGAAATGCTGATTAAAATACTATGCTGATTAATACACTATGTAAAATAAGCGTATTTATAACTCTCAATGCAGTCGAACGCCCTAGTCATATTTTAATTGAAGCTCTGGTTGCCCATCTCAAAGTTGCAGTTTTTTTTAAAAATACTCGAATCAAAATGAATATATTATTTGACTTCTTGTCTCTGTATTTATTTTGTGTGGCAATGCAGAAGTAAGTGCATCTGTTTAATCATTTTCGAGATGAGCTTGAGTTGTGGTTTCCATTGACATTAACAGAACTGCAGAGAGTCCAAGGAACTTCAATCAACGTGTGGAAGGTATTGCTTTAAAGCTATAAAGCCCATCTTAGACCACACAAAACACTAACAGAGCGAAGTGAATGATTTTAAGCAAGAAGAACCAGTGCGAATTTTATGGAATTTGAAAAACGAATTGAGGCAAAGATAGATTTGCAAGTCAAATATATAGAACAGAAATTAGAAAACTCACGCTTCGCAACCGAAAGAACATTACTTGAACGAAGTTGAATTGAAATTAGAAGGGTCCAGGAAAATCTGGTAAACTTGATAAATCGAAAGTAATTTATGTGTATATAATCTTTGAGAGTAAATACAAAATATTTCATATTTCATTTGAGGAAGAATTTGTAAACAGTTGAACTTGATTTTGAATGAAATACATTTGATAAACTAGTATCTGCAATTTCGACATTCCTAACTCTTCAAATCTCTGAGTTTATATAGGCGACGGGAGAGCCAGGCCGAAGGATGCCCCAAGCCCCCTTCTGCTGCCCCCGTTACGCTGCCATTAAGCTATTACACCCCTCGACGGCTGCGAGTCTATTCTCCAGACGAAGCTCGTGCATGATTTATCTGCGCTTTGAGGCGCTTCATTGAGCTCAGGCTGGAGAGGATTGCAGCGCAGTTTATTCATTAAGCATGTTGGCAACTGCGTGAACAGCGGCCAATGTCGCTCATTCCCAGCGCTCACCACAGCGTTGACATGCCATCGGGCTGACTGTGCGTATACGCGATATGCTCACTTGCCGTTGTCGTTTATCCCTTGCGCCTGTTTTGTGTTCCTGTTTATGTCCGTGTCGGTGTCGGTGTCCGTGTCCGTGTCCGTGTCCGCCTGTTGGCATTGCGGCCTGTCACAACTGAAGTTTATTGCGTCTGTGTTGCGTACGTGTCTCGCTCTCTATCTGCCTCACTCGCACACAATTCGCCTCCATCTCTTTCGCGCTTGCTCGCTAAATGTAAAAGTGTCATTTCCGCCATATGTGAACGCGATGAACGATGCGTCGACGCCAGCGTTGCTCTTGTTGCTGCTGCTGCTGCTGCTGCTGTTGTTAATAATTTCCAGAGTACAATTGCAGCAGCAGCAACAGCAGCAGCAGTTGGCAGTGGCTCCTGGAATTTATACAAACGAGGCCCATGTCTGAGGTTAAATACGAAAAACATAACAATTCTCACTCCCTTTCTCGCTCGCCGCCCGCGTGGGCGGATGTCAAAGCATTTGGCGCTGTTGCTGTCGCTGCTGTCGCTGCTGCTGATGATAGGAGGAGAGACACACAGCCGTTGCTTCCATCCGTCTAAACGAGCGAACGCCAAACGACAAGGACAATATTGGCCCAGACTGCGTTAACGGGGAGCATTGTTCTTGTTGCTATCTGAGTGATAAACGCGCGTTTGTTTAACAATTAACGTGCCCATGCAACACATGCACAATTATTTATACAACTACTCAGCCCCAGTCTCAACTGCTTCCCTCTCCTTCCTTCTGGGCGCCTTCAACTATTGCAAGTATTTTGGCTGAGCTGTTACCAATTTTTATATGCCTAATTAGTAGGCTGCCTGATTTTCAAACTTGCCTCTCTCTCTCTGTGTGAGTGTGTGTGTGTTTGCGTGTGATTCATGATAATTGCTTATTACACATACAAATATGTACATGCTTGTGAGCGCGTGTGTGTGTGTGTGGGTGTGTGAGAGGCGTTTAAACAACTAATTGCCATCTAATTGCACATATCCTGGAATTTATGTGGTGAGAAGCAGCAGCAGCAGACTGAAAGTCAAGACAAGCGACTCGAAATTAATGACACCTGTGCTGCAGGTGAGTTGAAGGAGGCAAGCGAATGAGCAAATGCCATTCAACACAAAACAAAACACTCGTCACATAAATCGAAAGAGCACAACGAATGGAAATTAAATTAAAAACCAGAAGTTGAAGCACTTTAAGCTTGATCTGCCCTTAAACAAATCACTTACAATATTAATCTGAGACTGAAAATAATTTCTAATTTACACAATTCGCTTATTGAAAAATGATTTTATTGCGTCCCCTAAAAGTATGCTATATTTTCTGATCACTTCAACTAAATTTGTAGCTCAATATTCAATTAGATAAACAGATAGCTTCTTAAGATAAGCTACTTTTTATCAAATAAAATAAAATAAATTATTCATAAACTCAAACTTGTACAACTTTGAACAAAATTAAACTAATATAATAAATATCCAATGAAAACATAAATTATTTTAAAAGCACTAAACAATTTTATTACATACAAAATTATGAAAATATTTGTTTATTAATTGGCTTTTATTTTTGGCTCCATTTATTTTACATACTGACACTTCTGGCTTTGTTGGCAAGTGACTGACCCTCAATACCTATTACTGTATGTATTTTAATTAAAAAATACATTCCTTATAATCAACGTTTATAAAGTAAAATTATTGTTTGAGTTTCGGCTCAACTTATTGAAATAAAAATAATATACACTTCAATTGATTCTCTAAGGAAAAATTGTATTGTTTTGACTATTTGATGTTTGTGATTTTTAATTATATTATTTTTTAGTTTAAAATGCTAAACTATTTGTTATATTTTGTCACTGACATTTTGTTGGTAAGTGGCTGACATTAAATATATTTATTCATATATTTATTTATTAAATAATACTAATAACAAATAATGTCTAAATAATTTATATATGTTATTCAAATAATTGTGGAATAAATGTATTTATAGTTTTAAATATTTGCAAAGAGTAAATTTATTTGTATTATTTAACCTTGTTTTCATTCATTTGAAATGCTTCTACCAATTGTTCTATCATGCATTCTTATGTTGGAATTTGCATTATTTATTAATTATGCATTTCACTTAATTGTTGAATAAAAATATTTATAGTTTTACATATTAGCAGAGTGAATTTATTATTTTATTATTTAATAGTATTTTAATTCGTTTGAAATGCTTTAACGTATTATTATTGCGGTTGTTTGTATTTAAGAGTTTGCAACGTGTTGTAAATGCGGATATGGCAGTGATTAGATTGGTATGTGCCACAGTTTGTGGTGATACGTACTCATGCAGCGCCACTAATATTGAGGAATTAAATAATAAAAGCAGTTAGAAGCTGCACAAACACAATTGTGCCATTATTTGCATTTGTGACAACGGCAACGGCAATGGCAACAGCACCCATCAACAACAATAAAAGCAAAATGGCAATAGCAACAACAACAGCAATAAGAACGACAACAGCAGCAATGAGAGCAACAACTAACAAACACGACATTGTTGAGGACATCATCAGCAAACAGAACAACAAACCGACAGGCAGGCAAGCAGGCAGGAAGGCAGGAAGGCAGGCAACGATGTGGACGAGAAATCCTCGTGGTTGTTTGATTCGAAAATTGAGTTTTAGCTGCGCAAATAAAAATAAAACTTAGAACAACAACAAGAGCGGCAGCAACAGCAGCCAGCGCTGAGCCATTAAAAAGGAGTTATCACCCAATTCAGCACCACAAGCGCGAAATAACGCACACAAACACTTGGATGAGCACACAACCCATATACCCGGATACTCGCATATATACAAAGTAGGGGTAATCGGGGGTCTGGGGTTTGCTTCGACATGCTCGTGCAAGCCATCGGCGTCAGTTGAACACCAAATAGACATACTGTACAACATGGCATTTATGTCAAACCCAAACGGTCCCATATGAATGGCTTTTTGGGGGCGCGGCAAAGCAACCGAAGAGCGAAAGGGGAGGGCGGAGGCAGGTCAAGTAATCTAATATGGAGTTACGTTGTCGATAAATTGATGGAGCGCACAAATGATCAAGAAAGAAACCGAATTGTTGTTATATAAATAATTGGAATGAGAATATTAAAATAAGTGGATAGAGAGTGGAGAGAGTAAGCATAAATGTGTAGTATACTTAACAGGGTTCAAATAAAACAAAAGAAAATGTATTATTGAATTTATTATTTAAACCGTATCTAATTTAATTACAAATTCATCCGAATTGTTAAACACCACTAATGATGTTAAAAAATATTGGAAAACCATTCGATAGAATATATTAATATTTAATGTTGAAGCTAATTTATTTTCAACATAAAACAATAACACAACTTGGTCATAGACACCATACATAAATGAGTATTTTGACACAAACTACATACGAACATTTAAAACAACACTTTATAAAACGGATGTCTCACTGGAAGGTTTCGTCTTCATTTTGTGTTTTAAGTTGTTACACAAAAATTATATACCAAAATTTATGTAGACTTAAAAAATATTTGACAATAGAATCGAAGATAAAAAATTAGGCGTTTTATATTGCTCATTGTAGAACAAATTTTCATTCGAACCGTTAAAGTATACCGAATCTCACTATTTCACCTATATGACATAAAAAAATGATTTTGAAGATAAACTTTAAATATTATTAGCATGCCACAGTGAAGAGTTTTATTAAAAATTTAATCAAAACGTGGAAGTTTGAGAAAAATAGGCAATCTTTTTTTTGACTATTCAAATTCAAGAAGTGACTAATTTTTATATTTTATATATTAGTTCACACATCATTATTTATCCAGCGGAAAAGCTTAAAAATAACAAAAAAGTTACACATCTCACAAATGAATCTGCGATTGCAAGAAATAACAGTAATATTAAGCTAATCATAGTGAACAACCTATAACAACCATGCAATGAGAAATAAAAGTACAACTTCAGTTTGTTTGTTATTTATTTATTATTATTGTTTTATTTATTTCTAGGTCTTCTGTGCTTATTGTATGTAGGCCAAATAGCTGCCGATGAGCTTGGGCAGTTGCTTCCAGTCCTCCCACTCAGCTGCAATTTCAGCCAGCTGGCTGCTGATTCCGCGCACATCCTCGATGTGGTTGAAGAGCAGAGCCTGCAAGCGTCCCAGGACCCAATGTGACCAGAAAACCGTGTCCTTCTGCTCGTTGGACATGTCGTGATCCGTGAGAGCCTTGGCGCAACTCTGCACAACATGGAGGAGCAGATTGTCCAACTGCTGCTGTCGCATCGAGGGTTCATCGCTGCTCGCTGGCTGATTTTTGGTGAACTTGATGATCGATTGAAGCAGCTCCCACAAATACATGTGGCACAGTTGCTGCGGCTGCCCAAAAATCCAGTCGACAATGACGTTGGCCCCGACCATTTGCATTTTCAGCATTTTCTCGGCGAGCACAACTTGCAGATGCTCATTGTTGGCCCAAACCTCAGAGGTGGCCTGCAAAATGGCCAGCTGACTTTCCGCACTGTGCGCCAACATCTAAGCACACAATATTTTTAGGCTCGTATAATTGTTTATAGCTCTCCACGCCAGATGCTCACCTGCAGCACGGGCTGAAGTTTGCCGAGAATGGCAAAGACGTGGGTAAAGGATTTGCAGCCCAGATGCAGACAGCACTGCATAAACACGTTGATCTTGAGTCCCACCTCCAGATCGGCTGCCTCGACCAGACCGCCAACGGCCAGAACGCTGTTCTTGCCGCGTATCGCTTGCAGCAGCTGCTTGGCCAAATCGGAGCCCGGCAGCAGCTGATCAATGTACTTGAAGTTGGGCTCTGGCGACGGGGGCAGCAGCAGGGCATAGGAGGAGGGCACCAGCTGCACAATGTGCTCGTGATAGCTCAGGCTGAGGATCAGTATCGAAATTAATACAGAGAGAAAACTGTGATTCGAATTACAGAAATTAAACTCGTATATTTCCGAGAAAACAAAATGATGAAAGTTAAAATTTTCATGGTATTATTTAACACTAATAAGTAAAATAATTTAGCGCAAAGAAATTTGAAAATTTAACATTAAAATTAAAAAATTCGAATGAATTGAAATTTCGAAAATTTTGTGCAATTATGATTTCTGAATTTTTTTTTTTAAATTTGCTTTAATGTATTAAAAAAAAAAGTTTGTATTATTCTTATTTTGAGATAATTCTTATCTTAAATTTAAGAATACACATCGTAATGAATTAATTTTTTCATATTCCTAGAATTTCTTGTCAAAACATTTGTTTTCTAGATTTACTTTTGATATTTTTAGAAAATTACAAATTCTTACTTTAAGATAGAAATTCTTATTAAAATTATTTCTTCAGTATACTTTTTTTTTGTTTTTACTTTTGATATTTGAGCTTTCTAAATTTAAGAAAAATTCTAGAACGTTTTTTTATTTCAATGCATTAATTAATATTTATAGAATTTTTATATTTTTGAGATTTACTTTATATATTGTTGCACTATTAATGCGCATCTGCTGAATTCTTATTTTAAGATGGAAATTCTTATTGATAAATCAACTAAATGTTAGATGAATGCAGTCTTGATGCAAGAAATGACTTAATCTATGAAAGATTTCAAGATTTGGCTCTTACCGCATGCATTTCTTGAAGAGCTCGTGCACAAACATCGCACTTGGATGCAGCCGCGGCAGCTTGGTGCAAGACTCCCAATCCGGCCAGCTCCATTGGTAGCGAAAGTTGCTCAAGTGATGCGAGAACCACATGACGAAGCGATCAAAGCTCGACACGCTCATGAACTCCAGCTGGGTGAACAGAACATCGGCTGCCTGGGCGACAATCTCTGAGAATTTGGCGGGCTGCATTTTGCAGAGCTCAATGATGATGGCGCCATAGTTGATGATCAAATACGGCGCCTGCGGCAACTGCAGCATTTGCCCCAGCAGCACCTCGACGATGCAATGCTCGACGGCCAGCTGCGGCTTGGAGGCGGCAAACGCCAACATTTGAGCGGCGCACAACTTGCGCTCCAAGTGATGAACGTGCAACAGTTCCAAGAGGTGCGATTCCACCACATAACGCTCAATGTCCAGCTCCTCGGGCAGCCGCAAATGCGTCGGCGAATCGCTCAACTCGAACAGGCGAAAGACCAGCCTGGACTTGGGATAGCGCAACTTGCAAGCGACCTGCTGTGGTGGCAACTGCAGAGCTGGCAACGCATGTTGCAAGGCTGTGCTCAGGCGATCATCGAAGGCCACATAGGGACGCAGCAGCTGCTGCTCGATCCAATTGTTGCGTTCGAGGCGCAACAGTTGCTGCCACAACAGCTCCAGGTACTCCTGTTGCGGCATCTCGCTGTGACTCCAAATGCGCAACAGCGCCAGCGTGCTCTCGGGGGCCACTCGCTCCTTGCTCATGTAGAGCTGCAGCCGTTTGACCAGCGTCTGCAGCGCCATCTCCTTCTTCTCGAAGAACTCGCGTCCCACCAGCGGCAGGGCGCTCATCACCATGTAGGCGTGGAAGTCGCGACGCGTCTGCGGCGACTCCTCCTCGTCGCAGACATTCAGCAGCGAGTTGAGCAGCTGCAGCATGGAGCCCACGGTGACCAGGCTCGAGTTCACCAGCTCGGCCAGCAGCAGCAGCAGGCTGCGTGCCTCGTCCCAGGCGCCGAAATGCAACTGCTTGGCAAACTGTCGCATCAGATGGCTGACGGTCTCGCCGCCAAACTCGTAGTCTCGCACATTGACCAGGCCCAGAAATGTGGCATAAACGGCGGCCTGCATGGGGTGTGTGGCAACGCAGTCGATGAGGATGCGCAGAATTTCGCATTTCTTCAGCTCGTTGGTGTCGCACACCAGGCTGCTGAGATCCTCGATGCAATCGTGTATCTGCTTGCCACGCTGATCGCTCAGCATCATCAGCAGCTTCTCAACGTTCAACATCACCTCCAGCTTGTCATCGCTGCGACGCTGCCTCTTGGCAGGACGAGCTGCAGTCGCTGCCTCGTCCTTTGTCTGCTCACGTGCTCGACGGCGTTGATTCATTTTACACAATCACTTAACAACGCGAATCGATTGATTTAATTGAAACGATTTCAATTAAATTATATATTTTTCAGTTTAGAACTTTACTCAATCAATGCAGATTGCTGAATGACTCTCGACAATGTCATTCGAATGACACGTCAGTTTATTACCTTTCACAGCCTACTTGAACTTCAATTGAATTTAAAAATATTTCATAGCCCACTTCAATTGAATGCAGAAAATTCGATTGTTTATTTTTATCGATATGTTCATAGCTATTTCAAATGGAATTATGCTGCTTTAAATATTTTGGTAATTGTTTGTTGAGACAAATATTTAATTTCTTGTTTTTTGTTTGCAATATAATTGGCTTGAACTGCAATTTAAGTTGCTTAGAGGTCTAACAACTATTGTAAATTATGTTGTCTATGTACAAATTAAATTGTATAATATGTTATCAATGGGCAGAATTTATAAAACTATACTATTGTCATTAAATTATTTAAGCGAAAATCACGCCTCTGAAATGAATTATTTAGTGTAAAATGTTTTGGTATATTTCATTAAAATTTGTGGAGAAATAAATAAACGATTTTATTATTCTTAATATTAGAATTAAATTATATTTGAGCTTCATTTTTTTTTTTAAAGTGAGTGCTGAATACAAATGCCCAAATAAATTTTATCTGTATTGTAAAAATGATTTGACTTCAATATTGAATTTATTTTTGTGGATAAAAATAACAAGATATTTGTTTTATAATCGTGTATGGAGGTAATGTTGTATTGCAAATTAAATGTTGATTACATTGAAGCTTACTTATTTTGAAAGTGAGTGCTAAATATAAATGCTGAATGAGGGCAATTCCCTAAAATATCGCTTATCGAAATGGATATCATAAATATGTAGTTTTATGAGCAGTAAGCATATGAAATACAGTTTGTGGCGCTGCGGGAACTGCGACGATGCAACAAGAAGCCATCAACAACAACAGCAACATCAACGGACAACTGCAATTTGACGAACGTCATCAAAAATTTTACGATGCTCTTATGAACGAACCAAATAAAAATTATATGCCACATAAAGCTGATGACTGATCCCGGCACCGATACAATCGACGCGTCCGGGGGCAGCAAGGAGAGGAGGAACAGGTAAAAAAACTCAAGCGGGAGTCATTATCGAGCCCCCTCTGTGTACACAAACAAACATACATACATATGTACATACATGTGTGTATGTAAATGACACATGGTCGATGATGAGGATGATGATGACGATGATGGCAATGGCATTTGCAGGAGACGTCCGAAGACGTTGCAAGTCCACAGAAGTTGCGACAATAAAACAGACACAAAAGCAAACTGCTGTGGCTCTGATGGAGAGAAATCAAGAAATGAAATAATAATAAATTCTGCACGGTAAATTACTTGGGGTCGTAAAAGAAAATATGCAAATCGATTGCATTAATTTAATAATGTTGTGAATAATTATTGTTTTTGCAAACGATCGACGAGGGACGGCCATAACCGATCAGATCACAGCTGCTTAAATCCTGTTCCCACTAAATTGTGTTGTTCAAAAAAAAACCTTCAGGTCAGTGGAAATAAAAAAAACAGGTAGTCAGCTTTTTGCTCCGATATTCTTAATTTAAGCTAATGTTTACTAAGGCTTCCAGAGTAATGAGAATCTTCAGCTTTACAGCGTTTTTATAGCATTGCATATTTTGTGATTTGTGTTAATTTTTGAGATATTTGCAAGCTTTAATGCAAAATCTATTTTTAAATGCTGAATAACAATTAAATTATGTAAAGCAGTATTTTTTACACAGTTATAAGTGATAATAAAAGGCAGCATTTTTATTAGACCGAGTATATTTTATTTAGATTTTATAAGATGATTAATAATAACAAAATTACTTAAATCAGTATTTCTTTATATACAGACTTATTCAAATTATTAGTATTAATCAAATTATTTAACCCAAGATGTTTTACATAAATTTTATATAATTATACATTATAATCAAATTATTGATTATTTTTGTAGACACAATTTAAAATCATTTGAAGCAGTATTCTTTTTTCATTTAATTCGTTTCATATAGTCTTGTTAAATTTATTACTAATCCAAAATAATATTTGCATTATTTTTTAAAGACTTTTAATCAATTTCGCAACTTTCATTTAAACTTGTAAAAGTTATTTAGTTGACTGACAAATCCGTGGTAAACAGATTAATTTTCAATATGCCAATGATGGACTGATCGAGCCATTAGCATTCAAAATAAAGTCAATAAGAGGCGAACCATGAAATCGAACTGAAAAGTTATGGACTGAAATTAACTGCAAATCGTTAACAATAATTCAATGGCATTTTCAGCGGGACAAGAGGAGGAGGAGGGGCATTGAGGCGAGCCTAGTTTGCATAGTTGGCGAGAAACGAGGCGAAGATGCGATTTTATGTGCATATTTCACGCCAGGCGCGCCATCTCACTGAGATGTTGTTGTGTTGTGTGTTGCTGCGGCCCACGACGAATTCATAAAGTATCTCGCACTTTTAATGATTTCTGAGTTACAAGCTGGCCGAGTCGACTGCGATTCGACTATGACTCGACTATCGAGAGTTGGGCACACGCAGCAGGTACAATGCAACAATTTGGCGGCAACTTATGACAGCGCAACGATCGCAAATAAAGTCAAATGGCTGCACTGCGACTGCAACTGCTGAAGAGAACTGATCCTGATCGCAAGATCTCCAAGTTTGCAGTGTGGGGCGCGAGAATTTATGCAGCTCTTTGGACGCGACGCGACGACGTCGTTGTCGTTGTTGTTGCTGTTGCGGCGGCTTTCGTGCGCACTTAAATTATGAATATTACCAAATGGGTCAATTCGAAATAAATAAGCAACGGTCGCCGTCGCCGTCGCCGTTGCAGTTCCAGTTCCACTTCGCCATGGCCATAACCATTCCCATTGGCGATCGAGCCCATCTCTGTGTACCGCCAAATAGAGTTGTCTCTGTCGCAATTTCTCATTGAGCTGTCGGTCGGATGGAACGTTTCCTGGCCCAGGGATTGCCAACTTGGCAACAACAACTTTGGCATTGGGCGGCGTTTAATATCGCTCATGCATCTTGTAATCTATGCGCAATTAGCTGCGTACATCAGATTTAGTGTTCTGATTGCATTTGCTCTCGCTCCTTCTCCCTGTCTCTCTTTCTCTCACTTATTGGCTATAAATATGATATGAGTTTTCTTGTTGTTTTCCGTTCACTCCCAATGCCAATCGCTGACTTCTCATCCACTCAATATTTAGTGGACAAGCGGAAATCTATTTAATTTCGCCATAAATGCGAAATTTGTGTCGGCAATCGCATAAACGAGAAATGTTTGAGCATAAATACAATTTGATTGCTTTCAGCAGAGTCCAAAGTCGGTGAAACACGTTTTACACATAGTTCTTGACTGACAACTCAAGTAATTGAAGCTGATGAAGATGTTGAATTGTGCTCATAAGTAGATGGTCAATGCTGACCACAAGACGGTTAATAAGATCCTAACTAATTGATCATTTGTATTAAAACTTAAAACACTAATGTTAATGCTTCTGGGAGATGAAGCACAAAATTCTAAGCTTTTAAAAATCAAAAATAGTTATATACTCACTAATAAAAGATAAGATTGTAATCCATTATAAATTTTTTTAATATATGAAACACTAATGTTCTTATTTATTAACCAAGCACGAAAAAATTCTAAACATTTAAAAGTATATTTTACAACAACCATACAACAAATAAACTGGATAAAATTTATTAAAATATAAAATAGCAATGTAATTATTTTTTATAGATGTCGACTTTGTTTTAATAGAATTTTTTGCTTCTTACAAATTATAAATAAATGTTGCTGAACAATAATAATTATTTTTAAATATATGAACTTGTAATTATAATTACTATATATTATATTATTGTTAAGCAACAATAATTATTTTGTTCAAGTTCAAGTACGTCAATGATAACTCTGATTAATTTGTGAAATTCCACCATAACTATTCTGATTAATCTGTGTTTAATTACCCAATTTATTGGTCAATCAACTCTGCTTCACATATAGTTGTCTCCACTAAAATCCATTTACTTCATTATTTTTATGTCTAAATAATCAATTTAAAAGCAGACACGTCCCACAGACTGATCTGTGATCTTTATGGCAGCCTCGTAATGTGGGTGGAGGTGATAAATCCGCGTTAAGTGCTCACTTAATGACACACTTCCATCCCTCTCTTGAGAGTCTCCTGGCTACACGAGGAAGGCGCTTCCGTTTCCCGACAACGTCTTGAGAGCAGCGCGTGGGATCGGCAAACGATCGTTGATCGTAAATTTCACAATTTGTTGAAGTTGCGCTTTGTTTCAAGTCAAGTGAACTGAAGCATATACACGTAAATTGCCAAGTCTCATAAATTTTTATTAGCTTCGAGTGGTCAAAAGTGGGCGATATTCAGTATAATTGCAAGCAAATGCAGTTCCGATTTACGTGATAAACGTAGTTGCATTTCACGCCTCGAACGTGATGCGTTTTGTTTTTAGGGTCGCATCAAAATGTTCTAATTAAATAAACAGCATATTGCCCATTTTTGGGTGCGGTGTCTTAGTTTTTACGATCCGTTTTTAGGGCTCATAAAATGGCAGATTTAACGAGTTTCATGTCCATTATTTGACAGTAAACAGCAATCAGAATAAACCAAGACCAGGTGACCGGGCGTGACAGATTGCAGTTGCACCTCGACCCGAAAAAAAACAAAAACATGTCAAATGTCAAAACTGTTGACGGTCGTAAAAAAGAAAAGAAAATAAAGCAGGCGACAAAAGACAAAACAGCAAATCGGTAGAAGTTGCTCCAAGTGGAGGCCATCATCAAAGTGGCTTTTATTGTTCTTTAATTGTTGAACTGTGTTCCTTCGTCCGCGCACATAAAACTTAATTTTATGTGAGAGCATAAACCGACCGAGAGAGAGAGAGCGATTGAAAGAGCGAGAGAGCGAGACCGTCCAAGCGACCCGCTGTTTTTAGTGAGAAAATCACTTAAGCGCGTTTACTGAATTTACGACTCTAACGACTCTATGACCGCGCAATCGTTTCCGTTTTACGATCTGATGCTATATATGTAAGTAGTACCGTTAAAATGATTTAAGGCCGTTAGATTTAACTGTCATTGCCACCGAGATATGGGCAAAGTAAGTGAGTAAAATAATGAATGCAAATAATAATCAACAATAATAGAAATGCATTCGCAGCTATAAGAATTAATTGTATTAACCCAAACAAATTTGAAGTTGCGAAATAAATAAATAAGGAAATATTTTAATAAATTATTATTAAACCGTAATTTTAAATAGTTAGTAGAATAGAAAAAATTGCTCTCTATTCATTTTGCAGCAACAAGAGCGTATAACAGTCTTGAAATTTAAATACTTGTTATTTCTAAATTTATGCAATTATATATCAAATTATTTTCCAATTAATTTATAAACCCCCCGTTTTGCTTCAACTACAGGACATATTTGTCTCTCATCGTAAATCTTATTAAAATGCCGTCTGAAATATTTTTATATCCCACAACAGAATCTATCTGCTGGCAGTTTCTCTATTGTGTCCTGGCCTAAAGTTGTCAATCAGGATGGACCACAGGCGGGCATAGGAACACTGCAGCATGCAGCATTGAGGCATGCAACATCATGACCAATAAATCAGTCACACCCTGTGTGTGTGTGTTTTTTAATGCCTGCGGATGAATGTTTGTGATAAGACCAGATGCAGCTGACATGACGCTCAGAGTGCTGGTGACTTATAAACTGCCAAAACCAATGAAATTAGAGCAAGAATGCAATGAGTGAATGGCAGATACTCTGCAATACATTTATGCAATTTAAAAAACTGTCTTTGAATTGAAAAAATGTACCAAATTGTTATTTAAATATTAAATTAAATAATGCCAATAAATAAATGTATATATCTTATATATTAAATATTTGTTCAAATAGATTAAACGTCATACTCGAAGTAGTTTCAATGAGTTTCAATCTAAGATTTTCATACATTCTTGTCAAAGAATAGGTAATCCATTTTCAAAAAAAGCGGTAAATAATTTTTAAAATATTTATTTAAATGTTTTGTGTAAAATATATATATTTTGTAAATTTAAAACCACAAAAATATTTTATTAAATATATCTATGCCAATGTAGTTTTAATAGGCATCCTTCATTGATTTTACCAACTAATAATTTGGACACGAAACTATTTCTTGACTATTTAATAAAATATTCTCTTTTTAAAATATATTATTAAATAAATGAAATTAAGTATTTACAGCTGTGACTCATCAGCTGTAAAATCAGTTCACCTCCCAGCGACACACAGAAAATTGAAACTGAAACTGAATCTGACACTGACACTGACTGGCTGCCGTCATAAAAAGCATAATTATGGCATTTGTGTTAATGTGATTTTGTGGCCGCAGGCGGAGCAATCAGTTTGTTATCAAGGCGCAGGATGTAGGATGTGGGATGTGATTGCGACTGAGCGTGAGTGTGTGTGTGTGAAGCTAAAACTCATGAGTCTCCTGCAATGGGACACAGAGATGCGAACTAAACTGAACTGAACCCCGTAACTGTAGAAGTCGCTGTAGCCGTGCCCAGAACCAGAACCAGAGCTCAGCTCACATAAATCACTTATTATGAGGCGTAATTAATGCGACTCTATGGCGACCCAAAATTTCTATAAATCATCAGATTAGGCAAACTCTGGCTGCAAAACTCCCGTCCTCGTTCTCGTGCCCGCTGACGCTGTAGCATATGATGATGTCGAGACACAGTGCAGAAATTGTGAGCTTAGTCTATTGGCAACATGACTGAAGATTGTCTAATAATGCCACAGGAAATACTTAATGGTTAGCAAGATGATTAAGCTCAAGAAGCTGCCTCGTTACGAGCACATTTAAGCCGCCGTTAAGGAAACACATCCATAAATATCGCCAATAAACCTTGAGAGCACTGCATTGAGCATAGCTACATTTGTGCATAATTTTTAAAATTAAGCCAAATATCAGATTTGAAGTTTACAAGAACCTTTTGAATAAGCTACATTTGAATTCAAAACAATAAGATATCAAATACATAAGTTTGAATAAATAGATGATGTCTTATTGTTATTTATTTAAATAGTAACTTAATTTAATAAGGTTCAGTTTACAAATTATAAGATATGACTGTATTCCTGCTTTTAAATATTTGTTGTATTACCAAATTATTTATTCATTAAATTGGTGTGAATTACCAATATTAATAATCAATAAAAAATGATACAGCAAACAAATAAATAAGACAATATATTAATCATATTTTCATAACAAAAAAATGTTCTTTCTTATACATTTGATGCTCGCAATTGAAAACCATTTTGTTTTTAAGGTAATTCGAATTTCTGTCAAATTCAAATTGCTGGAGGTTTTATTTATTCGATTAATTCGAAACTAAACTAAATGCATCCAAACATAAAAATTAACTCCAATTACTTTAAAAATATCTTCCAATTCTTGAGCTTCGATAAGATATCAAAGTAAATCTTGTATCTTAATAGTTCGAATATTGATCCAGGTTATTGCTAGAGAAAGCGCAGATTGAAGGACAAGCTCAACGCTTGCAAAGTTCACTTCAAATACCAGGCCAAAAGAGAAGGTTCAGCGCCATTGGCCATGATGGCAGAACCATCAAATGCTATAGGCAAAGCTGTTCACTTTTCTTAATTATTCTGATGCTGTCGCCGTCGCTGTCGTTTGCGTTCGCGTTGTAGCTGTATTCGGGCTGCTTCTTTAAAATAACAATAAACTAAAAGGTCCACTCGTGCATAAAGCATTCACATTTTGTCCCGTTTACGAACCAAACCCAAGCCCAAACCCAACGACAACATCAGGCGCAGGCTCAGAGTTGGAGACTCGCTCTGAGGCCCAATTCCAATTCGGCTCGAACGCTTGGCTTGAACGGGGCCAAAGCGGCCAACGGGCAACGGGCAACGGGCAACGGGCAGCGGGCAGCGGCGTTAATTTATCACTTAACCTTCTTTAGCAGCCAAGTTTATAATTTCGATGGAAATGGCAGCCAGCAACAAGAAGCGTGATGGAGAGGAGCAGGACGACGGCTGGGCGGCACTTGAACGACTTGTGCCCATCAGCAGTGTCCAGGACGAGGACCAGTTACGGCGCAAGGACGACGAGCGAGTGTCGCGTAGCTTGCAAATAAAACCAAATAACAAACGGGTCTCTCTCACTCTCTCTCTCTCTATCTCGCTAGTCTCTCAGCCATTTGCCAAAGTTCCATTGTAGTACTTAGCCAGACGACTAGAGCCCGCTGCCTCCATGACGCCGTCGTATTTCTTTAGCTTACGTTTTAGCATCCCCATTCCCCTCCACATCCTTCACATCCTGCTCAGCGCCTTTGTTGTCCTTTTTGTTGATGCTTTACGCTGGCCGGGCGCTCTTTGCAAAATGAAAATGTAAAAGGAATATTCATGAGGAGATTAGAATTATTTTTCGTGCTGTCATTTTCATTTTCACTCCACCTTCTGCTCAGCGCTTTTCGTCTCGCAATGCGCTACCTTCGATGTCGCAAGAAGAGTCCCAACGACATTTTCGTCTCATTGGAGACACTTTCTTTTGGAAAATTTAGATCAATATAAACTTCAATATAAATTTAAAATTAAATTCATTAGTCTGATGCTATAGAATTACATTCATATATTCCAATCAAATTTTGTATTGAAAAATATTTAATTTCTCATTAGAGACATTTTCATTGAGAACTGAAGATGAATTTCAATTTCAATTTCAACTGCATCCTCAAGCGTGGGACGACATTTAAAATATTAAAATTGAGTTACAAATAAATTAAAACATTAAATTAAATGCTGCCCTGTACTTTTCTAATTAGTTTGTATTAAAAGTAGAACCAAATCTTTTTAAATAATAAATAAATTAAATACCCAATTTGATCTCATATATTTTATTTTTTTGTCCTTCTTCGAAAACAATATTTGCTTTAATCAGAGACTCCATTATAAAAAAGCTAATGATATATTCTGCCATTACCAAATTTTTATAGACTCAAAATTATATATATTTTAGTTAATCATTTGATTTAAGTTAATTTCTTGCAGGACATTCTTTAGTCCGCTTAACCGCACCTAAAGTTGAATTCAATTTGTTTCTCAATTTCGTGTACTATTTTGTTATTGTTTTGTTTCAGCTCGTTTTTGTTTTTACTTTTACGCGTTGCTATTTTGTTGTTGTCGGCGAGAAAATTATGATTTTTTTTTGTGCCAAAAGGGATTCAATTCACGCTCGTTTGTCCTGTTTATGATGAGTGCTCCGCGTTGTTTGTTTGAGTTGTTCTTGTTGCTGTTGCTGCTGCTTCTGCATAAATGTTTAATCATACACACACACACAGACACACACACACATACAGAGAGAGACACTCACAGGGAGACAGACAGACGGTTAAGGGGAAACTGACATGAATCACCCGATGGCAGGCGTCGTTGGTGTTATTCCTCGTCCTGCCAGCTCCTTCAGCTCCATTGTAGCTCGCATTTAAAATATTTTGTGAAATTATTATGAAAATGCGTAAAGGGATTTAATAAATAACTGTAACTGCTTTTTCTCGTCCTCCCCACCACGTTGCTCATTTTTTCCTTTTGCTCCTTTTTCTTCTGTGTGTGTGTGTGTGTGTGTGTGTGCATCTGTGTGTCCTGCCTCCTGCTCCTTCCCTTGTCGCTGTTGCTGTTGCTGCTGCTGCTGCTGCTGTGGAATTATGTTTTATCCTGAATTATGGATTTTGTTTTGTTGTTTTCTGTCAAAATCATATTTTGTGCCGCCCCCTTGCTCCTTGCCTTTCAGCTCCGCACTGAATTGGAGTCATAACCCAAACGCCGACTCATTTACATGCTCGGAAAAGCGCTTGGCGCTTTCCTTTTTTGGGGCATGGCATCGCTTTGGGTACCATTTTGGGTAACTCCCGTTTCCGACTTTTGTACCCCATTAATGAGAATTTGTTTGTATCGACGTCAGTCTGCACTGGCGTTTTCGTGGGCGAGGAAGGGCGGTGGATGGAGGGGGGGAGGGGAGCTTTGCACCACCGCCTCAAGTGGGGCCCAGGCATTTTAGTTGTAAATTTTTCGGCAAAAACTTTTCCAAATAATTTCTACTTAATGTTTAGAATTATTTTTAGCTGGAATTAGAAATTATTAAGAATATATCACACACTCAGGACCCCGAGGCAGACCCACAAAACAGAGAACTCAACAGCATGAATTATTTCTCGCCCTCTCTCTCTCTTTCTCTCTCTCTGGCCCTTTCTTTCTGTCTCATTTGGCTTGCTCTCTTTGAGCTTGTAATTGGCAAAAGGAACTCGTAAATTGTGCACTTAACAAATGAAATTGTGAACGAAATTATTTGCGCTTTTTCCTCCAATGACCATGTAGATGCTGCATAACATATTTCTATATGGAATTATTGGAATAATTTCCATGCTAATGAAACAAACAAATCAAACTGGTTCGAAGGATTGCAATATAACAAAAACTCTAGAAGGCCAATTTAAACGTCATCCATAAACTAAGCTTTTTTAATTCAAACATTTTATCTTAGCTCCATAAATATAAAATACACTGAATAATAGCCTTAAATCATTTTCACTTCGTATGGAAACTTTATAGACTATATTCAAATTAATTAAGGTTAATCAGCCTGAATCATATTTCAATTATTTTTAGAAGTTTAATAACTTATTTGCATAACTCATTGCTAAATCTCTTCTCAACCGTCTCTCAAGAAGTCAATAATACTGCATTTGTTTTTTAAATGATTCTGTATTTTTATTTTTAAAATTTTAAAAGAAAACATTCCTATTTCAAATTTTTGTTTGGGAGAGATTTTGTATAGCAATAAATTTAAAAAACTGCATTTGTATTTCGTTTTCAAAATTATATAGAATTTTAATAACATACAAAAATCTAAGAATTTACTTTCAAGTAACGATAAATTTCTAAATAATATAATATATAAAAATATTATAAAAACTGCCTTACTAAATAGACTATTTCTTTTAAATAAAATAATCCAGATTTCAAATAGATATTTAAAAAAAAAAAATTCGAGCAAAGCTCAAGTTAAGCTTGGGTTGGCAAATCATTTCAAGGACCTTCAACGAATGTCAGGACGAAGAACACGCGACAAAGGCAACGTGGAGGACGCCAGGTGCGTTGCCATTTTAGGTGACAAATTAATGTGAAGCTCATTAACGCACTGAATAAGGATTACGCCGTTTGATTGAAGGTCCTCTGGGCATAAGCGCAGACACACACACACACACACCGACACAGAGACACATTACATATACATAAGCAGATAACAAATACGCACACAGGGAGTGTGCCCGCATATCTCGCCCCCATTTGCTGGCAGCGAAAAGTGTCATTATATGTACACACAACCCAACGTATCCGAGTCGCATCGAGTCCTGAGTCCTCGAGGTCCCCGACTCGGCACCGACAGAGCACAATGCGAACGACCACCAGCCGACGAGCAGAATGTGTACATAAAACAATCTCGTTATGTCGGCATTATCCTGAAGAATTCTGGTTCGTCCTCGTCACTCGCCGAGCCATAAATCACTCACACGCTTGGCATGTTTCCTCTCTCGCGCTCTCTCTCTCTCGCCCTCTCGCACGCTTGCTTGCAGCGCGTGTAACTGTTCTCTGCCAGCCTACTCCACTCTTCTTCTCCCGCTCTGGCTCATCTATGTCGTTGTCCTGCTCTCACTCACACTGCGCAGCGTGTCAGTGTCGCCAGCGTCCCTCGCACGCGCTTTTATTTCACGTTTTGTTTAGGGATTGTTTTGTTTTTATTTTTGTTTCTCGTTGTTTTTGCATTTTTGCTCCGTTGTTCGAAGCTGCCGGCACATACCCTGTACATTTAGTCTTATTTATCTATTTAAAGCAGACTTTATTTTCTGATCGTCGCAGCTGAAAAACTTAAAACTCCAAGATTTAGACCTTAAAAGTTTACTGCAGCATTCTTGAGTTACGGCTAAAATAATTTGAACTGATAAGTTGAACGTTTACTTTATATTTTTTTCATTTGTAATTTTCGCTAA
This sequence comes from Drosophila formosana, assembly GCA_035045625.1. Classification (NCBI taxonomy): domain Eukaryota; kingdom Metazoa; phylum Arthropoda; class Insecta; order Diptera; family Drosophilidae; genus Drosophila; species Drosophila formosana. The sequence goes on along the minus strand of JAWNOW010000814.1, from coordinate 1,408,438 downwards.
AAAGTTTCGATATTTTTAATCATTATATATTTAAATAATCTTGCAATATTATTACAGTTTGAAATATTAAACTTTTATTTCAACTACACATTAATTTAAAGGCTTAGCCTTTTAAAACATAAAATGAAAATTACGATATTAAAAGTCTTAAAATGATTGGGAAAATAAACTTCAAAAAGTTAATAAGCTTTCAAAATAAAATCTATCAATTTAATTACATATACAAGTAAAAAAATTTTTTTCAAATTGTGTTTAACAAAATAAAGTACTTTAATATTTATTATTATTATTATTTATTTTAATTCCATATCTAAGTCTTATAATAATTTTTACGATTTTTTTTTAAGAAATAAAATATGTTTTCTAGTCGTCTAAAGGGTATATTTTATAGTCGTGCTGCTGTCCGTTATCGTTTACTGTTGTTATTGTGTGTTTTTGGGCTGTTGTTGTTGCTGCTGCTGTTTGCATTTTTGTCTTGCCAGTATTTCACCCCGCGGTGACATTTTGGTGTGACAGACAAGACGTGTCCTTCGTCCTTCGTCCTTTTGCATTTTTTTTGCGCTGGTCTTTCGCTCACTGTGCTGTGCGTCAGTGTATCTCGCTGTCTCGCTCGCTGTGTGTGGCAAGTTTATCGTTTTAATGTTGATACAACAAGCGAGGGTCGCTCGTCCGCGTCACATTGCGTTGCAGGGATAATAGGATGTTAAGTAAATATTTTAAAAAGCTTCTCACAGCCCCCAACGCCCTGCTCTGTGCGCTTCGTCCACTCGCTGAGGTCGTAGGCGAACCCCAAAGTTTCAGGCAATGGCCGCTCATTTGGCAGGGCGGAAGTCGCTTGATGTTGACGCTCTGCGGAGGAGGCAGCGTGGAGAGGGGAAAGGGGAGTTGGTTTGTGGTTCATTCGGGATTGGGATCGGGAGTGGAGTTGGGGTTGGGGTTTTTAGGGAATGACTCGGCGCTGGCACAATCTAATCCAGTTTTGTTGGCTGCCAAGCACTTTTTGGCATAAATCATTTGCATACAAAATGAGCATGGCCTGCAAATGAGAGCCCAAGATGAATGCTCCAACAACAACAACAACAGCAGTAACAACAACGAGAGCGAGAGAACTGTGGATCATGGCGAGGTGAGGCCGCATTCAGCATCCAGCTGAAATCCTTTCAATTTTCGCACACATTCAATTTATTAATTAAAACATTTTTTTCCTGTTTGTGATTTCCATTTCCAATGCTTTCCTCTCCTTTTGGAGGGGGCGCTCTGCAATTAATTCCAAACATTCACGACGCTTTTTCTTTGTTAAGTTGGGTGCGCCTGGGCGCAAATTATCCTCGCTATCCTTGCGCGAAATAAAATATCACAAACAGTTACTGCCCCATAAATAATGGGAATTTATGCCTGGCATAAACTGGTTCACCACCACCCCACAAAAAAAGCAAAACAAAAGCCGGCAGCAACTTTTCTGCTGAAATTACCATTCAATCATTTAGTAATTGCCTCAACTAACCCCGAACTCCTCCTCCTCCTCCTTCTCCTCCTCGTCCCTGCTTCCACACTTGTGCTTACCTCATTCAACTCATTTTGGCTGTTCATTTACTTTGCTCGCTTAATTTCCACAATCTATTTTAATAAGCCTCCATTCTATTTGGCAAACAAATTGGCTGGATGCCCCAATGTCCTTGCGGCTCCTGCTGTAGGGACACCACCTGTTTCAGGCTGAGCTGGCTCAGCCAACGATTTGGGGGACTCAAAACTATTGATTTTCTGCTCAAATTGGCCTCAACCAACTTTATGTCTGTCATAAAGTTTTAGACAACCTTTTGCAGCCGAATCGCGAAAATCTTTCAATCAAACGATTGAACAAGAAAATTGCTCGATATAGACAGCACTTGTCTTTATGACCAGATAACTTGGGCGCAAAATCGTTTAAAACTTAAGGTATGTATTTGAAAATAAATATTGTAAAGGGAACAACAACAGAGAACAGTTGATTCTTCAATACATTTATTTATATACTGAGTAACTGATAAAAATAAAATTTAGTTAATGCTTTTATAAGCCTTTTGGATAATTAAAAAATTCTTACTATATAGTCTGTGTTTCCAAAAGGAATTGTAGATAACATTCTTATATATTTATTTTGAAACTCTGAGAGCTAATTAAAAATATGATTTTTGGTAGGCAATAGGTTAATTAAGGTTATATTGGTTTATTCAAAAATGTATTATTGCTTGACGATGCCACCCAATTCGGAATGAATAATTCTTTTATTTAATTATTATATAAACTAAAAAAAGTTATTTTTTACATAGTCATCATTACTATTATTGAATTTCAATATTCAAGGCCTTGAAAATTTACAATTGTTCAACCCAAATTTCCGAATATCTGCAGACTTATGTACAAAAAGAAGAAGCATATACTTAATGACAATCTATTCCAATTCTTACATTGAATAGATTGCCAACTCATTTCATTTCATCACCCTCTCCATGCCACACTTTTTTAGCTTTGCACATTTTATTCTTTCTATTTCTTCTCCATTTTCATGCTTTGTTTGTTTCTATTTCAACGCTTTTGTCTAAATGTTCCTTGGGCGTCTTTTACAAAATTTATTGAAAACCCTCAACGAGGCGTCGTTTTGGGCCCCCAAAGAAAAAGGCAATGAAACAGAAGCGAAACACAAATAAATAAGGATAATAACAGAAAACAAAACAGCAAAGTCTGCTGTGAGGGGGTTGATTCACTGGACTAATGGCCGAGTTTTGGGCGCTCTCGTCTTGAGGGCGAGATGCCACGAAAGGCAATTAAAAAATATTTAAACTGCCAAATGGCAGGATCCTGTCCTGGAACTTCTCCACTGACTACCAGCCTGACTGACTGACTGACTGACTGGCTGCTTCCACATTGGAGTGGGCCATGAGGTGGATGGGTGGTTGGGTCAACAAAATTTATGCATACTTTCGTCTTTTGTTTCAGCCCCAGCGAAATCAGTTGAATTGTGTGATTGTGTACGTGAGCATAACGCTGAAATGGGCAAAAACTAGACCCGAGTAAAACGCTGCAGAGAGACCGAGACCCGGTGGTTGGCTGTCAGAATTGATTGATTGAATTGCCACTTTATGAAATTTGTGAGTCTTCTGAGATGTGCGTGAAATTCGTGCGCTACGTCTCAGACTCTGCCTGCCTGAGGGGGGTGGCAATGAGGAGGGTGAACAAGAGCGGGGGTTGGTGTGGAATGGGCCACACCGAGGGTTGCTACTGCTGCTGATTTGTGTTTGTGTGCGTTTTGGCTACCATTTGCAGCATAAAATACATAAAATTATGTGCAGCGCTGAGGCGGCCATTAAACTTGATAGATTTATGACAGCCCAGCAACGGCTGTGGCATCAACAGCCAGCAGTCCAACAACACAACAACACAGCAACACAACAACAGCACTGCACACAGCAGGTCTCGGCTTTGGGGGTCGCTCGCTGCCATCGAGCCCAACTCGGGGGCCATCACATAAAGATAAAGCTGATTAAAATTGCAAAATTGTTCAAATGAGATTTGGGAAAAACAGCAAATGTCCTCAACATATACAACAAGTGCGTTTCCATTTACACTTTTTATCGTTTGTTACGTGTCAATACCATAAAAGTAAATAAACATTATGATTTTTTATTTTGCGTTATCAGGGCTCGTAAAATTAGTCAATATTTTTATGCAACTCTGACAGCGAAGGCCATTTAATAAACCCACTGAAGTTGTGCAGTAACTGACTATAAATTTGGCGATATCGATAGTAATAATGACAAGTTATTTACTATAAAAATTTGTATATTTTATATTATTTGAGCTAGGCAAAGATTCAAGTTGAATTTGAACTGTTTTTTAATTCTTTTTTCAACACTTTATGTCTATTTTTTTTTTATCGATAATACCGAAGTATCACAATATTAAAATCATAAGAAATATGTAATTAAAGCGTAGAAAAGTAAAAAGTACAAAAATTTATCAAACCTTCTGATATAACTAACTTACAATTTCCGTAAAATTTTTGTCTATTCATATTAAAGTCAGACGTAATTAGTAATTATATTTCATAGTAAAAAAAAAAAAAAAAAAATTTAACTAATCGAATTGGAATTAGCTATCAAGTAAAATTTATAAGACATTATCAGCTAAGATTTTTGATATTGTTCAAAATGTTTTCGTTACATTTTTTTATAAATAGCATAATAATTCAGTTTATTTCATGATCAATGCTAACTTTTGATTATCATTACCGATTGCTTTCCTTTGAAAACCGCAAATAACAATTAAAAAAAATAAATTATGTAAGCCAATGTCAAACTTAGTAATAAGGCAATTAACAATTTAAATAAATGCCTCCACATTTTATATTCTCCGCCGTAAATCGAAATTTGCGCAGTCCAAAGCAAAACACTCAATTGGTCCAATTACGAAAAGAACAAAGCGAGCAGCAAATCCAATTCGAATGAGATAATCAGCAATGGTCGCCTGCGATTCGAACTGCCATTGCTCTGTGTGCTCAGCTCGAATTCTGCTCAAGTGTGTGTGTGTGTGTGTGTGTGTGTGAGCAGTCTGTGTATTGGACCAGTGAGCGTGGTTAAGTTGACAGGTGATTGATTGACAGGCGGATGAATGGATGCTCGCCACAGCTGAGCGAGCGAGATGGAAACAGCTTGTGGCGAGTTCTGCGCTGAGCGAACGTTGGAAGAGTCGAACGTTTCTAAGCACAAAAATACTGCTCCGCCCTTTGGCAGCAGGGGAAGCTGATATAAAACAGCAGAACGGGTTTTTTGTTGTGTTTCGGAAATGGGGAATATTTAAAAGCAATGTCGTGTTGAGATATACACATTTTGCACACGACAACGGGACGCTTAGAATTATTTGATAATTAGTTGTAGAACATTTATAATAATCAATTTTAGAAATCTGGAAATGTTTCATATAATTTACTTTTCATCAGAAAAATTACAACAATATTTTCATTCAAAATTCTTAATTGTTAGTAGAAATATTAAAATTATTTAACAATTGGTTGTGAAGAAATTTAAAATAATTTTTAAAAATCTTTTAGTGAAGAGAAAACTTGAAAATGTTTTGTACTATTTACATTTCATGACGATAAGAAAGTATGCTTATTTTATAATTCTAAATTGCTCTTATAAATATTGTAGGTATGTTTACAATTATTTAATTTACATTTTATCTGCAAATTCTATATATTTTATAAACTTTAAACTGCTCCTATTATTTTACTTATATTTATATTGAATTAATTTAACTGCTTTTGTTTTAATCAATATGTTATTTTAAACTGTAATCACATTAGCTTCTCAGCAAACATTTTAAACTCACAATTTTTATAACGACATTTCGTTCAAATTTCACTCAACGTGCTCTGCGAAGCAAACGAAACGTTTCGATGTTCGAATTCGCATGGCAACAATTGCGCGCAGAGTCAAGTTCGAAAAAACTGGTTGAGTGCTGAGCGGAAATTCGCTCTCGCACTCTCTCAACGAGTCACATAAAACAGCTGATTTTCAGCGGCATCTTTTCGACAAGACGCCGCCAACAAAACGTTTGCAGACTTATTAAATAAATAATAGTAATAGAAATAGTTGCAACTATAAACTTTGGCAGTTGGCCGATGCTGTAATTGCGAGTGAAGCTGAGGAATTTGAATTCATTCAAAGAATATGCTTTCATCAATTTGCACATTAAATAATGCTTAAAGGTTTTGCCGCTTACCGCAATGTGCTCTGCCAGCGTGTGTTGTTGAAAATATAGTTTACTCTTATGCAATTATTGCATTTCATTCACATTTCACTTAAGTTTAGTTGGCGCATTAATTGAGTTGCAATGTTTTGTGTTTACTTCAATTATTCGTTTCTTAAATTCACTGCACAGCACACTTTTCGTCAACGCGCGTTATTTCGTCCAACAGCTGAGCGTTCACTGCACACTTCGAAATTCGAAAACAGACGCAGAAAGGGAGGAAGAGCGAGAGAGCAAACAGCGCTGAGAGCGTAAGCATGTGAGAGCGCTGTTGAGTGCTTTTTGTCGACATCGAACTTGAGTTGAGTGTAAAATGAGCAGAGCAATTGAGTGCAGTCGAGTTCGAAATCAATTTAGCCGTTAAATTTGAAAGTAAATATGCTATACTTGAAACTAGATACTCTTTCATATCAGCCATACTCTGCTTAAACCGCCAAACTATTAAATCTATTTTTAGAGTTTTTTTTATCAATTAAGGCTTATCGATTTTGCATCGGGCATCGTCATAATCATAGCGAATGCATAGTTATCGATTGCCATGAACATTTCCTGTGTCATTAGCAACACTTATGAGCTACAAGCCAAAGAGCGCTTGCCACATGCCACAAGCCGAGGCCACTTTGCATACATTTGTTGAGGCCAGAAATCACAGCGATTTCTCAAATGTTCAAGCTGCAATTTTATGTTCAATTTTCTGTTGCTGTTGCTGCTGTTGTTGCTGTTGTTGTTAGCATGTTTCATATGGGGACTAGAACTAATTGCGTGTTCACTGCGAAATCGTTTCAATTTATCGCCTCGGGTTGATTTTATGCTTCACATTCACCATATACATATTAATGAATGCCCCGCGATCCCAAACAGCGAGTGAGTGAGTGAAGCGAGGATTGGACTTCATCTTCTACTTCTTCTGCTGTTGCCTCGTTTTGTCGTTCCATCCAAGTGGATGTGGTCGCACAGCTCCAGCAGCTACGGAGCGTTGATTTATACGCTTCAATCCCACATTTTTATTTCTTTGGCTGCCATTTAGCTAAAATATTTCATATCTGCGCCATCGCGCGCAACATTCGCCCTGGGACAGCTATCGTAGTTGGAACCTGGACTTGCACTTGGAGCTGGAGCTGGAGCTGGAGAGTTGGAGATGAAGTTGAAGTTGGACTCAGAGTCCGACTTGAAGTTGAAGTCGGAGCTGGAGCTGGAGCTGGACAGCCGCTGCCCCGTAATTATGCGATTTGTTATTCGAGATTTGAGGCGATTGTGACTGTGAATCATGTGCGCCCGTGCAGACGACGCGCCGGCAAAAAAAGCCAGCAGAATACAAAAAATAAAAAAGAACCAACGCGCAGATGATTTAAAATGCGATTTCAATTCTGGCATTTCTGATTCGCAATTCGCTCTCTTGGGAGGAGGGAAGAGAGCGCGGCACACAGGTGAACCGACTGCACAGGTATCTGCTGAGCATCGCATGCTGATCCTGGACACAGCCAGGAGGCGAGACCAAGCCATTGCATGTGCAAAAGACGGACGGACAAACGGACGGACGGGCACACATTCATTCGCTTTTCGACTGACTGAGTGACGTACTGGGGCCTGACTGATATGGGAGGGAACCTCTAGCTGTGCACCCAAGATCTGCAGCAGCAGCAGCAACAACAACAACAACAGCGACAACAGTTTACCATGCACAATCTTGGGCCATAAGTACAAGCACTGGGAGAAATTAAGTTTAAGTAATAACATATGTGGCATATATTTTTGATATTTTCGTCATTAATAATTTTTATAACAAATCTGAAAATTTGGTAAAAATATTGGAAATATTTTGAAAATTTCGTTAGAAATAATTGCGATAATAAAAGCCATAATTTATAAATATTTTTCAATAAAAAGAAATATGGGAAATGTAGTAAATATTACAAGAGAATCATAAAAATAATCAAATACTACGTACCACTATTTAATCAGCTATTTCGATCTGAAAAAAAGAGAAAAATTATTTGTAGTGAATAAAAACTTGAATTAGAATTAAAATAAAAGTTTTGAAAAATATACGCAGCGCCTCAATTAATTTTGACAATAAAATTTTTCTTCAATGAAATGTTTAATTAACTGCTACTAGCAAACAAAAATATATTTTATTAATATAAATTAGTAGGCTGTAAATCACATTATCTGCGCTATTGGCCATCGAATTTTAAAATATAAGCCTTACCAAATTATTTCAATAAACAAATCGAAACTTAAGATTTAAAAGTAAGAATTCCTAATATGTTTAAACTTTAAATAAAAAAATCGTCTTTCATGCCATACCCAAAAATTTATTTATCAAAGCTTTGTGTTTTTTATTCGCTTCTAAATTTCTGATCTAAATAATTGTATTTTCGATGTCTACAAATATCTTTACATATTTTATAATTGCATTAATGTATTTGTTATTGTTTAGTTTGACGGATTTTATTATAAACTAAATTATTTTTCGGGCAGTGTAGCTGGTTTGCCGCTGCGCTGCTGAGTGTTGAGCAAGCTTGATTGCGTTGCATGAGGCCTTCGTCATCGGCATCGTCGTCCATCTTGGCACAACGTCAGAATGTGCGATTCGTTAGCTTTGGCGGTCGCTGGGGCATAAATCACTCCTCGCCCCGACTTGATCGCTGGCCGATCCTCCTCCTTCTCCCCCTCCTCGTTGCTCTCCCTTCCCCATCCCTCCGCTCACAACTGCAGCTTTAGTCAAGTTCTTCTGGCTGCGTTTCGTTGATTAATAATTAATTTGCGTCTTCTGGCCCGCGGTCTGCGTCTTCGTTGCTGTTTGCCGTTGCTCACCTGACGACCTGACTCCTTTATAATGAACGGTTTGTGTGTGTGCCAGGACATTCGTCGTACATCATCGAAATGCATTCCCCCTCCCCTCCCGCCATCATCAACAACTTCCACATCTCTCTGTGGCCATCGTGTCCATCTCTGATTGCTTTAGCTCACAGGTTGCTGTGCCTGTGTTGCTGTGTTGTTGAAGCTCCTCCTTAGCTTAATGCATAAATTCTTTTGGCCAGGCCTACTCCTCCTAACCGGTATTTAAGCCAACAACAACAGCACATCGCTTGCTGCGGCGGCATAAATTAAGCCAAAGGTGTTTATACATTCGACAATAAATCAATTAGCAAATTTGTAATTATTATGTTCATAAATCTCAGCTGGAAGGCCGCATCAATGGCCAACAAATCCACGATTAAAATATTTTGATTCTCATTCCACAAAAAAGATGGAAAAAATTATCAAAAAACCTACATCAGTTGGCCCAAAAGATATACGGCTTGTTGAGGGCGTGGTCTGACCTCTGACCACGTCGATGTCTATCTTGAGTTGGAATTCAATGCCTCTTCCTAGCAGTTTCTGGCTTGTTTAAACTTCTAGTCTGTATACGTTAATACATATGCTTCGATAGCTTTATACATAATGCAAACTTGGATAATTTGCATAGCGTAAAATTGAGGTGCTTGACATGAATTTACTTTAAATTAAACTATTCTTTAATTTATTCTATGGACATTTATTCTATACTGAAATGATTAAGTACCGAATTTTTAAGAAATTCTATCAGACGAAAATGTAAAAATGTATTTTTAATATTTCATTTACCAACATTTCTAGCACATTTAAAGTGCTCACAGATGGCCATAATTATTTCGCCTATTATCAATTATTCTTTTTGTTATTAAATTTGACAAATTTGTTGATATCTTCCCTAATCATCTTAAACTAAGCTGACCGTTATTTGTAGTTGCCAATAAATATGGTATCAAGTCACTTCTTGCCATAATCGACCTCGAATTTGTTCAGCCAAAATGTAATAAATAAATTAGTATCAATTAATAACAAATTTGAGTATATCCGCAAATAATTTTATATATATCATAAACTTTCATCTAAAATTAATAAACTCTGTGGCCAACAATTTTGTCTTGGTGCTCTTGAGTGCATTTTTTTGCGCGTTTTACGGCTCGCCATTTTAATGGCCCATTGCGCTGGTGTTAACACGCGGCCGGGTCAGATCATCATTTCATGGCCGTGGACGGCGGCGCCAGGCGTCATCATCAACAACAACATCGTCAAGTTTGAAGGCCTCCGTTTGGGCCCCCATTTAAAATCACTTTGTGGCTTCGAGCTCTCGCTCTCTCTCTCTCTTTCAGTCTGTCAGCGACGACGTCGTGTTATGCATAAATAAACGGCATGAGCTTCCCCCGCTTAATGTTGCACCTATTGCCTGGCTGTGGCAGCTTCATCGTCATTTGCTTATCCTTTTTGCACACTCAACGTGATTGATGGCAACTTTTGGCGCTCGTCGGTCCAGAGCTTCGACGCCTCACTCTGTTGCATGTAATATGGCAAGTTTCGGCAACTTTTCGTGGCAGTTGGCCCTAAGTTATGACGTGTTAATAATGGCGCATAAACACAACACAACACCGGCCAAATTGGGGGCGTCACCTGCTCAGCTCCGCTCTGTGCCATAATGACGGATGTGCCACACGACGGCGATGAATGTGTGTGTGTGTGGAAGCGCAGCCATTAGCAAAACTGCCAGCGGCCATGCCACCAGAATGCCAAGATTACCTCATTAAAATCCGCATATTGAGACATTGAGAAGCCATTTCACGAAAATATGTTAATTTATTCGACAAGAAAATTAATATCTTGAACGGAAGGTGACGAAATACTTGTATGATTAAAAATAAAAGTAAATTGATTAAAATTCTGCAAGAGCTAATAATCTCACTATACAGAATAAGATTCTAAGGTTTATGGTAAAGAAAACATCAAAGATATGCAATAATAAATAATAATAAGATATTTAAAACAACGACTTTAAATAAAAACTTACAATTGCTGCCTGAATTTAAAATAGAATAATTTTTAATTATACAAATATATTAAATCAGACAAAATAATAAAAGCAAAATTTAAATGCGATTTGTTTAAAAGCTAAAATATTGCAATTTACAATTATTCATTTATAAATTGTAATTACTAGTCTGAAATAGATTATATAAATATTATATAAAAATAATAACAAAATTTGACATTTCTTTTATTATATAATAATAATTTATTATGTGCCGTATTATTCAATAGTCATAGTTTTTTAGATCCTGTGTTTATAATTATAGATAGAATTAATATAGATGATAAAATTGTCTTTCTATATAAATACTCTTTCAAAGAGAGTTGCAGAATTTTTTCCTTGAACCAAACTCATTTTAAAATATATTTACAATTTCCACTCTGCTCCACCTTATTTGAATCGTAAACAGTTCTTTGCATATTGTAAAAGAAATGTTTTGTAGCATATTGTCGCATTAATCTGAAATTCCCCAAGGAAGTTATCAGGCAATCGCTTGCTTGGGCAAGCTGGAAAATTGGCATTGCTATCAAAGTGATGCCCAAGGATAATTCCAACTAATGCAATTTACTGTGAACAATTACCTTAAAGGATATATGCATGTGGAAAACAAAGAGCAAATCAGAGCAAAGTCGTTTTACTGGCTAAATTAAACTGAGCAGCCAGCAAACGAGAGGCGAATCAGCGACGTTGTCTGCGTTTTTCAATTCAAATTCAATTTCGATGCGCTCGGCAAATTCCCATAGCAAAAATGGCAAAGGATCTACATGCTGAAGCTCTGCCCCAACAGCAAACCGCTCCCTTCCCTTCCCTTCCCCCCCTCTCAATGGCAAGGATTCAATTCGCAAATATTGCAAGTACATTGAGGACGAGGATGAAATTATGGCAAATGCTGAATGCAGTTGTTCCAGCTGCTACCTCCTACCTTCTGTAGGGAAGGGAGCAGAGGAAAGGACTCTGTTGGGTCAGCTTCATCGGCCTGGTTGAACCGTAAAATGCTACGTGGAGTAAATCTAATTTCGCTGGACAAGTGACTGTCATTGATTGCCGATATTTAGAGTTCTACAGCACAGCTTGCTATCTCCCTCTCCCCATGCACTCCAACTCACTCACTCTTTCTCACTCCCTCTCTAGCGCTCTCCCTTTCTCGCTCACTGGTTGAGCGACAGGATTGTTGCAATCGTCAATCGTGTTGCGTGGCCAGCACAAATTTTTCGTATGGTCTGCACACAATTGGTATCTGTGTTGCACAGTGTTACGCATGCTGATTGTTTTGCAGTCAATTTAGTATATGTAAAATGATGGGATAATTAATTTACATGAAATGAAAATTGGGATTTCACTTTACAAACCAAACAATGTCAAAATCATAAAAAAAAAATATTTTAAAATAGATTATATGTAGATCCGCAGGTTCCGTCACTCTGAGCACCCCAATATTTATTCTTGCATTTAATATTGTAAATATTGTTTCTGCATTCTATGTGGAAACGTTTAGTTCATTCATGTATTATGCTGCTGCTGATCTAATATTTATTTTTGTTTAATTAAAAAGCCAAAATCATATCTCTGAATACGTATTTTTAATATATTGAAATTAATTTATTCAAATGTTTGAAAGGAATTTAATTACTCTACTATAAGTTGTGAACCAGAACAACTAAATCCTTTAGGCTGATATATTTATTTTTATTTCTTGTTTAAGCTATTTTTAAATTTTTGTATATTTAGTAAAATGCATATTTCTTCAACACTTTTGTTTTCAGAGTATGTATAATTTTAAATACCATATTGAATTAGTTAATTTGTATGTAATGTAATATATACATTTCTTCAGTCATTAAAATTGTTTGTAATTTAAAGTTATAGCCAATTTAAAGCTTTTGAACCAGTGTGCCATCAAATTGCCTGATTAGTCGTCCTGCACTGGAAGGCATCATTTCATAGCCGATTGGACAACGGGCTCGCTGGTCAACCCAACTGAATGCGGATTGGATCTGTTCTATGCTGCTGCTCTTGCTGCTGTGGTGGAATGTGCGTCTGTGTTTTTAGAAAATAAAATTGCATTTTCATGAACCTTTGGCCAGGAATTTATCTGCCACACAGATTTCACAGATGCCACTGCGCCGCCCCCCCCGCATAGGCAGCTCCAAATGGGCACGCACGATGCATAAAACGCATAAATAGCTGCACAGCCAGCCTGGCCCAGTCCACAAATTCGTGCCTCTCCCCCTTTTTTTGGGGTGGCAGGGCCCATCAGCAATTGTCCTGGCTATGGGGCAGGACATGCGTGCATATTTACGAGTCGGCTGTGGCGGCATCAGCTGCACCAAAAACTCGATTGCCTCGTCCTGTGCCGCCTCGTGTGGTTGTTGCATGCCACATCTGTGTCTGTGTGAGTGTGTGTGGCGTCACAAAATAATTACCAGAGCCTGGGTCTCGCTTCACTCGCTCGCTCGCTCGCTTTTGCTCGGTGATTGAGTTGGCAAAACGTTGCACTCGATTTGATTTTTTTGTTGTTGGTTGGTTTGTTGCTCTCTGGGAGATATGAGGGGCATTAAGGGGTGCAAGTGGGGCGCAATTTATGCGTATGCCATTGGGCCCAAAGTTTGTCGGTTTTAAGCTAATTTGGCTAGCATCCTGGCCTGGCCTGGCCTGGTCGAGTGGAGTGGAGTATAGTGGAGTCTGGGGCGAGTTCGTTGAGTGAGTGAGCAAGATTTAGTGGCACACATAAATGCCAAAACCGAAATGCTCCAACAGCAAATCACGGACAGCATGACACGCCCACCTCGATTGCGGTGCTCGGATTTTTGGCACAAAACTGCAGACACTACCAGAGTGGAGCTGAGCGACTGGGACTGGTCAGTGCAGCAGGGAACCTCATGATTTCCCCATAAATGCAGCGCAGCCAGTGCAGCACCAGCAGCAACAACAACAATGGCAACAACGAGCTGGAGGAGGAGGACTATATATGTATGTTATGACCATGACATGTTTGTGCACCAGACAAGCACAACGAACAATTTGATTCAAAGTCGAGAACGAAAATGAAAATCAGACTGGCAAACGACGGACAATGAGAGGCTGCCACTCTGATCAAATTTGCATGAAGCTCCATTTACCTAAGTGAAATGACGCAAGGACTTTTGAAATACTTCGAAATGAAATGCAGTTGCCACAATATTGAGCTTTTATCTTCCTAGATAATTAAAGTTAAAACTATTGTTAATGATAACTTATAGTTTATATTCAACATGGAGTTGCAGTTATCGCAAATATCAGGGAATCTTCTATTACTAAGAAATTTAAATTGTAAACAGTTTTAAACGCTATTAAAAATGAATAGTTCTAAATGAAATAAAGGTCATGAAGCTATGTTTATATGTAACAAAATTGATCTGATCTAATTTAAATCTATTTACATATTTCTGAAAATCTGAATGTGATAAAAATTATACTGAAATATTTCTAAATTAAGTGCGATAGCCAAAATGATGCTGTTAAATGCAGTTTAGAAAATATACAAACTATAAATACATAAGTGAAATTCGCACAATGATAATATATAAAAAAAAACATTTTAAATGCTATTATCTTATATTTTATAATAATTTTAATTGAGTAATTTTAAATTCGAAGTCTACTTAGTGACATTAAATTACTTAGGCAGATAATTTTACAATTAAAATCAAGCATTAAGAAATATCTTTAAACATTCTCGCCATCATTGAACTTAGTAGAAAGTAATGAATTGTAAAAGCTCTGAAGTGTTTCGTGTATAAGCTTTAGATCCGCCTTGAAGCTGATCTCATGGCGCAGTCAATTGAATGTTTAGACTGCAGTCTGTATCACTAATTGATCTTCTCGCTGCCGCACGATCAGTTCAACTCTGAAACTTTTGTGTGGTGTCGCAGCGAACACCTCAAAATCTGCCATTTGCGAAGCGGACGAGCGATGTTGGCTTATTGTCATCATCGTTAACCAATCGCTTTGCCAATTGGCCAGACTTGAGACTTGAGACGCAGCAAGTGGGCATGCCTGCAGCTGTTTGCTGCATGTGTCAGATGTGTCTCCTGCTTCTGCTTGCCCCCTTCACACTCCCCCGTGCACCGCATTGTCTTGACTTGGTCGTCGTCGTCGTCATTGTCGTCGACGCCAATAAATCAGTTTGATTTATTCAGCTTCGTTTGGTTTTTGGTTTTTCGATTGTTGTCGTCGTCGTTGTCGCTGTTGTCGCAGTCTCTTGTTGCTGTTGCAGTTGTCTCTTCACGCGCGTGCTTGCATCTTGCAGAGTCTCTTCTATGCATCGACCCCAAGGCAGCAAAAGATCACCTGAGGCTCTCTCGGTGAACGTCTAATCCAATTTCGCATGCGACAACAGCAACGACAACAAATATCCATATCGTGACATTTGATTTCATATTAAGATTATTTGCCATTCCATCGAGTTTCTCACAGTGTGCTCTCGACATTGTTGCATTTATGTAAATTTATCGATAATTTGTCTGGCCGTTTGAACTCGCAGCCGCAAAACTCGTGCACAACCATTTGACCATTCTCATTACAAATTAATCAGCATACAAGTTGCTGTTATAAATAAAATAAACATAACTCTAGCAAATCAGAGTTCATCTATTGAACTGTTATGCAAAATCAAAATTCACGACAATCACCAAATTGTTGACTGAACAATGGATTCAGTCTCAGTCTCAGTCTCAGTTTGAGTTTCAGTCTGAAAGAGACGTCGTTCATTGTGACGCGTCTGTTTTTGTCCGCTGTCTCTTCATGTGAATGTCTTTTTTTTGGAGCACTTGTAACGTTCTCGCGTCGTGAGCTTCTTCTTTGCGGGCATTTGGGTTTGACAAGAAATTTATATTAATTTATTACAGTTCAACTGACAGAGAATTAAGCGACAGACAATTTATGGCTTTGTTTTCAGCGCATTATACAGAGGAAAGAAATCATTTATGTAAATGTGAGCAGTTTGTCGCGAGCTCCAAAGACAACTTTTGCCCGTCTCGAGCTCATCAATCGCATCCCAGCTGAGCACGCGACCAAATGCGCACACTCACTTCGCAACTCGTTTGCCTTCCCCATTAAAGAAGCTTTAGTTCTTGCTTTTAATGCTAAGATTATTCTGAGGATAGCCAATTTTTTAAGAATACATACAAATTCAGTAAAATTTGCAACTTTTTTTATAAATAATGATCGGAAAGTAAACTAAAGCTTGAAAAAACTAATTGTGCTGATCAAATATGTAACTGTATTAAATTAATGTTGTCGTTTATTTAAAATTTAAAATATTTAACTTTTAATATTATCAAATAATTTTGTTTGTTAAACTAATGATTGCGCTATCGTAATAAACTTTTGTTGGTATTTATAATAAATTTAAATTTGAATTTCGAAATTATGCAAATATCAATATATTTATTGTATTAATTGTTGAAAATCTAACATTAATATTTAGGCTTTCGAATATGCCAGCAACTTGTTTTATGAAAACTTTTTGTTTAATTATTAAAACGCTGAATTTGAAATCAGAATTCATTCTTTTAATAATACCTAATCTTTGAATTCCATAAATAATTTATATTTATATTAAAACATTAAATAGTGTCAGCAAATTTGTATTTTAGCTGTAACTATGTATATTATTATTGAATAAATTTTTATTATAATTAGCTTAGTTAAACTTTAATAATTTCTAGTGTATTTATCACTTTTGCCATACCATCGATAAATGAGAAAAATAGCTGGTATTTCTAGGGGTAATCATTAACTTTCTCATACTATCGATAGTGTTTCTAGGTTTATCCTTTAATTGCATTCTTTTACTATCGATAAAGCACAAGTGTGCATTCCTTAAATTATTCCCTGACTAAATAAGATCTTGCAGTCCATGACAATCTACGAAATACATTTCCCTTGGCATAGCTGTCTCATTTTGCGATACGCTTATCGATAGTTTTGCCAGCTCTAGTTCAGGGCCAATGACATATTTGGCAACGACCTACATATATTCCCTGTGGAGTGCTCTATGCGCACTCGTCATTCAACTGCCAACTGCCAGCACGTCGGCGACAGGCGACAGCGACAGCAGCAGAAGCGACAAGCGACAGCGACAGCGACAGTTAGCGACAGCAACATTTTTGTCGCGACAGCAACATTTCGGCAGCGGCAGCAACTGTCGCCAACTGTATTTGGAGTCGCCTCGCCTCCTCTGCTTCGATTCGCCTCTTTTGATTTGGGTGCCACTCTCAAACACACACACACACATATACTCGCACACAGATACTCACACACATTGGCAGCATCATTAGCAAAGAGCTGCGGCGACGTTGATGCTGCTGTTGGCAGCCTTGTCGCAGCCTCCGCTGTCAAAAGTTGATTTACCGTTTTAATTTTAAGTTAAAAACCTGTCAAAAATAAATCATTCAATCGCTCGCTCGCTCGCTCAGTTCATTCGCTCATTCATTCATTCCGTTCGTTTCGTTCGCCATGACTCTTTTTCCAGCCTTTCGGCTTTGGCTCATCGCAGCCTCTTCTCTCTGCCGCATCAGCCAACCCCTTGCCCCTTTGCAATTCTCAACCCCGCTGCGACTTCATTTCACATATTTACGCATTTTGTAGCGCCACAGCCACAGCTAGACAGTGACCCAATTGCCAAACGAGACTCTCCCTCCCCCTCTCCCCTCTCTCCTTGCAGTTGACATATGAGCAACTTGCAACGCGTTGCTCGCATCTTTTTGTTTCGTTTTTTTTTTTGTTTGCCGGTATTCATTCATTAAAGCGTGAAGTTGCAGAGGTCTTCATGTACTCATTCATTCATGAATACAACCCGTAATTGAAGTACTAGACGATCCACATACTTTTTAATTGACTTTTTGCTTTTTCTATTTCCATAATTGTTACATTTTAATAAGGTCGGCGAGACGGAAATGTTGTCGTTATCGAAAGGCATGAAGTGTTTGGATTAAACTATTTTAATAATATAAATTATTTTCATGGAATATTTTCTATAAAATTACCTTGTGAAAGTCGTGCAGCTTTCCATTAAGATGCCAAACACTGAAAATTCAAAATAGAAAAAAATTAATTGTTTTTGAATCATTTAGTCGATAAAATACATTCTTTTTAACAAAATATTTTTATGCGATTGATATTTAATGAATAGATAAGTCATAAAAGGCATAAATTGAATAACAATTTAACATAAGGACTTCATTTCATATATGTAATTTTGTTAGTCCAATAATCGAAATTGAAATGATGACAAAATGAAAAAAATTGTATGGTGGAGCATTTATTTAAGAAAAATAAATAAAATAACAATTCACCATAAGATTATTTTTCTAGTCGAAAATGTATTTGTAATATAAAGAAAATTAATTGAATTAATGTTTTTATATTTTTATTTAAGTAAAACATAAGTTTAGCTTAAATGCAGCTGGTAAAATATATTTAGCTTTTGCAGGCACTTTAAGCTTTATCAATATATTATGATCTCACTGATTCATATACTTTTCATACTGAACAACTTCTTCCCCATTGCCTGAGCTTATCAATCTTCTGCTTTTAATCGAAAGTGAAGCGCACAACAAGTTCGACAATTATTTCCAGCTAACGAATGCAGGCTTAATCTATTTTATAGCGACTTTAAATGCAAGGCCAGAGCTTTAGCCGGATATGGAGTATCGATATCAATCCGGTCTCAGACAGGCTGCAGTCAGTGAGTGCTCCACACATAGAGATCAGTCAAATGCAAGAGGTCTGGGGGAGTAATGGAAGGGGAATGGTCAGTAGCTGGCGTTGTGTTCACACGCGGCCAACTTGGCTCCGATAATTGATGCATTATAATCGCATCGCGATGTGATTGATTATGACAGGTGTGCGCAGTCATGTGGCAAGGCAGGCGAATTCCAATGCCGCCAAAATGATTTGCTTGATTGACAAGCAGGTCAGTCAGCCCGTCAGTCAGTCAGTCAGTCAGTTAGTCAGTTGGTCGGGGGAGCCAGTTCCAGTTTCGAGTTCCAGACACACGAGCTGGCCAGCTGCAGTCGAGGGCAGCTGCCTCGGCGACAAATTTACGCATGGTGCGACAGGTTCATTAATTGATGTGCACACTGTCGCCGCACGAGCTGACTTGGCTTGGCTTGCAACGTCGCTGCCGCTGCTGCTGCTGTTGCTGCTGCATTGCGGTGGCAGCTGCGCAGGCGCCAATGTCGATGTGGCGCATTGCGTGCGGTGGCCGCCTTTGGATATTTCTTAATCGATATCGAAATGATTTACGTTTGCTGCCTAATGAGTTCGCATACACAAACAAAAACAGACGGACGGGCGGACGGACGGACGGACGGACAGACGGACTGCCAGACGAACTGATGTCTCTGAAAATTTTCCTTTCACGCAAACTCTTGCGGCGGCTTTCAGTTTTTTTCAACATCAAGTCGCCGGCAACTGGCTATCAATCTCTGACATGATGCAGCAGCTTCCCTTTTGCTCTTTTGCTCTTTTCTCGCATTTTATTCACTTATTTATTGCTGTTTCTTTTTTCATTAGTTGATTGGCATTTCAATTAACGAATTAGTCATTTGCATGCGGCTGCTTTAATTTCATTTTTTTTTTTTATTTTTTCACTTATTGATTTAATACTTCCTGCAACAACGCGCTGCCATCTTATCTGTCCTCCCATTTTTTTCCTTTACTTGGCCTGCTATTCTCCGCTGTCTCATCATTGGCCAGTCTTCAGTGTCCCTTTCTCGTCTCCTCTTTTATTTTTCCATATGCCTAGCATCTGTGCTGCTGCTGCTAATGACAGCTATCCATCAACTCGACTGGGGTTGCTTCACTTACACTGTCGGGGTGTAAAATCAACCCTTAAAGTTGATTGATTTGTCTCATGGATGCAAAAAGTGCGAGAAAATGTCTACGCTCAGAATAACACCATTGCTGGGTGTCTAAGAAGTTGTTCTAAGCTACTGTATACAATTATTATATTCACTTAAATTCTTTATAACGTTTATTTATTAGTTCTAAAGATTGTATGGCTTTGTTTATAGCTGAGCTACAAAATTTTAGTTTTAAGTTGCTACACTTAAATTTTAGCGTGGCTGAACTTAAAGCAAGTTAACAAATATTTAGTAAAATATAAAGGAGATAGGTTATGAATATAAACGTTCAATAGAATTTTATTTAATATTTATTTTTTATATTATTTACTTATTGTAAATAAAATGAACAAAAGCAACTTGGTCCAATTCAATTTAGATGCAAACTTTGAATCAAAGAAATGAATCTGTCTTTAGCATATTTTAAGAACTTGATTCAATTTTGTATACTTGTTTTGATTGTAATTTATTCATGTTTTATCTAATGGGACATTTTCAGAACTAAACAGAAATATTATTTTGTATTAAATGGATTTTTTATGTTATTTACTTGTTTATTTATTTGCGATTTACTTTTATTTTTATTTAATATGATATAAAATTAATTTGTATTGAGTTTGTAGTTCATTTGTTTTCATGAGAAAAGTTTTCGTTTGAGTTTTCTTATGTTAACTTACAATATGAGAATTAGAAAGGAAAAGTGTTGATAAGGTAAGTTTATTTGTATTTAAAAATTTCTCTTGACATTTATCTACCTACATACATTGCCATATTTTTGACCAACTTTTTAACCAGTTTATCCTTTAGCCATATGGTGTTTCCGGTAATAATTATCTCCGCCATGAACTGTATTTTATTGCTCAAATCACCCTTCGCTGGGCTGTCCATCAAGCTGATTTACTTAATTATCGTAGTTCCAACTCTCGTACTTATCTGCCCCATATCCCAGCATGTCCTCCTCTATATGGCCGTAATTATTAGCTGTCTCGTTGTGGCATTAACATGTCCCTCACAGTAATAGGACAATGCTTTGCCCTCTGCTTTGGGCTCCTAGAGCAGTGTCGCATTTACACGACCGACACACAGCTATGCACGAGTATATGAATGCGTTGTACCCATACGATATACAACCCCTATCAAGAGAGCTGCCACCCCGTGCCTGCCTTACGTCGCTCGTCGTCGACTGCCTTCAACGCAGCATTTCAACGCATTTTATGCTGAGGCGCGTTTCATGTGCGGGTGCTGTGGACATATTTATGTCGCTTTTGGGAACATTTCATCCTCATAAATATTATTCATGCTCTCGTTCACTCTTTAGTGCTGCCCCGACTCCCAAGTGCAGCCCCCCTCTCTGCCCGCTCTGCCCTCTGCTTGCCATTCTGCTGAGCTTTCAAATTGCACAACACGAAAAGTTCGTTACTGTGTGCTCAACGCCCCAAAGAACGAGACGATGGCGACGATGGAGGACGACGAGCATGTGAAGAAAAATAGCAAGGAATCCATCAGATAAGTGCGAGCCAACAATGTCTATCGTTGTCTCTGTCGCACTCTCTCTCTCTCGCTCTCTCACACTTCGCACTTGGCTTTCAGCGTTTTTGCCAGTAAATTGTCAAAGTGACAGCTCATGTGAGTCGCAGTTGCCAGCAAGAGAAAAGCAAAAAAAAAGGAATCCCGGTCATCATTTACTTGCTTCCCTCCCCTCGCCTCCTGGTCTCCACACCTTCCGCGTCTTGGGCCCGGCAATTCCTTGGGTTTGATTTAATGTTGCGTGTGATATATCACAGTCCAGACAACAACAACCACCAGGCTATGTCCCTTTATTTTACGCTTATCGAACTCTTCTTCCTCTGCTTCAGTTTCTCAACCCTCAGCTTGCTCTCCCTCCCCACTCCTCTCTCTCTGCCAGCTTTGGCAACTGCCAACCACTTTGCTACATTTAATTTTTGGAACGTTCTACACTCCGTCAATGGCTGGAAGGGGGCCAAGCAATGGCGTCGTCACGTCAGTCCGCCACTCTGTCAGCGCTTGCACATCTTATTCAGTCTCTACTCTCTTTCATTTCTTGCCAAGCCACAGCTCTCTCTCTCCCTCTCTATCTCTCTTTTGTTCTTTGCTTCTTGCCATCAACTTCAATTCGATTCCCTAACTATAAATCACTCATTTCGCAGTAGTTTTGTACTCTCCTACGCTCATTGACCGAACACAGGCTACTGTCTCAGGCACAGTGGCACATAAGCTTCAGTTTTAATGTATATTTTACAGTGTTCCAATTAGTAATTTAAAACAACTATATAAATATATTTCATTACGAATTTCTAAATAAAAACATGTTACATAATGGATATAAATTATTTAAATAAGTTTTAGTCTAGATCATAGAAAAAGAGTTTATCGAAAATTCACGTTTGGATTAAAAATGCAGCAGAAACAGTTTTCCAACTAATTTCATCAGAAATGTTAAATAATTTTGATTAATTTCGGTATTTGATATAAATCGTTGCCGATGTACATAGATAGGAATGGTATGCTATTATCTGTTCAACAGACTCTTAAGATAACATAAATAAGATAAATGTATCCATAAATAAATTAATTAAGATCTGCTTAAAATATAAATTAAATAAATAAACATATAAGATTTAGCTCAAAAATATGAAATTTTTATAATTTCTTATTATTGAAGCTTTTAAAGAAAAGAAATGTATAAACATTTATATTTAAATAAAAATTAATTTACTTCCTAATATGCAAAAATTTCAGACTTTTCATACCAATTTATTGCACGATTTATGTAGTTTGAGTACGAATATTAAAAAATCCAACCTCATTGTAACAATATCAAGCTCCTAGGCCTTACCGATTAGAATGTGCACTGATAGTACAATTAGTCAGTTACGACGAACAATTTTACACATGTAAATTGAAACATATTTAGCTACTAAATATCCAGTTTTAAAAACATTCCCAAATAATTGAATAAAAATAATAGCAAGTTGGTCATCAGTTTGTCTATTTAAATTCCACAGCTGCCCCACTGTAGCATGTCAAAGTCAGAGCACGCTCTGACGACGTCAGTGTGTCATTGGTCTTCTTCCGAAGTTTGTCTGGCCTGGCATAAGCAGACACTTGCAAGCCTGGGGTACACTGATACTTTGTTGGGTGGTGACTGCTTGGCTCGTATGCCTCTTTGATTTGTCACTGTGGGGGCTAGAAATGCGATGGGGACTGAGACAGCAGCGGAGACCGAAGCTATGTTTGCTGTCTGTGTATCGAATGCGGCCTAGCTTTAAATTGCAATGACGTCAAGTTGGCATGCTTCATGATTATGTCGCTTGTCCCAAAACCTAAACTCAAAACCCGAGTCACAATTCCATTCCCCCCAGCCCAGCCCCGATGCGAGTCCCCAGCGAGGAGCCGCCGCTCTTTCTCGCTGTGTGTGGCAGAACATTGACAGAGAGATGTGCCAGAGTGTGTGTGGTGTGGTGTGATGTGGTGTGTGTTTGCAACTTCTGCGCGGTGTCTTCGACGTGCCCGAGTTGATTGTGTAAAAGTGCGAAAACGAGACGAAACGCTCTTATCTGTCGGGCCCCATCGATAGATGTCATCTTGAGTGATTTACCGTCAATTGGGGATGTTGTCTTCAATGAGTTTTTTTTTTTTGCTCTTCTCTCTCTCTCATCTCGTCTCTGTGCGCCGCCTTGTCTCAGATTTATGTTTATATTTATTTACGGGACGACGACGACTTGACTCGATTCGTTTTGGGTCTTAGTCTCCTCTGTCTTGTCTTTTAAGCACATGTATCTCTGCATCTGTATCTGTCTATCTCTATCCGTGTATCTCGTTGAGCGAGTGTAGATGCGATGCTATTAAGACGCGCTTGCCACAAAGCGAGCCAAAAAATTAATCAATATTAAATGTCCGGACTTGAAATTAAACTTTTCGCTGCGAATTTCAATTTATGTGCCCTCTCCGCACTAAACAACAAAATCAATAGCTATTACTTAACCTTGTTCAGACTCGCAGATTTTTGAATGGATACCAAACTGAGTCATTATTAACAGCGCATCAAAGATTCATTTCGCAGCATTTATAAGTCGATCAGAGTTCATGTTTTTGCACTTGTAGCTCTTTAATCTTAGTCGATATTGATACATTTTATCGCATAATAAAAATATGTTATGTTTATCTCACTTATTGCTAGCTAAAGTTTGATTTTTGCAAATGATTAAGATACAAAATTTTGCTCAACTCTTGTTAGAAATTGATTTTAATATTGTATTGCATTGTCAGCTTTTATAATTTATTATGTTTTTAGTTGTAGTAAAACAAAATTGCTATTCATTGAAATACAATGAATTTAAAATAAGTGCATGAAATTTTTTGCGCAAGTCAGAAATATTTGAAAGCTTTTAATTTTGAACGCAAGCATATTTTTGTTAAGCCGATTAATAGACTAACGCATCAGCTGTTGTGCGCTAAATCTTAAAAAATTAAATTACAAATATTTAGTAAAAATAAAATAAAACAAGCAATAAAACATTATTTTTATAAGCCAATAAAATAAATTAGGGGATTTCGGGATTTAAATATAATTTTATGCCATTATCTGGAATGTGCAATTCAATAAATGAACATTATTCTTGAGAATCATTTTTATCTTGCTTAAAAATAATGATTATGGTTTAGTATTACTAAAAATGATGAAATAATGATATTTGAATGAACCTGTAAGCATTAATATGTAATTTGTGTAGTGTTACTTACAATGATTTTTGAATGTTAGATAACTTTAATACTTTACTATTCTTCATGATAAAATTGCATCTAAAATTAACGAATTTCAATCTCTCGCAAATGGCATCCAATTAAACGGCTATATCTTTTAAAGCCGACTCTGAATGAGACGTAAATTTGAGGCATGCGATTTGTAGGAATTTGCCAATTGAATGCTGAGAGACAGCGAGATCAAGTAATCAAGCAATTATTAGCTCAACTGTCAGTTGGCATTGACAGGCATCATTATTTAGCTGAAAACCAGTCTGAAAATAATTTAGGACTTTGGCACCATGAGAAAAAAATGCAACACAAGCCAGTCAAGTCAATGGCTGGTTGACAAGTCCAAGAGAGGTTCCAGAGGGGATGACAGAGACGGAGACCCACGCAACAAATTGATTGGCAACTCGAACTCGAGTCCATGTTCAGTTTTCAAATCCAGATGAATTTACCCAGTGGTCAAGGCCAGTTTTTTAAACAATCCATAAATGTCGCTTAGATGCTGCCAATTTAATGATGGATTTCAATGGGTTTAAGCTAAATGCAGTTAACTAAATGAGGGGGGAAAGACGGGCGGCTCAGTTAAGTGCATCAATCAAGTGAGCTGAGCTCACGACACGAGCCAAAACACTTTTCGCAGACTGTTTGATATTCATAGGCAATTTACATGGCGATTATTAGCATTGACATTCCTCCCAGTCGGTGCCCCAGACAATTGTTGCAAGCACAATCAATTAGGCGTTGAATTGATACACAAGGAAGGTTTTGCGGGGAGAGGGGAGGGGAGAGTGAGGCGAGTGCGGTGTTTGCCATTGCCACCCACATGAATATGCAATTATTCGTATTTGTGCAAACCAAATTGATGCCTAAACTCGACGCTTGGCGACGCAGACAAAGGCAGGCACGAGTCTGCCGAGCACTCATGTGATTGTCTCTTTAAATAATTCAATGGGTACTCGTTAAAATGACAGCATGCACTCATTAAATTAGTGTGAATAGGTAGCATATTAATTGCGAGTCGAGTCATTTAATAAAGAGCTCTAAAAGAAGTGCAAGAGTTGCAAGGACTGCTAAGAAAATTTTAAATACTTTTCAATGTCTAACCAAGTTTTCAGACAAGCTTTTCTGTTCTATCTTGAATTTGTATTTTTAAATAAACAAATTTAACGGCAATAAGGATAAACATCAAATTTGATTTCCTTATTTTCCAATTCGTACTTATATATTAATTGGCTCTAAAACTCTGCTGTTGATTAAAAGGCCATTAAATGGAATTGTAATAAATACCAGGATTGTTAACTATTTATTGATGAAATAATAGTGCAATAAATAACTAAAATATAAACAAGTGCTTAAAAACTATTTAATCTTAATTTCGTCAATATATATTAAATGTATTTCGTGTAAGTAAGGGTAAACATCAAATTTAATTTCCTTATTTTCCAATTCGTCGTTATATAATATATTCATTGGTTCTAAAACTTTGCTGTTTATTAAAAGCCCATTAAATGGCATTGTAATAAATGACAGAATTGTTAACTATTTATTGAAGAAATAATAGTGCAATAAATAACTAAAATATAAACAAGTGCTTAAAAACTCTTTAATCTTAATTTCGTCAATATATATTAAATGTATTTCGTAAAAGTTACACCCACCGATGTTTAGAAAATTTACCCACACGACGAATTAAAGGCCGCAATTAGCTGTTAAAACTATGCTGTCTGATTAGATGAGCTCAACGCAAATTTCTGTGACTTTAAGACGCAAGCAAAGTCTGAAAAGTCGGAAACCAGTTGCCAGGCAAGAACAGACAAGTTTTGCTGGAGATGATCAGACTCCCATGGCGAAATTGTCGGGACGTCAGAGCTTCTACATTTTAGATACTTTAGATACTTCTATATTAACACCAGAAATGCTGGATCGAACGCCAACGATCGCGGTGATCGGTGATCGGTGGCCGCTGTGATTATCGCAATGCCCTTCTACCAAATTGCCACATGTGGCGCAGTTGATGCCACAAACGAGTTGCAAGGAGCTTGCAGAAGGAGGCAGAGGATTGATCATTGCATGTGGATGCTGATGGCGGCATCGATTGCGTGCACATGATGTGGGCAGTTGCATCTTCTGCAGTGTTGTTGCTGCAACTGCTGCTGATGTGCAGTCGATGATGCCACGTTGTTGTTGGGCTGCGTGGCTGCTAAAACGCTTCTGGGTTGAGGCAGCAACAACTGCAACAGCAACAACAACGGCTCGACTCAAACTAAATTTACAAGCAGACAAACTAGAAAACAACGCGTTCAACATACTAAAACGATGCGATGCAATAATTTAAGCGCTTTTTGAATAATTGCCGGGCAGCCGCAGCAACAACAAACTGCAACTGCAACTGCAACATGCAGCGCTTTTGACTTTTGTGGCTGGCGGCTAATCAGCAACATACAAACACATACAAATACTCTGCAACATGCGCAGGCGAACATGCAACATTTGGAGGCACAATGAAAGTAAAAGCCAAAAGCCAACCACTCGACACCAATCGCCATAAATTGTCAAGTTTAATGCGATGTCAAGCGGAGCAAACAAAACTCCAGCGTGTTGCATGTTCATCATAAAAATCAAGCGAATCATCCGCAAACTCCAGACAAATGCCAAACAAACAACTCGCCACTCGCTGTTGCTGCCACAGCAACAATTTGCTGCAACCCACATAAACAGTACTCTAAAAATATATATTGACAACAACAGAAATATCAGAAATTGACAGCTAAAATAATACTTCTTTGAATTAAAATTTGTTTCAATAAATCAAATTCTATTTCCAATATTATAAATTACTCTTGTATGTGAAATCAAGAAGATTTATATTTTGTTCCACAATCAAAGAGTTAAAAACTAAATAATTTTAGTTCTACACGAATAATATATTTTTATTGAGTAAGCTAAAAATATTTTCTACAATCCCGATTGTGTTCATTTTATTAGAGATATACATGTATAAATTTAAAATAAAAATGTGTTGCAATATAAAAATACATTGTTTTAACATTTTAAATCCATTAAATGTATTTATTTCCCGACAAAGAAATATTTACAATTTAATCTACATTTTCCTTATTCAATTATTATATAATATAATTATTTTGTGCTCCATTTATTTTAGGAACACTTTAGAAGAATATGATTTTTTTAGTTATTTAATTCAAATCAATTAATCTATTTGCACACAATTTAAAAGTTCTATATTTTATAAATATAAAATATTTGTATTTGTTAAGCTAAAATCATTTTCTAAAATATAGATTTTTATTAATTTTATGTGTGATGCCTACAATAAAATTCCTCATCAAAGTTTTAAATGTTTTTGCAATTCAAATTTAAAATCTCTCCGACGATGAAGCTTATAGATCTGCATAACTCAAACTCAAGCCAAGTGAAGACGACGTACGTCACAAGATAAACTATGGCTAGGAATTCGCCTAAGAGATTTAAAACTAAAAATCGATTAATATTCATAATTGCTGAACGCGAGGGAACTGAAACAATGGATCCAATTTGGCTGGATGATTATAATAAAATATTTGAGTTTTATAGATGAGAGATTTGCAATGCAAATCATCGAGTAGTAAAGTCGGCAGCCAAGAAATCAATTCGAACGCACTTGAATGACCTTAATGACAAACGAAATTGGCATTTGGCAATTTCAGCCAATTTCGGGCCAAAAAGCAAAAAGCAAATGTCAAAATCAGCAACAGCCAAAACACGGCAACGATGGCAACGACGACAACATTGATTAGAATTATGCATAAAGCAAATATGTTTGGACAGGACACAAATCCAAAATGGAGAGGAGACGAGAAGCGAAGATGGAGGATGGAACAAGGAAGAGTTTTTGAAAGCATTTGCCAATTGGACAAGCTCGTAATTTCAAACGCTGTCAATTTCAAAGTCAATTTAATGCAATAACGATATTTTTAGCATCTTTTTTGATTAACAATAAACTAATCTCTCAAGCGCTGCACGTTGTTGTTGTAGTCGAAGTCGATGTCGATGTCGATGTCGATGTTCATGTCCTGCTATTGTTGCTGCCGTCACGAGCTCATACATTTTTCAGCTGGCAAATCTCAACCACTGTGGCAAGGCAAGCTCGTCAGCAACGAGCATACGACAACAACTATAGCATTGACCATCAAACGGTGGGTGGTCTCGATGCTGCCTCTCTCGATGCTGCCTCTGTCTGCCTTGTAAAATATGTTTATTTAGAATATCAAAACCGAAAGTAATCGATTTAATAAACTGTCACCGACATGTGGCCAGCTGAAGCCAGACTGGACCTCGTAGCTACTGCAAGCTCAAGTCACGATAATTGCAAATGTATCTCAAAGATACACACACACACACACAAGGTCTGCAGCAGCATTTCATAAAGGGTTTCGTACTTTGGTTTTGGTTTTGGCTTTTCCTCTTTTTTTTTCTTTCTTTCCCTACTTCTGTGGGTGGTTCTAGGGGGAAGGGAAGGGGGAATGGGGCGATGGTGCAACGTCAATGATATCTACGTGTATCTACGTATCTCGTTAAGCGTTCCAATGCGCAGCACAAAAATTTTATACGCTTGTGCTTGTGTGTCGATGTCTGTGCGAAATCCTTTATGTTGATTACATTTCTGGGTTTATTTTATTAAAAATACTCTCTCGCATTGCATTGCAAGGATACATAAAAAAAAAAGAAGGCAGCAGCAGCAGCAGCAGCAGCTCGTTTGTTCGTTCGTTGGTTGAGTCACAGTCAATATTGGCAGCGTCTGTGGCTTTTAACTCGGTCTCTCTCGTTCTCCATCTCCATCTCCATCTGGATTATTGTGCGGACTGCCAAATGCACGTTGCATGTTCAGCTGCAAATTTGCAATGCAACCTGCCAGCAGTTGCAACAACAGCAGCAGCAGCAGCAGCAACGGCAACTCAACAGCACAATAAAAAGGTAGCCATGTCCATATTCACATCCTGTCCGCCCTCCTCCAACAACGTTGCACTCATATGAGTGCGAGTGTAAGTATGATGAGTGCACTCGACAGCACGAAATGTTACCTTGCGTTGCCTTGGCTTACCCTGCCACCGTGCCACACAGTGTTGCACAATTGAAAGCGCTTTTGATAAGTTCTGAAAAATTAATTTTCTTTCCACACACACACACACACACACACAACATGCGAAACATTTCAATTTTTATCAGACATTTGACCTAATGCAGCACAATCGCTTCGCCTCTGCCCCTTGAGCAACAGACAAATGTCTGTGGCACAATCTTTTTGGCAGTTGACTGTGAACTGAGCCGATGCCTAGCTCAATTGAATCGGTTATTATTCGAGAACTCATTGAACAAGAAAATATTTTATTTTCATTTCCCATTTTGAATGTTCCTTGCGCAACGATTTGATTTTTTTTCTGGCAATGCTTTCGACATTCAGAAATCTAAATCTCAAAAGAATATTAAAATATTTATAAAAGTATTCAACATATTCTTCGTATTTACAATTTACCAAAGCAATGCATTGCTCAATCAATTATGCACGATACAAGTTACTTTCGGCATTAACATTTTACATTGCGTATGTTTAATATAAAATTCCAATTATGTTTCAATACACTTAATCTTGATCACGACTATAATTACTTTAGCAAACTATGAGAATTCGTTTTTTGTATGTAATAAAATTTATAAAAATTTAAATGGATTAAAAAAAACTTAATATTAAATAAAGACTATATACAAAAGTTGTGAGTTATTAATATAATTTGAATTAAAGTATATAATAAAAGTATATAGGGTTTGTCTTTAAAATATCCTTAGCGTCTTTCATAATTTATTATTATTTTTATTTATTTTAATGAAGATATATTTTTGAAAGTTGAGTAATTACTTCCAAATGTTTTCTAAATTTCAATCTAATAATTGGTCAACATTTAATTTGTTCAAATTGTTCTAGCGAAATCAATTTTGATAAAAGTGCAGCGACAATTTGAAGGGGGCAGAAGAAGAGGAGCTGGGGGGCAGCTGTGGCAGCTGCCACACTCAACACTTTCCGCATCAATTACGTCATGTTAATCCGAGTGTCCACTGCATGTCCGCAAACTGACCGACCATACATCACACACTGACACGTTGGTCAAGGGGACGATGTCAAAGGGGCAGCGGGCGGGAAGGACGCTGCAGCATTGTTGCAATGTGCAGTGTGGCAGCCGTAAAAACAAAACGAGCCAACGCATTTCAAATGCTTTGATGTGGCCAACGACCAAAACTGCCCCTTCGAGCTGCTCCCTCGTCACATGCCCCATCGTCCGGGCTGTCGGGCAGTTGCAACGCCAGCAAACATTTCAATCAAACGGGCTGTAAAAAGAGCCAACCAAAGGACGCACAGGACGCACAGGACGCCAGCTGCATGGCAGCACAATGGGGCAAGCAATTTGGGACCGTGCAGGAGGCAGGAGGCAGGAGGCAGCTCAACGTCAGCGTTAAATGCGTTCGTGTCCGTGTGTCCATGGCATGCCATGAGTTGCGATTCATTCACTCACTCACACTCGCACTCACACCCCGCTCATTCACTCACTCACTCACTCAGTTATTCACTTTGCCTCATTCGCATGCAAAGGCGACGTGCAAAAAGTGAAACAGTAGCCAGGGAAATGACGGAAAAGAAGAAAAACAAGCGATGAGATGTTGCGAAAACAAAATGGAAAACTCAATTCGATTTAATTAAAACCAATTTTCGACTTTGAGCTTTTTTATGTGAATGACAGAATACCCTACAAAATGGAGAAAGGCTGGGAAAAGCATTGAAGAAGATTGGTTAAATGTTAAGCATTAATTAATTCACCTCCAATAATCAATGAACTAAAATCATTATAAAGAAATAAAATTAAAGAATTTACTCTTCAAATATTTCAAAATACTTTTGCACACCTAAGCATTAAATGATTTACTTCCTATAATTATTATAAAATGTAATTAATATATTTTTTAAATATTTCCAAATTCTTTTCGACACTTTTTCTGTTAAAGAGCATTTCAAATTCGTTCAGTTGATAATTTCAAATTCGATGAACTAACAAAGAGCAGCAGGAACAATAATAGCAATGTTATAGAATGCATTTTGGAGAACTCCTTCTCTATGAGGGTGGAAGATATTTGTTTGGCATTGAGGGCAACTGCGTTGCAACGCTGGCTGCGTCTGTTGCAACTTGCCGCATTTACATTTTTATGCAAAGTTTCCTTTTGGCACCACAAATAAAATTCGACGTGCAGTTGATTTTTCCCCATTCATTTGAATGTTGTTCAACATTTTTTCCTCGACTAACCAAAAAGAAAATCGTATATATTTCTACACAGTCAAGCTGATTAAGTCGATGAAACGTGTTTGGAAGTTTAATAAATGGAAACATTTGCTCCGCCATGTCTATTAAGAGTTTTTCTCCGTTTTGCAAACAAACATATTCTGCTTGAGAAGCGAAAACTATTGAATGTTTATCAAAGTGCAAAAATAATTTAAACTTAACTGGAGAAGAATAAAAGTTGTTACAAAATGTTCTAATTGCTTAAGAGAAAGAATCAAAATGAAATAATACTTATATTAGAGCATTTATTCATACAAATAAAATCAAATATCAAAAAAAACTATAATCAATATAAATAAAATTACCAAGATGTACTTAATGTATCAAAAAAGTCATGAAGTCTAATGAATATTGAAAACATTGTAGCATTAAAAGTTTTAATAGTTTTCATAAGTTTTCTTTTACAAAACAATATATTTTTGGATGACGAATATATGAACTATAACGAAAACGACGACTAATCAAGGGATCTGTCGATAAACATACGTATACGCAATATTGGCACGAATGCACGTCGATGGCCGTAGCAGCATGTACGCTATATGTTCTAGGCTTTATATCTTTATATATATTTTCTAATAATACTTCTCACGAATCTTGAAAAATTTGTAGAATATACACAAAAAAAAAAATATAAAGAGACAACAAAAATATGAAAGTTTATAATTTGTTAAATTTTAAAGAAATCTCTTAACTTTACAACACTAAATTGCTTTCCCTTGTAAAATATTGAAGAAATTCTTTGGAAATACATAAATTAATAAAGTTATATAAAATAAATGCATAATTTGAAAGAAATCTCTATGCCAGATTAAAAATATAAATCAATAAAGACGCATAATAATAATAAAAATGAATATTGCAGTAAATACGTATACTTGATATTTCGAAGTGCATAATTGTTAGAATGAAATTCGCTATTTCTCTTGGCTAATCTTCAATCAGATTTATGAGCTATCAATCTGTCGCATGCTCAGCTCACTTGCAACCGCTGTGTGGCATGCAAATGAGTCCACGATGCGTCGCCAATGGGTTAATCAAGGCAGACGACGACGACGACGACGACGACGACGACGACGAACGCATCATATTTGGTTTTGTGGGGCCTTATCGTATACTATTTTCGCACAATTCGCATAATATTTTCACGCGCCTTTTCCGAGCTTTCCATTTGCCAGTTGCCAGTCGACAGTTGTTGTTGTTTTTGCTGTTGTTGTTGTTGTTGGCTGTTTGGCAGTGGACAGACGCTATCTCATTCAGTTGGATTCGCTGCGCTGACGTGGCTGGGTGAGTGCATTGAAATCCACTTCATTTTCCAGTGCGGGGCCAGAAGGCCGATTCCGATGTGGATATCGATATCAGTGTGTGTGTGTGTGTGTGTGCGTGTGTGTGGGGCACATTGAAGGGTATTAACAGTCATTATTCAATGATATCTGGCTGCGGACATTGCAGGACAGGGACATCATCATTCGTGCGGAATATTCGGGCTCTGTAAATGGATCGATTTCGTTTTTGCCAGTCACCCACCAGTCACCACCCACTCAGCAACCACTCCGCCATTTGCTGTTGCTGTCGCTGTTGCTGTCGCTGTTTGTTTGCTCCGTTTTTGGGCTCGACAGCGAGAGAGGATCAGGCCATGGCCAATGCATATGCATATCCTTAATTATGATTATTGTTATTTTCGACTCGAAATGGCGCATTTAATGCGCAGCACATCCACAACCCTCTTCCCTTCTCCCCTTCTCCCGTTCGCCCTTCACCCTGCCCCTTGCCTCGTCTGGCTCGTTATGTTGTCATAAATTTTGCGCTTTGGTGGCGGCGGCTCCAATGGCGGCAGAAAATGACGTCTGGCCCATTAAAATATCGAGCCGAGTCGTCAGTGGACGACTCTCAACTCTCAACTGTCGCCCATCGTCTCCCCTTTTTCTCCTTCCTCAGTCTGTGCTCCTGTTGCATTATGACGCCATTCCAAAACATCATTTTTTCTTTCCGCTCTTTTCCTATAGCCATTTATGCGCTTTCCCGTTATTGATGACCGCCATTTTGTTCGAATGTTACGCAACTGTAGCTCTCAAATA
Source organism: Drosophila formosana (assembly GCA_035045625.1). Lineage (NCBI taxonomy): Eukaryota > Metazoa > Arthropoda > Insecta > Diptera > Drosophilidae > Drosophila > Drosophila formosana. The sequence continues at coordinate 1,374,636 of JAWNOW010000814.1, read as the reverse complement.
ACATTCAACTTTGCTTTGTTTATTTGGCTTTATTCCCAATAATAGTTATAAAGAATAATTAGTTTTGCTAATGCAAAATAAAAATGTGTTTTAAAAAAAAAACATTTTATAATGAATTTAAAAAAGTCATTTCGTGAAAGATAAATTAATTGAGTTTTGCTAATGCGAATGAATACTTTATTTTAGAAATAATTTTTCGGAATGAATCTTAGATAAATTCGGATTTCAATTCATATTTTATAAAATAAATAAAGTTTTACCAAAGCGTATACGTTATTTATTTTATAATTACAGGAACATGTTTATTTACATAAAAGTAAAAAACATTTGTAAACTCATTCTTATGTTCACATAAAAATTACTGCGCAGTGAATATAATAAAAAATTCTGTAATAAGCAAATACTTCAAAATTTCTAATTTAGTTGTAAAACTATCTGGATAGGACCAAAGTAATTAAGGTAAATGTATCTGCCATAATGAGTCATAACCTAAAGAAATACAAAATAAATTATATACAATATAAAGATATAATAAAATATGATAAGAGAGACAAACACATGACTCAATAAAATAAAAAAGTAATTCAAAATAATATAAATTGTTGAATTAACAAATTAATTAAATGTTGTATATTTTAAAAACTATGACTTATAAAAATATACAATATTCACATAAATTAAAAAAAAATCAGGTAAATTTCGGACATAAATATCAGATTTACTAAAAAGTATCTTTATTCACATCTTTCATTTAAGGGAAATGTGCAATAATTTCTGAGTTAATCTCACAGCTGTTCCCACAATGTTAATAGCTGATAATTAAAGTAAACGAGGCTAAGCCAACGCATTTTCCATTTTCAGCTGGGGTTAGTCAAACAAACAGTTCACATATTGAAGCGAATCGAACATTTCGACATTTTCGACTCTAACAATAATCATGGAGTACTAAGTAAAAGGGTTTCGCACAACATTTGTGTTATTCTTTTTAGTTTCCCGTTTTCCTGTTCTCCTCAATTTATATCAAGTTGTATTTGCGTGTGTTTGTATTTGAAATTTCCGTACGATCCATTGAGCAAACATATGAAAAATCATTAGTTTTTAGTGCGGCGGGCAAACAATCAGAAAATTGGCACTTGAAACCCTTGCAAACAATTGATGTCGATGTCGATGTCGATGTCGATGGGGTTGAGGGAGGCTTTTGTGGGCTGTTCGCATGGTTCTTGCTTGGCTTGGCTCTTGCTTTTTTACGGCTTTCCGGATTTTTTCACACTCTTTTTTTGCGCCTCATAACGTATTCAAAATCAAATTGGTTTGCCATTCGCTGCCGGTCGGTCGGTCGGTTGGTCGGTCGGTCCGTCGGCTGTGCAAAAACTTTTACTTTCCCCCGAAAACATCAGCCCAGAAAATTGAAAATAAAAAATCATTTTTCGCACAATAAAATATTCGCAATGAAACCAAAAACCATTGCAAAAAAACCCGTTCCGAGAACCCCCGAACCCCATCGAACCAGACAACATTGCACATGAACACCCCCCAAAACACACACAAAAAATAAAATGGGTCCTGAATAGTTTCACAGGCGATGGCTTGTGGAATTAGTTGCGCCTGAATTGGCGAACGTTTGCCACGCCCGCCTGCCATACGCCTCATCAACACGTCGCCCCCGCTTTGGACCCATTTGCAAACGGGGCAAATCCTAAAGCGCTTTTTACCGCTGGTCAATTTGAAACAATGTTTTCTCGCTTGTTTTGCGTTTGATTTTATTTGATGTGTTTCGTTTTATTTTGTTGGCATTCTTTTCATTCGCTTTTTCCCCCTTTTTTGACCCTTTACCTCCTCCACAATTCCTCCCTCCCCCGCTTTTCACTTTTCCAATTGCATTTGTGCTTGAAAAGTTTCCCTTTATTTGGCGAAACGATTTCTACTGGGAAATAACCCATAATTCGTTGCTTATAAAAAAGCATTTCATGCAATGATATTTATTCTACGAATCTGTTTACTCAAAAATGCCAAATGTCATCGGTATTAATACAGACATGTTATGATTATGACGATTGCTACAAAGACAAAATAAAAAAAAAAGTTGTACAGAATTAAAATAAAAATCTAGCTTACGATTGCGTTTAAAAAAAATAATTGAATGTTATTATTTGTTCTAGCCACAGAATATTTCTAATTAATATATTATATTAACTTATTTATAGCTTAAAAAATTCCAAAACAAAAATTGGTAATTATTTAAAATAGATACGGTATATTTTATATTAAAATTACATTAATTTATCAACATTTTAAATAATTAAAATCACAAAATAGAATAAATATCAAGAAAAAAAAATGATTTAATTATTTCTTATAAGATAAATTTTAAATTTAATTTATATTAATTTATTGATTGCTTAATACAAAATCTAGTCTTTACTCAAATCGTCCACGGCTCTTTTGTATTGATATACATTGTATGTATTACTTATAGAGTAATATTTTAGAGCCAATTTTCTCAAGTTTCGGAATTGCTGCGGTTTTGCTTTCCAGAATTGCATTTTGAAAATCCTGAACCTTTTCTTCCAGCGTTTTATGCAGCTTAAAAAGCTGGTCAAATTTCGTTTCCAGTAGTGCTTTTAGATTATCCACTTTGCTTTCAATTTCCTCACTTGATCGAAGTTCATTCTCTTGTCGAATTAAACTGCAGCTCTGCATTTAGTCTTAATTGTTATTTATATGTATTACTTCTCAGACAGTCGAACTTACCCCATGTATTATTAGAATAGCGACAATAAAAATTATTGCAATTATTTTCATGCTGCTGAATTGTTTAAATAATTTGAAACGAATGAAATGGCCACGAAAGCAAGCGATTAATTTATGCACAAAGTACCAAGCTAATCTGTGAATTATTATCAGTGCGAAATTCCCATCAAGAGATTTAAAAATTTCCATTGGGAGGCTGGGAATGTTTAAACTAATCAAATATATAGAAAAAAATAAATTCTTTTGTTTAGATTTGTTTTAAATTAAACCAGCTACAGTAATCATCAAAGTTGTATAAATTAAATTGTAATGACTATATGTCAAAATGTTCAAATTATATTGATTATAAATGCTTTTTATTTAATTTTCAAACAAATAATAATAATAATAATAATAATTATGAATTTTTTGTTTTATTCTAAATAGGTATGTAATCTTTACTTTATAAATTAAATCATTATTATCGCTGCCTGAATTGAGCATAAACTAAATCACATGCATCACACTCTAAGTTTATTTACGCGGCATAATTATTCTGTCTAGTCAGCAGCAGCTAGTTTAGTATGTCTCACTAACTATAGTATACAAAACACATACATATGTATGTGATTCACCTACACACACATGATCACACACACACATTTACACACATATGTGCGCTGTTGATTTGAAGCTGCTCGATTCGCATTTTCTCTCGTTCATCGTCATCTAAATTTTCATTGGCGTTCTGTGTGCGTTTTTCTTTCGTTTTTGGCCATTTGGCTGTGTTATTTGACTAACTGCCTGACGTGTTTTCCTCACACTGGTGATAACATAAAATTTTACTATTATGCGTTTTAGCTGCTTTCCAGCATTTTAATACAATATTTGTTTTTTTCGTGCCACACACAGCAGCAACAGCCGAGGGAAAAAGTGCAAAGAACGCACAACAACAAAGGGCAAATAACGTGCCCCGCGTCCTCCATTCAGGACTGGAGAATTCATGGACATGCAACGCGTCGAGAAAATTTACATTCAAATGTGTTTCGCTTAGATGCTGAAACCTCCTTGTTTTCCCCCCCTTCCCCCTTCCCCCTGCCCACCGTCTAGAAAAGCACCTCAGTGCAGCCAATTCCCCCGAGCAGCATATGTTCCAAGTTGGGTTCTGGGATGGTTTTTCTTTTCTTCTTGCCTCTTGTTTTTTGTGTTTTTTTTTGTTTCTTGCTTTCGTCTGTGTACGCAACGGATTTTTGATGAAATTTCAAAAATTTTCCACTTAGCGGCAAAATGACTGACATTAAATTGATTTGCAAGCGAGCGACATGACGAACGGAATCGAGAGAGAAAGAACCCAAGGGTTGCAGGGAGGGTGGCTTTCATTCTCCTCTAGATTGGCGGCGAAAATCAAAATTCCGTGCACACTTGAGCATTTCATTTAGAGCGTCTAAACTGCATGGCAAAGTGTTGAGGCGAGTTTGTTGTGTGGCAAGGTGGCAAGAAGTCGCCTGGGTCTCAAAATGGAATTCAGGTTTTTCTTTTCTTTTTTTTTTTTTGTTCCTTAACGTTTTTCATTTCTTTTTGTTAACAATGCCTTAGCGATACATATTTGTGGGTGTGTGTGAGTTGCCTCATTGGGCTCTGGGTAGTAATACAAATTTAAAGTTATGTTTTCTCTCATTTATTCATCTCGTTCGTCAGTCAGCGTTTCGCTTGTTCCTTTCTTTTGGCTTTTCATAAATTGTTGTTGTTCGTGTGTATTTTGCATTTCATGAAAATGAGAAATGAATAAAATAAAATTTTATTTTATGAGCGCAACATGTGAACTTTTTTTCTAACTTGGGAGTACCGTTCATTTCAGCAACATTAAATTTTACGATTCATACTTATGCTGTATATAGTATATACATACGTATGTCTGGCAGTTCAAGCTTGTCTGTTGATTTGCCAGCCATTTAATTATACTTAATCGCAGCAGCGCCCATTAACATTTTGTCACGATTTTTTAAAAGAGTACATCAATTAGATGCAAATCAAAAAACGATCTCTCTGCAGCTGATAATTTTTACGAACACTGTTAACTTAACATATAAACTACAGGCTAAATATAATTAATTATGTGAACTTAACATTTGGACAGTAAATTAAAAATTATTACCAATGTTAACTTAACATAAAATGCTAGCATACATTGATTACACCTGTTAACATAACATTACGCTGTCAACTTAACATATGGCTAACACGCTGTTAAAGCATCAGAGCTGTTAAAGTTAATGCTCTGTATAAGTAAACGGCAAGCAAAGAGAACGAATATCAAGCAAGAAGAATTTCGCGTAGTAATCGCATTACGCGTAGACCCCAAGTACCTTGCTTGTAAGCGAGAGCGAGACAAGTTATTAAGCAGAGTTTGCTCATTACGTATTGACGAAAACTACTTTTTTTGCAAGCGTGAGCGAGAGCGCAAGTGCACACACATAGCTGTAAATGCAAAAGCAAAACGCAGAAACAAGCATAAAGCAACGACGAAAAGCGCGCCATAATTGCCGCGTTCACACACACAAATACAAATATTCACATTTTTTCCTGGAATGCGTGAGAATAGATATAAGAAATTAAGTGTGTTTGTTGTTGTAAAATGCAAAATTTTACAATTTACTTACAATTATTACTACTATTAACAATTTTACTATATTACAAACATTTTCTGCACTTACCTTCGATTTGTTGCCAAAGGCAATCAATTAATGCATTATTTATTTATTAATTCACTACTTTATTAATATTTAATATTATTAAGCACTCACTTTACACACTGCACTAAACAAAAAACAAAAAAAACACTTATAATCACACTTTTTTCCACACTAAAAAAAATTGAAAAAAAAAACACGCAGAATTAATTGCAACGATTTAATGAGAGCGAGCGTCGCTTGTAAACTGAGTGACGAAAAGAGAAGCGAGCACGGCTTCAACTCTCGCGAAAGGAAGCAGCTTTGGTGTTAAGCAGCTTGCGATCAGCACAACATGTTGCAATTAATATTTCCCTTTTGGCTAGCAATAAACTCTATTTCTAATCACAGCAGCATGTTGCTAACACTGCGTTGCTAGCAACACACTTATCAGCAACATCCGCAACGACTGCAGATAATAAAATCAATTCCCGGACTGAGATTGTTATGAATGAACATTAATGAATGAAGTGCTCACAAAATTTTGTATTCTTTAATAAAATATATATCAATCTCCTTATGGCCATAAGTCATCAAAATACAGCTTTTTTATTCTTAAATATAATTTATCAATATCTAATAATTGCTAGAATACATCCAATTAGAGCTTGTTAATAGTTCATAATTTGATGAGTTTTTCAAAATAATCGAAGTTTTTGAAGGCACAACAAAATGTCCCTAGCGTTGAGTGTAATTGATTGAAAAGTTTATTCATTGAATAAAATGCTAAAGCCTCAAGCTAATGACTTTATTGAATTCATATTGATCATCATTACTATTCATAAAATTATATTATAAAATTGTGATTAAATGAGTAAAAGTATAAAATTAATTTAAATAAGTATAAATTTGGAAAGTAGTTTAAACTATTTAAAAAAAAAACATTTTTCTTGTGTCTACAATATAAATCTAAAATAAACACATAATTGTTGTCGTATTTTGTAAACAATTTTTTTTTTGCGGTTTATTGTAGTATTAATTGCTAGATTTAGCTGTGAAGTGAGGTCATATGACTTGATTAATTTGTGATTAAGCGCTCGCTTAATCAACTAGATTAATACTATCAACAATTGAAACGATGACGTTTGATATTCGGGTTTCATTATCTGGGCCCACAAAAAAAAATAACAAGCGCCACAAAACAAAAGTTGAAAAAGAGAAAATCGAAATGCGGTTAAGTAAATTTGCGTTAGTCTCTGCTTTTGTTATGATTATGATTGTTATTGTGTTTCGTTATTGTTTGGCATTCAGCTATCAATCAAACTTGCTACAAACGGTTGCACGTACGTGTATATGTGTGTGTGTGTGGAGAGTATTCTGATGGATGGCTGGCTGGTTGGCTGATTGATCGATCGATCGCCACGTTTGACGTTGGCCAAATGGCAGAGAGCTGTGCGTAGTTGTGGCTCGCGTTCATCTACAAACTGATTAGCCAAAAGGGTTTGCGGGGGGGAGGGAGGAAGTGTTGCGGGGGCAGGCAACAAGTGCTCGCTGCGTCATTCCAACAACGAAACAACGCAACAGCGCAACACGCAACAGTTCCAAGTTCCAAAAGTTAGTCACTTAGTCATTTGGACATCCGCCAGTTTTATTTTGATTGATGGATGACTGAGGCCCAACCAGTCATTCATTCATTCACTCATTCAGCCATTCAGCCATTCAGCCACAGATTCAGATACGAAAGTGCCACTCGAAGTGGGTCGCCTAACCCGCCACGGCAACTGGCAACAGGCAACAGATTGGAGCTTCAGTCTGTGCAAAAGATAGTTTAATTACCCAAAAAACAACAGAGTTATTCACGCTTCTAGCTAGCACAATGTTGAAACAAAACCAGTTATCCAATTCACTTTCAGCACTTAATGTCTGCATAATTAAATATTTTCAAATGTGGGACAATAGTTTGTTAATTAGACAAACAATGCATTCATAAAAAAACATATTTATCTACTACATATTTTGATTCATTTATTAAGTTTAATACATGAACTTATAATGAAATAGAAAAATAGAAAATATATAAAAGTGTTTCTCAAATAATTGAATTTATATTTCTATTTCAAAGTATATACTTATAAATATAAATTACAATAAATATATTTATTATAGGTATACTGAATTGATTGATAAACGAGCATCAATCAATTCAGTACCATACACAAAAGTCTCCAAGCCATAAGGCGAATAAAATAAAATTAATCGTTTTCCAAAAGATCAAAATGCTCTACTTATAAGTAATAATATTAATTATTATATAAACATACTTTGGTTTATCTTTTGTCTGTAAACTATTTTTAAATTTTGAATGTTCAATGGGAATCTCACAATGTTCTAATAATTTTCAAAAATTAGATTTATTGTGTCTATTTTTTCTTATAATTATAACAGTTTGTCCATTTGTATTTATTTACTTATATTTATTATTACAATTTATTACTGTGTCTATTGATAGTTTTAAAGCTCTGACTTCAACTGTAACTGCATGTACTCTAAGTAAACTAATCTCTCTCGATGTTTAATAGATCAAACTTCCATAAATTAGGCAGAGCTGTAAATTCAATCAGCAATTGGGAGTCGAGGTGTCGAGGCAACACGATCGCGATGGGTGGTTCCCCATTTGAGAGCCGTTAATTGGTTCAAAAATTATATATATGTATATATGGTGTGTAGGAGTGTGCACAACACACATACACACACTCACACACACACACAGTCTTTAGCAGGTGTGCGTTGTATTTATTTAGTTTCAACTACTGCGAAGCCGTTGCGAAAAAAAATAAACAAAATGCGAGAGAGTTGTTTTTTGGGGTATGGAGATGATTGCTTGAGTTGCGTTTTTTATGCACTTTTAATGGCCAAGTTGCGAGTGGAATTGGGCGGCATGTTGAGCGATGTGCGTGGCTGCAAAATAATTTAAGAGCGAGCCATAAATACGGGGAGCGTTGGGTCATAAATCTTTCACTGGTTGCGCTTCAATTGGCTGCTTAAGCGTTTTATGCCAGCAATATTTGTTTTGATTTGAGATGTGGCACTTAGAGAGCGAGCGAGTGAAAGTATCTTGCAGATACAATTTCCTCAACACATCTGTCAGTCAACGGCCGCGTCCTGACAACAATGTTGAGATACAAATTATCTAAATTGTATCTGCGCCAAATGCATCTGCCACCGTTTTGTTTGTTTGTTTTCATTTCTCTCTCGCTCCGCTCCCAAGTTGATTGGCGCGTGTTGAGAGCTCTCGCATCTCGGCACAATTCTCCAGCGAACTGCGAACTGCGACTGCGACTGCGAGCGCGTGCAGCGTGCTGAGAGATTTCAATTTAAACATCCAACTGACAGATTTATCAGGTATTAGACGATGCATGCCTCAACCATGACTCCCAAAGCGATTCCGCAGCGATTCGGTCGCGACCTCCGCCGAGGCCATTTCTCTCTTCGAATTTTAATGAATTTATAATTAATGCAGGGAACTCACTCAAATCGATACGATAGAGCGACGTCTATCTTGCTCTATATATTTAAACTATTCGCCCAGATCTGGATAGCGAAACCGTCATGAAATTTTGCTATAGATAGTAAATTTATAGTTATAGCTATATCGGTTAACTCAACCATAAGGTTATTTAACGTTTATTATTTAAAATTTAATTACTTTAAATTTGTTTTATTTTAATATTTCATTTAACTACATTTTATTTCAAATGAATGTGCATCATCGACCTCCATCATAAGTAAAAAAATCAAAACTGAAAACTGCCTAAGGGAATTAAACAATTAATGATATTATAACACATTCAATAGTAAATTTAAATCTTGTATCTTCTGATATTTTTTAAAAATAAATTATTTCAAATCATAAACTTTGCAATAAATTTAAAAATAAATATAAAAATTATTTTTCTAATATTTTTCATCATCTTGACTTTGAATTAAACTTGTTAAACTAATTTAATTTAAAAATCTATTATTATCATTATATACATTACAAATCTTAAAGAAGAAATTGTTGGTGTCATTGTAGAAGGAGTAAGAAGAGAGTATTTAATTTTTTTTTTAGAGGTTACAAATCTTTTAAAAATGATAATTTATCAGTATTTTTAGGTTCAATGTGATTTATGCCTCATATTTGAACTTTTGGTTGAATTTTGTATTCATTAAATTGCGGTCAAATTGTTGTTAAAAGATTTCAACAAGGTTGATCAATTATTAATAATACAATCTCTCAGCTGTAATGATTTATTATCTAGGCACTGATTCCATTATGTTAAACAAATGTGAAGCAAATAAAGCCATAATTATTATACGTCAATTACACATCAAAAAGTTGAAATAATATTTACAGCTGTTTCCATCTTTTTTATATTTTTAATAAATCAATAATATATTTGTAAACTTGAATTCCATTATATTGATAATATTGGAACATTTATTATATGTCAAGAGTTTTAATTATTATTTTTATTAATAAATCAGTAATACTTTCAATGTTAATATACATAAAGATATATAAATTAATATGGTCGTAAAGTACTGAACAAACTGGGACTTCAATGTGTTAATTATAAATGTTAGAAGACAAATGCAACTATTATTACAAATCAATTAAAAATCTGTAGTCTTAGTAAACTTTCGTGTGGTAATGCGACCTTCTGAGAACACATTAAAATGTGGCTACAACATCGGGCCACGTTGGAAGTGTTTTAGTGAAATCAAAATTGATCGGTGCGAGTGGAACTTGCTCAGTCAATTGATCAAATTGCCGCCCACAAAGTCAACAGAAATCGCTGTGGACTAGAACAATACACATTCATCCATTCCATACATCAGCGTCAAACATTGAGACAGTTTATTTGTTTAATTTGGAGAAGCGCAGTTTTGTTTTTGTTGCTGCTCCAATCGAATCGAATCGAATATCATTCGCACTTGGCACTTTTGTGGAGCTTGTTTGTTTTGCTTTTTGTGCTGTTTGACATCAATCAAGTGTGAAAATGTTATTGTAAAGCCAAAACTACGAAAAAAACGAAAACGAAAATGAATTATTGGCGGCTCCCAAAATATGAATCAAAACGAAGTGAGCTGCTTAAGACACAAGTTGCTCAATCAATTTCTTGGGCGAAAACTTGAGCCCCCAAAATGAAAATGAATGGAAAACGAAAAACGAAGTGTAAACGAAAATCTCGCATGATGGAAGAGCGATCGCAGGTGATCCATCTATCATCTATCATCTATCATAATGCTGTTTTAGGCCCGAATCGAGAATTAATCCGTCAAAAGAAAACAAATACATATAGAGTTTGCCGGTCGATTGCCAAATTCACAATCGATCACACACGAAAAAAAATAAAACAGTTTCAGTTCACTTTTTGGGAGCTGCTACTGGTCAAGCAAAATTAAGTGATTTAACGCTAAGGCCTTTGATGGATGTGCGGCCAAAGGGGAGCTAAAAACAGTTTCAGTTTCAGTTTCAGGCCAAATGCGGAATGCCACGTTATCAATTACAAAAGGCAGCGCCTGGGCAATTAGCTAGTCAGCCCAGTCAGAACGGCGGCCTCACTTCAAACAGCCTTTGTCATCCACCGACGCTGGCGCCCTCCCCCCAACAACACCATTTATATTGAGGCTAAAGCATTCACCTTTCCCCCCTCACTCACTCTAAAGCTGATGGACTTTCATCAGATGCGTTACAATTCGCCGTTTAATCCGTTCGCCGGTTTTGCATCTGGCGAATTTGCAGCGCAGAAACCACAGCAACAACACGCAGCGGCAACGTTGTTGTTGACGTCATAATTATGTTCTTGGCGCTGTAAATACCCTGTAGTTGAAGTGTAAATGAGTGTACTTCATTAGTGACAATGTGGGTAAAGAAAATAGAACGATTTTAATGAGTTATAACAACAAAATGAGTCAATATTGCTGTCTGTACTTTTGCATACTCACATTTCTGAGAACTAAACAGTTGTTATTTTTAGCTGATTATAAAAAATCTCACAAACACGAAACTTTTATATTAACGTGAAATATATTTATATAAATATTTCCTCTTTATTTTAAAACATTTGACTGACTGAAGAAAAAATAATTTTACTTATTACAACTTTTGTAACTCATTTTCTGGCTTTTAAAATCGAATGTTTTAAATCTCAAACTCGAATTTCGCCCAATTGCTGTTCGATTTCATAATTAAAAATACTGTATTGACTGCATAAACCCATTTAAAATTAGTTCAATTTAAAATTATAACATATACTTATTTTTATATTTCATAATTTTTTTATATATTGCTTGAATATAGACATTAATAAATTAAATCAAATTTTTAATAGTATTTATTACTGTCTTTGAAAAGTATTTAGCACTTGAAATATACATTTATATCATATTTTCAAAATCGAATATTTAGTAACTGAATAAATTTATATATATTTTTTTTAATGATTTTTTCTGAAATTTTAAACTTTAAAATTATCACTTAAAATATAATTTGTTTCCATATTTTCCAATATGTCATACCAAAATGTATGATTACATATATGTATTTATTGTTTTGATAAATTCATATTACTTAATTTAATATATAAATTTAATTTCTTAATTGTTTTTGTAAGATTAATTTTATTTTTTTTACTTATTTAATTTAATTTAATATTTGTATTTTCTAATCATAATTTTGTATTGCTATTTCTTCAATGTCTACTGTTCTTAGTCGACTTTAGTATGAATAAGTAAAATAAATAAATCAATATTAATTATTGATATAGCGATGCTAGTTTCATTAAATTATTAATAGTTAGTGAGTGGCTCCCGGTCGAATAAATCCAACTAAAGCATTTCAACTTATTGTTGTCGTTGTTGTTGTTGTTGTTGTTGCTGCCGTGCGTCGTGCACTACTTCATATTTTTTATCGCCTACCGATAATTGGCGGCGCTACGCGTCGATTCAAAATAAACAATGACCCACAACCCATGGCACAAACCCCACCCAAATCTCTACTATTGTTGTTGTTGCTGCTGTTGTTGTTGCTGTTGTTGTTGCTGTCTGTTGACTGCGGCTGTTGGCGCGACTCACGTCGCTGTCAAAAATTAACAACCACAAAATCTGAGTTATTATTACTGCAAAATATGTATTTGCGTATGCCTTTCAGCCAAAAACAAAAACAGCCATAAAGTAATTGTTTAATAAATTCAACTATTTTTATGGCCAGCCAAATTACGCTGCAAAAACAGCAAAATATTCTGCTTTGACATGGCGAAATTAAATTAAATTTATTTTCGCTATGCCGTAAAGAATTAATGTTCACAAAATTAAAATATGCATTAATACGATTGTAATTCTGTAATTTTTTCGCTTTGGATTTTTAGTTGCTGAATAAATAATATTATTAGAAATAATATTTCTTGAACATCCAATTAAATTATTTTTTTTTTTTTTTTTTGATACAGATGATTTAGTTAGACAATAAAATTGTATATAGAATTAAACCAAAATTAGTCATTACGAAAAATATTTTTATTAAGAAATTTAAAGATTTTAATGAAAAAAAAAAACTAATTGAATAAAAATAGGTTTTATCAATTGGTAAATTAATGAAATATATGGAATTCTGACTTAAAAAAAATGGATTAATTAAAAAAAGTTTTTTTCATTTGATAAATTAATTAAATAATCAAAAGTTAGTGATATATTTGTCTTTAAATGGAATCCGGGTATATTTGTTTTAATTAAATAAATAAAAAAAATTTATTTAAAGGTTATAGGTTTGTTTAGTTTTTGAAAAATATGAACTCATTAAGAGAAAGCATATTGTGAAGAATGTTTTAAAATAAAAATTGTTACATCCAACGATTTTATGTGCTTGCTTTTTTATGTGTGGACAAACATGGAGAATGTCATGTGGAGTTGTTGCTGGAGGAGACATAGAAATAAATTAGAGATGATAATCGCGCATCTAAGCTTAATTGAGGGCGACAGATCGTAATCTAACACGTTGATAATGTTGTTAATAAAATCATTTAGAATTTTTGTTGCAAAGCCCGTTTCAAATAAACAAGATCATAAAGATGAGAATCAGATGGGCAGTTGGATGCGGATCAATGCGATTGGATAACAAGTGGAAACATATTGAAAAGATTTCACGATTTTATGAGAACATTAAACACGACTTGCGACAGCGTTCAGAGTCATAAAGGGAAATACTTTCTCAAGACTTTCACATAAACTAGGGAACTGATCAAGAGACCTAAGAAAGGAGAGGGAGAGGGGAGGGAGGGAGAAGTGACGAGCGATTGCCGCCTGCAAGTGTCAATATAAAGTAACAACTTTATTGAGCCTTATTTATTCGAGGGCGAACCAATAAAATGGGCAACTTTATAATGATGCACATAAATAAGAACGATCCCCAAAGCAAGAGCAAGAGGCAAACAAAGCAAGACGGCGACGAAGAAGCGCAGGCGCAAACGGATCACAAAAAAACAGACAGAAAGAGAGGCAAGAAGAGAGAAGCGAAGACGACAAGATGTCAACGACGAATGGCATTGAGGATCTCTCTGAGTCTCTGACGCGATTTGGCGGGACGATGGCTTTGATTTGTTGCCAGCCAAATCAACAACAACCAAAACGATAATGACAACAACAGCAACAACAACTGAAGTGATCGAGACTCAAGACCTGCGATGAGTAACACATGGCCAGACTCAGCGGATGTGAGTTTAAAGTGAACTGCGATCTGCGATCTGCGATCTGAGTCCCGGAAATCAAAGGAATTGGCTTACTCACAGATTGCTTAGCTAAGCTAATTGAAAAGTCCGATAAGCTGCACAAATCAAATTAAAGAAATGATACAAAAAACTTTAAATATATTGAATAAATTTTTAAAAACTATATAATATATTACAAATAATATAAAAAGCACAAAATATATTAAAGAGAATTTGAAAAACTATACAATATATTAAAAATGAAATTATGCAAAGTTAAAACAGAGAATTATAAATTCAACAGCTATTGATTAATGTATAACAATAATGGTTAATTAGAAAATAGTTAGTAATTTAATAAAAATAATATAAACTAAATATAAATAATTAAAAACTATATAATATTGAAAAATGCACTGATTTCGATTTGATGTATTTTTTAAGCAGCCTAAATTCAAGAATTTTACTTTATTCGAGCATTTGCTTTTTGGGTTTAGTTTTAAGCATTTTTGGTTGTTGCAATAAGTATATTTTCTTTAATTCAAAATGTTTTGTTTGCTCTTAAAAATAAAAAAGTAATATCCAGTCTAGAATAGTTATAGAATGTTTGTCTTGACATCAGTAATTATTTTATTGGTACTATTTCGGCAACATAAAAGAATGATTTAAGATTTTATACTTATATAATTTGTATAAATTTATCGATATTCTCAAATATAATAATAAATTAAATGGTACAAAAAATAATCACCATCCAAACTAAATAATACATATGTTTGTATATGGCAACTTTATTTTTTGAATATACGGAATGTGATAACAAAATACGAGCTGAAAAATTACATTATATTACAAATTTATATTTAGGTAATAATTTATTTAATTGCCAAATGTTGAAAAGCCCAAAACGAATACTGAAATACTTTAAAAATGAATGACAATGAAAAATAGGTATTACATTTAAAATATTTATTTACCTCCAATAATACAGTTTATTACATCTAAAAATGGATTTTCAAATAGAAATGCGAAGCAAAAAATGACTGTAATTATTTGGTTATAAATTCGTGGGCACACAGTGTGCGCTAAATGTTATGGGCAAATGACAAGGGGTAGAAATTATCGGGCCATATAGCTATCACTAATTACGATGTTAAGCCATGTGGTTGGAGGGCAAAGCTCGGATAAGAGCCCACAAAGCACAGAGGAGAAAAGCGTGAAAAATAATCGCAAACAACGCACACAATTTATAAATTTATGCAAAAACTCGAATTTATGACGTCGCTGCTCTCCATGAATATCGCGAGTTTTTTTCGCGCTGCTGTTTTTGTTTGTTGTTGCAAATAACAATAACAAATTAATGGTTAGTAGTTTATAACTTTGGCTGGGCTTAATCGTGTTACAGCTTGTAAAGTGGACGCATCGATGCCTCGCACAAAAATAGCGAAAAAATCATTTTGTGCCTCGACGAGGCCGAGTCGTAAAATTATGAGCGACACTGTTAAGCTCTGCGGGATCAATTGAAGCGCCCAACGGTAAATAACAGCACCCATCAGAGGGACAGAGACAGTCAGAGAGAGAGACAGCTTGACCAAGGGATTTAGGATATTTCGATTTTTATAGTTTTGGCTTAAAACACACGGCCCGAAATTTACGACCATTGCAGCTTGATTATGAACCAAATCGAAAACCAATTCGAATCGAATTCGAACTGAACTGAAAGCGAAACAATACAATAAACAATTTTAATTTAATGCAAACGATTTCGCAGCCGAATGTAAAGCCGGTTCCATATACGATACGGCTACAGATATATTATACTACAAAATGAAAGATCTCAATAATGATGAAGCCAGCAAAATGCTTTCAGAAAGGGAAGTGAATAAATTTGGCAACTTAAAAGGATGTGCTGCAAATAAAACAAAATTATGATTATGATTATGGCAGCTGAAAACGTTATAAATAAATTAGTAATCTTGAGAGCTATTTTATATTATTTTGATTTGCATTTTATTTAATTTTGTAAATTTACATATGCCTATTTCAAATAAATTTTGATAAGATAAATAAAAATATATTTTGGTTTTTAAGGTATATTTTAAATTGTGTGTATTTCAATTAAATTAAAAACTGCAATTTAACATATGCCAATTTTTGATATAAATCTCTGTAAGGAAAGCAACAATATTTTTTAATGAGAATTTAAAAAATACCTCTTAAACTTTGAGCTGCTTTAACTATGTATAATTTTAATTCAAAGCAAATATTAAATTATTTATATTTGTATTTAATTTAATATTGCAGTTTTACTGCAACACAAACAATAAGATACTTTAAAGATGTGCTAAGTAATGTTAGTTAAATACATTTTTAAATGAGTTGTATTTAAATATAATTAAATTACCTTAATTCTGATTATGTTAATTTGGAATAAAACAGTTGATTTTCTGCTCTTAATTCATGAGCTTGTAGAACATTTTTATAACCATAAATAATTTCAAGACACAATCATAAAATATACATTAAACAATTTGCATTTTATACTTCAACGACGTCAATCTCCAAATTGCCAATTGTATTTGCTAAAAATCAATACTATTTCTTAAATAAAGCAAACGACTTTTATAATTTTATTTAATCAAGCAAGTTTATGGAAATAGATTTATGCACATTAGCCACTAATTTTTTATACTAATAGTAGCTCAAAAACGAGAACCATAACGAGAAGCGTTTAGCAGAATCCGTCTATATTTAGCTGGAAACACAATTGCAGTTCTATAAACTTAGTGAGTGTGCTTAACTTTATTACTTTCTGTATAAATATTTTAAAAAGCTTTGTCCGACAGTATGTTGAACTATTTCATTCTGATTTTATGGTAATATTGCGAAGACGTCTTTAAACAAACATGTATCCCAATTAGAATGTCTGCTAAATCTTAATATGCAATTCAAATTGTCTAACATAACTAATATTCTATTAACTAATAATATTGTTTGTTATTTTGATGGCAGTTCCTTAACAATTCAAAATATTTTTTAGCCTGCAAGAAAATAATATTGAATTCATATTTTTCGTACATATATTTACTGCCTCTATCTATACATTTTTTAGGATTTTTAATAATTAAAAAAATAATAATTTAAGCAGAATATTAAATTCAATAATTATAGAATAATATTGTTTGCTATTTTGATGGCATTTTCATAACATTTTTAAACTCTTTAGGCTGCAATTTGTACATTGTAAAAAGCATTTTAGAATAGTTTGAAAATTTAATCAATAGCGCATCTAAATTATTTCAACATATGTATAATCTACTCGGCCTACGCTTCTTTTCAATAAATTTTTGGATTTTTAATAATTAAAAAAAGAAAAAAAATCATCTATTCAATTGAGTCTAGACAATCCGTTCAGTATTTCGATTATGACTCTAACAGCTCTCTTCATAGCATTTGATGTTCTTTTTACGATGCCATTAAAATGTTCAAAGGGCCATATCCAGATCTTATCAGCTAGTCAAATTTCTGAATATATTTTATCTTTTGTCTGCTACGTTGTCTTTCAAAAACTCATATGCTAATCAAAGACTGTAACTGATTACGGATATTTCGAACTTGTAGTAAGAAATGCAGATACTACTTTTATTTTTACAGATCTGAGATCTAGTTTATTTTCTTTTACAGCCCACAACGTGTTGAAATTTCACTCACGTTTCGCTTCTTTTATTTGGTTGTTGTTGTTTTTTAAATAAATTGCGATATGGATCTGGGCCATATCGAAATGGTTGCTGTACTAATTACTATTTAATTATGCCTATTTAGGAAACTTAAAATTTTTAACTGTCAGCGCCGAAAACGAGAAACAAAACGGCAAAGAGACTGCGACGAGACTTTGCCGAACTTGTCGAACTGTTGAAGGCATTCATTTAAATTAATGTCTGACCATTTAAACCGAAACACATTCTATCAAATGGGCTTAGTAACTTGTCTGCCATTGTGTCTTTAATGAATGCGAATCTCATCATCATCATGATCATCATCGTGGTGATCGTGGTGATCGTGAATAAATGTTTTACGACCTGAACTGTTTTGCTGCTGATTATTTGGTATTGCCATTAAAAATTTGATTAAGACGAACTTGGACAGCGAACAGCAAACGAAACCAGATTTTAGATATTCGATTTTGTTGGACTTTAGAATTCAGATTTTTAGATTTTGAGATTTTGAGATTGAGTTGAGCAGAGACCTAACTGCTCTGATGATCAATTGGACGCATTTGTGTTTTGCGTAGATACATTTGTATCTGAGGTTTTTTTTTGATTTTTGTCAACAACTTTTTGGCGCCATAAATTTCTAATTTATAATTATCAAGTTTGTTGCGTCGACTTCATGTTTATTGCCTTTGTTAATTGTAATTTATTTGATTGATTTATCGAACGAATAAATATTTATCAGACGAGTTTTGCAATCAGCAGCCGAATTTTTTTCCATTTTTTTTTTCGCCTCCACCATTTTTGGTTAGTTGTGTCCACACGTGGATTATGATGATGATTATGTATTATGTATAGTATTTATTTATAACAACAACAAAACAAAAAACTCGTACGTCAAAGTCATAATTCAGCTTTAGTTGACAGTTCTTCTGTTTTTTGCCGAATTTTCCGGCCAGTTGCCAGTTGGAAGATTTACGCGGCGATCGTAATTCAAAAATGGATGCGTGTTAATCCCGGGGCCACATGAAATGGCCATTAAAAATAAACCCAAGGCAATGCGGCCATCAAAATAACTCGTAGATCTCGCCTTCGTCTTCGCAGATTGTGTCACAAATCCCGTGGGTGTTTCGGTTCCCGATCCCCATTTCGAATCATACCATAAATTGGCAGATATATCCACCTCATCTTTTCACATTTGTTCTTGCTGTTCTGAGCACGCAAGACAATGACGAATGTCGTTGACAACATTTAAATGTGTTTTTAATCTTTAATCTTTATTCTTTTCATAATTTCATTTGTATCAAAATGAGTTTTTAATTCCTTTATTGCTCTGCGCTGCGCCATTCACGTCAGATTTATGCATCGAACACACACAATAGTATTACAATGTAAGCGCCTCTTTGTGAAATGCCTAGAAATTTGCATGAGAAAGGCAAATCAAATCCGTTTAAGTTCTAATATTATTAAATTAACTTTTGTGCGACAAGAGCTCGGGAATTAATTAGCGATTAGCAGATATTTATTATGCTTGACAGCAGCAGAACGTAATTTCGCCGAGTATTTGAGATTTACATTTTAGACTAGATTCACTTTCTATTTTAAAGAATATTTCTTTTTGGTTTCACTTTTATTTACAGACTAGGGATGTATTTATTCGATAAATACAGATATATACCATAGATTATATATTTTTTTTTAAATTGTAACTTCATATAACTACACTTGAATGCATTAACAAAATTCTTTGAGTGATTTACTTTCAATAAATAAAGTTATTTAGTTACTACATAGTCAGTATCTTCAATAATAGTTTAATTTATATCACAATTTACTTTATGGCTTTTTATTCTTGGCTGGCAATAATTTAACAATTGATATCATTAATTTGATTATCATACTTGCAAATGTTATCAACTATAACCTTTACTTAGTTTAAGGGAAAATATAATTGAAAGGTAAGTAAAATCACAGTATTATAGATTCTTTTTTAGTTATAGCAAATTTAAAAACTAATCAAATTAATTAGTATTTATTGTAATATAAATTTGAATAACATGAAACAAATATTGCAATTGGTTTATTATGTAAATCGATTTTTTTCTAAGAATTTTATTGAATCGTATATTAGGATAATTATTAAAAAATAAATAAATACTTGAACTAAAACATTTTGTGAACAGCAGAGCAGCAGCAGCATAAAACAATTAGAGCTCAACAAAGTTTAGTTTGTATTTTTATTCGACAAATTCCAATATTATATAGATATATATATTATATTATATAAACATAAAGCATTAACAACAAATCAAATAAGAAAGTTTTCAGGGAACTCATAAAACAAATATTTCAAGAGAAAATTCAATAAGACTCTTTAATTTTTATAAATAGTTATGGTTTCCAGTTAACTTTATTAAGGATATACAAATGTGTGTTTTCAAATAATATTTTTTATACATAAATGTAAGTATTTATTAATTGTTTTTAGAGAATTTTGTTGTAGGTAGAATAATATGTACATATATCAGGAGAATTATTAACATTTAAATAGGTGTTTTCTTTTTAAATTTAGTTATTAATATTATAAAATATTTCAGAGAAATATATATTAAAATGCAGGAAAATTATTTAATTAGTTTTCAGATAACTAATAATATTATTAATTAATCTATACTTTGTGATTTGCTTAAACTTTCTTATTCCGTCTTCCTCCCTTGTTTCTCTCTAGTTTCTTTGACTTTAGCTGCCATTTTTATTTTTGTTTCTTCCTGTCTCTCTGATGCTTCTTGTTTTGCAGTCTCCACTGCACAATTGTCACCTGGCTTTTATTATGGCTTTGCTTTCAAGTCACGCAATTGTTGTTGTTGTTGTTGTTGTTGTGGTTGCTTGTGGTTATTGTCCATTAAGAATTGTGGCTAATTCCGCAATGTCAGTGTCGGGGCTGCATTAAGAGCGCATTATCAGAGCTTTAAGCCGTTAATTGTTGACGAATGCCGGCCATAAAATTGCGACGACAGTTGAGTGAAAAAAAAAAAAAAAAACAAACTAAAATGGTGGACGCGCCTTAATTGATGGCCAATCACTGAGCTCAGCTCACGCCCCCCTCCTGTCCCCCCTCTCGCTCTACACCTTTGGCTTGGTTAGTTGCACTTGTTGCTCCGCACTTAAAATGCCCCGAAGTCGAAGCCGTGCATCGTAAAACTTTTTACGAGTCACCAATTAACCGATGATAATCAAATCACTTGAGTACATTTGCCTGCCCTGCCCCCTCCCCCCCTCTATGCCTGCCTCGCCCTTTGCTCCTGTCGTCGCATAATTCTTGGACCGCGGTTTCTCTCTGGGGGCAATAAATACTTTTACGATTCTATAATTTGATTTGGGCATTTTTATTTAATATTTCTTCTGCTGCTGCTTCATCTTCTTCTTTATCGACAGCTTCGCCTATAAATTGGTCTATGCCTCAGTGTTGCCAAATCAGCCTTTTTCCGACAGATATAGCTATTTTTAATGATTCACATTCGGATGGAATTTTAAAATTTTCCGACATGATAAATTTGTATATGTACCATATTGATTTTGGCGACATTCGCTAAAATTTGCGATTATTATAATAATTACCAAACTTCTTAACCGACTATTTTAAATTAAATTTTCTTTATTGACAATTTATTCCAAAATCATCCAATTATTCACAAATTAAGGGAAAAAAGAAGTTTAACATTTGTTAATAATAGATTATTTTATTCAATAATTGTTAAACTTTTTTTTTTTCGGATACTTAATTTTATTTATAAAATAACTGCTTTCTTATTGTCAATTATATTAATAAGAAATACTTTAAATTATTGGCAATGTTCGTTTAATCGTTTTTGTACATTTTAAAATTGTGGTATTTCTGTGACTACATATTTTTGGGCTATTTTTGTTTAGTATTTAATTAGTTGTAACGATCTATTTTTTATTTTAAAAATCCTTTCAAAACTGAAATATTTATGTGTGCTATTTATACGTCCACAGTAGTCTAAAGAGAATTATTAACAATATTATTTTATATTAATACATTTTCATTTATAAATAATATGAACACATTAAAAATTATTAACAAGCTCGCATTTTTTTTCTCAGATTTGTTTCTTTAAATTCAAGCTATTTGTTTAGCTACTTTTATTGTAACCAATGTTTCTTGTTTCTGCGTCAAAATGTTGGCAACACTGTTATGCTTCCTGTTGTGCTGCTCGCTCTCGTTTTATTTCTTCGTCTCTCTCTTTCGGCCGCACATTAATTTTTTTATGCGCGTCGATCGTAAAATTCGTTTGATAAATTATTATTTGGAATTTTTTGCGCTATTCCAGTATTGGAATGTGCGCGTAAAGATCAAAACAAAATTCCAGTTTCCCTTAGCGAATGTAAGAAGCGAAAAAAAAATTAACAAATGAATGTCGCATAAATGCAAATAAGAATCTATGCATATGTATGTATGTGTGTGAACTGAACGAAGTCCTTTCGTCAAGTGCTGATGGTTGGCCCAGGCATCAAATTGACGAACAGCAGCAGACGAAGCCAACAACACAACTACACAACTACATTTACTCACACACACACACACACACACAGACAGACACCCGCACACAGAGTGCAAAAAATGTCAGACAGAGAGACAAAATGTCGAAAGCGCGACAGCTGCAGCAGCAACAGCAACAGCAGCAGCAGCAGCGTCAGCGTCAGCCAAAGCAACAGCAACAACAGCAACAAATTAGAACGAGCGTCAGAGGGAGAGGGCGAGCGAGAGTGAGTGTGAGTGAGTGTGAGCGAGCCAGCGCATGCGAGTGAGAAAATTTGTTTTGAACTGTCATAAATCTTAATTGTGGCGGAGTGATGGAATCGGAATGCGCTCGCAGCCGACCTACCAAAGGGTGACGCGCTGACGAAACGCAGCAGCTAATTTGAAGAGAGCGCACAAAACAGCAGCCAGCATTGCGGGAGAGAAAGAGAGCAAATTTCCCCTGCGCTCTCGCTGTGTGTTCCGTTTCCACATTGTACTCGGCAGCAAAACATAAACAAGATTTATTGCAGTTCCAATTGCGTGTGTGTGTGTGTTTGTGTGTGTTGAAAAGGGGAAATGCTTGTGTTGCTCTAACGGCCATGCGCATTCACGCTCTCGCTCTCCTTCTCTCTCTCTCTCTCTCTGTCTGGCTGTTGCTCTCGCTCTGTCCAGCTCTCGTCGCGCCGGCCGCGCGCCACAATTTCAGTCAACAACAGACCTTTGCAGCGAACGATCATGTTCGAAAAGCTCTGTGTGCGCGCCAACAATAATAATACGTAAAGCCAGCAACAACAACAGCAACAAAACAAAACACAACCAACAAAAAAAAAAAGGGTAGCGGTTGTAATTAATTAGCACAGACGACGCCAGCGTCGCTGTCAGCGTGCGTGAGCGAGACAGCAGCACATTTAATCACAGTCGTCAAACGTCGACAACAACCGAAAAAGAAAAAAAGAAAGAAAGCAGCGCTGTTGACGTCGCGTTTTATTTGGTGGGGGCGCCAAACACAACAACAACTACAAAAAGAACAACAAGAACAAGAACTGCGCGCATTGCGTTGCGCCGTCGCTTAACGCAATCGAATCAGAAATTGCCGTCGCCAAACGCGCGCTTCGTGTCGACGTCGTCGTCGTCGTCGTTGTCGTCGTGTTCGTCACATCGTCGTTGTCAGCGTCGTGTTTCAAGTCCAACTCTCGTCAAAAAAGCGACAACAACAACAAGAACAACAACAACAGCGCAGCTTCCAGGCTCGTAACGTAACGTAACGCAACGCAACGAAACGAAACGTGCGCGTCGCTGCCAGCGCGCTTTGAACTTCATTTTTTTGTTGGTAGCGACAGCGACAGCGACGCAACGCATTGTTGTTGTTTGTGTCTGATTCTTGACTGAATCAGTTTGACAGCAGAGACAGCAGCAGAAGAAGAAGAAGCGTGTGCGCGTATGTGTGTGTGTGTGCGGCAAAGAAGAAGCAGCAGCAGCGACGCAGCCAGTGACGACACGGCAACGCCGACACATTCATTCGCTGTTCGACTCTCAAACGAGTAACGACGGAATCCGGATGAAACGCACCGCAACAAACAGCAACAAAACAAAACGAGCAACAACAACAACTCTCACGCACACACATGCAAAGGCAAAAGCGACTGCGACGCGTGTTCTGAATACAACAAGAAAGAAAGAAGCAACAACAACAACAACGGCAAATTCAATTCAATTAAATCTGAACGCCATCTAAAAGTGTGATACAAAAAAAAAAATAAATAGAAACAAAATGAAACGAAATGCATAAAATGATGCAGAAATTCATAAATTAATTTATTTTGTTTTAAATGCATATCTAGTCAAAAGTTCACAACAACAACAACAAAAATTAACAATGAAAATTGCACGTGAAATGTTTAAAAAAGACTGAAAGCAAAACTACAAAAACAACAACAACAAAACAAACAACAACAAATGGTTCAACAAAAGTATACGTAAAACAACAACAACAAATATAAATCTATATATTTATTACAAAATACGAAAATACAAATATTTATATTAAACAATATTTTGCTCACCAAAAACAAAAACAAATTAAAGTTACTTAAACAAAACAAATTCAAACGAAGTATACGATTCAAATGCAATTATTAAATTAATACAAATACAAATTACCTAAATATTTAACATACAATTTTCTGTCTGCCATACGAAACATAAAATAATAATATTAAACATATACAAAACATATACGAAACTATAAATATATATTAATAATTAAATAAAACTACACTATTTAACACACAAGTTATACGCAGCTCAAACGCTAAGAAAATTCAAAAAGTACCAAGTGCAAACACTATTAAATCAATACAAATACAACAAATTATATGAATTGTGTCAAATTACGATTAAGTTTAATTTAATCAACAACAACAACAACAACAACAACAACTTTACAACCCAATTTCCGATTCCATAAAACCGACAAAATTCAGCAAAACCTGAAAATGTTGCACGAGGCGCTGATGCTCGAGATCTACAGACAGGCGCTAAATGCCGGGTAAGTTGCTCATAATTAAGATATTTCTATATCCAACAATTGTAATTATAATATAAATACAAAATCTAAAGAAATGTTCAACATCTAAAGGGCTTTATAGAGTGAGAAAAATAGATATTCAAATTGTGAGTGGGTCTTTCAAAATTTCTTCAGTGACTTTATCTCCATTAACTTTGTTTCTTCAGCTTGGAAAGTTAAAGACCATTTTTAGCATAACAATGTTGTGAAAGATTTGCTATATTATTAGCATTATACATTTTATATAAAAATTTGTATATATTTATTTGTATGAATATTATATAGTTGCCAGTAGTGGATTGAAGTTCGAAATATGTTTAACTTAATTGTGAGAAAACAATTAGACAGAAAAAAAATGGTAAAAATGAGAAAAAAAAATGTGTTTTATGTATATAGTTAACTGCTAGTAAAAATCCAATTTGTATCTCAAATAATTATTATTGCATATTATCGGATTTATTACAAATGTTAGCATTATTCATTTGTTAGAGACCACCGATATATGTATAAATATATTTATATAAATATTTTGTTCTTATAGAAACCCAAATTTGTATATCCAATAAATATGATTACATTTTAATCTCATTCATGTTAGAAATACATTGAACTTAATTGTGCGAAATATAATAGCAGAAAAATTTAGTAAAAATAACGCTGACTTTATTTTTGACTGATAGAATATATGAGCAAAAATATGAATTTAATAATTATCAATAAAAGATAGTTAAGGAACGTTAAACGTAATATTGTATTGCTATAATTACAGTTTAAATGTATTAGATAGTATACATTTATCTTGAAGACACTTGAAGAACTTTGAGCTTAATATTGTATTGTAAAAATATCACGTCAAATATATCTATATATATTAAGATACAGGAATGCAGCAATCTGTTTAATAATCTAGTAATATGGCATTAAACATTTCTTAAGCTAAGAGCGATAATAATTGAATTATATCCGCTCGCTGGCTGCCACTCAGAGCTATAATGAAGCTGTTGGAACTCAATTGAAACGATTTCTATATGCTGGTTTTTTGCCCGACATAATTGAAACTGTATTTACTGCATATCAGCATCGATTGTGGCCTTTGGTTATCATTTGATTTGCGACTTGTTGATTTCCCAGTTTACAGTCTAGACAGTGTTGAATCGAACATAATTGTGATATAAATATGATGCCAACATGTAATCAATAAATAAATATTATCACACATTTCTTGAGTTAAGATTCGAATCTTGCCTCATTATAGATACTTGTTGCGACTAAATTGTGGCAATTGTTATTGGCAGCAGTTACTTGCTTTCAAACCCAAACTGGTTTCTGGGGGGCACATATTTATATATATATATATGTATATAGATTGCATGTGATATCCGTCAAATCAAACTGGTTAATCAGAGAACGTATGTGTTATCGTTGATAATCCACAAAATTATTGCTCTTGATTTTGTATTTTGTTCTTTTTTTTTTTTTGCATAATCGATATCAAAATAAATCTGACGAATCGCGACAAATAAAAAACAGAATTCAGTCAGCTGAGCACCTGTCGTTATAAATTTTCGATTCCATATACAACATTTTGCAGTATATGTATATAGATCGAGTATGAAAAAAAAAAACACCCACAGCAAATTGACATTGATTTATCATGCACGAGAGCAAAGAGAGCGTCGTATAAATAGCGTCTTATCAAATAGTTGCAAACGAGTTCATAATTATCTCGTCTGCTTAAATGTTTTCCACCGACGATTACGATAAAAAACAAAAAACAGGTTTAACTTTTCAAATCTATCGATTTGCCGAATTTTCACATATGAATAAATCATCTCATCTGCGAGAGATTTCTCGGTCCAAAAATCAAATTTCGTGGGTGTGCAAGTATCTGTATCTGTAAATTTGTATCTGTGTGTGTGCGCCTATTACTGAAAGATTTATGCGCGCAATTTGCAGTCGAGGGCAGGTCGAAAATGTGTAGTAATATTTAGTTTTATGCCTCTCGGGATTAGTCATGGCAATATATGTAGATGGAGAGAAAATGTATCTATTGCAACTCGTCGACGATTTTGTTTATTAATGAGACAATTGCAGTCGTGTAATTAACTGCATTCGCCACGCTGCGTATAAATCATTTTTGACTCGAGCTTCATCAAATAACAAGATTGCATATTATGATTGCGCGCCCAGCAAAACTAGTTGAACAGCGAGAGAGAGAGAGAGAGAGATAGAAAAAAATAACTAAATGTTTATGCGCGGAATCTTAATCGCTATTTTGCAATCTGTAAATCCAATTAGCCCCACGTTAGTATTTGTTTAAAGCATCTCGCAGCTCGCGTGTTTTTTTTTGCTCAGCTCACATGACTCACAATCGATTTGTGCATATCGAAAAGTCATCAATATCGCGGGCCTATCCATCAAGGGGTTTTACTCCGCCAACCATTTGGCGTGGGACAAGTTAATGCCAGGCCAACTGGAGGTTGACGGATCGCCCTGTCTTTAAACTTGATTTGCGCAAATTCTTCATAAACTTGCACCAACTTTTTCCAAGTTTTCGAATTTGCATTTTAAATGTACATTTTTTATGAAAAGCTGCAGCAATGCAAAGTAATTATTAAAGTATTTATTTTATTGTTAACTTAATATACTGTTTTTGATTTCCATTTTTTATTGTTTTTATTTTTTTGAATTAATTCTTTTTATTAACTTTACATCATATTTTCAATATTTTCACAACTTGGACAATCTACAAATTTGATTATTCATTTTGAACTCTTTAATTTAATGTACTCTATAAATTAATTGGGCAGCTTCTCACTTTAATTTTATATTTTTGAAGCTGTCAATTAAGATGCAAAGTTAATTGCTTGAAGCTCGTATTGAAAATTCTTTAAGTCAACTTTTTCTATTGCTGTTGATTTTTAGCCCAGTTAAAATTAAATTATTTTGCATTTTTTATAAATTATATTATGTTGACAATTATTGCAAATTAATTTAATTTAAATATTACAATTTATTGGTGTAAATTTTGTATAATTTAGTTATATTAATTAATCAATTAATAGTGGTTTTTAATCTATTCTGTCTATATCTGTCTCCCATGTAAATCACTTTTAAAATAAATATTCTTATTTTCACAAATTATAAATTGAAAATAATTGAGGATTTATTTAATATTTTATTTTGTAAATAATTAATACTGAATAATGATATGTGATTTATTTAGTTCATAATAATTTATATGCATTGCTTCAATGGATTTTTCTAAAATGCATACTTGTAATCTAAATCAGAAATTTAGTTAAGTAACTTTTGCTTTAAACTTGTTAAACAGCCTTTCAATTCTCCTTATTTAAACTATTTGCTGCGTATTGCGCTGACTAATTTCATTACTCACATATGATTAAAACGCTTATAAACCAAGCGTCATAATTCTTGTCGACTTGATGCTGTTGATTTCCAATGAATCAAGACATAATCCGTCAGTTTATTATTGATTGAGCTTTGATATTTTGCCATTTCCGGCAAATCAACTCATCGCACACTAACAAAAAAAAAACCCAAACAACACCCACGACAAAAATATACAAAATAAATAAATGAATACTGTTGTAAATAAATTAAATTGTAACATTTGGAAAGTCAGCTGAATAAAAGTCATCAAAATGGATTTGTAAATGAGCGCGCAAAAATTAAGGAAATAAAAACCGTGGAGTAGATATAAATTATGAGAGGCTGCAAAGAATAATTAATTTATGCAAAATATGTGGCATGGCTTTTGTCGTCAGTTTTATGAGCACACAGATATAGATACAGATATAGATAGATGGACAAACTTAGAGAGATCTGTGATAATCACAGCGCTGATGAGCTTCGATCATAATTCACGCCACACAGTTCGCAGTTTGCGCAGTTTTCGAATTAAACGCCATTGTTCCATACAAATATGCATACTGTAGTCCGATTTTAACGATTTTTACGACCAAAACTTGTCAGCCTCTAGTGCTGATGGAGGAGGAGGGGGGCGTGGCCGTAGAGGGGCGGGCGGGGGGCGGGTGGCGGGACGGCATTTCAAACAGCTGGCCACAGTTTCGTTTTGCTTTATGGCGCCCGTTGTTAGAGATTTGAATAACAAATGAAATGTTGACATATGTTTCATATTGTTGCCATTGTTGTGCCACTTGTGCTCTTGTTGCACACACACACACACACACACACACACAGATACCCATTTTATTTTGAGGCAATAAAGTCTTCAGATTTCACGATTAACCATCAGCTTATCTGCTGACGGCAAGTGCGTGAAAGTCTCTCCTCAGCTTTCACCAATGATCTACGACATTTTGTTGCAATCCGCAGTTATTTCTTGTGATTAAATCTATATTTGGCTTAGCGTATAATTAGCGCAATTTATGTTTCTCGAGCGGGTTGTAAAAGCTCGTGAAATTAGCCTAATCGCCAGCACATTTTGCAGATAAACTGGGCATGGAGGTCATGCGGGCGGCGAGCACATAAATCATTAATGCCTTAATAATTTCACACAAATAAATGATTATTCATTGAAAGCAATAAGCTGAGAAAGAATTTGTTTCATTTTATATTATATTATATTAAACTATTTAAATTGATCTTGGTAATTGAAGTAACAGTAGTCGAAAGCGACAACTCAATTTATTAATTATTGAAAATCATAAATGCTTTAATTTCACACAAATAAATGATTATTCATAGAAAGAAATAAACTGAGAAAGAATTTATTCAATTTTATATTGGAAAGTAATTAAACTATTTAAATTGATCTTTAATATTGATATTGGTAATTGAAGTAACAGTAGTCGAAAGCGACAACTCAATTTATAATAATCATAAATGCTGCAATAATTTCATATGTTCATAGAAAGAAGTCAATATCCTAGATGCAGAATTTGTTAAATAGTTAAATTGTTCGATAGAATTTAAGTATATTGTGAACTTTTTGTAGTTAAAAATACGAGGCGGTTAAATAACAAAAATTTGTTAAACCCAATTTTGACAAATAAATAAAATAGAAGCTATACTTTTATTGCTAATTAATTCAATTAATTAAAACAAAATATCTACAATTTGAATAATGGTTACCCAAAATTATTATGTTTTAGAAATGTTTCCATTATTTTTTCCGTGACTGCATATCGGATTTGCTGAATATTGCTTTGGAATGACAAATTAAATAATTCAGCTAAATTATTATTTGTCTTAAATATAGATAATAATTATACATTATATAGTTTATGGTAATATTGCTGCTAGCTTTAAAATTCCTAATGTCTAGAAAAACTCAAATTCAGTGAATGACAATAAATATATACAATTTTACATCTAGATTTCAATTGTTTACATTTATTTTAAGAAATTGGGTAGTATGAGATTTAATGATATTAATTACATTTTATTCTTAACTTTAAGTGACTATTAAAATGAAGAAAAACGCGGAAAATGATAAAAAGAAATATATATCTATACAAAAATATATACATACCTAAAATAATTGCGTTATTGGTCGAATTTTCTTGCCTCAAATTTTTAAATAAGATTTTTAAAATTGCTTCATTAGTACAAAATAGCTAAAAATTAATATATCAAGTCTCATATAGTTACTTTAGTACTTCCCCTCATTTTATACCTAAATTAACCCGCTCTCTCTCTGTTTTCCTCTCCTCTCCTCAGTGCCCTGCCCACAGCACGTCCGCGCTCCACGGAATCGGCAAACTCCAGCGAGCGCTGCCCCTCCCACGACTCGAACTCCTCGGACAATGGCGCCCAACGTGAGGCGGCGAATCTGTCGGGCGGCGTCGGCGTTGGCGGCGGCGGCGTCTCGCTGCCCTCCACATCGGCGCTGCACCATCACGCGACAGCATTCCCGGCGGTGCCGCAGTCGCTGCCCGCCCAGCCCTCCTCCATGGAAGCGTATCTGCACATGGTCGCCGCGGCCGCCCAGCAATACGGCTTCCCGCTGGCGGCGGCCGCTGCCGCCGGTCCCCGCCTGCCGCTGCCGCTGGCCAGCGAGGCGGCAGCGCCGTTCAAGCTGCCGCCGCAAGCCTCGCCCACCGCCTCGTCGAGCAGCCACTCGGAGGCGCTGGACTTTCGCACCAATCTGTATGCGCGCGCCGAGTCCGCGGAGCCGGTGGCCTCCGAGGAGGAGGAGGAGTTCGACGACGGCGCCAACAATCCGCTCGATCTGTCGGTGGGCACGCGCAAGCGCAGCCACGACAGCCACGCCGAGCACAACGCGACCGTTGGCCACATCCAGGTGAAGAAGATGTTCAAGTCCGACAGTCCGCCAGCGAATCCCGCTACGAATGCCACAGCAGCCGCTGCGAATCCCCTGCTGCCCGGCGTCAATCCCTATCTGGCTGCCGTGGCAGCCGCAAACATCTTCCGTGCCGGGCAGTTTCCCGACTGGAATGGCAAGAATGATCTGGTTGTGGATCCGCTCGAGAAGATGTCGGACATCGTCAAGGGCAAGGAGAAGCCGCCCAGCCAAAAGGCGACGCCGCCAGCGGCGGCAGCGCCCGCGAAAAGTCCGGCGAGCAGTCAGAACAACGAGGCCGCCTCGACTGGAGGAGCAGCGGCTGCCACAAGTGGCGGCGGCGGCAGCGTGACGAAGGCGCGCCACAACATCTGGCAGTCGCACTGGCAGAACAAGGGCGTGGCCAGCTCCGTGTTCCGCTGCGTGTGGTGCAAGCAGAGCTTCGCCACGCTCGAGGCGCTCACCACGCACATGAAGGACAGCAAGCACTGCGGCGTCAACGTGCCGCCCTTCGGCAACCTGCCCAGCAACCAGTCGCAGCAGCAGCAGCAGCAACAACAGCAGCAGCAGCAACATCAGCAACATCATGCACAGCAGCAACATCATCATGCACAGCAGCAACATCAGCGCAGCAAGCAGGGAAATTCGCCATCGGCGAATGTGAAAAACGCTTTTCAGTATCGCGGCGATCCGCCGACGCCGCTGCCCAGGAAACTGGTGCGCGGCCAGAACGTGTGGCTGGGCAAGGGCGTCGAGCAGGCGATGCAGATACTCAAGTGCATGCGGTGCGGCGAAAGCTTTCGCTCGCTGGGCGAGATGACCAAGCACATGCAGGAGACGCAGCACTACACGAACATCCTCAGCCAGGAGCAGAGCATCAGCATCAAGTCGGGCGCCAACAACGATCACGGCAAGGACAGCGCACAGAACAGCCTGAGCTCCGAGGAGAGTCGCACCCTGTCGGCCGTCCTCACCTGCAAGGTGTGCGACAAGGCGTTCAGTTCGCTGGGCGATCTCAGCAATCACATGGCCAAGAACAATCACTACGCGGAGCCGCTGCTGCAATCCGCAGGCGCTCGCAAGCGTCCGGCGCCCAAGAAGCGCGAAAAGTCGCTGCCGGTGCGCAAGCTGCTCGAACTGAAGGCCAATCCCGAGGAGCCGCTGCTCGAGAAGACCGCCAGCAAGCCGGAAAAGTCCGAGGCCGCGCTGTTCGCCGAACGCATGCGGCAATACATCACGGGCGTCAAGTCGCCCGAGGAGATTGCCAAGGCGGCGCAGCTCTTGGCGCAGAAAAACAAATCGCCGGAGCTGGAGAAGAACGGCGGCAACAATGCGAGCGGCGGCAAAGCCGCTGCGGCCGGCAGCAGCTCGGTGCTGAGCGCCATCGAGCAGATGTTCACCACCAGCTTCGATACGCCGCCGCGTCACGCCAGCCTGCCCGCCAGCAGCCCCTCGAACTCCAGCACCAAGAACACCTCGCCGGTGGCCAGCAGCATTCTGAAGCGGCTCGGCATCGACGAGACCGTCGACTACAATAAGCCGCTGATCGACACGAACGATCCGTACTATCAGCACTATCGCTACACGAGCAGCGAGCGCAGCGGCAGCGAATGCAGCGCCGAGGCAAGGCCGCGCCTCGAGGCGCCGACGCCCGAGAAGCAACAGGTAGCGGCCAGCAGCAGTTCCGCAACGGTTGCGGAAACGGCCATCAAGTTGGAACCCGCCGAGACGGAGATCAAGGCGGAG
Organism: Drosophila formosana; assembly: GCA_035045625.1. NCBI lineage: Eukaryota > Metazoa > Arthropoda > Insecta > Diptera > Drosophilidae > Drosophila > Drosophila formosana. Next base: position 1,341,636 of record JAWNOW010000814.1, on the reverse strand, counting down.
CTGTGCGACGAGCAGCCGGACAACATCAACATGTCGCCGGCCAAGTCCGAGGCAGCCGAGCCGCCGCTGCTCAACGGCAGCTGCAACAACAACAACAACAACAATACGAGCAACAACAATAACGCGGCGGCGTCGTCGGCGAAATCGTCGCCAGCGCCGCGCAGTCCGGCGGACAGTCAGCGCAGCGCCACGCCCAAAAGCCCGGCCTCCAGTCACGGCAGCAGCCAAGAGGCGCAGCTGAAGAAATCGGCGGCAACTTCGGGCTATCCCAGCGACTCGCTGAACGCGCTCTCGTCCATGTTCGACTCGCTGGGCAGCAGCGGCGTCAACGCCGGCGCCAACACGCGTGCCAAGCTGGCGGCCGCCGCAGCTGCCGCGGTTGGCGGCGCCGCGGCGGCAGCGGCGGATGCAACGGCCGAGAATCTGAGCGCCAGCGGCAATTCGCTGGCGGCGTTGCGTCAGTTCTGCGTGAAGAAGGAGAAGACGGCCTAAGGGGCGACAAACATGCAAAATGTGGGGCGCAATTTGCCACAGAATTTGCCACCGAATCAATATTTTTCGTTGTTTCCGAACAGAACGATTTTTTGTCAACCTTTTTGTTTGCCACACACAACACGCCTCCAGCTCAGGCGTTCGCCTTTCTCTTCGAGGCGCCAGTTCATCAAGTCACCATGGTGATAAGGATGACAACGATGACGATGACGACGACGACGACGACATCGCTGCAAAGACATCAGCGACCAGCGACAGCGTTGGATTGATCGCCCCGTTCGGTAATGGGCGGTGGGGCGCCACGCCCACCTTCAGCCAGAGCAACTGGGCCGACTTTTTCAAGGTAAATATCAACAGCTATTATTTCAAATATTCATTCCTATAATATCAAATTCAACATTTAAATGCAGACACCTTTTAAAAGTTGGGAGCTCCAACTTATAAATGCCAGGGATAATAGAAAATGTTCTCAAATTGTTTTTTAATTAAAAATACAACAATACAAAATATTTTACTAATAGCCAGCTATAAAAGGAAGCATTAAATGTTTCATAAACAAACAAATTAAAAATGAAAATACCAGAAAAATTGTATGGAATTATATGAAAAATACAGAATTTAAACAGCTTATAAAAATATATATGAAAATTGTCAAGGATTGCAATAAAAAGTAAAAAAAAAGGACAAGAATAATAGTAAAATTGTTTTTTGAAGAGCAAATTGAAAAGTTTCACAAATAAATACTTTTCTCATAATTTTTTTTCTTGTATTCTTAGCCATAAATAAAAAAATTATGAAATATAATATATATTAAATTTGAATTGTACTTCAATGTGTTAGTATTATTTCTAATTATGTTTTTTTCTATCCGTCTGTACAATTCTTTAAATAGTAATATATCGGAAACTATAAAACCACAGCTAACAATTTATTATAGATAGGATTTTACTTGCTTTCGACATTTAATTATTGTGCAACATTAATTTTAAAATTTCACAATATATTTTATATAATTATTTATTTAAAAAACTTTACTAATTCACCATTCTTTATCTTCTTTGCAGGATTCCCAGCTGCGCCGCAATCGATATCCTTGAAAGACTTTGGCTACGCTGCGCTGAATATTTGGCTTTGCAATCTGTAACGTTTTTTCTGGGGTCCTTTGCCCAAGTACCCAAAATGAACATATTTAAAAACAAAATTGTAAACTAAACACAAATTGAAAATAGCTAAAAAAAAAAAAAACAAAAATCATAAAAATGAAAAAAAGTATAAAAAACAATTGGAAGCAAAAGCCCTTGTCAGGGCTGCCAAATGCCTGGGCAAAGAGAATGAAATTTGGTAGAAAAAAAAATATGAATCATTGTGATCAAAATAAACCGACTTTTATTGAATTTATAAAATGCGAATGCTAATTTTTCACTGTGGGTGCGAGGGAAATTTTATTACAGCAGGGGAATTTTTCTTGCAGGCAATTTGCTTGACAGGCATTTATTTTGGCGCAACAGACAACAACAATTCGCAAGGAGAAGCCAACTCAACCCACGTACGCATGTTAAAGAGCACTGTTTAGTTAGATCCTCAGTGCATTGCAAAGAGAGCATGTCCTAATTACTCTTAGCTGTAGAAGAAGCTGCGCTACATTTCAAAGCTGCAAAGAGAGCTTTCGTCGCATGCGCTCAGCGCTCAGCAGTGCGTAGTTTAGTCAAAGAGCAACGCGCCGTGGATTAAAGTCGCCCACAAGTTGTGTAAAATGTGCTGCTCAGTTTTAGATCGATTAAATATGTTTAAATAAGTGTAATAAGTGAAATTTTTTGTTTTTTGTTTAGTGTAGTGTTTGAGTGAATTGTGCAAAGTGTGTAAATCAAAGTGCAAATGTGTTAAAAGGTTATTTTATTAGTTTATGAAAAAAAAAGTTTAGGCGAGAAAAACGCCAACTTTTGGCGGCAGAATGTAAAACTGAATTGCAGCGAATAAAAAGTAGATTAATAACTTTATTTTCACTTAGGTAAGTTCTTTACTTTTTTTTATTCACATATTCGCTTAAATTTAGTTAAATATTCCTTGCGCGTGAGCAACAACAACACACTTACATATTTTACTAAATCTGTTCACATGCAAAGCCCCCATGTATGTGTGTGTAGGTGTAATTTTACGTTTCTTTTATTTTACATTCGCTTCGTCTGGCGTTCGCTTTGTGCATACTGAAAATTGGCGCTCTCGCTTACGCTGCCTTTTACTTGCTCTCTTTACTTTACGTCTTTTTCTTTAGCATCCTTGTGTTAGATCAAATGCTTTACATCACCTAAGTCTGTTAAGTTAACAGCATATGTTAAGGAAGTACATGCAATCATTGCAATTGTCTTACATTATTGCACTATGTTATGTTAACAGAAAATGTTAAGAAAATGGATGGCTTGGACCTCAGATCAATTGTCTTACATTGCTAAGTTCTGTTAGGTTAACAGGAAATGTTAAGACAATTCAGACGAGCAGGACGAACTATTTGAAGCCAAGCCCCTTAATTGTAAGCTGCAACCCTTATTTATGAACTCGAAAATAGCTCACAGATCTCTGAAGAACCTCCTCCATAAGCGAGTAATAAATCACTCAAAATCACAACTATTTCAACCCCCTATAAATGCTAACAAAAATAGCTATTAATCAACAGCTGAGAAAAGTCGCCATCAGTAAAAGGCAAACAAGATGAAGTCTGAAAACGCAGTCTGAGAGGCAAAATAAAATCAATTTCTATGTGTGAAAAATTTCAGAAATTATATTTCGACACTTATTTTATTTCAAACATTGAGTCCAGAACTATGAATATTTGTTACTTGGGCAACGACAAGACACTTGTAATTAAAATTAGCTAGTTGCGGTTTTGATTGTCAATTCTCGGAGTTTCTTTCGCCTTCTGCTGCAATTCCCCTTGGCGCTTGCCAGCCAGAAAAGAGGTCAACATATCACTGAAATCGGGAACGCCACTGGGAATCTTTGGAATTTGAATATTCTCGATTTCACGCTTCGTTTCGGGATCGCTAATTACTCGCGGCAATATCAGCATCAGCAGCAAAGGCACAACCATCAATAGAACCATCGGATTCAGCACATAATCCATAACATTCCATTGTTCCCTAACGCGAAAATAGACGCGACGCTCCAAGGGCTTTAGATATAATGGATATGGCAGCTTGATCACTTGCTTGGGTCGAATGTGGCTCAGTTTGCGTGCTCTGATTTTGCCTCGGCTCGAGATATCCAATCGCAATGGCGGAATGTAAATATCCGGATGATAAGCCTCCAAAATGTGACTTCCGGGCGGAACTGCACTCACAACAAAACTGCCATTTTGACGCACAAATCCAAGGAACTCGCCGCCATTAATTGATATCTTAATGTCCACTGGCCACTTTTCATCCACTTGCAACGCGGCATCGGCTGGCAAAATAATGCCATCGATGTTGAAAAGTTCTGTCCGCTGTCCTTTCTCCAGAACGAGATCGTTCATGAGTTTCTCTGCAATAATTTCGTCTTTGATTAGCAGCTCGTCCTTCTCATTTGACTCCTTGGAAAACCTTTTGAGGGGCGACTTTTTTTGCTTCGACAGCGCAAGTCGCTGAAGCGAGCTGAGCAGCAAAATAATTATGAAATTTTTCAACATTTTTCGAAACTGTTGCAAACACTGCTCGTCGACTGATTACGACTCGAATTGGACTTCAAGTTTTGTGATTTTTCAAGCAATGCTTACTTTCCGACAGTTCAACGAAACAATATTGAATTTTTACAATTTTCTAAATTTAAAGAAAGTTTTTTTGTTTCAAAGTAAAGTAGAAGTAAATGATAGAAAAATTATGATACACATTTTATTCTCAAAATTTGCAAATGTCTACGATTATTTAAATTTCTATCTCTTGAATACATTTTTTATGCCGTTACAATTAAATACTTGCAAAAGTGTTTTTTTCTGTTTCTCATTATTATATTGTTCTTATAAATTATTGCCACTTCCTTTTAAATTTTCTTTATTTGCTAATATTTTTCCCATTTCTTCGCACAATTTCCCATCTTATTATTAAATTAAATTTATTAACATATACACATTAATTAATTGGACATAATTCAGACTCCACATTGCCGCAATTAGGCTCGTAATAAATGTTATGAATGGCTAATTTGAGTGGCATGAAGAGCCACCCACATGCCACACCCACAGCCGCCACAATTCGGCGTCCTTTGCCCCCTTGCCCCATGACTTGTTGCACATTCGTTCGTTGATCGTGATCGTTGTGACTTTTTTTTGCTTAGAGTTGCGATCGTCGCGTTGCCACATGTGAAGCACTCTGTAGCTTGCCGCAAAGTAGCTGCCACAAATTTGCACTTTGTGAGCAACGTTCTGGGGGCATGCAACACGTTGTCGCTTCTGTGCTTGGCGAACACGATTATGCGATAATTTCCGCTTCGACGTCTGCGTCTGCAACATGTGCAATAATTTTTCGGCGTTGCAAGTAGCACTGAGATTTCAACAAGTGCCCAACGATTTTTCCATAATCATTTTCAGTGCACCACTTTGCGGCAGCATCAGGGCAAGCTGCATGCCCCATCATCATTATGATCGTGGCTGTGTCGTCATTATGGCAATTTCGTGGCCATCGTTTGATTTAGCGCCATTTGCAGCCACCGCTGTGGTTGTTGTTTGTATTTAAATTTCCGACTGTTGTTGTTGTTGCTGTGGTGGTTGCTGTTGTTGTTGTTGTGGTGGCTGCTCCTCTTGGTCTTCTGCTGCCATTAGACTGAGTTGTTGGCTGCACTCAATTGACAGGCGAGGCGCATGAAAATTTAAATTATGGTTGCTTCTTTTGGCTGCCTAGCCAAACTTCGTTCCTCCATTTCGGATGCTTTGCTACCTACGAGTATTTACCTGAATGCTCAACGCTGAAGCGTCTTGGCATTTGGATGTCGATTAAGTTGCTGCGATTCCAGCACAAATCATCAGCTGCAGATAGCTCGCAATGTTTGCGACGTGATTTGCCATTTACTAAAGCATTGCTCTTTGCACAATACAATTCGCACTGCCTATAATGGAAGGAATATAAATGCAGAATCAAATGAAATAAATTAAGAAGAAAAATTCAGAAAAAATATATAACCAATATTAAAAATAAATAAATAAAATATGTATGTATATAAGTATTCATATTTGAATATGGGTTTAATAATAGCAGAGTGAGTTGAGAAAGACTGTAGATACTAAAAGAAATTGTAGACATCAATTTGAAAAAGTATACATATATTCAAAGCAAATTAAAATTAGTATAAAATTAATTTAAATTCATGTTTATAGTTAATTATAGTGAAGTTTTACTGTTGCTATAAGGCAAATGTTTGGAGATCGCTGAGTGAAGTTTACATTAATTCTAATTGCCACTTTTGTGACTTAAATTGAAACTTCAAATTTATTGAATGTTTATTGATAATGGAATTGTAGGAAACAAACATGAATTGTGAAGATCTTCTTTGAATTCACAGAGCTAAATATTATTTATATTATACTATATTTATTTTATATTCAATATTTATATTTAAGCGAAACGCGAAGAGTTATAAATGAAGAAATGGAGCAGCAATTGAATTTATTAAAAACTTAGCAATTTTTTTTATCATTTATTTAAATATCTCTAGGTTGAAAAATAATAATGATGATCTTTAGATACAAAAAATGTAAAAAAAAAATTTTCAGACGTAAAAATTTAGAATTATTAATTTGCTAAATGAAAGACATATAAATGAACTTAAAATCAAAACTCTTATAATTTACTTCTAAAATGTAATTTAATTACAGAAAAAAAAGTAGTCTCTAATTATATTGCATAGATCAATTTGAAAATAGAAAAAAAAATAAATGAATAAAAATAATTGCGTTAGATAATTTGGTTTTCTCATTTCCAATTTTAACTGTTTCTTTTAATCTATCAACACTAGATGTCATAGTATACAAAAATTTAATTTCTTTGATTATTTTTGTTAAATTTCTTAAATTCTTGAAAACTCCAATTAAAACTATTTTAAATATATCTATACTATATATCTTAGCATCAATAAAAGGTAACTTCGACTTTGTTAATTTGCATTTCATCAAAAACTCAAGTTGAGCCGAAGATCTAAATCAGTTTTGGCATTTTCAACATATTTTTGTTGAGCCCCCAGGTTGGTAGAAGGTATTTCGAGGGTGTTCTATGAACTGGGTATTCTGGGGAATACCGAAATGTGTTAAGTTATGCCGGAGACGTCAGCACGACGACAAAAAACTTGATGGCAAACAAAATGGAATTGGCTGTGCTCGATTTTTTTTGTAGTTTTTTGGGGGCCAATAATTTCAGGAATTGACAGAAACTAAATAAATCACTCAGCAGACCCAAAAAAAAAAAAATAAGAGAAGATGTGGACAAGGACAAGAAGCCTGGAGAAGGCTGTAGACTGAAGTCGTGCCATACTTGTTGGCTGTCACAGGATGGGTAACGTTGTTGGCCAGAATCACAGCCAAATGACCCATTGTTATTGGTATTTGGGTCTAAACAATCGACATTGGCATTGAGAGTGGAGACTGGGGACTGCAAAACAAAGGATCTGCGCCTACAAGTCATGGGGACAATCGATCGTTGCAAATGCGACATCGACATGCGACAACACACAACTCGCCAGATCTGTCGCTTCGACAAATATCGTCCATGAATATTTAAAAGTATTGAGAACCCTTTTTTTTTTGGCTGTGTTGTTGTCTGAAAGTATTTTCATTGGAATCGCCATGCAAATCAAACAAAAGTATGAGTGTATTCATTATGTGATATATGAGTGCGATTGATAAGAGTCGAAGTATCGCGCTGTAAATCCGAGTCTTATCTTAAGCATTGCTATTAAACGATTTTCCTGCAATCGTGCCAATCAAGTGAATATTTATGATTGTCTTGGGTATTAATGTCTCAACTGCTGGATTTACAATCGTTTCGAGTTCTGCTGAAATAAATACAAGTTTTATTCGTAATGTTAAAGACCCGCCTTATAGACATCGCCCTCGGATTGTAAATCCTTCAAGTGGCTATCAATACATTTTGATTGATTTAGAAGCTTTTAATCGTCGCTGATCATATTTCTCGCTTGGTCCCTCGGGTATTATTGATTATTCATTGCATTCGATTAGATTAAAACTAAACATTGTTTATTACCGCTGCTGATATCGTGCAATATTATATATAGCGAGCATATTGGAACAGGTTAGTTCCCTTTTCACGTGACCGTGCTGTGTATTTACGGCTTAATCTTTAGATTAATTCACACACTTTATTTCTACTGATTGACAATGCCAAAACAATCATGCTCGCTTCGGGGAATACCCTCTACTTCACAGTAAATTGTGTTTCATGTTGTTATGAAGCTAATCGAATAGGTGAATTATGAATCTTTTAAAGCACATTGAAGCTAAATTATTTTCGATGCTTGACTATAAAATGTGAATTATATTTTTTCCTGCTCAGTAATAGTTTTAACTTCGAATTTAATTTGGAGAATCCCGTGAATATAAGTCTTTATGATAGTCTAAGCATATTTTTCTATACTTTAAAAGAGAATTACAATTTTATTTAATAAATTTTAATATTTGCCATTGTTTTTCAATTCTAATTGGTATTAAAATATAGATTTGAAACTAAATATTGATTTATAAAACAAATAAATCATTCAATTAAATTTAGTGGCAATTGTATAATCATAAAACTATAAAATGTGGTTGGATGTGGTTTAAAATTACTGACATATTATTTTAAACATTTAAATATTTTTTGTATTGCAAAGTGTACTTTTAGTGTAGCTGAAAATAAGATGAATGATGAAATGAATTTAATTAACATAACATATTACATGTTTTTGTAAAAATAGTCGTAGCAAACAGAAGTTGAGGCCTTGAAAGAATAAAGAATTTAATTTTATAAATTATATTAAATTAATTTATTTAAAAGCAAGTTCGTTTATATAACAAATAGATTCTTTAATTTCCATTTTTAGGCATATTCAACAACGCGCAAGCTATAGTATAATTATTATAATAAAATCGAAATGTCCAAAAAAGACAATGTCAAGACAATATTCTATCGAAGATTATGTGAAGAACAATTACATCAAAATATATGGAGTGCGTATAATATTTCCAATTGAAAGGCAAATTAATAAGAATGGTAAATAAAGGCAAATGCCTAAAGCGCTTTAGTATTTATGTTCAAATCCATTCATATATATTCTTCGCAAAAGTGTTTCTTGAAACATCTAACTAATGTAATTATTATAATATAATCATTTTGAATGTAAGTAGATCAATTGCTTGGCTTAAAATATTCCCCAACTAAAGTAATTAATATTAATAGATATAGACATAATTTTAAGAATCCTAGGGTATCTGCCACACTATCAATATTAGCTCGTCAACTAGATCTGTGGTTGCAAGGTGGTCGCGTCCGCTCCGGAATGCACTTTAAGCGACTGGCCGAATGACGGAACATATTCTAATAGGCGCAAAAATATCTTCTAATTAAAAGAAATTGTTGAACATGTCTTCTGGATAGCTCAGCAATTTTGCAGCAGCAGCCTCGTTCTCAATGTTGTTCGGTTTTTTTTTTTCTCTGCTGTTGCTGTTGCATCCAATGAATCAGCCAAGAGTCCAGATATGGCTGCAGCATTGACGACCACGACACGAGGCGAACGACGACGACAACGACGATGATGATGATGATGACGATGAGGAGGAGGTTGCAACAAGATGGAGTGAGAACGGGAGAAGGGGGAGGGAGAGAGGGGAATGTGTGTGAGTGCGCGCGCATTTAAAACAAGTTCAAGATGCAAACAATGGATCATTATCCAAGATACAAAGAGGCAGAAGAAGAGCGCAGCAGATACAATCGAGCGCAATCGCCAGCCCCGGCATTCCCATAGGTTACACGAGAGCAGGAGGACGCCAAAAGGGGCAGGGCAGGAGGCAAGTCTCTCTCTCCGCTCTATGTGTGTGTATGTGTGTGTGTGTGTGTGTGTTGAAGGGGCCATCGGATCGTAGCTTCGATGGCTCTTGTTGTTTATTGATTACACGCTTTTTGGGGAATGCGCGATGCATTGGATCGCTGAGATGGAGACTGAGACTGCGACTCAGACTCTGCCAAGTTGCCATAATGGTGCGGATGCCAGCGGCTGCAACATGCGCCTGTCATGCGATCGCCGCCAGAACATAACATCCATTACAGCAACGACGACGACGACGACGACGAGGATCTCGAAACGTTGGCGACGCGATGTTGCAACAGCAACAGCGGCAGCGGCAGCATCGAGAGACGAGTTGCCCAAGTGCGATGCGATGCGATGCGACTCGATGCGACGCTTACGATTGTGAATCCGATTGGGCTTTGGAATTGCGAATGGGCGAGGAATCAAAAGGGGGCAAAGGGAGGATTTGCTGCAGAGCGCGCAATATGAAATTCAATGCCACATTTGCGGCATGAACTAGAAAATAAGCAAAAACGCTTTGAGCCACAAACTCAAAGGCAACAAAGCAGATGCTCTAACGAAAATACATAAATATGTTATAAATAAAGTGAATTAAAAATAAAATAGTTTACGAAACCTGAAAGATTTAGAAAGGAAATAATTTTATAATTAAAACTTGAACAAATTTGTACTGCATTTCAAAGAATGAAGAAGTCAAAGACTAAGCGAAACTCGATAGTTCTTCATAATAAATTTAATAGATTAACTATTAACAAAATCAAAGTTATTCTCATAATTATCTTTAAGTGCATTTTACATTAAAAAGAAAGCATGTCAATAATTGACAGAAAGCAATTAATTATTTTGTTGAAAGCGACAGATTTGCGCTTGACTATGCTGGAAACATTTTGAATGAATCATGGAGACAGTTTAATTAACTAACTTCATAAAAGGTTGTGTAATTGATCTGCTTAATTCAAATAACTCACAGAAAATGAATCGAAAATTACTTTAATTTCAACCATAAATTTCTGAACTATTGTCGACTACATTTGTTAGAAATGATTCATTTGAACATTTGATTTATAGCAACTTTACATTTTGACAATGTCAAGATTAAGCCGTAATCTTAATGATTTTGCAAATTTGATTTAATTTATTAATTGAGTGTTAATCTTTGGGATTTATTGATGAACATAAAAGCTAATTATTCACTACGCCAAGTACTCAATTGAATTGTTTTGTTTTTAGAAAAATAGTGCTATTATTATTATATGTATGTATAAATTGAAAATCTAACATAACTTTGCAAACAGTTAAAGCAAACAATTAAAAAACTAAATTTAGTGAAGATGATTACATAAAATACATGAAAGTAAATTAAAAAAATAAATAATAATAATAGTAACTACAATAAAATGAAATAAAAAGAAGCAAAGTACAATTAAATTAAATTGAAATGAATGCAACTAATAAAAAATAAATATGATAATGTGCTTGGAATATCCATAATGTAGCAATTTAATTAAATTATTAAATAAATGAAAAAATTAATTAAACTAAAATACAAATTTAAATTAGATTATTCATAATGTAGTAATTAAATTAAATAGGCTGTATTTAATAAATTTCAATAATTAGAAGACTAGCTTTAATGAGTATATAAGTTATTACCTCCCATTAGTTCATGCTTCTGGCCATTTCTCTTCGCTGTTACCAACTGCAATTGGATATTCGATATACCCTTTTGCATGCTTGCCACATGCATAAAGGGTAAGTGCACAATAAAGTTCTATTCGCCTTGTGCATCGGGCTGCCTTCCGTTGCCGTTGCATTTAAATACAAAATATCAAAATTAGCATTTGTAACAATGGCGAATTGGCCAGCGAAAATAATGGAACTGACCTGGCATAACCGTAGCGACCGGCGACGACGACGACGACGATGATCTTGGCCAGGGCATCAACATTGGGATCTCAGCATCGAAGTCGGGAGTCGAAGTCGAGAATCGAGAATCGAGAATCGCGAATCGAGCAATCGGAATCGGTTGCATCTGTTTTGCGGGCTCGTAAATCAGACATGCAGCAGAGAGCAGAGCTAGAGAAGCAAAAAGCAATGGCTGAGGCGCAGTTGCAAGTGGAAGCTGAGCGGGTGGAGCAGCTGTGGCAACGACAATTGCACCAAATTCTACACGGCCAATGGTCAATGTGTGATGTCGTCTGTGACGACGACAACGACGACGACGGCGACAACATTTCCAACGGGAGCAGGCTGCAGGTCGAACAACAAGAACAACGAGCGACAAAGATATTGAGACTGCGACTGCGATGGAGGCAACAAAAAGCGTTTGCTGCGCTGGCCAATCGGCCGTGACAAACACCAAAAAAACCACAACCACAGCAACAAACTGCCACAGCATCCACAACAGCAACAACTTCAACAACAACATCGCTTCATCGTTGACAACAAGCGCGTAAAGTATTTGCGTATCGCATTGCATTGGCTTTAATTTGAACTATTTGCTTGCCATATTTGTATTCGAAGTATCTCAACTTTTGAGCTGTCTCAACTTGCCCTGTTCAGCGTGGCAACATTGAACTTTACGCTAATTGAAAAGTGTGAAAATGAAGTCTGGATATATATTTATGTAAATCAATTTTATGAATTAATTTTTGTCAATTAAAATGTCGATTAAAGTATTTAATATGAATGAGTTTACTCTAAATCATTACATGATTTCCACTTGGTAGTAAACAATTTTAAATATTGTATATTTTGTATATTCATTATGGTCTTTCTTGCATTCATCACATTTGGTAAACTATCAAGAAAGAAATCTTGACACTTTCTGTCCCATTTATTTTGCAGTATGTTGTCATATTAAATATTTAGCAGGCCTTCAATTCAAATGATTGGCGACAAATTTCCAATTAACGCTTTACATTTGAAATTTATGGCAACTTTAAATTTTAATGGTGCCAAGATTAGGCCATAATCTAAAAGATTTCGTTGATTTGATTTAATTTATATTTCGAGTGTTAATCTTTGGGACTTTTAGATTAATAAAACGTGCACGATGCGCATAATTCCCCATTAAAGTTTTTAGTTCTTAGGATTTTTAGTGTTTCTATGGGACTTACAGATTAATATAAATGATGAAGAGTTTTCTATCAATTATTATTAATGAAATAGATGAGAACTACATTTAAATAAATACCACAAAAAACATTTAAGTTCTCAATCATCCCAAATATATAATTATTATGAAACTATCTTTAAAATCCAGTGATATAATTTTCCTTAAACTCTTTCTACTGTTTCTTTAGCAATAATTCAATGACTAATTTTTTAAAGTTGGGTGAGGTTCTTACTATTATTTGGAATCTAAATAAAAATAAATTTTGTATAATATTTACTTAAAGTATTTTTTTGGATAATCTGTTAAATAAGAAAGTTGAAAGTTCTTTTCGTCAAATTGCATGCGACAGCCCAAAATACTTGTGAAAATATGATGGACTAAATTTCTTCTCAGATGTAGAATTTATATAAAACTTTCGTCTCAGGTCGGCGACAACTTTGCAGCTCTGTTTTATAGATCGGCGACATTTGTTCCGACCAATTTGTAAATGTTTCCGCATTAACAATTGTTGCATTTTCCGCTCTCAACAAATGTAGAAAGAAAAAAACATTTGTGGTTAGTTCGTGAGGTTTGAACAAGTTGTGAATGGCTTTAACACGATATTCAATCGGCCGCAACGACTCGATCAGCGAATACTTTAGACAACAACAACTGGAACTGCAACTGCAACTGCAACAATGTGGCAACAAATCTAATCGAAATGGGATTGATAAGACGACTGGAATTTGCGGCAAAATTAGCGAGTGGTAAAATCGAGCAGAGGAAAAAGAGTTTAAGTAGCGCTAAGAAATTAACCCGCAGGTCCTTTTCGCTGGCCAAGCGATAAAAGCGATCTCATAAACAAAGGCAATTTGGAAGCACGGCAGTATGGGGCATGCAGCACACACACACAAACACACACACAGCATACAGCACAGAAGCAGCTACTTTAAATGAACAATTTTATTTTTATCCCGCAAACAAATCTTGCCAAACAGAAATGTTTTACAATTGGCCATCGAGGCCATCGAGGCTCGCGAGTCGCAGCCGGTGCAAGTCCAGTCTGCCCCCCTCCCCCTCCCTCTCCCCACCCTCCCTCCCACTTAGTTGGTTGCAACTGCTGCTGCTGCTGCTGCATCTGCAGCTCCATCTTGCCGCGTATTTAAGCAACATTATTGCCAAATCGTGACCATAGTTCCATGAAACTGATATGGAACAGCAGTTGTCCTGCTGCCCCTTCCCTCCTTCCCTTCTGCCCCTCTGCCACGCCCCCCTGCGGCCAAATTCGCTTGATGTGGCGCCCCCTGCGCTCTCTCATATTGTTTTTTTGCGGTGCACCGTTTGTTTGCCGTACAAATTAAATTAAGTGCAAAATGCTGCCGTTGGGCATCAAGCGCACATCATAACGGTGCTCGGCTCTGCCACCGCTGACATATGCAACACACGCTTGCTTGCCACACAGTGTTGCACAGTTGCACAGTTGCACGGTTGCAGTTGCAGTTGCACAGTCCTCTCGCATATGCTTAACTTGAAATCGATCGATCGTAAATTGCATGCTTACAATCCCATCGATTTTCTTGCGCTCCTTCCATTTTCCCCATTTCCCATTTTCCGTTTTCTTGGCTTTTTCTATGGCCTTTTGTTTGCTTTCCGCGCAGCTGCCAGTTGCAGTTGCAGTGGCAGTTGCAGTTGCAGTGGCAGTTGCAGTGGCGAAATGCGAAACATTTGAAAGGAAAGTCGCCGCAAGGCAACAAACATTTCAAATCTCAGTTCAGCGAGTCGCTCAGTTGATAAAAAAAAAAACATTCCGCAGGCTGCACAGATTTTTTAAATGATTTCAAATGTATTATTAAATTTCTATTATTCATTTTATTGGCAGCAGTTGTCTTACTCTATGTATTGAATAATTTATTAAAAAACTTGAAGATACAGAATATGACTTGTATTGAGGAAACCATGTCAAACAAAATATTCTTTATAATTTATTTAATAAATTAGTAATAGAAAGAAACTCAGTTCTAGTTTATAATTAATATAATAATATGCATTAAATTAATTTCTTACTTACATATTTATTGTTATGGTAAATATTGTATTTATAGTACAAAATTAAGTAAAACTATTTTTTTATTTTTCAATATTTTAAATCGGATTTATTGAACAAATATACCATTATCTCTTAATTAATAATCCCTATTATTCGATGGGTATTTTTTTGCAATCGTATTTTCGATTAATAATAATTTAATAATTGAGGCATAATTATTTTGACATTTGTTTATTTATTATAATTATGTTTTAAATTGTTTTTATTAATTTATTGCAATTTATTGTCAACTGGTAATTGTGCTTATTATTCTGACAATTAATAGATTCCCAGTTTTTGTATAATTTAAAATTTCCTCTACAAATATTTTAATATTAATTTTTTGCATTTTTCTAAAATTGTCAAATTGTAGTTGCACAGATTTTTCAATTATTTCCGCTGTTGTTCTTTTAATTTTAAACTGTAAAGTAAAATTATCTTATAGTTTCAATTTATATTTAAGTATATTGGCGAGGGACGATTTTGAAATTGGTTTATTGCAAATTGAAATTACAATTAATTGTTTCCAGAGTTCGTTACCATATCATTTGAAATTTCTCAAGATCTTCAACTGCTCCAAATGAAGCCGTAATGTAAAAGAAGTCTATTTGTATATAGAGGTGCAATAAATCATAAATAAATCAAGTATTTTTCCCCTAAGTGGTTGAGAGTAACTGTAACGACTGCTGACCGTAAAAAGTGTAAAGCAACATGAAAGCCATCCGTCTGTGCTTCCGATAGTAGAACGTATGTTCTCAAAAGCTGACTTATCAGAGTGGAAGCCGCCCTCTTGAGGTAAGGAGGACAAATTGAAAAGAAAGCCACAAGACTTCCTTTTCCTGTGGCAGCCGCGTTGCGACTCAACAAAAAACCTAGAAGTAGAAAATAACAAAAAAAAAAAAAGAACGAACCATCGATGCTGGCAATGCCAAGACTCGATATCGAGGTGGAAACTGAAGCTGCAAACCAAATCCAAATCCAATCGAAATCCATGTGTTGCGGGTTGAAAAACGGCAGGAGGCTGTTTTCAAACGGAACTCAACTCGACTGCAGCTGAAACTGAAACAGTGAAATGCCAACAGCAACAACAACAACAACAACAATGGGAGCAACAACAATTTTCGTCTATTTCGATGGCAATAATTCAAAAAATGAAGACGGCTCGATAGTCATAAATCTGTCAAAAATCCATTTCTTCCATTTACCAACAGCTTGCCATGGCGTTTCCTTTCTTCACACAGCATGCTCTCGATGTGTGTGTATGTGTGTGTGTGTGTGTGTGTGTGTGTGTTTGTGACTGTGTGTGGCAGTCTGAGAGTGTGTGTGTGTGCTTGCTAAGCGTATCTTTCAGATACATAAACTGGCACTTCAGAAAGCAAGTAAGAACACGAGACTCGCAATGTGCTCGACTGCAAGACACTCGTGCGGGGAAATCGATGTTTTAGAAAGAATTTTCATAGTTTGTGAGGGCGGCAAGAGGCGTGGCACGATTTTAGAAACATAACTGACAAAGCTAGTTTTGTAGATTCTAAACTATAGCGGTTGAAAGATGAAGACAGTCTGCGAAATGAACAGATTACAAAATTTAATTGGAGTAATATAAATTTGTGTGAATTTATTTACGTATTTTGGTTATTTTACGTGTTTATTTACTTTAGTGTTGTTATTTAACATTAATTATTTTTGCCTTATTCCTTATTCATCATTAACTAACTAAAAACTAACTTATAAAGCTTAATTAAGGGATGGTTAGCCAAGGAATAAAGCGGAAGAACATAATTTTAACCAATTATTTTTTTTATGCATGTTATTTTAATACTTGTATTTTTTTTATTGCATATATTGGTTTTGGGAATTTGCTTAATTTATCAAGTCTTTAATTAGACTAAAAGTGTTCAAATAGTTCAGATGCCGAATTAAACAAAAAAAAAACGCAGTAAATTTGTTTTCATTAATAATTTTTGTTAAAATGTATTTTAAGTGCATTCTATTTGTATGAATGTTTTGATTATTAATTTATTTGATTGATCTGTCTTTGATCTTTGGTCATTTATGTATTCATTTACGTTTTCAGTGTATTTAATTATAATATTGATATGACTTACTTGTTGGCTAATTAATTGTGCTTATTTAATTTAATTAATACATGGATATATGTTATACAATGTTTATGGAATTTCTTCGTCTGTTATCTACGCTTCCACTGTCTCAGCATACTTCTGTACCCTGTAACTAAGGGGTAATAGTATGAAATACTGTTTCAGGAGTCATCGCGCCGCATTTTGAGGCAGGCGTCGCCCATTGCCGTTTGCCGTTTGGCGTTTGGCGTTGCCGTTTGCTGCTTGCCGTCTTTAGACACATTTCAGTGGCTTTTGGGTTTGTTGTTGTTGCTGTTGTTGTTGGTCACAGTGTTTGTGGCAGTGCTCAAGAGAGATGCAACACTCAGAAGTCAGCCAGAAGTCACAGAGCCGAAAAAGAAAAACCCGGGGACAGTCTCATTGTTGTTCGAGCGTTTGTTCTCAATGCCCATTCAATGCAGGCAGCGTAACTGAAACGAAAGTGAACCAAAAGTATCTGCAAGATACTTCAAACTCTCGTTCGCTCTCTCTCTCTCTCTCTCTCTCTTTCTCTTGGTCTTTCTCTGCTTCTCTGTTACTTTGGCAGCCACCCTCGCTGGCAACCCGCACAAAAGTCAAAAATATATCTATACAGTTGATGGAAAGCAGCCATCGCACCATATTTCAGTCAATTAGAACTGTCATAATTCATTCTTCGGAGTTATTTAGCTGCCTCTCTCTCTTGCTCTTTCTCTCTGACTAATTCTCCAGCCCTGTTTCTACCCCACTCACATTGTGCAGTCGCTCTCGCTCAGACCCCAATCGCTTGCCTCTTTTTCCTCTTTTTCTATATCTCATAATTTATGGTTTCGCTTATGACGAGTTCCAGAAAATTAAACAATTTTCTTCTTTTCCAGTTTTGTAAATAGCCATACATAAGCATGAGTGTGTGTGTGTGTGTGTGTTTGAGTGTGTGCATCTGCGAGGCATCGTTAAAATTTGGAATCGTATAATCAGCTTGCCTCAAGCATGGCATTAGTATTTGTTATACATAATTACAACAAATAGCGAAGAAATTACATTCGAAAAATGAAAGAAAAATAATAAAGTAAAATATATAATTTTCAATCGAATTATTAAATGGTTATAGATTCTTAAAATATATTTAAAGCATTTTTTACAAATTATTAAAATTTTTTCAAATTTTATAATCTTCGTACTATTCATTTTATTTGCTATATTTTATTACAACACAATTCGAAAATTTAAAGAATACAAGACAACATTAAATAGACAATATATTTGGGAAATTTAACTAAATGGTTCAATTTTCTTTATGTATAGCTATTAAATTTCTTACAAATTATTGATATAATTTTATATACCATAATTTTTGTGCTGGTCTTTACAATAATTACAAAATAATATCGACAAAATAGTGTGGAAATTATTTTTAGAAATTTGATAAAGAAAAGGGACGATTTTATAGGCAATAAACTTTTTATAGAGTTATGTATGTATGTACATACATATGTTATATATTATGTAGAAATTTATCAACATGTTTCTTTGATCATAATTTTTCTTAATGATTTCTTGTGATATTCATATTCGTTTTCCGTTTCAAATTATTTTCACTAATATTACATATTTCTTCTTTATGACTAAATGTATTTCTTTATTTTTAATTAAATAATAATCAGCATCTTGCAAACTTCTTTCTCAAATTTTTTAAAATTAAAACGTTTACTTAATATATAGAAGACTTTAAGAACATTTGCCAAACGAAAAACATTCGTAAATTCAGCTTTGCAACATTTTGTTGGCAGAACCTTTGCTGCTAATTTGGCCAAAATGATGATGCCATTTGGCATTAAGCGAAACTGCAGCAGGCCATCAAAGTGCAACTAATTGTGTAGTGTAATAATAAACCACGCCCCCCCGCCCTCTCTCCCAGAGGCGAAGCGCCCATATGGCCCACAGAACGCCCACAGCTTTTGGCTAATTTTCGCAAACGCACAATTTTCAGTTTAGTACACTTAACATAAATTAACTTGAAATCATTAAATTTCTTTAAAAATAATTTCGCATTGCATTACCCATAGAGAGAGAGAGAGAGAGAGAGGGAGCGAGTGAGTGAGAGTGAGAAAAAGAGGGGAAGAGGGAGCCAGGACATTCACAAGTGGTAATTGCCATTAACGCGAAATAATTTTTGAAAAGGCAATAAGAAGGACAATTTGCAACACGCATGCACGTCCACGACACAAATTGCAGGACAATCATCAGTAGCTGACGTCGACGTCAGCGTCAGCGTCAGCGCTGGCAGCGGCGTCTACAAGTTGCAGGGCTGCCTCCTCCTTCTCCCTTCGCGCCAGTGTTGCCAGGTGATGAGCGCCCGCATAAGCTAGATTGAGAGAAAAAAGCTAAAAATAAAAAATATGCCGAAAAGGCAAATTTTATAATATTTATTCATATACATATATTTTTAATAAGACTAATATATTTTTGCAAGTTTTCCCATAATTTTCATCTGACTGAAAAAGATTTCCTTTTCCTCGTTTCAACATATTCACATAAGAATAGATAAAAAAAAAAGAAAAGCTCTAATTTTTTTGTTAAATATTTTAAACTTAAAAAATATTCAGATTATGTCACAAATACATTTTTTGTTATGCATTTTAGAATATGCCAGATTTATGGCTATAAGCTATTTGATAATTTTTAAATATGCTAGATCTAGCCTGAAACAAGCTGAGCTGACAACACTGCTGCCCACAGTCATAAAATGCACTGCAAAAAGGGACTAAAAGCAGCACTAAATGCAGCGCATAAAGCGAACTGAAATCCACTCAAATGAATTTGTATTTGTGTTTGTGTTTGTATGTGTTTGTTTGTTTTTAGGAATAATTTTCGCGCGTCGAGGCAATCAAAACAGTTATGTGGGAGCAGTGGAGAAGAGTGTGTATGTGTGTGTGTGTGTATGAGTGTGAGTGTGTAGAGTGGCGGTCGCTGGTCAGCTTTGGCAATGGATTTTTATGTGGTAATCAACATTGGATTGCGTCGCATGTTTTGAGTGGTGATGCGTGTGGTTTGCACTCTCCCCTCTTCCCCTCCCCCTTCTTATCGCCCTGTCCCACGCTGCAGCGTGGCTTTGACAATTTTAGCAAAAATTGTATGCCTCTTAATTGGCGGCATCAATTTCCACAGCTGGCAGTCGAAGAGAGTGGGAGGAAGGCAAATAAAGAGAGCGCAGTCAGCCATATGTTTTTTTGGAGATTATGACAAAGTTGTAATGCGCTCTCAAATTGGCTTAAAATGGCCATAATGCAGCTGACATGGCTAAATAAATGACTAAATCAACTTGTTTCGCCATTTACAGCAGTTATTTTAATGGCTTTTAGTTATATTTTGGAAATTCTGACTACACATAACCTCAAACTCAGATCGTTTGAAGAGACAAATAAATTAATGGAAAAGAGAATGTAAAGTAAAGCGCTCTTTAGCTGCAGCAGTTTTAACTTTTTAAATATTTTATTTAATATTATAAATATTTGTATATGCTAAATTTATGATCATTTGAAAAGAGAGAAGTTCCCCATTAGTTAAGCAAAGAGAGCTTAAGTGCGATATTAATTAAGCAAAAAGAGTTAAGTTTGGCCAAAGATAAAGAGCAGCAGCAAATTTAATGTGAGTTCAGTTTTTGCAGTAGCAATGGATTTTGTTAAAGAGCAATTTCTTTATCTAGCGACGCTAAATGGCAAAGGGAAGTCAGGAAGAGCGCAAGGGGGGTTTATGAGAGAATGCAAACGGTGTTTGAATGAAGCGTTGCGGGATTTTGGGAGATTGGACTAACGTTGAAATGAAGTTGGAAGCAACAACAACAAGTAAAAGGGGCGGGGTGGCAACAATGGCAAAATATCGAAACAGCAAACGATAACAACGAGCGACAGCAGCAGCAACAAAAACAACAGCAGCAATTGAAAAGAAGGCAGCGACCAGCAAAAGCTCAAGTGCAGAAGAAGAAGTAGACGAAGAAGCAGCAGCCAACGACGACGACGACGAATCAACGGCAACGGCAGCGCAGGAACAATGAGAGACAACAGCGACGATGACGTTGAGCAGCAGCAACAGCGCAGCAGGAGGAGCAGCGCAGCAGCAGCAGCAGCAGCAGCAGCAGCACAAGACGAAAAAGTCAACGAAACGAGACAACGACAACAACTTCATGTGTATGGATTATTATACCCGCTACCCATAGGGTAGAAGGGTATTATAAGTTGGTGCCAACAGAAAATGGATGTAACAGGCAGACGGACGCATATCCTTGATCAGGAACTGCAGCCGATATAGCCATGTCCGTCTATCTGAAACAAGAAACAATTTGAATAGGGAAAAATCAAATGCAACAAAACATGAATAAAATATTATGGCTTATTCCCAACGTAATAGTATATTCCTCACAAACTTCGGTATATTTCAATACACGTAAAAGAGTTTTGCATTTTTCAAAACGGGTAGCGGGTATCTTACAGTCGAGCACTCTCGACTGTAGCTTTCTTACTTGTTTTTTTTTTACTCTTTGCTGCGTTTGCTGCTGCTGCTTCTTCTTGTTGTTCTTCTGCTTTGTTCATGCTCATTGCTCTGTTCTGCACATTTTTTGATGGACAGAACAATGCGAAAAGGGGTGGAACACTCACACTACTGCATTCGTTGTATCCATGTGTGTGTGTGTGTGTATGTGTGTGTGATGATATGAATTTCGATTTGCATTTTACGAGGCAAACGGGCAAAACAGAATCGACGAAAATGTCGACCGTGGGGCAAACATAAAAATTGATGGATTCTTCTTCAACGCGTCCACCACACAATAACAACTACACAACCACACAACAACAAATACAACTACAACTACAACGTCAGCGCAAGCGAAATAAGGATGGGCCACAAAAGCACCAACGAGAGGTAAAGTGCAGCTTTTTTCTTGTTTTTGCTTTTGCAATACGCTTGGCTGCTTGTACAGCGAGGGGCGTTAAAATAGAAGCATTTTGACTATGAAGGAAAATAAATAACAAGTCAAGTGTTTATATTATTGGGCTTTGAATAATAAATTATTTGGAAAAAAATTTATATTTAATATTTTAATATATGTTTGATAAGTATTGAATTTATTATGAATATTTAGATTTGCTTTTAAATATAAGGATAATAGAAAAATGAATCCTAGACCAAATGTTGATAATTGAATGGAAATTTAATACATATTAAATACAATTCATTCTACTTACATATATCTAAAATAAGAACAAATATTTTATAATTATCTAAAATTACTATAATCAAGGATCAATATTTTACTTAAGTATTTCCCTCAGTCTCTTATTTGTCAAGTGCTTCTATTGCACTGTGTTTAATTGTTTGAGCAAAAACTTCTCCCAGTTTGTTTGCTGCTGTTTCTTTTGGTTTTACTTTTGCAGTTTTACTTTGTGCTTCGTATTGCTTGTTGGCTGTGTGTGTGTGTGTATGTTTGTCTCTCTCACTATCTGCGATTGTGTCTGTGTGTGAGTGTGTGTGTGAGTTTTGTTCGAGCGCATTGAGCTGTCAACTTCATGTCTCAGCAACATTTCGTTTTCGTTTGTTTTGTTGTTGTTGCTGCTGCTGCTGCTGATGGAATCTGGCAACACGAAAGAGCGAATGCTGATGCCGGGCTGGGCTGGCAGTCAACTACCAATCAGGTCGGTTGCTCTTGCTGTTTGCCGCTTTGTTGCTGCTGCTGCTGCTGCTGCCCCTTTTGCTAAAGGATTTCACGTGCACTTCACACAAACACACACACACACACACACACACTTGCTCACATGCACACAAAATGGCAGACGTCTTGCTCAAGTGCTCGTGCTGTGCAACCTGTGTTGCTCTAGCTGTCTCTCACACACACACACACACACACTCATTCACTCTCACACATACGCTTAATTGAGTCACTTGAATATGCAACTTTTCAAATGCACTTTGCCACCAGCGTCTTTTGCCGCTAATGAAAAATCGAGCACATCACAACATCGTTAGGAGCAGCAGCAGCAGCCGAAGCAGCAGCCGCCGCCATCGACGTCGCCGTCGCCGTGGCAACTCCATAACGAGGGTTGCAGCGCCCTGGAACCCAAGCCAGCGCTTGATATGATTTAATTAGGAGTTTCCACGCGCAATTAATCTTCGGGCAATCGGTACGCGCCACTTGAGCAACATCATGTGGCATGCAACATGAGTGCACACGAGGCGACAATGCCTCGAACAGAAACTATAAGAACCATTACATAACATATAAAGATAAGAATGGAATGCAATCGTTTTTAAATGAATTTTAAACTAATTATTATTTATTTGATTATATCAGTCCCGTACCAATAATAATTATAAATATTGTAAAAAACAATTAGATAATTTGTTACCTACAATTTTTAAATTCAGCGTTGACAAGTTGAAATGTAATTCCTTATGCTACAATCTAATTTATTGTTATTATTATTATATGGCCATGACAACCCTACATTAATAAAATAGAGTTTCTATATATTATATTCACGACGTGTTGACATGAAATTCGAAAATTAATATTACCAAGATTAGTTGACATACTTCTACTGATAAATTATTATACTATATACACAATTAAAATGATACAGTAATAAATAGTAAAAAATTTAGGAAAGTATGCTGATAAATTCTTCTATTAGAAAAGAAACACGCTTTTAATAAATTTTCGGAAAGTAAATTTAACTATATACATATGTAGATGCCTAATGAAAAAATGAATTTGATAGCGTCTGAATATATTTATTTCAAAATATTATAATATACAATTTATTTATACAAATATCTTATTACTGAACGGCGTACAGACTAATTAAAATTAATAAGCCCAGACCAAACTTTAAGAGAATGAATTTTATAACTGAAAACTATTTGTTTTTGGGATATACTTAAAGTTGAAACTGCAAGTTTTTTCATAGTGAAAATCTTGCTAGCTTTATGCATTCTACATGAGTTTATTCGATCAAGAATAATCTGAATGTGAAAGTAGACACTGCTGAGTTGATCGCGATGTTGCAACGCATAAACGTCGCTGTCGCTGTCGCTGCCTCCAACTGCCGCTGCAACGCCTACGCCTCTTTGGCTGATGTTACCCTTGACATTATGCATTATACGGGTACCTGTTTCGGCTTCATTGAGTGCGCCACTCAACCCAAATGTCAGACTGTCGCGCTCTTTCGCTCTCTCTCTCTCCCAACTGTCTCCTTTCCACTGACATTTCAATTAAGTGTTGGGAAAAAGAGAGTGGAAGAGGAAGAGCAACACACATGTTGTATAGGAAGAATCAACCTTCTGGAGAGATTAATGCGCCAATTGTTGCCTTCATCATTTCCCATTTTCATTTCGAGAGAGTCCGATAATAATGCAATTACTAGTTGAAAAATTATGTCTGACAGTTTTGAATTTGTCATGGTATTTATCAAAGTCGCCTCCACCGATCCGATCCGTTGCAAGTCTGCTCCTTCCTGTGCCATGTGCTTCGCCTCTTGACTCCATCTGTTGCAATGTCTTCTTCGTTGTCGTTCGTTGGGTAGAAATAAAAAATTAACATGTCACTTTCATCGCAGGTAAATCAGTTGTTCTTTTATGGCTGAAGGATTTACGTTTACGTATCCCAACTCCAACTCCATCTCCATTTCCATTTCCCACTGGCATCTTCAAGGTTGCATCTGGTTGGTTTGATATCAACGCGCACAAAAGACTTATTAATAGCTCTATTAATTCACCGATAAGACCAACATCTTTTTCAGCTTTAATTCAGTTGTACAGGCAAAAGCATAAAGGATTGCTCCGAGACGACCGAGCGGGCCATTTGTTAAACCATCTTGCAACGCAAGAGTAGAAGAAGATGAAAATGATAATGCTTCGATTGCAGACCGAAGATATTTGCAGAATTTTAACGCGATCTGGGTTTTAGAAAAGCACGTTGCAGCATAGTAAAAGATGAGTTAGGAATGTGTCAACAAATTCAACATGATATCAATATTTAATGTCCCTGAATTGAATAATTCTCTTCTAAAATAAATTAAATTTATCAGCAGAAATATGTACCGATGCAATTACATTTGGAACAGAAATTGTTGAAACATAATCTCAGTATTGTTAATTCAGAAATTTCCAAGCTCATCTGAAATAGTTTAATTTTCTTCAATGAATTTTTATTAATGGGAGTTCTGAAATATCAAAACAAGTCAAAACAATTATCGAATGGTTTTATAGAATATTTTTATTTTCTATTAATTTACAATATTACTGACAGTATTTTCTGAATAGTTTCCCTCTTGTTTGAGATTGCACTCTTTTTTTCCGTAATTATATTTTAGATTTTATTCAAACCATAATGGTCTTATTATATTATCTTATGGTATATTTTTATGTTGGGGACAAATAAATTAAATTATTCACAATAATACAAAACAACTAAAAATATAATTTAATGGGTTTCTTGTAACTCATATTAATTCCATTTTTGTTCTCTTACCATTTTTGCTATATATTTTTCTAAGAAACAACACGCAATTAAATGAATTTAAATAATTGATGAACTGAAATAACTCGTCAACAATTTGCTAGTTACATTTTTGTAACCCTTTGTTGTCCAGGGTATAACTCAGCTCGTCATAATTTGAAACCTAACTGGAAATTGAGTCGGGCGTGAAAAAAGGCGAAGCAAAAACCCAAAATTTATTTACACAATTTGAATGACGTGAAATATGAATATTTATACAAATGTACAAAACAGCAGCAGCCGAAGTGGCAGAAGGAGTGTTGCAAAGCCTCCACATAAACACAAACACACACAGATACAGATACAGATACAGATACAGAGAGGGAGTGAACGTGAACGTGCAACATCATCTAAAAACCTGTGACGCAATAAAATAGAATTAATGGAACCGGAATTATGCGACTGCAGCAGCGGGAAGCGGGGAAGATCCTGACTAGATATCATTCTCTGTGTGTGTTTGTGTCTGTCTGTCGCATCTAATATTAATAAATATCTTCAATCTGCTGTCGGAGAGTGCAAAATAGTTATTGCGCGATATGCAATTAAAATATAGCTAAAAACGCAATGAGGAAAAAAGCAAGAGGCGACGCGAGGAGGCGGGCAGGAGGCGGGCGGTAAGTGCGCAAATACCCCTGACAGGTAATAAAAGTAATTTATGCGCGCTAAGGGTTGTAAACGCGACGCCAGGACGAACAGGACAGCCAGCTCGTTTATGCTGAATGACGTTGACACCGACTGTGTGGCAGCAACGCTCGATTCCTCTTCCCAGCTCCATATGCACATTCTATAATTCATATTCGCTATCAAAGATCACAAATCAAATTATTATGCCATGTGATGGCCGCACACTCACACAAATACACTCATATTCACACTCACACTCAGACTCACACTTCTCAGCAGTCAGCGTAATGGCAACGGCGACAGCCAAGAGACACATCGAGCACAACAACCACCACAAAATGTCGAACTGCCGAAAAAAGTGCTGTTCAAATAGAAAAATTAATATAATGCCCACGAATTGCCAAATGCTCTAATTAATATCATTTGTATGTAAAAATATTCGAAGAAATATCAATGCTTGAATATATTTTATTTGCATGCATTCATTATCATGGTGAAAATATTCTTTGCATTAGAAACTTGTTGTTTCACTTGCAAAAATCGAAACACACTGAAATATAATTTATTAAATAGTTTATGGAGGCATAATATGTAAAATAATATAATAAATGTGAAATACAATTCAAAACAATTAGTCAAATATTGGGAGAGTAAACAATAATAGATTGTTTTAATAACAAATAAATGCATAAAACCTTTTAACTCATGTATTGCCCATAGATAACAGTAGCAGAAAACGTTTCTAAAAATATATAAATTAAATATTACAAAAAATATTTGTGTTTAAAAACCATTTACTCAAATGGGGGGGAATCTGGAATTATTTAAAAGCATACTGGTCCAGAATAACTCAGATTATATCAAATTTAAACTAAAACTTAGTTAAAATCTTAATTGTACCTTAATATTAATTTGGAATTAGTTCAAGCTCTTTAGTTTATTGCTTTAATAAACAATCATATTTTTTATCAACCATCAATTTTAATTAGACTTTTCAACTTAATCAAATAATTGCTTATATGAACCATAATTAAAATTAACTTGCAATTTTAATTCACAAAATAAACAAATTTACTTCTTAGGAAATACAGCGTTATATATTAATGATTTATTTCTTTACCCGTAACCATTTAAATTACATTGATCTTGTAAATTAAAATAAAGTTAGATAAGCAATTTATACTTCACAAACATACATATATTATTAATAAATATATATACATAAATATTATATACGATTCAGACCGATTACTCTATTTATTTGCTCAACTTTTAAATTAAATATATTGCTACATTATTTATGGTAAAGTATCTAACTGACAAAATGAACTTGACAACGGCTTAAATACCCTTCACATTTGATGGCTGGCATGTGCGTGTCTGTGTGTGTTGGTTTTTTTGACTGTGTGTGTGTGTGTCAAAATGCCGTATGCTCATTTAAGCGCTAGAAAAGTAGCAAACGGAGAGATAGAGAGGGAGAAACAGAGACAGCGAGAGAGAGCGATAGAGATAGCTGTGGAATGGGCCAAAGACCCGTCAAGTAGTCTGCTGAAGCGAAGGATACAAAGCAGACGACGGCCGAGTCAAAGGATATTATTTTTATGATATCTGTGTCCAATCTCTTGATTTATTCGGGCGCACGAATCCGCATACAAATCCACAATTCCGAAATCCCAACTTCGAATTATTTTATTCGGCTGCCATTTTGTTTTTCGCTACCAACTCAACTCGACTCGACTCAAACGGACGCGTCCTTTATGTTTTTTTTTTGGCGCGTTTAATTTTATACAATTGAGTGATTTATTCGTGTCACAAAATAAAAAAGAATTATGAGTTCAGTGCAGAAAAATAAGGGTCGCTATAGCCGCCTGTTTTCACCCCCCTCACTTCGTTTCCTCCAGTTGCTGTGGCTGTCAAGAAAACGCTCTGATGGTGGTTGGAAAATGACGATGGCTTTTTTTTTCGTCTCCTCGCTTTTCTTTTCGCTGCCCGCACATCCTCTCAGCGACTTCTCGCTTCGGCCATTGCCCTGCCCCCAATTGAGCTGAGCGGAGGGTTCGTGTCTTGACTGACAGACTGACGCATTCACTGACTGACGGACTGTCAAACTCTCTCTCTCTCTCTCTCTCGTCGGCCATGATGGAATGAAATTTTCTTCTGCGGGGTTGTTCCAGTCATCTCATTTCCCAGTTGCCAGTTGCCAGTTCCCATTTCTCTTTCCCACTTGTGCGCTTTGCTTCTCTGTCTGTCTGTCTGTATGTATTGTGTGTGTGTGTGTGTGGAGATAATTTTCCAACAACTTGATGCGGGTTTTTCATTAAAAAGTTTCAGCGTTAATTTTGACGAAAGCAAAACGATTCTTGAGCTCTGCTCTGGTCAACGTGGGAGTTTCGATTATCTGCTTGATGGGAATTATCAAAACGAGCAAAGCGTCTTCTTCTGCTTTTTTATGGCGTATTGTTAAACAAATTTGCAAAGTTTCTGCGATATTTTTTGCTATTCAAACTTTAACTTATTGCGTCTATGTGTCGCAGCAAAATTCAAAGGCATTTTGCAGCACAAAACTTGCATGATTTTTGAGTTGATTGTTTGAATTGATATGCAGATAAATAGACTTTAAATAAGTTTAATATTTAGTTATAGAAGAAAAACATTCATAAATTAAATTTAATTTAAAAATTGTATTTAGAATCTTTTAAAGAAGAAAAACATACTTAAATTAAAATGAATTTAAAAATTGTATTTAGAATCTCTTTTAAATGATATAAGAATTTTACCAGAAAGTAAATTCTTAAATCAAGAACGAAATTTTTGATTAAACATTCTTAAAATAAGAATGTCTTAAACTTTGAAAAAAATTAGAAAAATTCTTAATTCTATAATATATTCTTGGATAAAATTTATCCTTGGTTTAAGAACATAATTTTTCTCTCGTTGCAGCTGCAAATTTTGCAGTGTTTTCATACGATATTTTTGTCACTGACTTTACAATAAAGTAAAAATAATTAATAATAATTATCATATATTCTGCATGACGGTATGAAATCCTCTTTAATGAAATCAAAAATATACTTCTTCAATTGACTCTCAAGTATACAAAATAATAATTCTAATACTTGTATTGAAGTTTACTTTTGAAGCCCAAAATTTTATTATATTTATTTGAATGTCAAAAAATAATGAATAAGCTGCACGTAGCATTTTAGGAAATTTAAATAAATATAGAGTAAAGTTGAATTATTCAAATTGTGATAAACAATTCTCTTTTATCTTTTTCCGAACTGTTCCTAACAGAAGACTGCAATAAGTTAACGCAGCCTTAATGCAGATAATCTTTATCTTTATGACGCTCTCAATTTCCATAGCCGAAACAGAATCGTCTACAATTTTAGTGTTTAAATTTGATACACATAGACAGTTCGACTGATTAAAGACATACGATGTGGATAATTAAGGTGACCTGTTCGACCTGTCAGCGGCTTTGCAGCAGAAAGACCAAAAATTATGACTAATAAGTTATAAAATTGAAACAAATTAAAGAGCAGATGCTGGACTTGGACTCCAAAATGTAGGCGAGAATGATTCTTGTATAATATTGAATTCCCGATGTGGGAATGAGAGCCATTAAAAATGCCGCCAAGGCAACGCAAGGCGAAGGAAAACCATAAATTTGATAATTGACTTTCCACAAAGAGAAAGGGACTGAGGGAAAAACCAAGGCTTACATAATCGAAGAAACGCATAAATCTCTCTCTCCCGTTGCGAGAGAAACGAGAAACGACACGAAAAACGCAGTCACTCAACAGAGAAAAGAGACTGAGAGAGAGAGAGAGACAGAAAGTCGACGGAAATGTGCGTCATAAAAATATTAAAAATTTTTGGGAGATCAAAATGGGTTTTCTAGAGTGGTTTTCGAGCAGATAAAAGAGCTCGGACCGCATCGGGCGACTGTCCATATCTAACATATAGCGAGCATTGTGAGCGTTCCACTGCATTAGAGCTCGATGGCATTTCAATGGGCCATAAATCTATTTGGCTGCAGCTCACACACTCTCCCATCAGCATCAGCATCATCATCATCGGCTTCATATTTTTTCATATTTTTCCACATGCAACACGCTGTGGCAGCTGCGCGTGCGCAAATGTATCTGACGGATGCGCGGATCGTTTTCGTTCTGCCAAATTAGACGACGAGTGTTGCTGGCCTCTCTCTGATTTATGCCACGTCCTGTGTTGTCCTTGTGGCGTGTCCTTTTCTACACACTCTAAAATTTGCCTAATTTTCTCTCTCTCCGCTGACTGCGGGGCATCGCAGTCTGCGTCTCCTACTTCGTCTCCTTCTGTCCTCCGCTTTCTTTCTTATCTCACGCACCGTGCACATTTTGGAAAAACAAAAATAAAATGAAAATTATGAACTCCTTTTCATTGGAAACTTCTGTCTGTCCGCCTTGTAAATCACTCAATTTTTGACATTTTTCTTTCTAAATTGCGTGACATTGTTTTATTGCCTGCATGTGTGTGCGCTAGACAGAGACGCAAGCAGCTGGTTAGAGCGAGAGAGAGAGAGAGCGAGCCATGCGGGGTGCGTGTTTTCCTCATGGAGGCCATTTCATCAGTCGTCGCATTTTCAGCGCCATCATCGACTTCACTTCATTTCTCTCGATTCTCGATTCCCAATTCCCAATCCCGATCTGCGGCTCCCATATAAATAGTTAAGCAGCAGGCTCTTATTCTTGCCTCTTGCCTCTGGCATTTTGAGGTGGATTTCTACTGTCAAAAGTTGATTAGTTGCTTTTGATTTTGTTTTGTTACGTTCCGTTTCATTCTCGTTCTTGTTTTCCTCCACGCCATGCCGCCCATCATAAATCTAACTGAAAAAAGGGGTTGCTTTTGTTCTGACGTCGAAAGTATGCCCCTATGATGCATACTGACATCGCCACGCACATATTTCACATAATATGCGTTGTCGCCCGAGCACTTCCTGAACTGAGACTTAACTGAAAGCTTCAGGATAACGCCGAGTCAATTGATGAATTATTAAACATTTTCTTTATTTGCGTACATTTAATATTTGCGACTTTTCTCTTCTCTCTACTTGGATGAAATATTTTATTTATTTGCATACATTTAATACTTAAAATTTTCTAAAGAAAATCTCTTTCAACTCTCTTGATAAATTATTAAACATTATTTTATGCAAATTGTATAAAGATAGATTTTTTAATAATTTGATTTTATCTCGTTTTTATATTATTTTATTTCATATGAAGAAAGTCTCTGAAATCTTTTGAAAAATCATAAAACATTTTAATTATATCCGTATTTATTTATTTTAAACTTGATGACACAAACTCATTTAACTCTTTTGATAAATTATTAAACATTTTTAATTTCATATTTATGGCTTTACTTCTTACCAAGTTTATTGTATTTAAAGCACCCGAGCAATGACATTAAATTTACTGTACAAGGAATTAATAATAATAGCTAATAAAAATATTAAAGCATATAGATTTTGTTTATTAAATAGATGTATTATAAATTGAAATATGTTTTTTACAATTTTTCATAATATACTTTTCAAATTAATTATTTATTGAGTAAAAACCAATTCGTTGAATATATAGATTCTGCTGGTACTACATATATATCAAATAATTCGATTTTATTTATATTCTGTTAGTAATCTGTCGTTAATTTGTAATTTATTTAATGATAACGCAACATTACATATTATTTTTGCGAAAAACAACTTTTAACATTGATTTGGAATTTTATATAATTTTTAACCTTGACTATTTTTATGTCTTTTCAGATGGTCAGCCTTAGTGAAATTGCTGTCGGCTGGTAAATATTCTCGTACAAAAGATTGAATTTTAGAGTATGAATTTAATTAAAGTTTGACAATTTGTTGATACAATCGTTATTTGTTAGTATGCATAGAACAAACTATTGATAATAGCGCGGAACAATAGAAGATTTGCTTCTGTTGTCCACGCCAATTGATATGCAAATTTAAACTTGGATTTCTATAGATAGTTTGGATTGGAATAATGCTCACAAAACCAAGAACATTTTATCGACAAACGCTAATCAGGAAAAGCCAAAAAAAAGAAAAGAAAGAGGAGTAGGAAAGGCAATTAACTAAAGCCAAACAGAGGAAATTGAAGAACAGAAAGTGAGAGGGGGAGGGGGGAGGAAAATCCACCCTGAAATGGGGCTTTGTACTGGTTGGGCATTAAAATATAATTGCGACTATTTAATGCCATTAAAGTCACTGCGGCGATTAATGACTAATGGAGGTGGTTTTTATATATATACGACGGGGGGTGGTTGGAAAGCAAAAGGAAAAGTGAAAGTGGACAACAGCCAGAGAGAGAGAGTGAGTGAGCTCGTGACTGGGATTGATAGAATGATTTAATGTCGCCAATATAAATGGACGACTAAACGAAACGTGCGATTCATTCGAAATGCACGAAGGCCGAAGCCTGAAGCCAGAAGCCTGAAGCCCGCATGCCAGCAGCAGATACAGATACATTTGCAGAGCGAGATACATTTGCCGGTTGGCCCAAGATGGCCGCCCACATTTTGGCTCGTTCATCGCATGCTCAAATGACATTTAATGTGTCAAATAAGGGTTACTCCCACCCCAACTCCTCAGTCCTCAGTCTCCATCTCCTTGGACTCCGACTCCGACTTCGACTTCGACTCTGGCTGTCATCATCATCCACTTTCTCGGCTGGGCAGGCAAGGAGATAGAGAGAGAGAAAGAGAGAGAGTTTTATGTGAAATTGATATCCGTTCGAAGGCAGACATCATGAAATGTTCTATCTACCCGCAAAAGGGAGTCCTGCCTGCCTGCGTGTGTGTGTATCTTTTGGTATGCGTGTGCGTGTGCGTACATAAATCTGTCAGTTTGCTTTCTTTTTGTCACTGCGCCCTGTCAATTCACACAAAAATTATGATCCTGAAAAGTAGATTATCCTTGATTTATCGCCGCATCATTCGAAAGTTGAAAGCGACGCAATGAAATTGCCTTCCACACACACACACACACACACACACACGCACACACTCGCAGATACAGTCTAAATGTATCTTTGTATCTTTTGTGTGCCAGCATGTGTCGTCGTCGTCATTTGGCCTGGCCAACAACACACACTTTATTTGTTGACATTTCTCTCGATTTTCTCCTCTGCTTTCTTCAAATGCGTTCGTTTCATTGCTGCCTTTTAGAGGCCCGCAGATAACACGTCAAATCATTGTCCAAGCGCTTGACTCAAAGTATCTGACGGATACGTTCTTCCAACTGCTCATCAGCGACCTTTTCAAAGGATAGCAGCACCATAATAAATAAAATTAAATGCGCTTTTGTTTGAGCCAATTGAATTATGTGCGTGTGAATCTCGTGTTTCTCTCTCCCCATCGCTGTTTTTTCCTGTTTTTTCCAACGCACACCATTTTTTTATTGCCGTACAAATTTTGTGCGCTGAAATTAAATGGCGACTGCGTCTCATCTAGCTGAGTTATGACCTCCGAGACAATTTTGATGGAATTATTCCTCATTTTCTGTTGTGGTGAAACATCATATTCTAGGCGAGACTCGCCTTTGTTGAAAGGGTTGCATAAATTTGTAAATGATTTGTTATTATAGGCAAATCCCAGGGTAATGTCAGAAAAAAAGGATATTTCTTGGGCTGTTCAAAAATTGTCTTTTTTTTATGCATATTGCATGTCTACAGTTGCTGCTTAGACTGCAGCTTAACTGCAGTTAAAGAGCGCATGCTGCTCTCTTAATTGCAGATTGCAAGAATGTCACTTTCTCTCTTACTAATAAAAGCTCTCAATATGCAAAGCAGCGGCCGCCTTCAGACTCCCGCGCTCTCACTCTCACTCTCAGTACCCAAACATGAAGGAGAAGAGTAATTACTTGCATTTGTTTTTGTAATTTCATCCTCTTCTTCGCCTCCTGCTTTTGACATTGCTTGTTCTCTCTTTCCCTCTCACACATGCAAATCGCTTTCGATCAGTTTGTTTTAATTGTGACGTCGCGCAGAACTGAAAATTCGTTTGTGTGTCAAGTGTTTTTGTTTTTGCTATTAATATAATTATTAAAGAGCTGTTTGCATGTTCAAGTGTTTTAATAACTAATTAAACTGCTCTATTGTTGAATGCCAATAATGTTAGTAATACAAAAGCAATGAATAGACTAGAAAAGAAAAGAAACTGCAGCTCAAAAAATATTCGAGTAGTGTGTGAGAGTGTGTGTGTGTATTGTACATGTGGGTGAAGAGTATTGAATAATTAAAGCACAAAGTTAACTGAATTAGCTTATAGAAGTGTGAATGAATAAAAATGCAACCACTTCAGCATAAATAAACACCAGGTGAGTACAAATGCAAACGGCTATTTTTGTTGTAGTGTATCATTTATGTACATATATATAATGTACAAAAAAGAACGAAAAATTACCACAAAAGTAGTCTTGTTTGTTGGCTGTTGTGCCGTTAAGTTGTCTGTTAGTAACAGACTGTTACAACACCATGCTGTTAAAGCGTTGCTAATAAGGCATTTTAACAGCAGCGCTTTTGCAAGTATGCAAAATAATAAGTAGCTGTTAACAGCAGCCACTGTTAGATGCTCTACGCTGCTCTACTGCTGCTAATATGGCGTATTTTAATAGCAGCAATGTTAAGTACGCTTTTTGATCTTTGCGCTGCTATAGAGTTTTCGTTGTTATGTTATCTGCACTAATCGAGTACTTTTAATGTCAATCTTCAAATGTTAATCGTTTTAAAGCATTGGTGAATGTAATGATTATAATAATTACTTAAATAAGTCATGTTTTATTTTTTGGAACTCTTTATTGATTCCTTGCATGTAGTTTCTGTTTAAATATTTGTTGTTACTTTAAATTCAACTTCACTCCCCATTTTACCTTCCACAATAACCCTTTATTGAACGCGAAGCCATTAAATTATAGCATTTAATAGCTTCCGGTTTTGAGACATTCGCAATTTCAATCATCAAGCTGCTCGGTTCGTTGTGCTTCGTTTGCCCGCAAAAAGTTTAAAGTAAAAATGGCAAAAATATGCGCATTATTATGTTTTTTTTTTTTTGTAATAAATACGCTGTCAAGCCCGCATCGATTATGGACACTCACGGATGCACTCATACTCACACTCACACTCACACACTCTCGGCAGTTGCATGCAACACAGTCAACTGTGGCAGTGGCAGCAACGGCAGCGGCAGCTCCAATAATGTGAGTCAATAAATCGCCAATCAAGCAATCATACACAATTTATTTCCCGTCATAATTATCGAGCTCTCGCTGTAGGTGTGTGTATGTGTGTGAGTGTGTGAGAGTGTATGTGTGTGTGTGTGTGTGTGTGTGTGTGCAGCGTGTGATTATGACGCTGCCGTTGGACGCCCTGCAGCGGAGCTGACTGAAGTCGCAACTCGAAGTCGAAGCTCCATGTTTCATTTGCAGCTCAACCAGATGCGAAGCAGAAAGGAGCAGAGGGGCGGGGGCTGAAGGGGGTGTGGCAGCGGCAGAGACAGTCTGCAGTCGGCATCTTCTGCTTGATTTGTGGCATAGACAGGCGACGCGGTCTCCGAGAAGTCCGAGAATTATTTGATTCTGTTTTGGTTTTTATCATTTTTATTGCCCAAGAAGTTGCCTCGCTTAGTTCTCTCCCCCTCTCGCTCTTTACCTCTCTTTCTCTCGCTGTCTCGCTCATTTGACATTCCTGCGCGCCAATCGCAGCTCAGCCGCCTCGGCATTATTTTAATCGATTTTCAGTCACAGCTTCACGCTCCTTTCCCCACCTCTCTCTCTAATGGCTTTTTGGGATTATTCTTGTTCTTTGCTGTATTCATTTAATTTGAATTTCGGCTCGAAATCTCTTTGGCATTGTTTGCTTTTGATTTTCGCCTAGTCTTTCTCTTCTCCTCCTCCATCTCCATCTCCATCATCATCATCATCTTTGGGGGCATTTGTCATTGGTCAATAAATTCGATTGATTTATGCAGTCAGCGGCAATTTGAATCCCAGCTGCCTTCTTTGGCCTCGGCTCTTAACTGAAATTGAATTCCAACATTTTTATTTATTCGAATTCGAATTGAAACTTGAAATACTCGGGACTCGAGACGCGAGACTCGAGATGGAGATGGAGCTGCATGTTTGAGTTGATGCCTTTTGCTTTTGCTTGAGTTTTCTTCTGCTCTTTGTGGCAGTTCACGGCTGGACGTCGCAAGTTCAAGAGTTCAACGTATTTATGGGGCACGCATTTTCCATGTTTATCGACTTGTTTTCATTTGTAGCAACTCTCAACTCGCATATTATTTCAATAATAATATAATAAATTCAAATACATGTATTCTACACAGAGAAAACTCAAAGTGCTAAAGTAAAGACAAAATCAAGAATGAAATTCTTGAATTCAGATTGCATAATACACATTTAATTACATATTTTTCTTATTTAATAAATATTTATTTTTAGTTACGCTTCTTATATTTATATTACTACTTATTATTTTTATGTAAGGGTTTTACTTATTTAAGTTACAACAACAACACCAGACTTAAGCTTAAATATAGAGAAAATAACTACCAAATTCAATCTGCATAAATTAGAGATAAAATCAAGAATACAATTTTCGTATGTGAACATTTTTTCGAAGTTAAAAAATTCTTTTAGGATTGAATTCATGTTTCAAGCTCAATAAATCGAAACATTTTCAAATTGAGGAACTTGGTTCTTAAGAACTTTATTTTTCTCTCTGTATCCAGTTGGAACAATTCTGTGATGAATTTTCGCTTTAGCCAATTTCGATTGTAGCCGGCTATTGATGTCTTTCACTTAGCCAATTGAGTCAAAGAAAAAACAAATTCCGCGACTTCATTAATTGCTGTAATTTTTCACGGCGAAAAATAAGAGAGAAAAAAGCAAAAAAAACCAAAACATTTTCTCCATTAAGCAGCGCACAATAAAAATAAATCAATCAATAACACGAAATTAAACATAAAAAAAATATATGTATATATATAAATGTACATATATATGAAGAACGAGAGAATGAAGCGGTTGAAAATAAACAAGTTCGCGTTGAGCCGCTGGCCACGGGGAGCTGCTCACATGTAGCGGCAACTTATTGGTCGAAATCATGGCCCAGTGAGAGGGCAATAGTGTGAGAGAGAGACAGGAGACAGGGAGACAGGGAGAGAGAGGGAGAGATGGCAAATGATGAGGCAGAGAACAGCGGGCTGGCATCAACTCATTGGATCCTAATTCCGAATAACGAATTTAACCAATTTACTCAAATGCTAATTTATGGCCGATTGATGCGCAGGTAGTCGACTGCAGTTCGAACTCCACTCGACGCTGGACACGCAATCAAAATGCGGCAGCGAATGGTGGCATGCAGCGGCGGCAACACATCATTATCAACTGCGTCGTCTTCGTCTGCTCGTTCTTTTTTTTCCGTTTTTTCGTTTTTCGTCTTCGTCAGTGGCAGCCATAAACATGGAAGCTGCACGCACACACACACACACACGCAGTCAGAGACGCAGCTGCAGATACAGATACATTTACAGCTAGAGATGCAGGCCACTTGTTGTGCCTCGGCTGGCATGAATTACGACGAATCAACGCGCAGCAGCAGCAGCAGCAACAGCAACAATTTGACAGCTGAGCAACTGCTGCCATCATTGCCACCTTCGCTTGTTGCACAAGAAGCGCCAAAGGTGCACAGTGGGAGGCAGTGCATCATCCACATCCACATCCACGTTGGAGTCTCGTGGGATGCACTTCTAGCCCTGGACTCGGTCATGGCTCCCATGCGGCGATTGGCGTTCCACTTGCACATAAATTTACCCGAACTCTTTCCCTCCTCCCTCGAGATGATTATGATCGCTATAATGATGATGATGACGATAGCAGCAGGATGATGTTGCACGCCCGCTTGGTGTGCCACTTGACAGATACAATCCAATCAGTTGCGTTCCACGGGGATCTATTGAGTGCGCGTTAAACGCCAAGCGGGACAATGAACCACGAAGATCGATGCCATATCTTGGCTATTTTGAAACAGAAGATAATCGTTTACGTTTGGTACTTTTCAAGCTGATTTTTAAATACTATTATAATTGTCAATTAATTTTTAAATAATCAAGAGTTTATGATAGGCAGTGCCAACTTATTTTCTTGTCAAAGATTCAATTGTCAGTTTAAGTTGGTATAGGTTTTTATGGGATTGATTAAAAACTAAGACTAGCTTCTTTAACCTTTTCATTCATTTATTAACCTTTCCATTTCTCTCTTTAAACATTGACTACAAATCTTTTCATACTTGAATATAATTTTAATTTTTTCTTATATTTTTCTTCATTTTAGTGTAAAAAAAGTTTTTCTTGGCTTACACTTAAATTAATTCTAGCTTTTTTCTTTCATTTACATGTCATCTATTTTCATTGATTATAAATCTAATC
The DNA here is from genome assembly GCA_035045625.1 of Drosophila formosana. Lineage (NCBI taxonomy): Eukaryota > Metazoa > Arthropoda > Insecta > Diptera > Drosophilidae > Drosophila > Drosophila formosana. The sequence goes on along the minus strand of JAWNOW010000814.1, from coordinate 1,303,156 downwards.
ATACTTGGATAAAATGTATTCTAAATTTAAATGCGATTATTTGATTGTTTGATATTATTTACCTCTAACTATAATCTACTTGTAATTATTAAGATATTTTGCAATGACATTGATTTAAAATCTAGTCGTACTTGGATACAATTTTATTAATTAAATGCAACAATTTGTTGTTGTCTTCCAAAATATCTTTGATTTATCTATATTTCATTCTTCAATTTCTTTAAGTTTTAACCACAAATAATATTTGCAAAGATTACTTATTTATAATTACTACACTTGGCACTATCAATTGCAATTTGAATTCAAGAATTTACTAGGTGGGCTGAAAAGTAACCTCCTTGACCACCAAAAAGCGCTGCTATAGCAAAATTTTTTTTTGCTCCTTATATTCCATTCATATTTAGGTATCCATGTTAAAATTCAGCGCGATACAGCCTTTGGTTTTGTTTTGATAGCTGATAGTTGTTGACGTGTTTGACATAATGTTGACCATGGAAAAAAACGATTTTCGTTCCCTCATAAAACATTATTTTTTGAGAGGCAAAACAGCGACGGAAACTAAACAAAAGTTGGATAAATACTATGCGGCTCATGCTCCTTCAGATTACACCGTGAAATATTGGTTTCGAGAGTTTCGTGGTGGCCGAAACTCCACTACCGATGAAGTCCGTAGTGGAAGGCCCTCCGATGCGGTAACACAGGAAAATGTCGAAAAAATACATGAAATGGTGTTGGCTGATCGGAAAGTGAAAGTCCGCGAGCTAGCAGAGGCCGCAAGGATTAGTACTGAGCGTACAGGGCATATTTTGGGCGAGATCTTGCACATGAAAAAATTATCCTGCCATTGGGTGCCGCGTATGCTGACTCCCGACCAAAAATACGAACGTGTGAAAACTTCGAAAGAGTGTTTGGCCATGCTGGTGCGAAATCGGAAGGATTTTTGGCGTAGATTGGTGACTATTGATGAAACCTTCATCCATTATTACACACCAGAAAACAGAATGAGTGCTCGGCAATGGACTAAAGCCGGCACGAGTGCTCCGAAGCGACCGAGGGAGGCTCAATGGGTCGGAAAGGTCATGGCGTCCGTTTTCTGGGATTCGTGGACTATCTCAAAAAAGGAAAAACAATCAATAGCGAGTATTACTATTCATTATTGGACCGATTAAAAACCGAAATTGCTGCGAAACGACCCCACATGGAGCGAGTATGAGCATGAGTGTATAGCCCTAAAAGGAGACTACATTGAATAAAAAAGAAGAAAAAAAAAAAAAAACAATTTTTTTCATTTTCAAGGAGCTTACTTTTCAGCCAACCTAGTATAGAGCAACATCGTAATGAGATTTACCTCCAACTAATATTAATTAAGATATGAAATTCAACGATAAGCCAATCTATTTTTTTTTATTAAATTATGCACTTTAAAACGCAGTTGCTTGATTTGGCTTTCAGTGGTTAATTAATATGATTGAATAATGCTGCAGTTAAGCAGTTGCTGGTGCCGCATTAAAGCCTAATTAATCTTGGCTAAAAGTGAAAGACAACTGCTGTAGATAGAAGCGAAAAAAATGTATCTGTATCCGCAAGTGCGCACTTTGCATTTGCGCCATGGCAAGTGAGTGAGTTGAGTGAGGTATTCATTCATTCATTTAAGCACTCAACGCGCTGCAGACTGTTAATTTATTATTATGGGCGATAGCCGAGCTCAGTTAGTTAACGCCGCGACAAAAAACGGCAGAAATCAGACAATGACTATCGCAAAGTTGTCGAACTGCGGCTGATCCATGGCTGCAGAGGGGCACGATTGGCAGCTTGACATCGACAGAGACAGCAACAGATACAGATACCGAACTGGAGGCAGAGAACGAGACTGTGGCTTAAAAGGCAGCGACGACGACGACGGCGAGTGTCAAAAACGCCACGACGTCGAAATGTGGCACAGCCAAGGGGCAGTCCACAATGCAACTGCAACAGCAGGCTTGTGCAATGTGCAACGTGCAACGTGCAACAAGTTCCAGCTCCAGTTCCTGCCGTCGTCGTCGCTGCGCTTTAATTGACAGCAACAAACATCGCGCGGGGGCAATGCCACCCACCCACACACACACTTGCAACACACACTTGCAACACACTCACACAATCTCGAGATTATTTCTGTGCGTTTCCCACAATTGATTCGGACAATGCGACCACAGCTTCAGCTTCAGCTTCAGCCTCAACTCTGGGACTGCGATTGTGTTTGGGGGCTTCTAAGTTTGGATTTGAATTTGAGGTTTGAGTTCGAGTTTGAGTTTGCGTTTGGTTCCTGCCCAGACCGCAGACGGTGTCGTTGTGAAGGCCTCCGACAAGGCTAAAGTGCAAATGGTTCTTCGGCTGCTTAATGTGAGCTGCGTGTGACTCTCCTTCTATTCTGTATGCAAGTAGACAGCCGACTAAAGTGTCCACAACGAAGCTATTAAGCATTTAAGTATTTATGAAAACGCCTGAGAAATAAGTGTATTATAGAAATAATTCAAAAATAAATGGTGGTTGCAAGAAATTAAAAATAAACAATAAAAGGCAAGCGCTGAAGACTAGAGTTTATTTCTTAATACCCAGAAATTATATCAGCTCAAGTCAGAAACAAATAGAAGCAGGAAACAATCGCATTTATAATTTCTTTAACAATAGAAACAAAACAAATATTTATCAAATGACAGCCGAATCAAATAATGAAGAGACGAAATGTAAAGTGGAGACACAGGTTAAAAAAAATAAACAATAAAGCCAAGTAAAATAAATAAAAGCTTATTTAAATGATGGCGTTTCAAATCAACAAAAAATAAAAGTAAATTGGTGACACTAATATAAAGAAATAATAAATGAAGCCTAGTAATATTTTAATATTTTGCAAATGAGAAATGACAGCTGAATTTAATGAAAGGTTAATTATAGAAGTCGATTGAGAAAATGAAATTTGGAGACACAAGGGAAATATGTTAAACGAAGTTGATTATTATGAAGACGAGAGAGGAGAAGAGAATAAATAAAAGTTAATCGAATAATTATAGTATTTATATGTCACTTCAATAATAATAAAGTCAACATAAAATATTACTTAATTATATTTAAATTTAAATTATATAATACAGAAAATTTATCAATGTATTTATATGTATATTCGAAATATTATTTCAAATGACGTTAGCAATTCGAAATGATCAGAATTGATTTTTAGAATTTTTACTGAACGTAAATGGCAAAGAACTTGAATATAGATTAAATTATATTTATTTGTAGCAATTGTCTAGTAATTTATTTTATTAATATCGTGTTGGTCTGGCAATTTGTTGTTGACCAATTTGTCGGCTGGCTTTTGTCTTCATAATGAAATGCATTTAAAAAGATTTGTGAGCCAGTGTGTGCGTGTGTGTTGCGGTGTGTGTGCGTTTTATGCAACAGGTTGCCTCTGAGGCTGTGCCCGTTGTTGTGTGTGCATTTTAAATGTGCTACCTCGCCACACACTCCATGCTGCATGTTGCATGCTCGACCTCCTCTGGAACTGTGGGGCTGCGGCCGCCTTCTCGGACGCTTTGATTTTATGGCATTCGTTTGTCGTTGGAGGCAGTTTGATGCATGTAACTTGTCGTGCCACGAGATTTTTCGAACATATTTAGCATTGGACGTGCTACATAATTTCCCAAAGTCATAAAAAATCGAGAGAGCGAGAGACGTGTTGCATGTTGCAACAGCTCAGTGCTAGGCTAGGGGAGTGGCTGGCCAGCTTTATTGTTAATATGTTATCGAAAAATTGTGAGTAAATGTTATTAGTAATTTTGTTTAAATTATTTTTTGGGTTTCATGCAAATCCGTTGCAAGACCAAGCCTACAATTTGTGTTGCCACTCGATGTGTGGCAACGTCTAGTATGGTAATCAGCAGTCGATTAGCAACCGGAAAAGTGGCGCAAAGTGACTGAGAATTTTGTAGACACACAGATTCCCAGACTAAACAGTGACAAATCTAAACGCAATGCTTGATGCTCAAGTGGCTCAAGTGCAGACAAAATTTAGGTATTTTTGGTGTTTTGTCGCCGTCGGCAGCCTTTGATGTTGGCGCGAGAGGGATTTGGATTTTTGGACAGAAAGCAGAAGCATTTGGTTGGAGTGTGATGATTACTTAGTGATGTGAAACAAGTGCAATACATATTAATTGTCAAAGGAATTGAGGAAATGCGCAGCAATTCTTTTGAACTCGAAGAGTTAATAAATTTCGTTATTTGTTTGTGAAATTGTTTCCCCCCCCTCTACGCCCTCGTTTTCGATTTCTGTTAAAAGAGCAAACAATTTGCCTGGCCTGGCATTTATCTACCGGATACATTTTTATCTCCAGCACGAACGCAATTATTGTTTGTCTGTGGCGGCGGCAGAACAATTAAGAAATGAACTATCGCCACAATGGCGACGGCAACCACAGCAGCAACAACAACCACAGCAACAGCCAAAGGTACACAGGCATTGTGGACCAGGTGGTTCACTCGATCCATTGGATCTCGGCTCCCCAATTAGGCAAAGCACTCAAAGAGCACTCATATCTGATATTTGCCCAAGATCTGATGTGAAACTGGAGACGGCAAAAATTGAGCTCCCTCTTCCTCCCCTTGTTTGTCGTCGTCATTTCGCAAGTTTTCCTTTGTCGGGGTTTGATTTTCATTTTGGACATTTAATTAACTCAAAAGTTGTTGTACGCAATTGTGTTTATATTGCGGGTGATTGCGTTTTATGATCGCCTTCCGCTCGCAATATTTACACTGAGTTTACCAAATCATAAAGCTTCCATAATTACCCACATTTATTGGCCCCCTTCAGCTCTGCTCCACTTAAAGGCATCAGAATATTTGCACATTCAATCCAATGCCAAATATTAATTAAATGTAAGAAAATCTGAGCATACAATTCTGAAAGATATAATTTGGATAATAAACAGAGAATATAAGAGTGGAAAAATATTTTTAAAATAATTTAGTAAAATTAGGGATATAGTTAGAAAGAAAATTTGATTATATTTTATAGATATGTTTTAAGTGATCGGATAGAGAGATGAATAATTAAATGAAAAGAGTAAAAATATGAAACAATTGACTGCAGAAATATTTTATAAATGTATTAAATAATTTGAAAGAAAATTGTATTAAAAGCAGTCGACATACAATTTGGATAGATATAATTTCGATGATAGACAAAGAAAGAAATTTCAACATCAAAATGAATTAGATTTAATTATTCTCTAATTTTGGTGAAATAAATAAAGGGAAAATTTAATTAATTACATTTATTAATTAAAAGTAATTCATATACAATTTTGATTATTAAAATATACAAATTTCAATTAAAAGTGATTTCAATGATTATTAAATAATTATTTAGTAAAATTGAAGGAAAATTGTTTTACAAACAATAAATAATTTCATTGTTATTCTAATGACTTTTGCCAGTGAATAACAATTGTATTTCAAAGCTTTACTATTACCTGATTGACTGGTAAATGTAGATAGATCTATCATAAACTATAAGCCCACAATGACAGGCAGTAAAAGTTGTGCATTTTATTGTTGTAGAATGAGTTAATCTTTTAGCTAAACACCCTTAAAATGACTTTGAGAATGATTCGTTGAGGTAATCAGATATCAATATGCCGTAGTTTTATAATTGATTGAACGCAAATCTAATGCTGAAATGATAATAAATTAGCAGGCACTTGGAATCAATTAAATGTTTATGCGGCCATAAAATGAAGTTAAATAAAAATGCAATTATTAGTCAACGCCCAATTTTAAAAAATGCACAACAATTAATATGCAATACAACAAACAAAAAAAAAAGTGGGTGAAATAAAAAAAAAAAACAATACGCGATACGCAAACTCGACCATTTGCATATGTGACGTGTGCTTTATTTGTTCTCGATTAAATGACAACAACAGAGGGCAAAAAAAAAACAGTAATAAAAAGCATTAAACAAAAGCAGAAAAATCAAATCGAATGAAAAACGATAAAAATCGCACAACTGTCGGAGGCCGCCGGAGGCCGAATGCAAATGCAACGATTTGAAATGTTGCAACAATAATTGTCACAAATTGAACTCATGTCATGATTTGCAGCCAAACTAAACGGCAAGGCGGGGGAAGTGGGAATAATAAAAAATAGTAGAAGTAGAAGTATGTTAGAATATGTTGCTACGTGGATAGCTGGCAAAATGACAGGTGCAATTTAGTCGAGGTCTAGAGCATAAAACAGTTGTCGATCGAACTTTTCGATACTTGATTGGCTGCTCATTTAATGCGAACAACTTTCGTGACGAATTGCGTTTCATGGTGCAAAGCATTAAAAAACGTGCGCCACTAGAATAAATTGTAAACGGCTGTGAGAGATTTTTTAACATCCGTGTAGCTGAGAAAAAAAAGGTATCGGGTTACGCAGACGTTGATTTCGGTGGGGAATTGTGTTGCACCTGTTTGGGCCAATTTGAAATGAGGTTATGAACCCAACTGTAGTTGCTTAACAACTCGATGGCTGGCTGGCCAAAAAACACATTTGGCCAACAGTTTTAGCCGGTTTTCCATCATTGCAACGTCCTCTGCAGCGTCGCTTTTCCTTTTGTGGCCACCAAAGAACTCGTTGCACACCCAAAAAGCCAAATGGTTGCCGGTTGCCATGTGGCCAGCTGTGCCACCAAGTTGTTGTTGTTGCTGTTGTTGCTGTTGTTGTTGTTGCTGTTGCTGGAGATTGATGTTCGCTGCCTCTGACATTTGTTTCGCGCTTGCGCTCGAGCATTTGCCATCTCGCTTGCACTTGCTGCACTCGCTTCCCAACCGGTTTCTTGGCCACATTTTTTTGCAGTGTGATTTAAACGATTTCTTGCCTCTCTTGGCTATTTTGTTTTTGGCCAGATTGACTGGATTTTCCGCGACTGGGAAAAAGATGAAAAATTGCACAGTTCGATCATGTAAACAAATTCATTAGCCTGCGCAAATATTTTAATTATTTAACAAAGTTGTGAGCGCCGCTTGGAATATCTTTGTGCATTCGAAGGTGCTGCTCAGTTATGCTGGTGTCTAGTGTGAACTGATTGCTGCTGGAATTGGCCAAGATGACACCTTTGAAATATTCGATTGCATTAATATTTGCCAACATGGCAGCCGAACAAATAATGAAAATTTATTGAATTAATTACTGTGCAAATAAAACGGCTCCCTTACGTGTTTCGAACGCCAATTTGTTAAGTTTAATATGAACAGCATACTGAATAGTTACTTGTCGTGAGAACATGATATATTTGATCTATTAGCTGCAGTTTGAACAGCATTCAATAGTTGTATTAACAGAGATCTGATTGCGAATCTCACTAGTCGTAGTAATGACTTAAATTATTGCAAAATTAGAATTTTAATAAACAAATTTCTTGCATTTTCTAATTAAAATTATGCAAACATGTTCCTATTATATTTGTATGTTGAATCTGCAATAGTTTCATCGAAATTGAGGGATCTGTATTAACATTTAACAGCTGTATTTAACAATCAAATAAAATATTACTGTCAATATGATATTAAAGCTATAGAGTAGTTTAGTGACAAGCGTCCGAATTTATCAGTTTTCAGTAGTTGTGCTAGAAATAATAATTAATAAAAAAAATGTGTTCTTGAAATTTTTAGAAAATAATAATCAAGTATGACTTGATAATTTACACACTACAAATTTTCAGATATGAAATTTCAATATATGAAAATCTATAATTATACACTTTTCCTTGTTTTAAAATTGTTATTTCGTAATTCTCATATATTTTATCTCATAAAAATATCAGCAATATATATTACAATTGATGTTGTCTTTCCTAAATGAACTCGACAACTAAACCTAGTTTGAAAATGTGTAGTTATTTAATAATGCTTAATTGATTTGAAATATGTTTGAAATAAATTTACCAACCAATCTTTATTCTGCTTGATAATATTTAATATTTTAATTTTTGTATGTAATAGAGCTTTGAATATAAGTGAATTTATTAATTATATTTTATTAGTCAAAACAATAGCATCATTCTGAGCGCTATAATAATGAATATTTCAATTATTCTCTCTATTTGTAGACTTATCAATTATTTAAAATGAATTGCTGATTGTTTAACAACCCTCAGCATTTAATGATTAATAATAATACACATTTAATGCGATTTAAGTTGGGCATGTCATCTGTAATTTATTTGCACTAAATATTATTTAATGCTTTAAGCAAATGTTGCGGCTGCTCTGCCGCTGTTTGAACTAGAGCAGTTTCAGCTGCTTCCTTTAACGAGTGCGCACTCACACTCACAGTCGCACCCGTATTCACACTCACATACTCAGTCGACCGTGGTGGCAATTATAATGGCCATAAGGCAATGTGCTTGCCGCTTGCCGCTTGTTCGCTGTAAATGCCACAGGCTGAGACTGAGACTGAGGTAGAGAGTGAGAGAGAAGCTGTGGTAAATTCAACAGGTTAATTCGCGCGCGTTTTTGGCCAAGTGCGTTGGGGGTAAAAGCCATGGACAAAAGCAGGGGCCAGCAGTGGGAGGCAAGTGGCAAGTGGCAAGTGGCGAGGCAGCAAAGCAGCAAAGCAGCGTTCCAGCGGTGGGCGAAATGAGCAAAAGTGTCGGCCTTAAAAGGCAGCAGTGAAAAAAATTTTTTTTGCTTTTTTGCGCTCTAACAAAACATGCAACTTCGCACATGGGGCAGGGGGCAGGGGGAAGGGGGAAAAGTGGGCGGTGGGAGGGAGGAAGCATTGAAATGTCCATTGAAACAATGAGCGGCCGTTGCCAAGCGACCAAATTGGCAACATGTTGAGGCTGCAACGCTGCTCGACTGCTGACCAGTTATGAGACAAGCGGGGAGCTCCATGTGGGAGGGAGGAGAGAGCGGCTGGGGAGGGGAGGGAGGCAGTGCACATGAAGGTGTCATTTGTTGGTAACATGCATTTTCCGACTTGGCTACAAATCGCGGCGACAGCGACGGCAACAGCAACTGCACCATGCAACATGCAACATGCAACTGCGGTTCGGCTACGCCGACGTCGACTGCGAGATTGTGGCTGAGACTGTCCACAGGCTATCTAATGGCGCTGCACAGTGGTTCAAGTTGTTACCGAAAATAGAGCAGAAATTATAAATTATAATATAAGGGTATCAAAGAGGCAGAAAAAGTATAATAAAAAAATATAAATTTTAAGACAAATTAATTTAGGGATAGAAGTATGCGTATAATAAAATATAAGAATGATGTAAAAAAAATACTGATATATAATGGAGAAAACTAATACACAAATAATTAAATAGATAAATTTAGTTAAATTACAAATAAGCAAAAACAAAATAGTTATATAATGTAGAGAATATCACAAAGGACAATTCGCCCAAAATACTATATATTTATTTAGAAAATCAAGAAGGAAAATGGCATGTGAGACTATTCAAATAGATAGAGAAAATAGTAAGACATAATACTAAACTTACAAAATAGAACAATGCAAATAAATAGATTAATGACGCACGAAGTAGTAAGTGCAAAAACGAAAAGGGAATATGAAACTATTAAAAAAAATAAATTAATTAAATGTATTGCTAAAAAGGAAAATTGTAAAATTAATAAGGGTATCACAATAGATATGAAAATAGCAAAGCATTTAATTAAACAAATAAAGGTAAAATATGGTTAGGTCAAAAGCCATCAATGGATAGAAACGAAATAATTCTCAATTCTAAGTAGGAATATGTTTGTTTAACATAAAATAAACTACATGAAAACAAAATTCGGTTAGATCACGAGACTTAGATATAAACGAAATAATTCGCAATTCTAAGTTTTATGCAGGGATATATTTGTTTAACATAAGATAGACTACATGAAAACTAAATTCGGTTAGATCACGAGACATGCGTTGTTAATACTAAAATGGTTAATTTAATATCGCGCAGAAAACTGTGTTTGGCCCACTGTGCGTTGGTGGGAAACATGGCTTGTAGGCCTGTTACTGGGTTACCTGTGTGCTCGAGTACGCATTCTGCCACAAACTGTTGTGTGTGCTGCTTCGGTCCAGGCGAACATGTGTCTTGCAAATTAAACGCACATGTCGCTCTCTCGTCGGCCCCTTGGACGCACCTTTGGGAACCGTCGGGGGATGGGGAGACGGGGAGGGACGAGGGAGGCATCGCATTGGGCCAAGTATTGGGGCTTGGATGACGGCACCATTTTGCGAAATTTTTCGCTTTTGTATGGCAATTGTTTTGATTTTGCTCTGCCCTTTCCTGTTGCCAGTTGTCCAGTTGTCCGGCTGTCCAGCTTTGCCTGTCGCACTGTACAGTGAACACACTGTCCTCGCTTTGTTGGCCACTCTGCTGTCAACTATCTGTTTCTGTTGCTGTTACATTTTGCTTCGTTTTTTTTTTGTGTTCGCTCCGTGCTCTGCGTTTTGTTCAATTCTGACACATTTTAACAATTTATGAGGCAAACACCCGCCGCAACTTTGACAACTAAATTCAAAGCAATTCATACATCACCTGCTGCTGCTGCTGCTGCTGCTGAAAACCCCTTTGGCGAGGTGCGTGTGTCAAAGTGCGTGCGTGGCATGGTTGACATTTGCAGCTGCAACATAGTGTGCCGGCCACAACGGTATCCTGTGTGTGTGTGTGTCTGTCGTGTCTATTGCCGTGGCAGTTGTCAGCTGCGCTTTTGATAATTTCATTCACTTGCCCCACTGTTCAACGCTCAATTGAGTCGCGAACGCTCCGCTTTTTGTTCGACTTGCCTCAATGGGGCAGCTCTTGGCCGAGGTTAGTTGGGCCTGTATTAAATATTATTGGTGGCTAGCTTACTTTTTGTTCTCGGCTGCCTTTTGTTACTTTCGCTTTTTCATTAGTTTCTTTACTAAATAATACAATTGAAAGCTTTAATCATACAAAATTGACTTTGATTTTTATTGTAGTTTGTATTGTCCAAAGTCAAAGGTTTAAACTTTGAACTTTTCTTTGGGATTTGTAATTAACATTATCTACTTATTTGTTACATTTTTTTGAGGCTTCTAAAAATGAGAAAGATTTGTTTGAATTTATTTGAAGTTTATAATTAACTTTGAATGCTATTCAAAAAATGTCAATTGGCTTATTACATATTTTTCTTTGCAATTTATATGCTGTATATATTATTTATTTATTTAAGCCAGATAATGATTTATTTAAAACATTGTGTATAAAGTAAATTCATAATGAGTTTAACAATTTTTTTCCACACCGATCTTAGCAATGAGTTTGCTTAAGTTTCTTTACAATATTATAATCAACTGGCAACAAAATATGGGGAAAAAAAGTTGATGAATTCTAATAATTTATAGCACAATGTGCAAAGTAAATTTTTAAAAACTTCAAGATTTTTTCTATATAGCACAATGTGCAAAGTAAATTTTTAAAGACTTCAAGATTTTTTCTTTTTATTTCTTTGAACTTGAGGTTGCATTAATTTTTAGTTTGTAACTAGATCTGAGTAATATTCGGCAAATTTATTGACGCTTCTCTTCGTAGCATTTCATTAAGTATTTTTGTATTATTTGGTGACCTTTCCTTTCGAGTTCAATATAAATGAAATTCTACGCTACAATCCCAAGTTGAATCAGCCGTTCAGCTAAATGCTATTCGAGATGAATAAATAACAAATAAAACAAAAAAAAAATAAGAGAAGAATTTTATGGATAGTCGTAAATTCATAATTCTTTGGGATAGACGCTCGGCTGGATCGTACGATCTCTTTGAGTGACTTCCTTGTTCAGTTGGTAATTTACATAAATTGAAAATGGAAGATGAAACGGCCCGAGAAAGCCAGGTCTGTGAGTCCGTCAGCTGGACAACACACACACACACACAGAGAGAAGACGCCATCAACACGAGCGAATGGAATCAATTTTTAAATATATTTTTATTTGCCGCCATCGAGCGATCGATCGATCGATGGATGCTTTGGAATAACTTGGGTCAGCATCTCAGATTGAGACTCAGCTGCGAAGAAATAGCAGACGCAGCAGCAACTGTCATCGCATAAATGATTTGTATTTTTGTTTTGGTTATTTATGTTTCATAAATTATCGGATATATCTATGCGATATACGCTATGTCTGTGTGTGTGAGTAGCCAGCGGATGCCGCTGTTGGTTGCCGATCAAGATTTTATTTAAATGGAACTCATCAACGCTCATTTGGGTCTCGCGTTTCCATCTCCATCTCCATCTCGATCTTCGTCTCCATCTCCATCTTTCAGCTTGGACAGGCGACGACGATGATGAAGCTCTGTTGTCGCTTGCCTTTTGTCTCTGTTCGTCGGCTTTTGTTTTTGGGTTCAGTGCTTTAATTATAGAGGTCGGAACCCCTTCGATCTCCGCCACACTCCGCTTCACCCCAGACTGATGATGATGCCTTAATGTCAACTTTGTCGCTGTCGCGATGTTGTTTTGCTTTCCACACGATTCGTCTTTAATTAATGGATTTTAGTCGTATTAAACTCATTAGTTTGCTTTCGTAGCATAATTTTAATTAATCACTCAAAATCCACGCACCTTCTCCCCAATTTGATCGGCCTTTTGCATACTAAACGACTAAAAACGAATCGAGAGCTACCTAAAAAAAAACAAACACGATCGAAAGAAATCTTAAAAACGAATTAAAAATGCGTGGAGCTCGATGAGATCGACAGTTCGTTACTCAATTGGTTTTTAATTTCAAAATGAAATAAATCAAAATTAAGAAAACCCGAAAAAGCTTCGCAAATTAACATTCGCCCGCTCGCCGCCATTCGATTTGATATATTAAAGTCAAAATGTATATTTCATCATTAAAAACAGCGGGCAAAAAAACAGCAAAAAAAAAAAGACCGCTCAAAGCAGAGAACGTCGAATCCAACAACAAAAGTCAAACAAAATGTTGTTGAAAATGGAAACTAGTTTTACAGGTAAAGCGAAGTCGGGTCCCAAGTAGAGTCAGATCCGAATCCGAATCCGAATTCGAATCCGATGAGATGCGAACAGATTCGCCGTCATCGTCAACGTAATTGCGCCGTCTCTGTCGCACTCGCTCTCCCCTCTCTGTCTGCCGTTCGGTCGTATGATAAATAACAAATCAAACGCTAAAATGTCGGTAATGTATGTGGCATGTCAGAGGCTTCGCTTATTTATGGCCTGGATCAATAAGAATAACGCCCCAATCAGTGACTATAAATTAACGCAAAGACAAAAAACAACTTCAAAATACAACAACAACACAACAAAAATGTCTACAGTCTCCGACTGAGAATGTTTCTCTGTTCTCTGTTCTCAATTCTCCATCTCCCTCAATCTACTCTCATTTGGAGTTTGGAATTGGATTTGTATATTTATTTTGGGGAATTGAAAATGTTTGAAAAATGCTTTGGGAAATGTCGTTGACTTTGACGTTGGAAACGTTTATAAATTTTGTGATGAGATCTTTGCAGGTGCTTGTAAAAGAAACTGTAACAGGAAATTTGAATTCGAATTCGAATTTGCATTTCAATGGATTCTTATCTTTGGAAGATACATCAAAGTTTCAGTCACATTATTTACTGCAGCTCAACAAAACTGAGAATACGTCAAATGACGGTATGTGCTGAGTTATTTGTATTTTATCACTGATCTATGTTTTATGGATTGTGAATCTTTGCATATGAAAGCGGGTCACATCGGCTAAAGAAATTTCCCAAATTATTGCGCTTAAATACAATTTATGAATACAACTTGAATAAATTACTTCAAACTTAAGTCAAATTCTCCACACTTCTTACAACATTATTAGTTTGCAGCTTCCCTTTGGCAGCATTTCGAATGCGGTGTTAATGTGAGTGCATTTTCAAGATCATCAGTCTGCTTAAACGGACTTTTCCTGCCTCCAAAAACAAAAAGCAATAAGAAAATACTCGTTTTCCATGTGCTTGCAACGCCTTCGACTGGTTGGCCGTTGCGCTCGGTTTGGGCCACAAATCAAGTGTGAAATATATTCAAATCGCACCAGGAGCGATAATAAAAAGAATGGTGGAAACGCTGCAGCCAAGGCAGCCAAATAAAAAAGTGCTAAAAATACGAAAATGAAGATGTAAATTATAGCAAATGTGAAGCATTGACCGGTCAAAACAACAGGGAAGTTGCCCAGTCTGCCCAGTTTGCCCAGTCTGCCATTTCTGAATACCAGAGGCAGCTAATGCTATCAATCTACAAGCTGTATCTAAGCAGACAACATGCAACTGCAGAGCGAGAAAGAAATATTGAGGGGAGTTGCCAAGTAGCTGAATTGCAGCACTCTGCCGGCTTGGATGCCCGAGTAGAGTTCGCTCGTTTCGGCAACACCCTCCACCATGGGCCAAAATGATTGATTGCTCATCATTTTTCATTCTTAATGAAAATGCACCCCGCTGGCAAAGAGTTTCGTTCGCTCGCTCGCTCGCTCGCTCGCTGGTTGGCCAACTGCGAAATGTCTGTCCAACTGTCAGTTCACTCTGACTCTAGCACACACCTGAGTCTGAGTCTGACTCTGAGCCGGAGCTGAAGTTGGAGCTGAAGTTGGAAGGTGCAGAAGTTGCGATTATCGCGCATATCTGACGGCACACAAACTTGGCCGAATTCCACCTTGGCCGCCAACGGGCATAAAAATGGCTGCCAGCTGCGAGAGATTGGGCTACGATGGCGTCCATATAACCACGGCCAGCTGCCTGGCCGGCAGCTCTCGGCTCTCGGCCCGGTTCTGGCTTGGCTCTGGCCCTCCATCCGGTCTGCGAGCGAAGCTAGCCCGCCTGCCTCGCCTGCCAGTCAACTGTCAACTGTGCCGTGCCTGTGTCGTGCTATGCATCATCTTCTGGCAGTTATTAACCTTTGTCTGCCCCTCTTTCACTCACACACACTCTCTTTCTCTCTTTCTCTGTATATCTGGTTGATACATGTACTTTTGTTTGCAGGAAACGCGGCACTTTCCTGCTGATTTAGTAGCCATGGCATTCACTGAAATTAAACAAACTCCTTGACTGCACACCCTGCAAAATGGTCACTTTTCATTAGAACTGTTCACTTTTTACATTTTGCTAGCAGCATATAATATAAATACATTAAGCTATTAATATTTTCCATTCCCAATACTTAAACTTAACTTGAGTTCCGTTTTATTTAATTGATTTCTTAATGATTAAATAATTAGTACAATTCTGTATTAATCCGAATGTCAGAACAATTGAAGAAATTTGTAATAGCAACATCTAAAAATATAATGGAGTATTAAATATTATTGCTAACATAATTCAGACACAAGCAATTTGATAGTTCGGTCAATAAATGGTTAGGTCAGTTAGGCAGAAAAAAACAATATATTTCCAGCTATATATGTTTACTTATAAAACTTAATTGTCAAAAAAAATATTTTTAATTGTTACTTGGAGCAATTTCTATAATCTGTACACACAGATAAAGCGCATTTAGGAATCGCCCAGTCACTAAATCGAATATGTATAGAAATCATACAATAATAAAATAAAATTTTGTATATGCTGAAAAAATAATTCATTTATAATTAAGAAATTAATAAAATTTCATAAAATGCATAATAAATTGAATTATTTAAACAAGATGCTTAAAATTCTAAGTCACAGATAAAGTTCAAAGTGAAAGAACTTGTGTGTGAGTTAATAGCCATTTAAATTTCAGAATTAATTATTTATTTAAACTTTCTACTGTCAAATTTAAATGCTGATATATAATAGAATTTTTGAATATATTTATTTTAGAATATTTGTACTTGTTTAACATTCATATGAATAATAGAAAACAATTTTTAAAAATATATAGAATTGAACTTATTTTCTCTCGCAGATAAAGTTCAATTTATATTGACACGGCTTGTCGTTCATTGCATACTTTGAGCCTTTCTTTTTCAACTCTGCACAATGTTCGTTACCATTTTCTCTGTTGGGTTCCCCGGAATGCCAATTCAAGTAGTTGGCTTTTTGGCCAGTCAATGAGACAGTGTAATTACCGTCGTCGGCAAGATCGTTAATGCCCAGCCAGTAGGATTTGGTTATTTTTTTGCTAACGGCCTCGAACTCATCTTTGTTTTGGAAGCTAACCAGTGTGCCATTCATCTCTTCGCATTTGTTTACTGCGGCAAACCAATTGACCTCCAGTGTGTCCTCAAGAAAGTAATATTTGTCACCGATTTTCTCGTATTTGTCAAAGCTGCTAGACGCAAGAGATTTACTTAGCTCCTCGAACTTTTTCTCCAATCGTGTGAATGATTCCTTTAGATTTTTAATGTCCTCCGTCACCAGATTGGGTTCAAGCTCATTTGGAATGCTTGGCGTTGAAATTCCCGTATATACATATGGCTGAAACATCTGATATCCCATGTTCCCTCCAAAGACTTGTCTCTCCATCAAATATGGAAATGGATTCTGCATTGAATATGATTTGAAATATGTTTTTGGTTACGAACATTCCAATCTTACCGCTTTATATTCTCGCACCGTCAGCAATGTGACAATTAGACATATTACAATTGTTTTCATATTTTATATTGATGCTCAATCCCTGTGTGAATCGGTGAACTTTTTAATATTTAATGCAACCAGAGAGCAGCGCGCTTTTAATTTATATTCCCCTATAGCGTTTATTCCAGCTACATTTGGGTTTCTCAAATAATTGATCTATGATGTTTGAACTTGACCTTGCGATAAAAATTCGACCTTCAAAGTATTATCAGTAATGCATTGTGATAATACAAACTGGAAACAGAAAGAATTTGTATAAATTTTGTAACTCAACTAGAAACAGATAGGAAAATAATACAAAAAAATTCCCCGCTCAGGAAACTCCATGTGACGTCATTATCAATGAGCTTTCACATTTTAAAAAACCACATTATTAATTGTTGTAAAATTCCTAATGGGAATAACTAATTATAAAAGATTTCGTCACGGATCGACACTAAAATTAATTGAATTGCTAAGTCGCTCGCAAATTTCATTTTTTGTTTCCGATTGCTATATTATGTATATTATATTTTATATTGAATATAGAATTTGATTCTAAATAACAATTAATATATAATATATATGCATGATATTGTTGGCAGAAAACGAAACTGAATTTTAATTAGAAAGTTATAATTGATATT
Organism: Drosophila formosana; assembly: GCA_035045625.1. NCBI lineage: Eukaryota > Metazoa > Arthropoda > Insecta > Diptera > Drosophilidae > Drosophila > Drosophila formosana. Next base: position 1,285,942 of record JAWNOW010000814.1, on the reverse strand, counting down.
TTGATATTGCTAAACTATTTAGTTGTTATTTGTAACAGATTAATAAACTTAATTTGCATTTCAAAAAAATGATTGACTATTGTTTTGTGTTTTCATATTGTTACATTATTTTGTATTATTTGGAAGTAAGAATTAAATTTTACGGAAATAAGTATAAACCAGGTTAATATTGTAAGGAAAAAACGGAAACTTAATTTTCGAAGCTTTCATATTGCAATATTATTTTTATATTATTTGTAACAAATACGTTCAATCAAGTTGTTAGGGGAAAACGTAAACTGAATTTGTATTGTAATGATTGAATATTTACGATGTTTTCATATTGTTGTGCAAAGTATAGTTAGGTTGATATTGTTATACATATAGTTGCTGCATTTTCAAAGTGTATGTGTGAAAGTGTGTAAACTGTTTTTTGTTGGTAAAATTACTCGTGTTGCTCAGCAGCGAGGTCGACGTTGACGCCTGCGTGGCGGCCATTACAATGGTTGTTGTTGTTGCCGCTGTTAATATTGTTGTTGCTGTTGTTGTTGCTGTTGCTGTTGCTGCCAACGCGCATCATCATTAATCATTTTTATTTGCACGCCGCCGCATTTGTTGGCATTTTCTGTTTGAAATGCGCCCTGTCAGACCAGCCAACGCAATGGAGGGAGGAGGTGGAAGTTTGGGTGGTTGGGTGGTTGGGTGGTTGGGAGGTCGACAGGCTGTCGGTGGGTGGCTGGTGGGCGGCTGTGAGCCACCCTTGTCAACGGCAAGCCGAAAATTCCAGCAAGTTTGTCACATGCCTGACCAGCAGCAAAACCAGCCAAGCATCACTCCATCAACCACTCCACCGACAAACCACTGAACCCACACCACCCAACCACCCAACCACCCACAAGGACTGAGCAGCAGCAGCAGCAGCAGCAAGGCTGGCAGCCATCATCATCATCATCAGAGTAAACAACAAAACATGGACAGTAAATTGTAAGCGTCATAATGTAGCGAGCGGAAGAGCAACAACAACAACAATAGCAGTGGAGAATAACAACAAAAATATGAAACAGCAGAGAGATGTCGACGGCAACTGTATAAATTATTACATTGTGTACTCTTAGCGCACATAAAAATACATTAATAAATATTATTTATGTATATTCTGTATTCAGAATACTCGAACATACTCGTAGCGCGACAGTAGATGACTCTTCTGGTGTTGCTGCCAACGCTGCTGCTGCTGCTGCTGCTTCTTATCCAGTAACTGATGAGTTGTTTAATACACTGAGCGAAACACAGTTGCCTCAAAAAGTAGTGTTATTCCATATGTTATAAGTTCTTAATTATAGTAACAGTAACCTAATAAATTGTCGACAGTGAAAAAATGCAATTACTTTTAATCCTTTTGGGTATGAAGTAATAGGAATTATGGACTAATAAAAAAACTTTTTGATTTTAAATATATATATATATATAGTATATATTTTAATTGAAATATACCATATTACATATTTATATTAAAAGAATATAGCTTTCTAAAAAGATAATTCTAAAATATGCTTATATCTTCGTCAGCTGTTTTCTATAGTAAGTTGTTTAAAGATATACTCGTATAGTTTATATACTGAATCTTTTGATTCTTATTGACAATCTGTGGAGAATTGCTGCCTTAACAAACAATTCTAAAATTTGGAACCATTTTTTTCAGCGGTTTTTTTTTTATTTTAGGCAATAATTTAAAGATATTTGCATTTTAAAAATTATTATTGACAATTTGAAGGATATAGCTATTTAACAAGAGAATCTTTGTACCAGAATTTGTTGTTTGTAATTTTTTTACATTTCATTTATCGAATCTATTATTAATAATTTGAAGAAATCATATATTTGTTTTGCAAACTGTTTGTTTTATAGTCACGATATTAATAATTTAAAAAATATATATTTCGTTTTAACGTTTTAAAATGTTTAAATTATCTATATTTTTCATTTTTCATTGCAGAGCATTTAATTGCGTTAGCAAAACATTATTTGGTTGTTAAAATTCACACTTAAAACTTAAACAGTGAGTATCTCTTTTATTCTCAACATTTTCTTGTAATATTAAATCGCAAATTTCTCGCTGTGCAACTCCAGTGAAAAGTTGTACATAAAGTCTCAACTTCATTTCATATTTTTGACATTTGTTAAATCAAAAAAATGTATTTGGCGTTTTTTTTGTTTATGTGTCATTTCTGCCGTTTGAATTTATTTGTTTGTTTGCCATTTCGCGCGAATGCAAATTTGGTAATTGTCTTTGCCTCCGAGCCCCCCAATCCACACTCTCTTACTCTCTGTGTGCTTGCTTTATTTATTTATTTGAGCGAAAAGAATTTATTTTATGGTAAATTGGGCTTAAATCGCAATGTGAGTTATGCGAGTGAATAATGAACACTTTCCCTAACAACTTTTGCTGTAGTTTCATTTTTTGCTGCTGCGAAATGAAACCGAAATTGTGCTAATAAAAATGCTGGAAATGCGTTTCAAAATTATTTATTATGGAAACATAAAAATCAAAATGTATAATGTGCTTTTAGTTAATTAGTTTATCCAGCGGAATTTTCATTTTGTAGCTGCAAATCAATACGACTTCCGTCAAATAAATCTCTCGATGGCGCTGGGAATCAATGCCAGTCTGTCTGTCCGTCTGTCCGGTTTTGTTTGTCTAACGCTTTTTGGCCATTCAATCTTGAGCTGTGCAGAAAGGCAATGGGCCATTAACTTGATATATGTGAGCTGGTCGCCTAATGATTGCCGAATTTCTAATTATACGCATAAGAAATTATATCTGTCAATAAATTTGCCACTGTGCGGCGCTGCGGCTCTGGGCCGGCGCAAAAAGGGCGTATGAAAAAGGACGAAAAAGAAATCAGCAATGGCCATAACTCACTCAAACACACACAGAGACAGACAGACACACACATACATGCAGGACTAGCGTAAATCCTTCCACAAACTGACAACGGGAATGGCGCACAGTGCTTATAAATGATGAGTCCAAGTCCAAAGCAGGCGCATAATGACCTAGGCCAGCACCAGAGACTGGGCGGGGCGCAAACTGTGAGAGAGAGCGAGAGGGGGAGAGGGATATAGAATCAGGAAATATTTGGCCGAATGACGCATAAAACAAATCCAAGCCAAAGGCAGACCTGGCCAAGGGTTGTTGGCCCACAAACTTGACGAACCTCGCTTGATGAGTGCGCCATGGCCAAGAAGGAGGGAAGAAATCGTCATCATCATCATTGCCCTCATCATCATCATCATAATCGTGGTAGTTGTAGTCCAGTTCAAGCCATAGACGAAGACGACGTGAAGTTTTATGAAACCCTCAAGTTGAATATACTTTTTGGGCGGGAGGGGGGAAATATACGAGTTGGGGGAGTATGGGCATGGTGGCCCATATATTTTCGCTCGTCTGACATTAACGGCTGCTATCGCCCGACGCTCAACAAGGAGAGCAGAGCTGGAAACGACGACGACGACGATGGCCTGGCATCATTACTGGCAGTCCACGATTTATTGACAAAGCGAAGCACCGAGACTAGAATCAACCGAAATTTAGAATCGTCTGACGTCCAACGTCCAAACGTCCGACGTCTTGGCCTGCCAAAAAGGATTGCTTCGCCCTCTCCCTCGACTCCCCCCGCACTGTGGGTGTGGCTTAATGCTTTACGCCTTCGCCATCGTCTTGGACTTCACCTCGTTGCCATGCTCAGAGTGAAGCCCCATTTGTTTCTATGGGCCATTTCGTTGACGCTTTTCGGTTACCAACTTGAAGGGCACCAAATGACGTTTCACCACTTTTGGCATCGACATCGACATCGGAATGCGTCAGCATTTATTTGATCTTACACTTCCAACTAAACTCTCACAATATTTTGTGAATATTGCAGGAATAGTTTATTTTCATACAAGTACATTTGCTATAAGACAGTGTTAGACATCATAACATTTAATGCAAGTAAATACACTGATTCAAAACTGTTAGTATCTCGAGAATTTCATTTTAAGATGCCATAATAAGTAAGGTCAATAAAAAATGGCAGAGGAAACAGGACATCTTAGTAGTCGAGGTCTCTTTGCTAAAGCGCTATAAATTGTATCAAATTGAGTAAATAAAATGATCTATTTTTTATAAATAAATGATTAGGTAAATTACATTTGAAGAGTGCGAAAAATAATATTTATTCGAAATTTAATTAAATTATTTTGTTTTTATTAAAAGTAATTCCATTTCATTTTATGTTCGTCATATCTCTATGTTAAATATATTTTTGGGTATATTTTTTAAAATGAAGAGCGTAATATTGTATTTATTAGTCATAATGCTATCTACAAACTCATTTAACTTCTCTATATTTACCGCGTATACTTAATGTTTTTAAAAGAAAGGCATTAAATTATTTGTTTTATTTACTATAATACAACTATGACAACGTAATTTTTGTATTTTCTTAAAAACTGCGTTAAGAAATGTTTCAGAACCACTTTCGTTCAAAACTATTATTTAATGAATAACGTTGAGTAGGTTGAATTACGGTGGGTTTTGCAGAGCTTCATAGTACTGTAGTTATAGAAGCAATTAGACAACTAATTTGATAAATAAATAAATGCAAACATTGTGTTTAATCACTTTCAAAATGTTCAATCTTCGTGTATCTTCGCATTGAGGTCTCATCATGTGCATTCTCAGCCCTGAAGAGGGCCACATTATTTAATGTAGTTGAGTTTTTTGGCACACGAGCAACTCGCATATCGCCAAGCACCCACATCCAGAGCCCTCTCTAAAACAATAAATAAATAACACTCGACGTAGTTTCATTGCAATTTGTGTGATATGTGAAGGGGAGGAGGGAGGGGAGGAGGCTTAGTAAACTGCTGCCGCTGATGCCGCTGCAGCTTCTGTGCCAGTTGGCTAATGTGACTACCGCAAGCTAAGGGCAATTTCCTCCCCCCTGCCGCCCGCACTCTGCTCTGGCAGTTGAGCTGATGATTCATATGCCTCTACCGCAAAATGTCTAAGCTTCTGCTCCGTCGTTGTCTGGCTCTGGCAAGTGTGCAAGGTCTAGCTGGCTGGCTGGCTGGCTGGCTGGCTGATGATGTTCCTGGTTCCCCATTCATTTGGCTGAGAGCGCCTTCGGCATATTTTTAATTGCCTAATTTTGCGACTTGAGTGATGGGCAATGCCTGCTCCGAGGGTTGCTTCCTTCAAATGTCGTCGTCGTTCGGCGTGATAAACGCGCGCCGCCCGTTTGGCATTTTAAAATTCGTCGCCAAACAAAAACCATCCCCCCTCCCTCTTGGCTTCTCTTCTGGCTGGCAAGTGGCTTCATTTGCTGTCGCTGAAATATTTCAGGAAAAAGGGAGCGTTGTCACCAGCGCTCGCGGCAAATTATGGGACAATATTTTAGGCTAATGTTAATGTTTTCCCAAAAATGTTCTCATTGTGCCAGCAACCAAGCCGCCCTCCTCCTCCTCCATCTCGTCCTCCAAACAGCCCACAACGCCTTCGGGCCAAATCCGTTAAATTATTGAGCTGAAGGTACTTTTCAATGCGGTTCGCTTGGCTTCGGCTTCAGTTTCGGCTTCAGCTTCAGTTTGGGTCGCTTTCCTCTTGCACGACTCAAGGGTTGGGGTTAAATGAGCAGCGACACTTTATTCTCATTGTTGTTGTTTTGCTTCGCCTCTCCAGTTGCAGCTCTCGAGTGCTATTTTTTTGTTGGTATTCTTTATTTGTTGGCAGCACAATTTCGAGTCGTTGCTCAGGTTCTGTTAAATGTTTCGGAAAGGCGGAATGAATGAACGCGAAAGGCTTCGCGAATGAATTAGTTGTTGAGTTGACAAAGTGCAAGAAGTAGGAGAGAGAATAAAAAGCAAGATACAGAGCGAGTAATGTTGGGAGAGGTAAAGCTATAGCTTGAGCTTAAAATTCCCATGCAAAATTAATAATTATAAAAGACTGATCATCTGCAGAAATAATTCTTAATTCGTAGTCTTGTAATTTTATTTTATTATGCATGAGATCTCCACAAATCCATAAACCAAAAATATGAAATTGCTTATCTTGACTGACTGAATAATCAACTCGCAGAGTTAATGTAATTAATCGTCTTGAGTTTTTTAAAATTCCTATTCTAACTATCGCAAATTTCGTATGAAATGCTTTGTTTTTGTCGATATGATATCTGCGCGTCAATCTGCTAAATAATCAACAAATTCAATGATATTAATAATTTGGAATATAATTAATGAAGAGGTTCCCTTGAATGCACCACAAATTGATAAAGTACATCTGAAATTCGTTGGCAAAATTATGTCAATATTTGTTATTACTTTCTAATGCTAAACCGTCAAATTAAAATAATAATTATCTTTTAATTAATAATATTATTTCCAATCCAAGACTTTGACAACAATTCTCAGACTTAATTTATTATCGACTCAGCAAAAGACAGACAATGTTTTAAGCCTCATAATACCGCTACCAAAAACTTGTGCTACAAAATTTCTTTCAGCTTGCTGAAGCATATTAAATACTGATTTCTGTTGGGGCAGGAAACTCTGCATAAGCCACCATCATTAACCTGCAGTTTCTGCACCCCTCGACAATGTTCAACATGTTCAAAATTTTCCGAATTGCATTTGCCAAAAGAGAAATACACAGAAAAATGTAGTTTAGTTTGGTTCTTTGTTGCTGTTGTGGGTGCAACAAAATGGTTGCCCGCAGCCCATCACATGGCAGACACGGTGTGGCACACGTCGCAGCAAGATAAAGTCCCGTTGAAGGAAAACACCACAAAAACCTGAGCCCCGAAAAGCTCTAAATCTTATAGCCACCCACCAGAAGAGAGGGGAAGAGTTTGGGGGGGAGGAGGGTGAATCGTAGCTCGTCCAGCCGCGTTGCCATTATTTTCTCTAGCTGCCGCCTTGTCTCGAGCACCATAAAACACTTTAATAGTTCTTTATACTCTACACACACAACCCTCAGAAGTCTGGGGGTAAAGCCCAAAGTCTGACTGACGTTCTTCTTCGATATTTTCTTTTCGACTTTTGCTGCGGGCTCGCGTTTTTCGGCGCGTTTTAAAATTATGGCAACGCTGTCACTTCAATGGCGCCCCACGCCCCCCCCCAGAAAATACATTCAAGCCAAGTCGACGCTCCACCTGCTGCCGCGGGGCCAATTGTTTTTTTTTTGGTTGGTTTTTGGGTTCTGCCTTCGCGTAATTTAAGGCCAGACACTCGACTCCAGCGGAGGCGTCTTGAGGCGTCTTTAACTTTTATTTTTAATGATTTCTGCATAAGCCTTTGGGGACTAATTCATGGCAAGCGACGCGCATATGCCTCGAGACGCAACAAATTAACCCCGTTCACAACCCTTAACCCTTAACCCTTAACCCGCCTCAGCTCATCCTTTCGCTCTCTCTCTCTCTCGCTTCAACACTTTGATTTGATTTCAGTTCACTCTCTCTCTCTCTCTGTCTCTCTGTCTCTCGTTTTGTTGCCTGCCTGCTCGCACGCTTAATCAATTGCCTTGCCTCCCTTCTGCGCCCTACGACCTTGTCACATGACACCTGCAACCTTTTTGCGCGTCGATTTCCGTTTCCGCCAGTTGCTTTTTTTGTTGTTTTGTTTGTTTTGTTTTTGACTTTTTGCTCTCTTTCCTGCACAACGATTTTTGATGCCTTTTGATCTTCGGCTGCTGCTGCTGCTGCCGTGTTTGGACTTGGCGTGTTTTTAAATTAAATCCTGTTCATTGGCCCTCCCCCCTCCCCCCTCGCCGCCCCGCCGCTCGTTGCGCCCTCAAAATGGCGTCTCCATTGGAGGCTGCTGTTGTCAGCGTGATACGACAAAAAATTGCACGCTATGTTTGATGTTTAATTTTATTAAAGGATTTTTTGTTGTTGTTGCCAGAATCCAATTAAAATTAACCGCCGGCACTGTTTGTCAAAAATATTCAAGACATCCACGCGGCCTACAAAAACAACAAAAAACCAACGGCAACAACGTCTACAAACATCCTACACAAAATGCGAACTCGCAATCAAACAACAGGTGCGCCTCGCTAAAAAATACCCAACTAAAATATGACTTGGGCAATGTTTTTCATAATTTCGAATTTAATGTAAACTAAAAGCAATTTATTGTTGTATTACATTCATACAACTCAGAGTTTAACAATTACATGCTGTTAGAAAATAAATATTTCCTTGTGGAATTAAATAAATTTTTTTTTTATTATATTTTCATTGATAAAAATATTTGACACAAAGTTGTGACTTGGCCAATGTTGATTTGCTTTTCAGTCGCATGCTGTTTGTATTAACTTCGAATTAAATTTATTGATATAGATTGAAAAAAAATATTTCCATTGGAAATTAGATCATATTTTTAAATTATATTTTCTTGAATAATTATCAGTAGACTTGATAATAGCTAAATTTGATTTTAATACAAATTAAAAAGCAATTGATTGTTGTATTAAATTAATTTCATGACTTATCAAAGTAGTTTACGTAGATAGATAAATAACATTTCTGATTTGTAATATTTTCCCGATTTAACGACGACGCTGGTTTATATAAATAGAAATATAATAATTCGATCTGCAACTAAACTATATTTTCTAATTTATAATAACTTTCTTGATTATCAGCACTAGTTTATATCGTGCAAAATGCTAATAGGAATATTTGACAGAATTTTAGAATACAATTTTCAAACACTTTCAAATTTTGTATATGATAACAGGAATATCAGTATTTTATAATTAATTAAATGTTAACTGAAGCTCCGAGTAGAGTCTCTGATAAATACTTAATATGGGCAATTAAGAATTAAATACAGCAAGTTAATTAAATGTCTTTATGACAAAAATCACATGTAGCAGCAGTAGAAAATCGTAAAATATTTTAAGAAATCAGATCTTGTATTTGTCGTAAATAAATCCAAAATATTTACATTTTATTTTGTGCGTTCAAAACAGTTGGAATTACACAAAAATAGTCTGAAATTAAATGAAATTCGTCACAATGCGGATATTTTTAGCACGGTAGCCGAGCCCAAAAGGTCAATCGTGACAATCGGGATCATTGTTTGAGGAGAGAGAGATTTCGGTTTGAGTGATTTACGAGGGGAAAGTCGTGACAAGCCGTAGAAAAGAGCACAATTCATAAGGATGTCAGGATGTCAGTTGAGATCGGTCGCAAGAACACGACGACGCATAACTGTAACAGTTTATCCCTTCTCCGATCTCGACAAGGGAAAGTGAAATTGTGGCCATAAATCAATAGACGGCGAGCTGCGCCCTTTTTCCACTGGACAATTGTTTTCGGGCCAAAAGGGCGCGACGACGGTCATTGTCTTAAATTGTTAAATGCAAATGCAAATTTGCAACTGTGTCTGCAACTGTTGTGCCAACACACACAACACACACACACGTTGCACATGCGTCGCCCCCCTGGAGACGTTGGGAAACAAAATGCTTGTTGTGACATTGATGCAGTTGCCGGGAAAATCGCATTTGCCAACATTGCGTCGTCGTCATCGGTATGGCTGACGGATTAGTGCGGATTACTGGACGACCGAAGCGAAGTCAAGCCTAGAAGAGTCTAGTGAAAGTTGTGGCAGGTAGTTGAGAAAATCTTTTTGTTTGCGTACTTTGAGATTCTCGTGTCGTGACGCACGCAGCGAGACGGAACAATTTGCAACGTGGCTCTAAAAGGTGCTGGCCCAGTAGGCGTTTTGTTTACCGAGATTTTGACCAGGCTTAAGGCTCATTAAAGGGAAAGTGAAAGTGAGAAATGAGCAGAAAAGGTCAAGGTGGAAAAGTCTGCTAAAGAATAGGTATTTAATAAATTCATTTAGGGCAAGAAAGCATGTGCAAAATATATTACATAATACTAGCTAGGAAATAAAATATAAATGGATAATTGCTCAATAATGGAAAGTGAGAAATAGGCAAACAAGGTGAAGGTGGAAAAGTCTGCTAAAGAAAGGGTATTTAATAAATTCATTTAGGGCAAGAAAGCATGTGAAAAAATATATTACATAATACTAGCTAGGAAATAAATGTAAATGGAATTATTGGAAATAAAAATATGTAATTTTGTTTTTACTAAGATTTAGGCTCAATAATGTGAATTGAGAAATAGGCAAACAAGGTCAAGGTGGAAAAGTCTGCTAATCAATAGGTATTTAATAAATTCATTTAAGGCATGAAAGAATGACAAAATCGAGTTAAGGTTTTATTAGTTAACATTTGAAATCAAATAAGTTAAATTATTTTAATATTTATGCAGATAATAGAAATACAACACTAATTTTAAAAAGTAAATAAATTTAATCAAGTATTAAATTAATTTTGTTCATCATATGAATTAGTTAAATATCTAACTGACTGTTATTATTAGACTACTCAGTTAATAATGCTACTTTGGAGACATCCCAATTATTTTGCAGTAAAAATTGCAGTTACAATTCAAATATCAACATTTTAGTATTTGTAAAGATTTTTCAAAATTTTTTGCAGATTTTTGCAAGTGTGAATATTAATTTAAGTAAATACATATAAGCAATTAAGAAAGTAAATTTAGCTAACAGAATACTGCGACTAAAACAAACTATTCCAAAATTAACTAAAAAAAAAAACCTATTTAGTGGGTATGTGATTAAATAAAAATAATTGTAATTAATTAGCAATAATTAATAGAAATTGAAATTTTACACGTATTTAGAGAAGATTTTTTCGAGTATTTGAAGTAGTCCAAGTTAAAATATTAGATTGAATATTACTATCGAGGTATAAAGATAAAATAAATGAGTTTCAAAAAGATAAATCAAAATCAATAGTTAAGCAGGATATTAAATAAATTATTGTATTAAATATTCCAGTCGAGTGGCGTTCAATTTCAATCAATTTTAAATGAATTAATAAAAATCAATAGCTAAGCAGGATGCCGCTTTCTCGACTTGCAGCTCTTTCGCTCTCTATCAATCTGTGACAAACTCTAAACAGGATCTTGTCAAGATCTTTAGCAGATTGTTGCATTACGATCGCATTGCATGCTGAGCGTCTCCACGTCTCCTCAGGTGGAAAATAGCAGCGACTTTGAGCTGATGTAAGAGTCTTGTGTCTATCATAAGATGTGTCTATCAAACGCAATGCGCAGTCAATTATCAAATTAATTAGCTAAGCCCATCAAGAGAGTTGTGTTGCGAATTGCGCGATTGCACCGTGGGACAGAAAATCAAGTGCGTCTGCAACCTGAAGAGGATGCAATGGGGCGACAAGCTGACAACTTGAGCAGCTAATGAATGATTGATGTGTGTGGCAATCCGCGAAGTGCATGCCACAGCCAGAGACTGGCAATTTGCTGACCTTGCATTTGCATTAATCATCATTGATTGATCACTCGCAAGGCACTAAGTACTTGGCAGTGAGAGAGATCGCTCCAGAGATCGACAGCGCGGTAGCTGAATGTGGCAGCAGCTTCAGTCAAACGAAAGAATTTGATAGCAGCCAGCACTGACTGACTGACAGACTGACTGACTGACTGACTGACTGACTGACTGATTAACTGTTGGACTGACTTGGCTGAGTGACTAATTAGCGCGACGCATACATACATATGTATAGTATATGGTAGAGTATAGTCGGGGTCCATGTTCGCATCTGATTGATGGCACCGCGAAATTTAAGAAGGATGCCAGCCAAGCTGTCAAGTCATTGCGAAAAGGATTAGCCTGGCCGATGGCGAGGCGATCAAATGATGCCGCCATCCAGCAGAGCTTCCACATTATAATAAAGTTGACACTGCTCCGACCCATGATGGATCAGACTGAAAGAAATAAAAGAAATCAACTCACGAGAGACCCAACTCCAATGCCAAGTCTGAATCCAACTCCGACTACAGCCGCATACAGAGCATATTCCATCAGCTGTCACAAAATATGTCACTGTCAGCCAGATGAGATTTGCGCGAAAAGAGTTTGTGTCGAGTTTTGTGGAGTTCTCTTCTGGAGTTTTGTTTTTTCGTTTTTTTTTTGGTTTTTTTGGGGCCAGATTGACAAGGGAACGGCTGCTAATCCAATTTAATTTGAATGTCAGTTCGTCTGGAAGACAAGAGCACAACAACTAATAACAAGCAACAGCAACAAAGTCGCAGATCTGTTCCTGGATCTCTCCACATGGATCTGATTTGCCTTTCACTCTTTCTACTATTTTGGTGCGGCGTTTCGAATTTGTCGGCAAATCTCGCGCAGATTCCCAGATCTCCAGATCCACAATTCCGTCTCCTCTTCCATCGCCAGACACATGTTCGACTTAATTTGGTTCACTGCATTTTTGGCGTAATTTGTTTTTGCTCGTCTCCTTTAACCATTTGATATGCCCCCAACCAATCGAGCAGTCAACAGAAGCTAAATACAAAATCGCCCAGCTAAATTGCCTGAAATATGATATTATTGGACTATCGTCTTTTATATCAATGAGTCCTGCAGCACAGTAGTTTGTTTGTCATCTCTCATCCACACTCGATGCTGCCATTCGATGCGTTGTGATTCGATTCGTTGTGATTTTTAATTCAATTTCGGTAGCCACCATGCACAATGTTGTTGCCACAAGAGGCAAACTCTTTCGATGGGGAAAACAATTCAAGGAATTTCGAAATTCCTTTAAATATTTCACAAGGCATTCAATTGAAAACTTTTTGTTGAGATTAAAATAGTTACAGTAAAATAATTAATTAAAACATGCATTTCTATTTAATTGTATTCGAAATAATTGATTCTATTTTCATGGAATTCTTTTTCGCTTAAACTCCGGAATTCAAAAGTTCATATAAATCCCTGTTGCATGGGTTTTTATACCCGCTACCCATAGGGTAGAAGGGTATTATGACTTAGTGCCAACAGAAAATGTATGTAACAGGCAGAAGGAGGCATCTCCGACCCCATAAAGTATATATATTCTTGATCAGCGTCAACAGCCGAGATGATATAGCCATGTCCGTCTGTCCGTCTGTCCGTCTGTCCGTCTGTCCGTCTGTCTGTCCGTATGAACACCTGGATCTCAGAGACTATAAGACATAGAGACACCAAATTTGGCAAAAAGTTTCCTTCATACCCTACGCAGATCAAGTTTATTTCAAAAGTTGGATGCCACGCCCCCTTCGCCCACAATAAGCATTAATCTAGAAAAAGTCAAGTTTTTTTTTTAGTAAATCGCGTATAACTCCAAAAGTTCTTGGTGTAATGATGTGTAATTTGGTAGCCCATCTGCGCTTGACACTCTTAATATACCCTGTAATTTTGGTACAAATCGGATAAGTAGAACAAAAGTTATTCGTTAAATTATTTATCAAAATTTTAGTGCCCAGTGCATATGGACGTATTAAGTGTGTGAATGACCTAGAGATATCAAATTTGGTGACAGTATTCGTGTAGGTCTTACGCAGATCAAGTTTGTTTTAGATTTTTGCCACGCCCCTTTCCGCCCCCAGAAACTGTAAAAACCGTAATAATAGACCTAGAGCATTGAATTTTGGTATGCATAATAACAATTATATTCTCAATAATTCCTGTGAATTTGGTTGAGATCGAGTGAAAAACAAGGAAGTTATTGAAGAATCAAGTTTATATGTAAAATTCACTTGCAGCTGCCCGCGCTTTGTTTGTTTAGTTGACAGTGTGACCATAACGGTGTTGTGGATTTTTATTCGCTATTTTCAAATATATACAAACAAAACACAAAATTCAGTATATTTTTGGTATATTTGTTGTTAAAATACCATTAAAATTTTTTTTTCTCTCGAAATGGGTTGCGGGTATCATACGGTCGAGCACTCTCGACTGTAGCTTTCTCACTTGTTTGTAATAAATTTTGTATTGTACAATTGTTTAGGATTTTGTATACATATTTTTTGATTTCGTATTCCAAGAAAAACTTTCATTGCACTTCTGCTAACACCAAAATACTTCTGAGTAAATAATTGCATTTCAATATATATTTTGTTTGATTTTAATTTATATTAAATTCCAATGAAAATCAATTATTTTCTACTTAGAGAATTCTAATTGTAATTGATGTTTTTTTGAATGCATTTTTTCTGTTATTATTTATTTAGTAATTTCTCGTGTTTACTGTCGTTGCCTTGTGTCTAATTTCAATAGGATTTTTAATTTCTAGTCCTTAATATTGAATCCGAGCTGAGCATTTAGTATAAACTTAATTCCCCACTTAGCTGGTTAGTTGACAACTCATAAAACTTTTTTGTTCACTTTATAAATTCAAATGAATTTTTAAAATTGTAATTTTAATTTTAATTGCTACTTTTATAATATAGTTTTCTATTGTCATTTTATTAAATCGAATTATGTTAGAATGTCACTTCATAATGATTAATTTGAACAGTATTTTAACTTGCAAGTGCTTTCTATTGACTCTGATTTAAGCTTAGATAAAAAATTAATACAGTCGGCAACTTATAAAACTGCTTTATTCACATAAATACGATTTAAATATAAAGTAGTAAATTTCGATTTATAGAATTGCAATTGCTGCTTTTTATAAAATTATTCTAATGTATTTCAATTTTTGTTGCAACTACTTTCTATTAATTCTGAGTCAACTTAAAAACTGCATTCTCCACTTAACTGATGCTCAAGTTAGTTGGAAAGTCAGAACAGTTGAGAGTTAGCCACGGCTAATCACATTGTCAGTTGGCTGCTGACAAGACTTCAGCAGCCTTCGACTGGCTGTGAAACAAACTCATTACGCGAAACCGCGAAGTCAAAAAAAGTCTCAGGCACTCGCTAAAAAGTGGCGCGATGCTTATCAGATGCTTCCACCAAACTGCGACGCTGATAAAATATTTAAAGAAGCCAAGAAAAGCAGGCGAAAGGCAGCAGCAAAAACTCGACTCGCATTCGCGTTTATTTAAAAATCGATCGCATCGACGAGGCACAACAATGGGGCAGCCAACAACAACAACGATGAAACTTGGGCAGAGACTCGAGTGATAGACAGACACAAAACACAAGCCCAAATTCCAGAGCAGAGGCTCCAATAAATTTCATTAAATGCGCACGCGTGCGACGAACAAACCGAGAACAGGCCGCAGACAGAGTCGAAGACCAGAGATCGAGAGACCAGCTCCCAAGGAGCAGCTACTAACTCAGTTAACAGCAGCCGAGACAATTGCGATGGACATCTCTCTCTCAGCTCCTTGCCAGCTCTTGGCTGTTCGCATTTTCGAATCCTAACAAGCTGATGAGACATGAACGCGCGCGCTTACCAAATTCCAAGATGTCAACGCGAAATCACATTGTGCGCCATTATTTCTGGAGCAGTTGTTAATGCAATGCAGTGTCGTCGTGTCTCATAAGCCATAAACATAAATAAAGGCACCTCCAAGGACAGTTTCTATATTGTGGTTGACAAAAACCGAAAGGGTTTCGATGATGATGAAACAATACTGGGCCACAATGGCAAACTCAAGATAAATCTGTCTTCTGCCAGCATCATGACTTGCAGATGAAACATGGCAGCACATTGTGAGGTCATCTGACCCCGCATAACTGCTCTAGTTGGATTGCTTTTCCTTCTCCTTCTTCATGTCCACCTGGAAGGCAACGATTTCGCTGCCCGGCAACATCACGTTGCCATAGGAAATGGGTGTCGCATCATTGGGCACAAATGCCTTGCAGTTGGCTATGACCACATTCTGATCATGATCCGTGCAACTGAAGACGCCCATTAGGATCAGTTTGTTACTCAGCGTCACACGCACCTTGCGACCCAGCCACTCCTTGAGATTCTTCCTCCCTGGCGTCAACTTGGCATCCGCCTTCTCATCGGGTGCGTTGGTGAACACAATGGGCTTGAACTTCGATTCGGCTGGCGTTTGCTCCTTAGACATTTTGCAAATGTTTTCGGGAAAATTTAATTGGGAAATTACTAATCAAAGCACACTATATTGATCTGTTTGAAGTAGATATTCAATGGAAGTTTAAATCCGTGACTTGATGATAAATAAAAATTCATATAAAACTAAGAAAACTCTAATTAAACAAATCGTATCAGAATTTTTAATTTTTATGATTCACTTACAGGCAACAAAAATTAAAACAAAAATTATATGTAGCTAGTAGATAAAGTTAATGTCGTAGTAACTGTATATTTAACGCGATAAAAAATGTCCTACACAAATAAATAAATTTGTTACAAATATTGTTAATGGAAATTCATTTATGTAGCATTGATTTATCTTTATTAAACAATTTCTTGTCTTTATTTGTCCACTTGCTTATTGGACAAAACTGCTTCAATTTTTACTGAAACGATTTTAGCTAGTAGTTAGAGTATTAGAAAAAATTGTGCATGATCAGTTACTGCTCTCGATATTTATAAATTCTCATTAATTTATCTTCAATCAATTAATTTGCCAGTCATTATTTTATTGAAACCAAGTCATCTGCTCGTCTGCGTAATTATTTATTTGTCAATAATTTGCTTAATTTTAATGTTACGCTAATTACACTTTTTGGAGAATCGTCTTTATTTGAAAGTTATTTACGTTAAATCGCTGTTCCTATTTTTTTAATTGTCAATTTTCCGCAATTAATTGAACCCGATTTTGTTAAATGTTTCGATGGCCAGCACTTCAATCTATCTGAATTAGTCTCTCGCTTTACTCGTATGCAAATTCCTGCGGCGAGAAGAGTTATTCCCGGTGCGGGGGTACGATGGTTAGTGGAATATCTTGGACGGTGGTTATCGTGTTTGCGAATCTTAGCATTTGCCCAAAAGCTGCACACAATGCGAGGAGGCGCAAAAAAAGTGTCGCCATGGCTAAAGTCGCTCGATCGTTGCATGCAACTGCAACAACGGTTGCAACAGCAGCGACGACGACGACGCCGACGACAGCAACAACACGAATGCTTATACATATTTTGCCTGCCCCTCCGTCCGTCTGTCCGTCCGTCTGTCTGTCCGTCTGTCTGCGTCTCCGTCGCTGGCAATGTCTGTGTCCATGTCCGTCCTTTGATGACCACAACAAACTGAAAGCCGGCACAAGTCCGCAGTCGTCTGCGCAACAGTTCAAAGTTTTGAGGGCCCGCTGCCAATGCCAATCCGATTGCAGGCGTACTCCTATAAGGTAGCCCGAGTTAAGCCAACTTGCCGCAGCCGCAGCCGCAGCCTCAACCAACTTGCAACTTGCAACTGGCAACAGCAGCAGCAAACAGATCTCTGATCTCTCGAAAAAGTTGCCAGTTTTGCAGCAGCCGCTGCCACATTGAACAAAAGCATTCGGCACAGATCAAATTGGATTTACATTCCCAATTGCCCCAGGTGGCTGTTGTGACTTACATGGGCACTACGTAACGCCTCTAGTTTTACGACCTATAGGCTGTTGAAATCCTCAAGATTTATCGATCACAAAAGGGGGAAGATTCCAGCAATAGAGTGTGCAACTCTAATATAAATATTGTTATGGTTTCTGGTTAAAGTATTTTAACAATTTAAAATACAAAAAAATATTTGACCGTTTTCAATTTTATAATTAATTATAGACAAAATAAATCTTAAATGTAGTTAATTTAATTTTCATCGACAAGTGCTTGTTTGGAAATTTAAAATATATAATTTTAATAGTTCTCTTAGTTTTTAAAGATTTTTAGTTAATTTTAAAAATTAATATTATTATAGTACAAATTGATCTAAAATATTTTTGAAGTCTGCATGCATTAATTTGTTCACATTCATTTTAATATTGTAATGTTCAATTTTATATTAATTGAAATAAGTAGAAACGAAAAAATGCTTAAGCTTATTATACTACAAAAAAATACCAAATATTTCAAACTATTTTTAATATACATTTAATGTGTTTTCTTTACTTATTGACTTACATATATTT
Source organism: Drosophila formosana (assembly GCA_035045625.1). Classification (NCBI taxonomy): domain Eukaryota; kingdom Metazoa; phylum Arthropoda; class Insecta; order Diptera; family Drosophilidae; genus Drosophila; species Drosophila formosana. The sequence continues at coordinate 1,268,012 of JAWNOW010000814.1, read as the reverse complement.
AATATTGAATGCTTCAAATGCAAACCCACATTTGAAAAGTTTAGAAATTCGTAACAATTATTTTAATTTCAACATTTTACAATTCTGTTTGATATTTACATTTGTACTATATTTATTATAAATTTTTGTAAATAACTACAGAAATATAAAACAAGTATTTACATTCAAAATGATTTTTTTTTTCTTTATTTGAAGAGCATTTTGTTGTCGTTTTGAAATGCACAAGAATTTGTGTTTTTCGCGCAACAAAAATGAAAACACAACAAGAGCTCCCGACATTGGCGATCGATCGCATTTGATATATTTGCTCCTCGAGCTGTGGCTGTTGCTGTGGCTGTTGCTGTGGCGGTTGCTGTGGCAATGGCGATGGCGTCGTCAGGCCGCAAGATTCCGTCTGCCGAACCTCAGGCCTCAGCCATGCACTTTTGCAGTTGCTTTGCTTTGTTGTCCATCCGCGTCGTCAGCTACCAGCAACAGTTGCTGCCGTTGCAGTTGCAATTGGCGATGCTGCAGCTACACCTTCGCAGTGGAGCGATCCCAATGCCGATGCCGCGATGCCAATCCTCGCAGCTCGACGTAGTGTTTATGTCGTTTATGTGAAATATCAGCTGCTCATGTTGAGAATGTTTGCTGCCTTGTTGCGTCTGCCACTTTTTGTTGCCACAGTTGTTGCTGTTGTTGTCTGTCGTTGGCGTTTGCCTGTTTTTGGCCCCAAGTTTGCTGGCAACGTTTTGTTTATGGCTCTGGCAGCCATTGGTCAGCCAGACTTAACTTGGCCTGCAGCAGCAGCACCAGCAATTGCTGCTTGAATTTCAAATCTCATGCAGCATGTTCAAATACCCACACTCGACACTGGCAACGAGCAAGCTGCAAGTTGCAGCCTCGCCACACGCCACACAATAAACTAAATTATTGCAAAACGCTGTCGTTTATTTGCTATGCATAGATTTGCACCACATTTCGGGCTTTTGCACTCAATAAAACTTTAAATAAATGCGAGTATCACCAAAAGCCAACGCGAATCCGATCCTCGATCACCACAACAATTTGATTGTGCTCTGCCCCTTGTTGAGGGTCAAATGTGTCGACGATCGTTTTGTTTTAGCACTTGGGGCAATGATGGTCGGAAAACTAAAGAGTTCACTATGAGGGCGGTTAGCATTACTCTTGAAGAAAATAAACAATCCATAAATAATTCAATTCAAAATGAACAAAAATAGAATTACAAATTGAAATCACATGTTTCATATATTCATAATTCTTTTGGAATGACAAATTATGCGCAGCTAATAATAAACTCAATGGATGGATGTGTTTATGATTAATATTGTTTTTTTCAATGATTAATTTATTCAAAGAGTTCAATACTTTTGAAAATATTTGAAAATATATAGAAATTTTAAACAGACATTGAGCAATTATTGCCGATTTGTTCTGCATAAAATAAGGGTTTAAAAATACATTATAAGAAGCACAAATTCAAAAAAATTTTTAATATTTTTATAGATTCTCAACGACTTGAATTTATTGCTTTTTTAATTTTGTAAAAAAAGTTCTTCTTACATAATATTAATCCAACAACCGATTCAAGCGCTTGTTATACGTTTTATTTATTTTTATCTATTATTTATTATCGACCATTATCTGAAACTTAGCACAAAAATAGCGCAAAGCATTCAAATTTGTTTTTGAAATTTCTCGGCATACATTTGATGAATTCTTTGCGATTCTATTTTATAACAATTTATGGCTTATTTTAATATTAACACAAATGGTGTCGTCGCATTTATTTTTGGCGATTATTTATGGACGCCACAGCAGTGGCAACAATGACGCGCCTCCTGCTCCTCTAACGAGATACATTTGTATCTTTTGGATTGCGGATGGCAAGTGTGAGTTGCATTTGCCGTTGATTTAACTAATTGTCGTGAGCACTTTTCAATCGATGAAATGGAATAGATATCTTTTCTTGCTTGACTTTCGGCCTCTTTGTTCGAAAACTATACAGATCGTCTGCTCCTCGGTCAATTTGATAGTGGTGCGTGCTATAAAACAAATATATGACAGACGTTAGTCATAAATATGCCTCGGTTTTAGCCCAAAAGAGCTGATTCAATGATGAAATTGTCGCTGCGGCGACAAAGCGTCGCGACCAACTGGCAGCCGCATCTGAAAAAAAGCGACACCAGAAATTATAAATAGTGGGTGTATCTCGTATCTTGTGTATCTTTCTCTCTTCGATTGGCTTGATTGTGATTTACAGCAATTTATATATTTATTCAAATTTCTTCTACATAGGCAGTTAATATGTGTGTGTGTGTTGTCCCCGGAGTGCTTGGCATTTTGGGGGCAGATGTGTTTATATTCGTTTTATTATGTAAAATGCCTTTCACGACCCATCAACGCGGCTCATCAGCATTAAATTATGCGGCAATCAAACATTGAGATCAACTCTAAAATTCAAATACAAATTTCACATTCACAATTGACATCGAATCCAAAGCGTCACAAATTTTGGTTCGATTATCTAAATTCTCTAGCTTTTCCCTTTTTCCGTTGTGTCCTGCTCTAAATTGCAGTAATAGAGACATTTGTGCGCTTTTCGCATTGCATAGCAAGAAGTGAAGCAAAAGTTGTTGGCACAGTGGGCTCAAATTGATGATATTTTACTGAATTCATTGACGAAGAATATATACAAATAAAAGTGTAAAATTTTTGTATGATTATGATTTATAGTGCATTTAAATTAATAAGTAAATATAGTCAGCAGTATGTTAAAAAGCAAAAGTAAGATTATGATTAAAACTAATATAACAAAATTAAGTATGATTATGACTATAAAATAAAAACAAAATAATAATAGGAATTATTCATAATTACAGTATTTTGACGATAATTTATTTGATTTATTGACATTATACTGATTTTCTAATTAATATTTTATAACTCAAAATTGACACAGTAAACTTGGGAGAACGTTAAAATTAATTAATTTATTTGTGGTTAGATCCGTATAAATTGTTTTAAATTCAAATAAAAATAAGTTAAGAGGTTCGTACATTTAATGCCAACTTTTGATCAATTCATGAAAGAATAAGAATATATTCAGCAATTCACATTTCCCCCCAACTTTTTGGCAGCCTTCAGACCACAGTGATCTGTGGCAAACATTAAACTTGGTGAATGCGATGCTGCAGGGCGTCAGCTTGCACTCATTTGTCTTGGCTGCTGGCCGCATTGTTCCCTTCCAAGCAGCGTGAAGGAGGAGGGAGAGAGAAAGGCAGAGAGAGAGAGAGAGAGAGAGGGGGACACGATAAACGCAGCCATCCGTCAGTTTTTAATATTTTCCATTTGTTTTTCACTTGTTATTTATTGGCCGCCTTTGCGCCAGCCGAAACTGTCAACTCGATGTGGCGGCGTCGATGGAGACGCCTCAGTTTGTTGCTGTTGCTGCTGCGTTGCATCTCTCTCTCAAGTTGACATCCACTTGTCATTGAGTGTGGCAACAACGAAGGCAATTTGCATGTGTTGCAGCAACATGCGCGACGATGATGATAATGATCATGGTGATGGCTCCTCCTGCAACTTTATTTGCTGTGAATGCAAATTTTTCGCAAAAATTTGTCGCTTCGTTGCAATTAATAAAAAGTTGGCGCAGACTTCCCCCCTCCGCTTCCTCCTGCTGCTGTCTCATGTTGTTAATATTTTGTAAATTAATGTTCGATGCAAGAATGCGGACGTGCAACGCACACATGCAACAAGAGCAAGTCTAAGCGTATGTTGCCTCATCGCTGTGGCAGGGCCAACAGTTTTTATTGAAGTATAACATTAAATTTGGCATTTTCACTTGCGCCTTTCTTTTTTTTTTGTGTTTTGTATCTGCACATAAAATAACCATATTTTATTTGCCTTATTTTGCTTTCTGCTCTCCTTGTTTTTTGCCCACTTTTTATTTGGATTTTTTGTATTTTGTTCTCCTCGCCGCGACGGCGTCTGCTCACTTTTTTTTGTTGTCTTCCATTCGCTCTTCTCAATGGGCAACGCGTCAGCAGCGATTTGCACAAATCAGAGCCAATTACACGACCCACAGCAAATGCGCAGACACTTTTACGACGGCACTTTCTTCTTACATCATCTTGCATGGAATTTACAATTTACATGCACGCAACGACTGTAAACTCCAAGTACACGCAGATTGACCATTCTAATGGCACTATAAAGAATATACAACAATACGAGCAGTCAGTTGAGCAAACAATAATGAGGCGGGGTGCACAAATGGCTAAAGAAACATGTTGTTAAAAGCTTCCAGCGAAAATCGCTTCTATGCGGATTATGTTAAATTGCCATTGAATGTTGCTCTCATGTGGAAACGAAAAGATTTATAATTGAGGAGATGCAATATGCAGGATTTGGCTAAGATTGTTTGTTTTTATGCAATAAGAACTATAAATAAGCTAGAAAATAAAATATAAATTATTATGTAAAAATATTATATTTTATTAAAGGATGACTACGTTAAGGATTGTCTTAGAAAATAATTTTTTTATATAAAATGTTTAAAGAATATACATATATTTAATTAGTGAATTTCTATGTTATGGATTGTCTTAGAAATTTGATTACATACTAAAATCTTAAAATGAATGAATTGCTGTGTTAAACATATTTGTAGTAAATATGAAAAAAGGAGAAAATATTATCAGCAAATAGAGAAAACGAATTATTGAATGACCATCATTAAGACATATATTTTAATATAAATTTGATTATGTATTGCAATATTAGTATAAAGTATGAAAATATATGTATATACTATAAGCATAAAATAAAAAATGACCTTCAGTGCGAAGAATTTAATCTGACATTTAACACAAATTATAACTATAATTATTTATTTTAACATAAAATTAAAATATATTATTTAAAGTGTTAAAAATATTTGCCATAATATTAGAAGCAAGCTAAAAAAAAAAACAAATATTCAATTTCCTTTATTAAGACTTCAAGCAGACAATGATTTTGTTGTACACCACTTTAAATAAGTATTGGAATGTAAGGATGGTATTTAATTAAGAGTTTTATTTTAATATGAATATTTACACAACATGAAAAAACATTATAATATAAAAATCAATTTTTCAATGGCCCTTTTTGAGAAGATACATTCTCTTTGAGATTTTAAATATTTACTTCAAAATGAAAAGAATATATTTCAATTAGAAAATTGTCTGATGAAACATAATTGAATACAAATTATAGTAGAGCAATTTCAATCGACTTTTGTCACTGAAATCTAATTATAACCCCAACAGGGGACGATTATAATTAGATTCATATTTATTGTGCTTGTCATAATTTAAAGTTTTATTGATTGGGTGTATTTATAGAATGTAGTGAAACGTTGACTATTTCAAATATTTGGAATTTATTTATACAAAATATCGCCCGAAATTTCCAATTTAATGGCCATCTATTTTTAAGTGGCAAAGACTTTTCAAACAAAGTGCTCGAACGTTAATCCTGCGGATCAGTGTTTTTATTTTCGCAATAGATCCGCAAAGTGATCCGCGAGTTTGTGCCTTAATGGCATCTGTCCATCCGACTGGCCACTGGGAACTGTTGTTGTGTGGCTGCTAAGCAGATGTAAACTTGAGGCTGAATGACAGCGAACATGCCAAGCATTTTGCCCACACATACACATGTTTCCATCCATTCTATTTTCATTTAAAACAGAACCTCAAGGCAGGCAGGCAGTCAGGCAGGCAGGCGTTAAATAAATACTCGTATTGTGCCAATTTAACATAATGATTTATTAGTTTATTTATTCCTCAAATATTTTCATTTGCAAACAGCCAGCGACAAAAAGTTCTTTCACAACCAGCCAAGAAGAATACCATCATCTCTCATCTCTCTCTCTCTGAATTCACCCACGCGACGAACAAATCCGTTGTGTCAACACGGAGATGGAGGAGGGACAGAAGTGTCTCCGAACTGTTCGACCGGGTCGTGAAGCCACTGACTGCACATTGGTCCAATTTACGAGGCCGTGGACAGAGATATTGACGAGATCTTTCGCTGCTGAGGCTGCTGAGAGCGAACTAAGTGCATTTCTCTGACCAAAATGCGGAAATTCAAATGCGTGGGATTTACGAACCCCATCGAGAGAGAGAAAGAGAAATGGGGGGGGGGGAAAGAACGGGTAACATTCAGCAGAGAGTTATGTTAATTGTTGACACGTCAATTTGAATCACGACTTACACTTGTCTGCTCTGGTCCGGCACTCGCATGTGGAGATTATTTACGATTCGTCGGGTGAAAATCGCAATTATCATTTTTTATTATGATTTAATGGCCCGACCAAAAACTCGAGAATGAAGCTGAAGCAGCAGAAGCAACAGCAACCGAAGCAGCTGAAGGCATCCGAAATGCTTTCCATTTATTTAGTGAGTATAGTATATAGCATTAATACACATTTGCCTTTCATGATATTCAAATATATGATTATATATCTACCCTTCTGCTGTCTGTATATGTATTTAATTTTTATTAATTTTCACGCATCATCGGCAAATATTTTACGATGATGGAAGCGTTCTTTTCACTCTCGATAATTGTTGTCGCCAAGAACAACAAGTTAATTAATTTGGCTAAATGATTTCTCTTAATGGGTACAACATGTTTAATGGCATTTTCGGCGCTTTTGTCAAAATGCTGAACACACATTTACACACGCATTCACAGAGACAATCAATAAATGACTAACAAACTATGACAACTGAGATTGAGCTTATGAAACGGTTTAATAGGCCTGTTAAGTTGGCTGCGGTTGAGTAACTTTGGCTTGTTAAGTTGGCTGCGACAGCTGATATAACCAAATACTTGAGCATTAATATTTTGTATGAAATAGACTTTATTTTTTTTAGAAATTTTAATAAATTTCGTAAGCACAAATATTTCGTTATGCACTCGAAAATAGTTTACCAAAAAAATTATGACAATTTAAATGAATATATTTTGTGTGGGAATTTTCAATATATTTAATAGACTATTTTTAGCTCTAATTATTTTTTAGAATAAAAATAGAGTTTTTATAGAAATTTGTATTTAAATCAATTTTCATTAAATGGTAATTTTATGGAAATGAATATTTAATATTATATTTGGTAAATAAATTACCGTAATTTATTAACAAGATTTTTGTGCTTTTTGCTGATTTCTACTACTAATTTAGTCATACAGAAGTCATGCCCAAAATCAATCTAGTTTGACCAATTTCTAGAGCACATTTTGAACCCGGCTTAAATGTCAATTTAGCATTTAATAAACAAGTTTATATAATTAGTCAGGGTACTCCAGAGTCGTTGCTTCCCCGTTCACTATGACCAAACCCATAGACCTCAAATCGTTTTTAGCAACATTTTGCGCAAAACTGTCAAAATGACAACTGTCAAATAATTTCAGCTGCGAGCAAATGTTCAAACTCATTAAACAAAACGGCCAAAACACAAGCAAATGACAAGCCGACAATCACAACAACAACAACAACAACAACAACAAAGTTGAACAAAAAGTTGTCTCTAATTAGAAATAAATCGAAAATGTTTGCTGGCCGTTTTATATTTTTGATGTCAATGCTCAAAATTCAGAAGCCATTTCCATTTTACCCGCTTTACCATTTCCATTCAGATTCACATTCACATTCACATTCACACTCAGACTCACATTCACAATGTTCATTCGCAATTTCCCATTTGGTTTTTGAGCTTTCAGTTTCAGTTTCGGCGCATTTTTCGCTCAACAATTTTCAAAAATATCAACTGTCAAATTGTTCGCAGCAAATGTAACTCACATTTCCCTTTGACAGTTGCCAACTCACATGTGTGTGTGTGCGATGGTGTGTGTGTGTGTCTGGGCCTGGTTAACATTTTAGATTGCCATTTGCCGGAGCAACAGAAGAGGACACATCGTGCTGACAATTTTTTGACACAGCTGAAAAATCTCGCAATATATTTCGTTTTCGTCTTTTGTTTTGTTGCGAAAATCGCAATTCGGGTTTGTCAACTCTTGTTTTTTTTGTTTTCCAGTATTTTCGGGGGAGCTGCAGGCTTTGTTATTCTGCTGACGTGTGTGGGGGCGTGGCACTTGATACGTAATTATGCCAGACACTTCATGCAGCCTGTCCAAGGCTACTTACATTGTCGCATCGCCCCCCAATGACAATGCTCGACAATGCCACCAAAAACAAAGCAGCATTTAGAGCCACGCTTTGTTTGCCAATTTTGACATTTCATCTGCATTCACAATCTACGAAATTCCCTCAATAAAACGTACTGTGTCCCCCCTGAATATTACTTTGTCCGTAAGAAAAGTCTTAGAAAGGGGAAACTCAGGGATGCGTCAATTTAAACTTTGTGGAATAAAAGTAAATTAAGTCAGATAGCAGCTTAGAAGAAAGTGTAGTATAAAAATATGTTAGATAAAATAGAAATCATAAATAATAAGAAATATAATTTAGTTGTTCTATTATTCATAAATTTCAATATGTTTTAGATTATATTTCAGTTAATTTCTTATTGAAATTTAATTTTATATTTTCAATATTTTTTGAAGTCGACAAAATTAAAATGAAGAAATAGTGTAATTTGTAGAAAAATATAGTTGTATTTATTTTATACTAATTTAATTTCAGTGAAATATTTCTTAATAAAATCTAAAAATATTATTTGTTAATATTACAAGGCTTTAATGTATTAATGGTGGCAAAATAAATTGTATTTTTGACTATTTTATTGCGTTAACGTTATGTTTTTTTTAGAATTGGAAGCAAATAAAATATTATTTTAAATGAACTAGGCAATATTTATTTCTTAGCAGTTTTGCCAGACTAGTTTTATGCAATCAATCTTCATAATAAGACACAAAATAAATACTTTAATTACTTGCTGAAATTAGTGTTGACTCATAACTCCCCAATTAACGCATTCATCCAATCCTTGGGCCTATAAAACAGGCGCTTCTAGAGATCATCTCAAATTTGGCAGATCGTTCGCTGCAGCAAAAGAATTCACAATAAACTTGTGTTTATGGCCAAATAAATCTGGTGACAAACAGCGAGACTCTTCTTCTTCTTGCGGCCACTCTCCACCCTCAAAGTTTTATTTGGCGTCGCCACACACGAATCAAAACGAATCAAAATGCCAGAAGCCCCAAAGTTGCAGTGCAGTTTTTGCCGATCCGTGAGCAGCCAGAGTCGTAAAACTGAATTTTTAATGCCATTCTGGGGGCAGCCAGCGACCGTTGTTGCAACTTGAACGATAGATGAAATCGAGAAATAAATAGAGGAAGGAGCTGGAGTTGGTGAGGGATTTCGGGCAGGAGCAGGCGAACCATCATTTCAAAATATCGTATCGTAAATTTTCAAGTTAACATCAAAATTGTGAAAATTATGTACAATTCGTAGCAGGAGCAACAACAACAACAACGAGACCAGGCGAACATTCATAACCAAATTTATTGCAAATAAGAAAAATGTACGCCACACGACGCAGAGACAGACGGACAGACAGACAGACAGACAGACAAACAGAGCTCTAGTGTGGAGGACAGGACATTGGTCGAGCAAACGGACTTGGACACGGCGACTGGGAGAAGTCACAACAACAGCAACAGCAACATCGAGTGGGATAGAGACAAGGACATGAATGTGGTGGAATGTGTTGTAGGTTCCATTTGGTGGTTCGTGGTCAGCAAAAATGCTGGGAAAAATACATAGATGAAAAGCAGAGCATAAAAAACATAAATTCACGAGAAGAAACACAGCAAAAAAAAAGCACAAAACCAAAAACAAATAGCAGCAGCAGCAGCAACAAAAAGTGGCAAGAGAGAGAGACGGAAAGAATGATGAAAGACAAACATGCGCCACAAGGATAATGGACAAGTGGACAGAGCACAGGACACAGGACACAGGACACGAGAGCTCAACACAGAGACAGCTTTGTGGGTGTTGTCCGCACAAAACTTTTGCACAACTAGCAAAGTGGAGGAGGCAACAAAAAGTGGAGCTGGCTTCCATCAAAACAAACAACGGAGACAACAGTTGACGAGAGCAGAAGCAGAGCAGCAAATGATATCCTCTTATTCCTGTACTCCTATTTTTATTTTTTGCCACAAAACTCCAAGTGCTGGAATGTTTGTCGAACTAGAGATAACAGAAAAGGCAAGGCTGGGAAATTGAGGGGCGGCCAAGCTGCAGAAAAAGGGGTGTGCCCAGAGCGAGTCAAATCTCAGGACTGAAGCTGCAACTTCTCGCATTAAATGTACAACTGTCAAAGCACAGAGAGAGACAGCACGATTGCGAGAGAGCAGGCTAGAAATATGTATATAGCCATATATAAAACAAAATTATCTCAAAACATTTTTCGTTGTCTGCATTTTTGGCATAAACTCAACTAAATGCAGATCTGACATGCCATATTTAGATGCGAATCATTTTAATATCATCTCAAAAACTTATACATTGATGTATGGTATTAAAAAATAACTCTAAGAAATGTCGAATTTTGTTCGTTGGTATTTTATACACCAATATTATTAATTAGCTTAAAATTATATTTGGTAACAAATAGTTCATCCGAATCATTTCAATATCATCTCAAAAACTATCTAAATTTTGAATAACATTAATAAATTGCTCCAATACATGCAAAATGCTATGCAATGCAATTTTATTATTTTTTTTTATAAAGAACCTTCACAATATATTTGGTGACTGGAAACCAGACATAGCTTTTTGGACATTCACATTATTCAAAATTAATAATAAGAATTGTGGTCTAATTTGTATGTACTCGGAAATTCAACAAATATTTTCATTAATATTAATTATTTTTTTTATTATATTTTTTATTAAAAATGTGTCCTTTAATTTAAGCAAAAGAGCCAGCATGGTTTTTATTTTTTAATTTTAAAAATTGTTATATACCTACTTTTTGATGTTTGTCTATAAGACATTGGTACAAGAATGGTTCACAATCAACTTCATGCTTCTAAGTAACCGAATAGAATGTTGAGTTAACTTTCTCATAGTACATGATATTTGTTCACAATTTCCTATCTCATCAGAGAGACAATTATTCGATAAAGAAACAGACAAAAATACTTGAGAAATTGTTGCTTTTTGGCTTGAAATCTGATTGCCGATTAGCTTAACTTTATGCTAGACTTGTGATTACTTATTAAAAAAATAGTTCAGATGTGGCTTCATGTCTTCGTAATTTAGTTTGAAATCTGATTGCAGAGTGGCTCAACTTATTTTAGTCGGAATTTCTTCTTTAAAAATATAACTGAAATGGTTCAGAAATAGTCTAAGCGTAGTTTAATATTTCTTCATATTTTTGCTCGACTTGACTTTAAATCTGATTGCAGATTAGCCCGTATCTTAACTTGTTGGGTTCTCGGTACCTTGGGTTTGTTTTGTTTAATGCGCAGGATATTGACGGAATGTCCTTCCATTTAATGTTTCACTTGCTTCGCTTTGTAGATGGTTGTCGTATTGACTGCACTCAATTGTTGTTTGTGTTTTCATTTTTGGCCTCGGTAATTTGTGTTATTTGGCCATAAAGTTGATGGTTTGCCTCGTTTGTTTGACATTCCGCAGGACATGGCCGGGCTTCCTGCTTCTTCATCTAACATATATATACCAAGCTCCGATGGGAAGCGGCGTCGGCTTGAGCATATTTTATTTTTCCTAATGATAGCGCACAAAATGTCTCCAAGGGCCACAAACAACAAAAATGGCAGAGAGAAGGCAACGCCAAAGGAAAACAGCAGAAAAGCGCACATAAAATGTGAAATTTATGTTTGGCTTTCCTTTGTTTTTACTCAAATCGTACATAGATTATACAGAATTATGACGAGCGCGTGTCTATCCATCGAGCAGGACAATGGACTCGCTCTAGAGGGGAGGAGGGTGGACACTGGCTTGTCCTTATCGTTTATCCGGCTGTCCGGCTGTCCGGCGTCCTGTGTAAATAGTTTTCATAAATTAATTTTATTTCGCTTGTGGAGCCATCATGTTGCCGCCATGTTCCTATTATATGGGTTGGGAAGGGGAGTTCGGGGTGTTCGGGGCTCGCCGACCAATTTTCCCCAACAGTTTCATATTTCTTTCCTAATTGTGCGACATTTTGCGCTCGTCTCTGTGGAAATTGACGTAAATTAGAGCACTTTGCGTCGATTTGCGACGATTTGCTCGACACACACACAAAAAGCTGATATCGGAAATACATAAATATTTATGTATATGGCCCCGATGTGAGCATGTTTTATCGTCCTGCATATATATACATAAATAAGCAAAAGCATGAAATACGATCGTAAACAAGTGCTCCAAGTACTTTCCACTGCGCCCCCAACAAAAACCTTGAAATAAAAATTAGCTCTGTGAATTGTTGAAAGCCGACAAAAACAATCATTCCTTATTAATCATTAGTAAGCGCGATTCACAAAAACAAAAACATGTTCTATATTTTGGTTATTTGTTATGATGAATCCTAGTGCTATAACCTATTACTTATGGCACTAATCATTAACAATTTGTGATATACTAATTAAATTAAATCAGGTACTTAAGGGAAACTCTGGATTTCAATCACTTAATTTTTTGTATTTATTTTAATTTTAAGCCAAATTAATCATATTGAAAAAAGTTGTATTTATCAAATAACTTGCTTGTTGTAAAAAATATTCCAAAACTTATTTTGTAAATATAATTTTTCCGACTAAAATATATATATTTAATTTCTATAAAATGCAGAAAGCATCGTTAAGAAATTTCAGAAAGATTGCTTCATGAAGACCTGAGTTTGTGTAGTTATCTTAGAGCGCTGTTGGATATCTAACTAATTTTTTTTCATAACTTATTACTCTTTTTTTTTAAATTTTCAATACTAAGAGCTGAGTTCATGTTATGATTAATAACTCTTGCAGCTTAAACATGTCCTTAAAATTAGCATAAAAGTATCTGAGCAGCAAGTTAACGTTCATAGATCTTAGGAATATTTCAACTACATTAATAAGTTTTTCAATTATAAAGTACACGCATTTAAAATAGATTTATTAAGTATAGCATCCACACAGTTAATTTGTACCTGTACAACACATATTTCAAATTAAATATAGAAATATAGAAATATAGAAGCTATTCGGCTTCGTTTTTAAAACTAACAAAATCTAAATCGCAATAATTCTCATCTATGAAGTGGGCCCTTTAAAACTAATAGTTGTGAATAGGTTCCCTGCGGGAATGGGAATGGGAACTCATCATAATTGTGATAGTTCCGCATTTGGCAACTGTTGCCGTCAGTCTTGATTTGGAGTTGTGTTGAAATGGCGACACATCGTAAACAGGCACCCCACCTTTTGCCTTCCTGCGAATGTCCAAAAATATCAAGGCCCTGCGCCAATTATGAATAGAACAATTAATCTCTAATTATGGCTGAACATCTGTCAAGCGAATTATTAGCGAAAAATGAAATGAAATGAAATGAACTGAAATGGAAATCAACGGCAGCCAGAGATCGTGCTGACGACCTCACAGATCATGACGATGCTGCTGTTGCTGCTGCTCTTGCCTCCTCTCCTGGGCGACCTTCTGTTGATCTGCTTTTCGCTGATCGGATTATGACAAGCAACGACAGAGCACGACGACAGACGGACGGACGGACGGACGGACAGACGGACTTGCGGCGCATTTGCAGACAATGTTGACGACGGCAACAGATGCAACAACTGCAACGTGCCACAACATGGGGCAGGCGAAACATGTTTCTCGACTGCTGGCAACTGCTGCCGTTGATTGCCGTCTGATCGTCACTTGATTTGGATTAAGTGAAAATTCATTAGATCATTCCGATGCTTCGCTCTGTGAGGCGCACAACCGCAGCACCGCAGCACAACGTGGGTTATATTTTGACTCTAAGTTGCCACTAAGTATGCCAATTAGTTTGTATTAGCGCCACGATCTAGCCATCGTGAAGGCTCGCAAATAAATGTCAGGAAGTCGCCATCAAGCGATCCGATGCAGTTCCCAATGTAAGCTCATTAACCAGCTGACAGCTACACGACAAAAGTACTGTTAATAGTCGATAGTTGATGTTACTATTGCTGATGATTCGCATCCGTTTTATCCACTTGATCGATATGCAATCTGACAGACCTGGGAAATGGCGAGTGGGATCGATGTGGGAAATGACCATGAAAAGTCTAATCAGAAGCTTTGAGTCCAGTATTATTTACATACTAATTAAAAATTTTAATTACAATTTTAATTCAAAATTATTACTTAGACAATTTAAAATGAAATATAAAAAAATATTATTAAATGAAATATGATAACAACATTTCGAAAGAGAGCCAAATTCCTCTTCCAATTGTAAAGATTACTTTGAAATATTACTGCACATGTTACAAAACTCTACTTATCTTAAATATTTAGTTTAATAAATTGTTTTGCTGCTGCTCTTGAAAACAACAAAATATTTGAAAGAGAGTGAGTTGCAAATATAAAAATTACTTTAATATAATATATTATTTTGCGGCTACACTTGATAAAAAACAATTTCTCATAGAACGAACATCTTCCAATTTAAAACAATATTTTAATATATAATTGCACTTGATAAGAATAAATATTAGAAAGACTAGAAAATACAGATGCTGTTAATTATATATTGTATACAACGACCTTCAAATTGATTGACAAAATGGTTATAAAGAATTTTGGACTTTGGAGTTCACGGCAATCTTAGTATGATATTGATAATGCGTCGTCAATATTAAAATTTTGGCCTTTACAAGCTAGAATTAGTTAATTTAATACTAATATTTAAGAATGAATACTAATATAACTCCTTATGTAGATTAAGTATTTATTATTGGTCATATTAAAATAGTTTTAATTTCTATTATTTCTTTCCTACAAATGCAAATTCATTACAAAAAAGATTTTTTTATTAAGATAATTTCTTTTACCATAATTAAATACAACAGTCAGTTCAAAATGTTTTCATCATTTCCAAGCATGCAAAAAAAGAGTATACAAATATAATATTTGTCAATGAAAATTTTAAAATAATTTAATATGCATGCACTCAAGAAATAAAAGAAATTACTCAGTAAATAAATCTGACAAATATTCTTCTTATGTTCCCAATAAGTGAAAAAAGAGCATAAAAATATTTGTCAATGTTAAATTCCAATTTGGAAATAATTAAAATTGAATACCTATGCAATAAGAAAATAAACTAAATGTTCTGCTTGAATTCTCAATGTCAATTTTGAAATGATTGAAATTGAAAACTCACAAGCAGGAAATAAAAGAAATTACACAGCAAATAAAATTGTTAAATTGTATTCGATATATTCGCAAGTTTACAGCTCATTTGGAGCATTCACAGTGCAGTTTGTGAGTGTATTCAAATGGCAATTGAGTCGCATTGATGGATTGCTGGCGACGCTGGCAAGTTAAAGAAGAGCCAAAAACGCAGACAGGATAAATCGTTTGAGTGGCAAATGAACATGCAAATGCCGCAATGAAACTGCAACAGAAGAAGGAGACTGACAGGCAGGACAAACTGTAGTTGGCAAAACACGTAGCAGAAGCTACGTTCGTCCTGTTCGTCCTGCTGGTCCTGTTTGTCCTGCTGACTGGTCAAAGTGATCAAAGCGGACAAGTGGAGTCCATTAAAACACTAACGTGCAGAGCCGAATGATGGATGTGCCTAAGGCGGAATGCAGGCGACTCCAAAAAGCAGCCAAAAAGTCACAGGATAAAGGATAAAGGAGCCACTGATAACTGAGTTGTTTGTGCGAGTGCAACGGGGGGGCAAGAGGGGCGACAAGAAGTGCGGATGGATGGCAACTGAATACCAATCAGAGAAACAATTGCAAAATGGAGCGAGGTCCTGTGTCTGCAGGATGTGACGGCAATTTAAGTCAGACAGTCGCTCACATCTGCAGCTGCTGTCGGCGGAGGAGGGGGCGTGGCGAACGCCTACTGCCAAAGCCAAAGCCAAAGCGGACGCGGACCAATTGTTCGCACGAGCAACGGGTGTCAAAGGGGTGAAAAGTGAAGAGAGAGGAGAGGAGAGGAGAGAAGAGGAAGTGCGCCCTCTGCAGGCGCTCATGAAGTCATTCACTCAATTTATCGTTTGATGAATGTCCTGGCAGATAGCCGTGTCCATGCACACAGCACAATGTCCTCGCCCTGAGTGTTGATGCCGATGCCATCGCACACACACACTCACGCACACTCACGCACACACGCACAACACATTTAATGGCCATTTGAGCAGTTGATAAACGTTTCGCTCGTTTGCGTTGATGAAATGTTGTCCTCGTTCTCGTTCTCGTTCTCGTCCTCGTCCTTGTTGCATTGTTTATTTATGCCGGGCATATGGAGATCATGGCATAGAGGATGGCGCTTAGTTTTTGGCGCTTATTTCTAATTGTTTTTGTTTAGCTCTCGCTTTTTGCGTCCTGCAGACGCTGCCTTTTGATTTACGATCCTGTCGCTTTTTTGGCAGCTCCTTCACTCTACAGTCACTCCTGGCACTGCAATTGCTCTGCTGACAATGACACTATTATGATGTCAGACACTGACAGGCGACACACTCGTTCACTCGTTCACAACTCGCAGCCCACAATCCACTTGCCACGTTCCACTTTCCACTTGCCTCTTGCCACGCAATTCAGCTTCCTGAAGCATCTTTTGATTGATGATGATGGCAGTTGCAGTTATGCATATGTTCAAAGAAGTGTTTTTAGCTAAACAGGGAAATGGATGAAAATCAGTAATCAAAACAAAAACATAATTTAATAATTGTATTTACATTTTTTAACAAATGCGCAATTGAAGTAATACAATTGGAATAAATCATTTAACAATGTCATAGTCTGCATTTAGTACTCATCAAAAAAAGCTAAGAAGTTTCGTTATTATATTTAAGAACAAAATATTCTAATTATGTATTTTTTATTTTATGCCATGCATTTAATGCTAATTAGTCTACGAAATAATTGTACTAAAATATTCGAATATAAAATATTCTGATTTCGAATCTCCAATATGAAATGTAGTAATTAATTATACGATAATCTGCATGATATTTTAAAGAATGCCAAGTTCAAATTAATAAAATATGTATATTTAAAAAAAAAACTATTATAAATTTGTGTGTCTTTATGCTTTACGATAATCTGCAATACATTTAAATGAATTTCAAGTTAAAATTAAATGCATTTAAATTTTAAATATATTAACAACCAAAATATTCTAATTTTAAAGCTCAATATAAAATGGGTTGTACTGAGCTATAACAATACTAATTATTACGGAATCCATATTTAAAAATATATACTTTTAATTATTACATGTAATTACACAAAATATTTGTATTTATTTATTTTTTTTTTAAATAATTGCACTCTCTTGAAGTTGTCTAAAATAGCTAAAAGTATTCGAATCAAATTTAAAGCTTGACAATAATTGTTATTTCTTCTTTTCACAGTCAACAGTGTTGGAAAACGCCTTTTGGGGTACAGGAAACAAGCACTGCAATGAGCTGTACTCGATACAGTGACGTCTCAAATTAAGTGTATGCCAGTACACTGTATTATTATCAGTCACAAGAGGTCAAATAATTAAATGAAAGTTATTTCATGCAGAGAGGATTAATATTAAAGAACCAGGTAAGTGCAATCGTTTTTATAAATATAATAATTGTATATATATTGTATTCTTCAATTCATCGACACGCAAATAATGAATAATTATTATTGAAAATCAGAACTCATTCAGTTTTTTACGATGAATATTTTTAAAAATAATAGTTCATCGTTGCAATATTTCACTGTATGTACTTATCTATACAATGCTCTTGAGTTGTGCTCTATAAATATTCGGGTGCTGGGCCAAAGCAAATGCCATTTCAGCAAAGTAAGTGGCAATTAATCAAAGCGCTAAACGAGAAAAATTCGCGAAATGGAAATGGAAAAGCCATAAAAACATATGAATGAATATATTCGTATTCATATATTTTTGTAATCGATAAATCAACAAATTACAGCAAGGCGAAAACGAACACAAAAGCCACCGAAATGAAGTAAAATTAACAAAACAAATGTGATAACAACAAATGACAAAAACAATGAAAACGACGCGTTTTTTGGCTTTTTAAATTTATCATAAAAGTGCATTTGCACCTCCAAAAAGACAACAACACAACAAAACTAAGCAACAAAATACGAGAAAGTGCCGTGGAATTCCCCATTTATATGGGCATTTGGAATTGAAGGTGGTGAAGGGGAAAGGGGAAGGGGAAACACACGAAAAAAGGGCTAGAAAAAAATATATAGGTGGCTGCGGAGGGGGCAACAACAATTCAACACTAATAATTCGCTTTTATTGAGTGTTTCTGGTGCAATAAAAAATATTTCTGTTTCTGTTCGGATTTCTCTTTGGCTGGCCATAAAATATTTTTGTGAATACCCTGGAAAAGAAACGAGAACGAATGTGTTGAACTACTTATTAATTATGTTAGTGTCAAAATATTTAATATGAATATTAATAATGCTTTTAGTGTCATCTTAGTCAATACTTATTGTTATATTAAATTAATAAATTTTTCGGAATATTTATTTTGGTATTTTAAATTAGTATATTTTTATGCAATTGTAAAGAACATTGAAAGTCAATATTTATTAGTAAACTAAATTACTATGCTTTTTATATGTATACAATTTTAAATGAAATCGAAACAGCAATTGATTTAAGTATTCGAAATTTTGAAAGAACATTTTAATTTTAATGCACAATTAATTTATTGTTACGTATGATTTTATTATCTTCAGCCTATATTTACAAAATCAAAACATTTTTCTTCAAATAAGAATGTAGAGGATACATAAATAAATCATATGAGAGTACTTTAAAATGTAACATTTCAATTCTTGAAGAATCATCTAACGCATTCTAAATGCTCTTATAAAAATTAAGGATGTATGTGTCTCATTTCCAATTGACATTAAAAATCGCTTTCCACTTGCCAATCCACTAAAATAAGTTCAAGTCAAATACAGGGTATCTGCTGGCCTTGCAAGCTCAATAAATGCAAACTTATTTGTGTTTTTTGGTGGAAAGCTTGAAGCTGCATCGCGAGGCAACGAATGCAGCAAAACGGATTGTGCATTTTGCTGCAGCGGGAAACAAAAGTGGAGGCTAGGGTTACCAGCTACCAGTGGCGTAGGGTTGCCAACGGTGGGGTGAAGGGCTGGGTGTCTATTAAAGCAACTTAACGAGCCAACAAATTACTACACGTCATAAAAGCAAATCACAAAAATACGAGCAGCCGACGAATTGCTAAAAATAAAATCGAAACTGAAACGAACTAAATTCGTGAGTGTGAGTGTGTGTGTGTGAATGCACTCATGAATGCACCCAGGCATAATCATAATGATTTAGTAGCACAGCTGTGTTAGCGGCTTTACCTGGATTTCGTATGCCAATTTATGTCTCCCATCAAAATGGGACAGCAGCACTTTTTGTGGTTACATCAGGCGATGAAAGTGGTGATGAAAAGGGAAGCTGCAGATCTATTTTAAGTACAGATCTATAAAAAAAGAAAGTAATACAATAATAAAATATACATAAAGTATAACTCTAGCTATGCAATACTACTCTAGCTATGCGACTACCGAAACTTTGTCGAATGCAGCGCTAAGAAATTCTATTAATTTGTGTGTTACCAAAAACAATAAAAACTTTAAAACAAAATAAAGTAAAATTTAATTATAAAGCATTTCACGAAGTTATAAAGCGTTTAACAAGTTTTTTCTGACTAATTTTTAAAGCAAATTCCTAAAGAATTTGAAGACTTGCTTAAAAAGTTTTCTGAAATTATTTCAATATTTGAACACTGAATAATACGTTATTTTAAAGAGGTTTCTTAATTACATTTTGAGAATATTTGTTAAGTGGCAGAATTTAATGACACATATAAAATTAAATAATAAGATTTTTAAGAAATGCAATAAAACATTTAACATGAGTATAAAACGATGAACTATATTTATTTCAAGGGCATTTTTAAATTGAATTTCTCAAGAGAATATTAGAGTAATTAAATAATTAAGTAATTAAGAGAACGAAACCTTTGTTGTTTTAAATTACAGACTCAAATTTTTTATAAAATAATTTGTTTTGTTAATTCTTGGGGTATTTTAAATGTTATTTATTTATGTTATTATATATGTTTACACTGGCACTTTAGTCAGCTGCAGTTGCCGACAATTTTGGATGGTTTCACCAACAAAATTACAAAACGATTACGGATCAAAAACCAACTGGGGGCTAACGATTTCCTGAGCCACGATTGGGGACAGGCAGCTGCAAGATACTCCTTGAGCGAATCGACGGATCTCGGATATCGTTGACCCTGCTGCTATACCGACTATCCCTGGCACTATCCACACTGTTCCTGTGGCTGTCGTAGAACCTGCTGCTCCTGCCATCCTGGGCACTCACATCCGACCCGCTGTACTCCGAGTGGACGGAATATTTCTTGCGGGCAACTTCCAGTCGACGTCTCAGCGAGCTGCCCTTGTAGCGACGCTCGACGCCGCCGGTTCGAATGCGTCCGCGATCATCGACCCGCATTGCACCCGGATGACGACGGATCCAGGTGCGCGGACTCTTCGGATCGAAGGGCTCGTGCATCAACGTCGGCACCTGTTCGCCATAGTAGAAGCGTTGCCGTGCCGCCAAATCGGGACTCGGCTCCGATTCAACCGACGGCTGATGACGTGTTTGGGTCGCTTTGGGCTTCCCGATGTTTGTGTATGGTTTCTGGGCCATCGCGCTGTACTCCTGGGAGAGGTTGAGGGTCACGCGCTTGAGGTGCGCCTGCTCGCCCTGGACGGCGCTGCTGAGATCGAGTTGCCGCACGGCGGACAGCACCTCGGGCAGATCCCGCTCGAAGCCCGTCTGCTGCCTGACCGACTGCAGCAGCAGCTTCAGCTCGCGGCTGCGCGCCGCTTTCAGATTCTCGTAGAGCAGGTCGTAGAGCGTGTCCCGGATCATCCGCTGCTGCGGCGTCCAGTCGCGCTCGTCGCGATCCCGCAACTCCGTCCAGTCCTGGACTGTGACGTTGCTGCGCAGGATGTCCTTGGCGACCTCGAGGCGCGCCTTGCGGCGCCACAGCTGCGGGAAGCTCTTCGCATAGCTGTCCCAGCTCTGGCGCATCAAGGCCGCCTGGTAGCCGCCCAGCTGATAGCGCTCGCCCAGCTGGAAGCGTCTCCTCATCCCATTCGCCCTTGCCACCGAATCGGGTCCGATGCCAGCGCGATCGGAGATCCGCTTCCCCCATCGCGCTGCCTTCGTCTCCTTGTCCGCCGCCAGAAGTATCTCCGTTGGTCTGTCCGGCTTGTCCTGCTTCAGCAGCTGTTGCATCATCGCCAGCAGCTTCTGCAACACGTCCGGATGGAAGGGATTCCGCACGTTGCCGTTGTGATCGAAGATGCCGGCGTAATATTCGCAGACGGTGACGTTCGAGAGCGGCACTCGACACGTGCTCCACTTGTGTCCGCCGGGATTGAGAACTCGGCCGAAATTCCGCAGTGTTAAGGCGTACAGAAAGTCAAAGACCGTGTCGGCATGCAGGCCGAGAACCCGCCCTAGAGCGAGTATAATGCTGCGATTCTGGGCGTACCAAAGATCCCTGTGCGACTTCCCCTTGAGCAGCAGCTTCCGTCTCTTCGGCATCTGGCTGCGCCACATCCATTTCGTCTGCTCCGAGACGACGTTGGGCCAAGGCAATCGATAGGCAGTCGGACCAGGGCTGCTGCTGCCAGGGCTGCCTTGCGCTGCCGTCAGCCGCTGGAAGCACTTGCAGAGGCTGTGGCCGAGGCCGATTCCATTGCAGCCCTTGCTCATCAAACACATTTTTGTAATTCTGCTCGAACGAAACCAGATTCCCAACTATGTAGTTTGACAGCTCCCGAAAATACGAAACACAATTAAAAGTTGATAGGTGAAGTCTCAATGGTCGATTTGGATTTAAAACAATTACAAAACATAGATTGCAATTAAATAATTAACTTTGAATCACTAAAATTATTTCTCACTTTAAAATTTATGGTAGTTATTATTTCCGACATTTTTGAATAATTCACTTTTTATCATAATTATTATATTAACCATCGCGAATATAATTTCTCACAAGTGGTGCCTTTGAAATAAATGATTATTTTTTAAAACATTGGGCATTCAGAAAATTAATTCAAATAATTGATTTTTATAAACATTACTTGTCGATTTAGAATAGACATTCATATGTATAACAATTTTAATAATAGTTACTGGGAAAATTTAAATTAAACGTACTTGCAATTACAATTATATTTAAATACACTAGTGTATATAATTAACTTGCGATTTTGTTTATTGCACAAATGAATTGACTTATGGTTGAAGTGAACTTAATATAAATTCTTCTTTCTTATTGTTTCAAATGAATGCGCTCTCTATCGAATTTTCATTTATTGATACTTAATGGTTACATTTTTAAATCATCTATAATGGATTTAATTTTAATTGAAATACATTTTATTCTGTCCATCAATTTTAATTCTATCCCTCGCTCTCTCTGTCTCTCTATTAGATAACTCAAAATGTATTAAAAATGAAATGCTAAACATTTAAAACTATTTCATGTAAATGTTTATTGTACTTGTAATTTATCTACATTTTATTTAAATTATACCTCAGTGCATGTAAATCTTGCATCGATTAAAATATATTCAATAATTTTAATCGATTGCCCTTTACGACTTCTTAAAATTCCGTTTAAGTAGCTGTTACTTTAATCGATTATTATCGCAGCGCTTCGATTGCCAATTGTCAATTATGCAAATAATAAAAAAAGGTGAAGCGACAACTGCAAAAAAAATAACAACGAAACGACAAGTGAAGAGTGCAACAATAAAACACGTCAAAAGATGAGACTTGAGTTCGGTGAGGGGGAGGGGTGTCTGTCAGTATGTGTGTGTTTGCAGTAGCAGTACAACAAAAACAATTAACGCACACAACAAGACAAAGCAGCGCAGGCAGCAAAGCAAAGCAAAGCAAAAAAAAAAAAAAACAAAAACGTAACAAGCCGCACAACTAGCAGAGCTCATTGGGCGCCAAAGCGAGATGGCACGAGGCGCTGCGCAGGCGAGTGCGAGCAGCGCAAGCCAAAGGGGAACACACATAAAACACTCACACAGCAAACGAGCAGCGAGAGCGCAACGCAAGAGAGCGCGAGTCTGCTAACAGGGGAACGAACGTGCTGGGGAAATGCATGAAACGTGCTGGCAATGAAACAGCGCAGCGTCTGCAAAAGGGGAACAGTGAGAGAGAGAGAGCGACCAAATGAGAGCGCGACACTGAGAGCACCTTGTGCAGAGTGGCGAGCGGCAGTCAACGTGTTGTTATTGTTGCCGCTCTCTCAAACAAATACAGACGCGTTGCATGTGCAAACTTTGCCGGCAAACGTCAACAGCGACGCCAGCAGCGACGCCAACAGTGACTGCAGCGACGCGGACGCTCTTAATGGGCATTTGTTTTTGTAATTCGAAGAAAGGGTATTAGAATTAAAGTACTGATTGGAAAATTATTCTACTTGGACTATTCCGATTAGATCTTGATCTCTTAGCGCCCAACTAGATTCTTATTAGCCAAACACTTGGTAATCGATTTTATCGATATATCACAGCTAATTATCGAATCGCTCATATTATTTAATCAGCTGTCGAATTCTTGTGCACTTTGATCTAAACATCTCGATACAAGAATTATGATTCGCGCATGATTAACACCTTCATCTCCAATTCGATTCCGAGTCGATTCCAATTGGATTCGTCAGTTCGCACCTAAGTTCAATAGAGTTGCGAGTTCAAAGGGCGCCGCTCGCAAAGCGCAAAGCAAACAAATAAACAAATGGAAAGCAGATATATTAAATACTGAACAGTTCAGTTCATAAGCAACAGGTTCGTCAGCCAAACAACAACAACAACAACAACAACAACTCCGTTTGAAGTCCAGAGGAAAGCGTCTCGAATAGTTCCAATTGAAAGATACTTCCGCGTCGGCTTCTTTGTTTCCCGTTGTGGGTGGCATCGAATCCACCCACTCGATGGCGCCCTCTAGCGGCCTACACACACACACACACACACACACATATTTATCACGCTAATTTTTAATATTTTATCGACTCTCACTCTCTCTCTCTCTCTCTCTCTCTCTTTCTTGTGTCGAGTCCCCTTTGAACTTGTTGCTTCTTCCTCTTCGCTGTTGAAATTTACGCACAGTCAAAAATACCGAAAATAAATATATCGGATCGTAAATTCAATAAAATTATGCCCACTTTTGATCTTGCCGATCATTTGAAATGTTCTTCTTCCATATTCACTCAATATTCCAGGCAGCGGCAGTTTTCCATCATATTTTCGCTGTTTTCTTTGTCGGTACAGCAACAAGCAACAAGTTATTAACTTGCTGCAATTTCCTCAATTTCCAACCATCAACATTATCTTTGAACTTTTATTTTGGAACAAATATAATTGGGCAACAACAATTAAGAAATAGTGCGAAATATTATAACAAAATAAAAAGAAAATATTTATTTGAAATTCTTTCTTACAATTATGTAGAATTTCAAATACAGTCATGGAAAAAATAATAGAAACGCATTTTCTCAGTTTCTTCAACTTCATATTTTTATTGCAAAATCCAATCTTGAGTTCAAATTTTTAATTTTTCTTAAACATAAATATATTACTCTTCAATAATTAACAACAAAAAGATCAAATTTTGTATTCAGTTAATTATGATATTTAATTGAAATTCAATTTTGATTTTCGGCCTGGAAAAAATAATAGAAACGCTCACGTGTTTTGCTGAAATCTTTGGTAATTTTT
The DNA here is from genome assembly GCA_035045625.1 of Drosophila formosana. Taxonomy (NCBI): domain Eukaryota; kingdom Metazoa; phylum Arthropoda; class Insecta; order Diptera; family Drosophilidae; genus Drosophila; species Drosophila formosana. The sequence continues at coordinate 1,242,995 of JAWNOW010000814.1, read as the reverse complement.
GGTCAAATTCAAAATAAAATGTATTATTACAATTATTTCGTATAACAGAAATGTTAATATACCAGCTTTAGGTAAATCTTATCATTAAATTTTGACATTTAGTGTCAAAATGGGTCGTGCAGAGCATTGCACAGGTGTAAAGAGAAAAATAATACTTAGACTTAGAAATGAAGGCCAATCCATGACTCAAGTTACAGATTTAATGGATTGTTACACAAAAAAAATGTTTTTTGCAATCCACTTCATAGAAAAATCAGAGAAACGGGCCCGGAAGTGAGCAACTTTGGACAAATTTTTCAAGGGGGTTATATGAAAATCGAAAAAGGACCCACTCCTTTCATCAAAGGACTTCAAAAATTGGATGAAAACGATAGTAACTAATCGTTCTATACGTATTAGGCTTTTTGAGCGAAGTTTGAAGGCTCATTCATCCAAAAGAGACCAACATCTGAAGAGGATAAACATCGCCATTGCACTATATGGCCTCCACCGTGCCTAACGGTCTCAAAGTGTATTTAGGATCAGAAGCAGAATTTTTTGGGAGCCTAACTTAGGTTTGTCCGTCATTTCCAAACATATTTATCTTTGTACCGTCGGATTTTACGAAAATTTTCCCGTTTTCGAGGTGTTTATGTTTCTTGCCAGTAAATATTCGCCTGCCCATAAGCTTTATGGTCGGAAAAGGGTCTCTCTTTGATGCATGCGCCTTCAAACTTTACTTAACAAGCATATTACGTATAGAACAACTAGTTACTACCGTTTTCATTCAATTTTTGAAGTCCTTTGATGAAAGGAGTGGGTACTTTTTCGATTTTCATATAACCCCCTTGAAAAATTTGTCCAAAGTTGCTCACTTCCGGGCCCGTTTCTCTGATTTTTCTATGAAGTGGATTGCAAAAAACATTTTTTTTGTGTAACAATCCATTAAATCTGTAACTTGAGTCATGGATTGGCCTTCATTTCTAAGTCTAAGTATTATTTTTCTCTTTACACCTGTGCAATGCTCTGCACGACCCATTTTGACACTAAATGTCAAAATTTAATGATAAGATTTACCTAAAGCTGGTATATTAACATTTCTGTTATACGAAATAATTGTAATAATACATTTTATTTTGAATTTGACCAAAAATTACCAAAGATTTCAGCAAAACACGTGAGCGTTTCTATTATTTTTTCCAGGCCGAAAATCAAAATTGAATTTCAATTAAATATCATAATTAACTGAATACAAAATTTGATCTTTTTGTTGTTAATTATTGAAGAGTAATATATTTATGTTTAAGAAAAATTAAAAAGTTAAACTCAAGATTGGATTTTGCAATAAAAATATGAAGTTGAAGAAACTGAGAAAATGCGTTTCTATTATTTTTTCCATGACTGTATATTAAAATATGTACATATTGTTCCATATATATTTTCAGATCAATATTTTCATATTGTATTTCATAAAACTTTTTATAATCCCGATGCCATTCTATATTTTATTTTATTCAAATTCAAGTTAATGAATAAATATATTTCATATTTCCTCTAACTTTGAAGTCATCAATATTAAATTAATTTAATTTATTTTGAACACAATTTTGTTCTATAGTTACATATATATTTTCAGATCAATATTTTTATATTATATTTCATGTAACTTTTAAAAATCCCGAATATTTTTATATTATTCAAATTCAAGTTTATGAATAACTAATTTTCATTTATCCTCCAAATTGAAAGTCATTAAAAGTAAATTAATTTAATTTGAACTCCGTATTGTTCTCACTTTAAAATCATAGTTTTATAACTTCATAAATATTATTATTTAAGTATTTTAATAATATACTAAACAAAATAATTTTGTTTTTTTTTTAGATTTTTATTTTTTTTTTTTAGTAGCATTTTATTTAATAGCAATATTAAATTAGTTCTTCAAAGAAGAATTCAGCATTACATTTACAATTATTCATAAGTTAGCCTTTAATTATTATTTAATAATATAAATTTTACAATTAATTTTGAATTTTATAATTTTATCTATAAATTTATAAATTTAAGTTATCCCTTCAAAAGTTACAATTTTCGTTGCTCGTAATTTATTCTAATATTTTTGTTTAAACACTGAAATAGTTGTCAAGCGCTTTGAGTGATAATTCCAGTACTCAAAGCACATTTATGTTGTCGGTGTTGTTTTCGCTTTTGCAATACCGAATAATTTAGAAAAAATTCCCAATAGTACAGTAATAGAATGGCGTCGTATCTGAAGGACTTTGAGAAGCAGCCGCCGCAGCGACAGTTTTTGCCGCCCTTCATGGGGAGCTACAGCGAAGAGGCCTTCCAGAGAGAACAACAACAACAACAACAACAGACTATGGGCACGGAGACCGATTCCCTGAAGAAGAAGAAGAGGCAGACGCAGCTGGAGGAGAATCTGTTCTGGATCTCGGTAAGGGGCTATCACATGGAGCATATGGGACTCGTCTATCGATTCTTTGCGGATATCGGCAATGTGATCGATAAGATTTTCACCAAGTCGAATTTCATGTATCTGAAGTATGCGAGCATTATAGACCGCGAGATCGCGTTAAGCTACGATGGCCAGAAGATCGGCTATGCCGGAGATATTCTGGTGCACGTACGTCCCGAGAATCCCATGTTCGATTACAAGTTGCAGACGGTTATCGAAGAGAACGAAGAGGAAGGGGGAGAGCAGGAGCAAGCAAAGATGCAGGAAGTAGCAAAAGTGATCGATCAATCGGTCTCCATTTGTGCTATCGAGGTGGAGAGGCCGCAACAAGTGCAGCTGGCTAGCGATGACACCAGCTCGATAGTTCCGATAGCTTCGATAACTCCGCTAAAAACTCGCGACGTTCGCAAGACGGGTTTTTTGGAGTGGCTCAAGCAAAAGGTCTCCTACATGTTTTACTATTATTAAGTTGCACTTGATAGTTTATTTAATTTATTTTCTCTTGGATGGCATGGTTATATAAAATTCGAACAGAGTAGCTATCGATTAGTTATCGCATTAAATGGGAAATTCACAACGCAAATGCAGCGCAACAAAATCGCATTGTTCTATAGAATTTTTAATTACAATAAATCAATTTGAATAAAATGTAATTTTTCAATTTTATCAAATTGTCATTATGCGTAATTAATTCCTATGCACAAATGCGTTTTACGGCCGCCGCATTTACGGAGGCGGGGACGACGGGTTTGGTGTGGGCGTGGCAACTAATCGGACATTTGTTTTGTCAAAAATAATGCTGCTTAATTATTATATTTGTAATTTATTTGCGCCCAGCGCTTATCGGATCCAAATACTAAAAAGAGTCGCCATCGCAATTGCAAATCGGGGCTGGGATCGGGGTTAGGGAGTCGGCTTTAATGCCGCATTAATCCCGCACAAAATGCATCAGGCAACAACAACAACAACAACAACGAGCTACAATTATAGTAGCAACAACAATGAATAAAATAGAAATGACAGTAACAAACAACAAAAGCAATTCAAATGCAGCCCATAGAATGCATAATTAATTTTTATTTTGATGACAACGTCAACGGCACAACGCACAATCCACACACACTCACACACATTCACACAACACTCACAGATTCACACTCATGCACTCACACACACATTCAGTCTGCTTTTGAATGCACCGCAATTATTTTGGATTGCATAACTCTCGTCTGCAGTTGAGTCGACAGGAATAACGTCAAGCAAATCAATGAAATGCTTCAACCAACAAATTATATAGAAAGATCTTCTTGCCATATATTATGCACCTAAACATAACTGACAGTTCTGGTTGATTACTTAAATAAGATAAGTATAAAATAGTATATTTAAAATTACTCTGTGAGTAGTTAAAAAATAAAGACAGATATATACCATAATTTAAATTACTTTTAGATCATTAATGAAAAAGGGATATAAAAAATATATAAATATCTTAAATAACTTATAAATCATTAATAGGAATTATAGAAATTATAAGACAATAATGAAAAGGGATATAGAAAACTATCCAAGTATTTTAAATTACTCAGAGATCGTTATTAAGAATAATAGAAATAAAATGTAGAGGGAAATATGTAATATATTTAAACAGAGAAAATAAATGATTGAGACAAAAGGTGGTGGCGAGACAAAGTGCTGAGAAGCGAGTAGAAGGGCGGCAGCCAGCATGACAGGTTGGACACAAATTAACCTCATTTGACAAAACAAAGCGAACAGCATTCAAATGGATAATTTGTTAAATAAATTGTGCGATTTTTGTGAATGCATTAAAATTTGTTGTTGTCGCCGTTCGCTAGACGCTGTTGTTGTTGCTTTTGCAATTGTTGTAAACTCGTTATTTGCATTCGATAAATAACATAAAATTAAATTTATTTTGTTTGCCTTACATAGTTTTGATACACTAAAAAAGTGATGAGCAATTAAACGAATCTAGAAAAATATGTATTTAGTTGAAGTATTCATTTAATGTTTTTTTTTTTTAAATTTAACAGTTTTTACTTAATGATTAATTTAATAACAAAAATAGAAAAATATATAAATATAAATGTATTTAAGTGCACAGTTTTTCAATTAATTTAAGGCATTAATTTTAAAAAAGCGATAGCTTAAAATGCTAAACAAATCATTTTATTACAGAATTTAAATCATTTTACAAATCTAAACCTTAAAAATTAAGTATCATTTTATTTATAGTTCTACCTTTTTTTAATTAATTAATTTTTAAAATTTAACTGAAATATATCCAAGTTTATTAAAAATGGTTTATGTTAGTGTATAACAGGTTCGTTTAATTATTTTATTTACACGTTTTTTCGTTGCCTTTATTAGATGGTTAGAGGAGAGATTTTCGTTAACAGATACAAATCCGTTGTATTTGTTTTTTGCATTTAGTTTTTGTGCTGCTTTTGTTTCTGGGCGAATTTTGTTTAATTTTTATGGTTGGCATTCTATTTGGTTGGTTACTGGCTTCAGCATAACGCGGCTGTCACCAATTACCAAGGCCCCCTTTCCACTATATCTTTCCTGATTTCTGTGCTGCGGGGGCCGCAAATCCTCTGAAATTATTGCGTTCATTAAATTTTAAACAAAGGTGATTAGATTTTATAATTCAAATGAACCGCCACACACACACACAGAGAGTACAGTTGTGCTTATTATTTATTTAGAACAATTGCACAAAGTATTTTCGTATCGCATTTAGTTGTTCCCTTATTTATTAGTTGTTGGCCAGAAAAATATAATGCATTTTATTTGTTGTCATATCGTAGCGTGGGATCAACTATTTCAATTGTTTCCAATGCGCTGTTGTTGTTGCTAAAAATTTAATTCATTTATTTTTCGGCAATTTTTCGTGTAGTTCTTTATAATTGTCCATTCTAATTAATTTCCACGTCAAGGCATAGTTATCTAATATTCTCATCCTCGCCACACGCAAAAGTATTATGTTATTCAATTATTTAATACCAGCATAATTTTAATTAATTTTCCTCTTAATCTGTGCATCGATATTGTTGCACGCCTACGCATTATATTCAGATTAATGCCGCTTGCACTGTAAACTAATTAGAATTTCACAATTCCTATCGTTATGTTGCTCTTTGCAGCTGTAAAGATTAACAGCTCTAAACTCCAGGCTCTTAACAGACATTGCTTCGAACAACAACAGTTTTGCCTTCCCTTTGCAAATGTCGCTGTAGTGCAAGAAGGAGAAGCGTTGAGGCTAATATTTATCGCTTGCACCGTCAACTAATTAGTGTTCCTATCGCTAACTAACATCTGTTGCTCTTAACAGCTCTAAACTCCGTTCTCTTAACAGACATTTTCTCTTTATTTGCTTTCCGCTTCGCTTCACTTCTTGCGTTTCGATCAGTTTTCTTTTATTGCGAACGGCGCATTGGCGTAAAATTCTTTTTTCATTGTGCCAAATATTTATTATATTGTAATCGTTTACTATGAATAAGTGAATTAAATATAAACAACTACGAATTATAGTTTCACAAAGGAATTAAACACAGGAAGCGAAATTAAATGCGACATTTTTAACTTTAGCGAAAATTATGTAAGTACAGCTTCCATGTATTTACGTATGTGCGTATGTGTGCCTTTGCATGTGTGCAAGCTTGCATGTATGTATGTATGTAGGCAAATGCAAGGCCCAAAGGCATAGACGAAAAAGTTCTGTTAAGTGTCCCGCTGTTAAAAGCGGTCGCTGTTATGTTATTACTCTGCTCATGGCACTTTTAACAGCAGCACAATGACTGTTAACGGCTGCGGCATTAAAAATATTTGTTGTACCATTATTTTGTGAAAAATGTACCACTTTCCACAGGAAAATGTACCAATGCTGAATACAGTATTTTGTATAATACTCTTGTTAACAATTTGCTTGGCAACCCTAACATATATACCAAATATTTTATGATATAACACAGTAAGCTTTGCAACTCGCCTAAAGCAAAAACAACAACTATGAAGAAACTAAACCAGAAGTACAAAATCGGTGCGAATAAAGCGCAATTAATTTGTCTGCTGGCCATTGTGAGTTGTATGCTGCTCTACTTCAAGTTCTATACAGCATTATTCGATGCTGCGAATCGGGATCATTTCATGGACGGATACTTTGTCAACACCTCAGGATGTCACATGCTGGCTCTGAATGCATTTTCCAAGACGGCAATTGCGCATCTGAAACCCTTGAAGCCCATGAAATGCAATCGAATTAAATTGCTAGATGACCGAATAATAAACGGTGAGAATTATCTGGTGTTATCCAGGCCTGGGAGGGATATTCTCAAAACTTGCGGTGTAAAAAGAATTACTGATATTTACTGTGACTATAAGATTATCGAGCGGGTGAATGATGACGTCAATAAATACACGGAATCGGGAAGATTTCACTTAAAAAACGAAAAGAAACAAAAGAAGCTAAAAAGTGGATCAATTATATCGAGGATTCAGTGCTTCGGAGGTGGAAATAAGTCTGTCTACCACGATGTGCATTTTTTTCTGCCTGCGCCGCCTTCTAAAGACCTTCCCTCAACTCGACCCCGTTTATCCGCCATGATCTTGGGCATCGATTCAGTTTCCCACATGCAATTCATCAGGACGATGCCCTTGCTGCGTGCCTATATAGAAGGTCTGCCGCATGTTGAGTTCTGGGGCTATAATCGTGTTGGCCGCAATACGTATCCCAATTTGTTGCCCCTGTTCAGTGGCCTGAACGAAACGGAGCTGGAGCAGGATTGTTACACTAAAGAACGGGGTTACGTTGGATGCGATTTCATCTGGAATCACTTCAAGGCAGCTGGCTTCAATACTTGCTATGCCGAGGACAACAGTGTGATCGGAACTTTCAATTACGGCAAGCGGGGATTTAAAGCAGCGCCAACCGATTTTTATTTGCGACCCGTGATGCTGGAAATCAATACTCATACACGATATAGTGTCGATAAGGACGAGTTAGTGCACTGCACGGCAGGTCGCCAATTTGCGGATATTCTGCATGAATTCATTTACAAGATGATGCCGCATTTGAGGCGAGGACCTCACTTCTCTGTATTCTGGGAAACTCAGGGAGTACACGACTACTTTCAGTACCCCAAGTTCTTGGATAAGAACTATTTAAAGCTGCTGAAACGCCTGCGATCGAAGCACATTTTGAGCAACACTTTGGTTTTTCTAATGGCCGATCATGGCATTCGCTTTGGCTCCTTTCGATCGACTTATCAGGGCATGTTGGAGGAGTCGCAGCCTCTTTTGACCGCCATTTATCCCAAATGGTTTGAGGAACTGCATCCGTTGGCCATGTCCAATTTCAAGAAAAATGCTCACAGTCTCATCACCACATTTGATTTGCACGAAACTCTCAAGGATCTAGCGAACGTTGAACTTCTGCAGAACAAACAGATTGAAGAACGCACTCAACAATTGCAGCAGCAACTTGGCCAGAATATGCCTCGAGGCATCAGTTTATTTCTGCCCATTCCAGAGACTCGAGATTGCCAATTGGCCAACATTCCAGCTCAGTTTTGTCTCTGCCAAAAACTCCATCAACTAGCCACAACTGACCAACGATCCCAGCTAGCTGCTCACTTCGTTGTGAAAAGCATAAATTACTTGTTGGAGGATTATCCGCTTTGTCAGCAACTGAAGTTGAAGGAACTGCAGGTTGCGTATCTTCTGGAACGAAGCAATGATGAAGTCTTTGGCGTCAAGGTGCGATTGACAACATTGCCAGGCGAAGGAGCCTTCGAAGGCACCACAACATTTTCGGGTGATTTCTTTTCGCTCAATGGACCAATTATCCGGATCAACAAGTACGGCAATCAATCGTATTGTGTGCAGCATAATTACCAGATTGAGATGTACTGCTATTGCTGAAACAAAATTAAAATCAACAAATGAAAAAATGATTTTAAATTAGTTTAAAACACAAATTTCATATTTAAATGTAGTTGAGCTTAAGGATGAGCAACAGAGAAAGATTTATTTACAAGCTAAAGCTTTTAATATTTATAGGGTTTTGTTAATTTAAATAAAGTAAAATTTCTTTAATAGGTTTGACATTTTTTAAATAGATACCATTTTATATATTTGTTAATAGCTTTACTGCTCAAAATTATTCATAGTGTTTGGTATTATTTGGTGTTATTTAAATTATTTTCCTGACATTTAATTTAGCTTCAAAACAAGTTAAGTTTTCGTTCGACAGTGTAGTTTTGGCATTTTCTGTTAGAGCTTTAACCCTACAACTATGAAAAAACCAAATAGAAATTATACAAAAAATATTTTCCTAATTTGTGTGCTGGCCATTGCGATTTGCCTGCTGCTGTATTTCAAAATCAATTTGGCATTGCACGATGCTTCGAATCGGGATCACTTCATGGAAGGATATTTCGTCAACACTTCAGGATGTCACATGCCCGCATTGAATCCCTTTTCAAGCACTGCATTATCGTATTTCGGCCCAATGCAGCCCATGAAATGCACCAAAATAAAACTATTCGATGCCAAGACAATCAATGGCAGGAATTATCTAGTATTGTCGATGTCGACACTCGATGTTATCAAGACTTGCGATGTGAGGCGCATTTCTGATGTGTATTGCAAATACCAGAGGGTGAAGCGATATAATGACGAAGCAAACAAATATTCGTATGCCATAAGCTTTCAATTGACTCGGGAGAGAATCGAGGTGCGAAGTGGAGCCACAGTTATAATAATCGAATGCTTCGGAACTGCAAATAAGACCGTCTACAGCGATGTGCATTTCTTTGTGCCTCCCCCAACAAGTTCGAAACCTCGAGTTTCTCAGCCAAATCGTTTATCCGCCATGATCATAGGCATCGATTCGCTTTCCCACCTGCATTACCTCCGATCCATGCCTTTGCTGGATGCCTATATAGCGAACTTACCACACGTCGAATTCTGGGGCTATAATCGTGTGGGACGCAACACTTATCCCAATTTGATGCCTTTATTCAGTGGACTGAATGAAGCCGAGCTGGAGCAAAAGTGCTACAAGGGCAAGCATAATTACGACGATTGCGATTTCATCTGGAAGCGATTTAAGGCCGCTGGCTTTAACACCAGCTATGGCGAAGACACCTACATCGGAGGCGTGTTTAACTACGGCAAATGGGGATTTAAACGAGCGCCAACCGACTTTTATCTGCGACCCGCAATGCTGGAAATCGACAGATACTGTCGCTATAGCATTGATAAGCAGGAGGATATCCATTGCACGGGCAGTCGCAAGTATGCGGATATTCTGCATGAATTCATCTACAAGTTGATGCCGCATCTGAAAATCGGGCCGCACTTTTCATTCTTCTGGCAATCTCAAGGCGTGCACGATTATTACGAGTATGCGCAGTTCTTGGACGAGCAATATGAGCACTTGATGTATCGCCTGAAATCGGAACTTGTGCTGGAGAATACTTTTGTGTTTCTGATGTCGGATCATGGATTGCGCTTCGGTCCCTTTAGAGCCACCTACCAGGGAATGATTGAAGAATCGCAGCCACTTTTTATAGCCATCTATCCGCAATGGTTTGCCGAAAAATATCCCTTGGCCGAAATGAACTTGCGCAACAATGCCCATCGACTGGTGACCACATTCGATATACATGAAACACTGAAAGATTTGTTGAACTTGGATCAAGTGCAGAAAATTAACATTCTTAATCGCTCAGAGTTGCTGCAAGCCATGGGAAAAACAACGCCTCGAGGCATTAGCCTTTTTCTGCCCATTCCGGAGAGTCGAGACTGTCAATCGGCGGGCATTCCCTCAGCCTATTGCCTCTGCCACAGCTTCAATCGCATGGACACCAAGGATGAGAACTCGATTCGGGCCGCTCGCTTCATTGTGGAGAGCATCAACACTTGGATAAGCGGCTACAAGAAGTGCCAGACATTGTCCTTGGACCGCATACTCGAGGCGTATCTCATAAATGATCCCAACCAATTGCAGTCGGACTTTGACGTTAAGGTCCAGCTGCGAACATCGCCAGGCGGAGGACGCTTCGAGGGCATTGTGCGATTCATGAGCGATGCCCTTGTGCGAAATGGACCCGTGTTGCGGATCAACAAATATGGCAAACGACCGACGTGCATAAACGATTATCACACCGAGATGTATTGCCATTGCTTGTAAACTTTATTGGGATGTAATTGTAAATTTCAGAATTGTAAAATTAGAATGGACCCGTGTTGCGGATCAACAAATATGGCAAACGACCGACGTGCATAAACGATTATCACACCGAGATGTATTGCCATTGCTTGTAAACTTTATTGGGATGTAATTGTAAATTTCAGAATTATTGGCGCGTTTCATTTGCCGACTGAGCTCCGAAAAGCGCATAAGCACTCCCGATAACGCCAATTGCAATTGCCATAAAGCATTAATGCATTTCGAAGCCCCGTTAGCGCTCGACCCCTGCTTTGGACACGCGCTAGTCCCATTTCCATTTCCATTCCCGATTCCATTTCCAGTTTTTGTTTTTGTCGTCGTCGTCGGTCCCTCGCTGAGCCGAGCTCCGCGTCATTTCAATTTGACGAACTGATAAATGTCAAATGGTTTATGACACCATCGAGTTATTTCTATACACTAACAGCGGGTATCAACACTATGTAAAGAGGTGCAAGGCAGCTTATAAAATTGAACATACTTTTGATTCAAATTTAAAGCTGAAAGTAAAAAAATAAATGTCTTATTTAAATAATGTAAAGAGGTTTAAGGCAGCCTATAAAATAAAATAAAAGTAATATATTTTATTTTAATCATTTTAAAGGCGACTATGTACAGTCGACATTGAAGGAATTTAAATATTATATTGTGATAAGGAAATAAAAATATAAAATAAAATTAATATAGAATAAAAAAACTAATTTTAAATTTTTAAGACAATTGAAAAGAAAAATGGATATAAATATCTTATTTAAAATACAAAGATAATTATTTTACATTTTTTAAATATTGATATTTTTGGTATCTATGGTAAAAAAGTTAAAAAAACATTTGTATATTATATAAAGTTTTTAGTAGTGTTAAAATTGTGTAAATGTGTTAAAATTATGTTTAAATTATATATTAATGATTACAATGATTTTTAAAGCATATAAAAGGTTTATTATTTAAATTTTTAATTTACATTTTTGTCGTATTTTATACAGAATTATATTTTAAGCACTTAGGGTATTCTGCCTTCGTCACATTGAACTTCTACAATTCTATCTCGTTTTTTTATGGTATTTTTTTGTAGTCGTAATATGCGATTTATGCTGTGAGTGCTATTGAGTTTTTCGTTGTTATTGTTGTTGTTGTTGTTATTACTGATTTTGGTGTGTCTCACTTTATGATCGGTTTGTTTTTTTTTTTTATATTTATTGTCATCAAATGTATTTGATGTTGAAGCTTTTTGTATAGATTTGAATTTATGATTTTGGCTCTCGTCTCCCAAAAGCAAAATTTTATTTAGGTTATAATTTCCGATTGTGAACTATAAATATTTTGTGTTGTGTTGGCTTCGACTTTACGAGCGCGGAATGCGGAATGCGTTGCACTAAAAGTGGTTTTCAACATTTACAGATCTCTTAAGTAATTTATGTAAATTATATGCCAATACCAACGATCGCAACGGCTCACAAATTATGGCCATCAATCGACAGATATTTGACGCCAGCGACGATAGAGAGAAAAAACATAGATAGTCAGCGGGAGGTCCAATTGCGTATAGAAATTATAAATAAACTAATATCTCATGATACTACGAGTAGTTGCAAATACGAGTATATTGCGGCATTTAAATGATGGTCCTGCCTTTACATTAATCAACTGATTATGGCCAGAAGACAGCTGACCTGACCATTGGACGTTGGCATTGGGATTGCCCGCAGCGGATAATTTGCGTCAAAATGTCAGTTCATTTGAAGAGGCAGTTGCTCTGCAATTCCCCCGCTGCTGAGCGACGTGCAATTGAATTAAAATTAAAATATATGGCGTATACAAAAAAATGTATTCGTTATAATTTGCAATTTATTTACGAGTACTCACTCGTATGGGCAGCTCTGTGCGCTCTGCAACAAAAATTATAAATTTAAAAAAATAATTAAAAACCATTTGGCTGCACGCTGGATGCCAATGGATTCGTTTGGTTGGTTGGTTGGTTGGTCGCTTCGTTTTTGCCCCCGCGCACAACTCGCTTTCAATTAATGCAAAATGTCCTAAAATGAACGCATTTCTCACTGATTGTTGGCGATTGTCAAGCGGCCTTCGTTGACAGCGGCCAACAAATTGAAAAGCGCCCCAAACGTGATCCCCCCCGCCCCTTGACCCCGTCCCACACTCCTGAATCATCATCATCATCATGTGAATATGCTGCCTTTATTCCATTCAGTGCATTCAATAATGGGATAAAAGTATATATAAATTAAGCAATGCCAGTTGCCAGTTGCCAGTTGCCAGTCAATTTTTTGAAGTTTCCAAGTTGTCACATGACATTTTCAACAGATTAATTGAATTGCTCAGCAAGCAGTTAGCAGCAGCATTTTGATATATATTCAATTAATAGTTCTTACCTTATGCGACTTTTTTATCATTTCAGATTGAACAGAGATATATCTGTTGGCAGTTGGTGTCGACATATTCGTAAGTGCAATACTTTTGTTATTTATTTGTATTTATTTACACAATTATGTTTAATGCAAAATATGAAATATGTGTAATAATCTATTATACCTTCGACTCCCTTTTTTTTTTAATTCAATTTAAGTTGAAAATTATATACGCATCATTTTATAGTTGGGAGAAAAACTTGACTATGAACTATTTTTATTTATCTTCATTTGCTAGCGAATATTTTTCATCTTTATTCATTTTAAAGTTGACACTTGAGACATTACAAAATAAAAATATGATTGGGAAATAACAATTATAAAATTAAATTAAATAAGTATTAATTACTACATTCACTATCACAAAAGATTTGAGTGAATTAATTTGAATTTTGTATTATATTATTTTTATTAATTGTATCTTCAAGTTAGTTCTAATGTAATTTGGAAAATCGAGTGTTTTTGAAATTCCCAGCTATATAATTTCACTCTACAGTGATATATGTCATATCATTATTACGAATGGGTTTTCCACATTAGCCATAATAAAGTAGAGGGGATATGTGAACACCACGCTTCGCTTATCGGACGTTAGTTCGGTTCGAAATCGAGCGATTGTAAATTCTGGAGGTCTCTCGGCAACAACGTTGTTCGGTTCACTCGACGTCCAAGTATAAATCTCAAATTGGGCAAAGAGGTAATCACTCAAATCGCTCTGATTTGGTTCAGATTGGTAACGCCATAAATACACGATTGTCACGTCGCTCTCTCTCTCTCTCTCTCTCTGTGTCGTATCGATCGTGACTGCGAATGGTTTTCGACTCATAAATTAATTCAATCAATGTCAAAAGAAATTGTTATTTCACATCAGAATGGGCATAAATCTCGCCGCATCGATCTTATCGCTAATTGATGTGTACGTCGAGAGTTGGGGTAGCTACAACAACTCTGCAGCTTTAACTGCAATGGGGATGACACACTTACCAACGATTAGGTGGCGTCATAAATTCAAGACCCGCTGATTATGTGGAGCAGCTCAATGATTGCCCGATAAGCAGGTTACATGTGTGAAAGGGATCAAAAGTAGACTCGCCAATTTCATCTCAACGTATTCATTGTCGTTTGCTGCAGTCAATCAATGGCTCATCTGTCAAATGACAAATGATTTTAAAATCACTTTGTGCCTTCGCATCGAGAAGTTGAGCTACTCGAGACAGGCAAAAAAAATAGGAGTAGATAACGACGGATGCGGGAAACAGACACTTTAAATGCTTGCGATATTGTCAATCAAAATTCAATCGAAGCCATGATTCATGACAGCCCAGCAAGGTTATGCTGATGATGGCTTCAAGAGCGCGTCTCTCACTCACTCACTCACTCAACTCGTGATGGAGGGTTTGATAGATGGATGGTTGCTGGTTCGTCCTGTGGCTGCAGTTCGAAAAAATGAAATCACTCGCCACATAGTGAATGCGTGTTGAATGCTGTTGTTGTAGGCACTTGTCGAGAGTACTGTGGCAAAAAGCATTTAGCATTGGCATCCTGCCACACGAGATCCTCGCCGAGAAAAGCAGGCGAGTGTCAAGTCGTCGACATCTCCATCGTCGCTATCGTCTCCCTCCATAGAGTCCACATCGTCGTCGTCGTCGTCATCAGTCAATGTCAGTGAGATAGTTTTGACATTTTTATGAGCAAATGATAAGTCTCGCTGCGATGGGTGCTTGTCTGATGGCCAATGTTTGACACTTGCCAGCCAGCCAAGCACTCGCATTCACATTCACATTCACATTCGCATTCACATTTCGCCAACATACTCGCATACTCGTTGAAGTCACATTTTATTATTTGCTTGCTGTGCATTTCAAATTTATGACTTTAAATTGACGCTGGACTGATTATCTCATGTCGTTCTTTGTGCTGTGCATTTGTTTTTTGTGTTTTAAATTTAACGCTGACAGAGTGTGACCGCATCTACGGCACTTGCAAAGCAATCAATCAAGTGTGTGACCTTATCTACTGCATTAGCGTGACAATCAATCACAGTCGTTGAATTTATTATTATTTAAATTGCTAATTGTGTGGGTTTATTTTCATGAATGAGCTATCTTTGTGCCAAGGTAATTATTAAATTTTGGGGATTTGCATTCTTATTTACGATATCTCCAACCCCAGCTGAACTATACCGTTGGGTAATAAATTTGCAAAATGATTTCCTGATATCATTCGCATATAACATAAATACGAAAATTCTAACAAGTTTTTGGTGTAGCGACAGCTTTTGACCATTAATAATTGCCGTGCGCTGTTGTCAAAAATTGTAATTGTGAATTGTTTGCCACTGTGAAATTTCATTTTTGCCTACTAATATTGACTTCCGTTTCCGCTTGAAAGACCAAAGTATGTTTCCGTCTCCCCATTCTTTCACTCTGACTCTTTCGCTTTGTGTCCGTCTCTTTGGCTATCACATATTTTGTATTTTTATGTGTGGCGCCAACATTTCCCCCGTTGTCTGAAATTTGTTATCGCCGCATTTACAAACAACCAAAAAAAAAGAATCAATTTTCCGTGAAATGCAACTGCAAATGCAAAAAAGAAAATCAGAGATACATATATACAGTATTTATGTATTACAAATCAGACAAATAAATTTGCAAATAAATACCCAAACACGAAGTATTTGACATTTATTAATTAAAAATGGGAAAATGGGTGAAAATTTATATTAATTTTATTCAAATTGTCAACGGCCACAAAGGAAGCTAATTTCAATTTATTTTATTTGTCTCGCTCAGGTTTGTCATGCAACAACCCTTTAGATAAAAATTGACATTTCTAAAACACAATGTGCAGCATTAAAAAAAGCACTGCAAATAAATAAAAATAAAAAACATAAATTCAACCATTGTGCTATCTGAATCAATATAAATCACAAGTATTAACCCAATATTAGCCCTTTCAGTATTCCGGAATAAATTATCTCTTCATGCTCCCACAACTATCCAAAACAAATACTCAATTTAAAAACCAAATTGCTCTTTAATTGTTTGCAATTAATACAGTATTGATAACTAATCCAGTTTATTGGCTTACTTCCATCTGAAAGAGCGTAGAATGAAATTATTGCGAACTTTGCGCCTTCGAGTCTTAAAGAATCGAACTTTGCGACATTTCATTATGAGAATGCCAGAATAAACCAAAAACATGACAAATGGCACAAGGACCACAAACCAGCAAAGTGCAATGGACAATAAACCCACGCCATAGAAATTATCGTCAATTACATCATTGCAGCCCATAGTAATCAGTTCTCCTCCCTCACGTTGATTGACGTAGCAGGATTTATCCACTCTACGCAAATAGTCCATATAAGTTCTTGGTCCGTCCAAGCCACAGCAATTCAACTGAAGAAATACAATATTATATGTTAGTTAAATTCTCAGTGTAAATCTCACTCACCTTTCGCTGTATATCAATCCAGAACTCATCACCATGCTCGATAAAATTATTCCAATGATCGGTCAGAAATTGTTTGGGTTCCTTAACGTTTATTCGATAGGCGAGACCCAAAACAAAAGTTTTAAATGTGCGATGAGTTGCATAAAATAGCAGAGGAACATACTAAGCAAGAGGGTAAGTGATTAATATAATATGATTAAAATCATTCAGAAAACATACCAATGCCATAATCCACTCAGTTGTCATGTAGATCAGACTAATGCTCAGATATGTCGCTAATATCTCAAGCAATATTGCAGCTGTGAGCGATATGTACACTTTGATTACAGTCACTTTCATTGACCTGAAGAACAAATGTTCGTTCGGACTAAAGATTGTGGGCAGCGTTATTCTCATGCTGATCACAACAATCATCTAGAAAGAAGCGATTTATAAAATATGTAAGCTACAGATTTCTAATTGTTGCTTACCGCAAAAACCAATACCAAGGAACACTTTACTATCTTGGGCAGCATTTTTAAATATTTGCTCGCACTTCACTTTTGACAAGAAAAACAAAGCACAATTGAATAGAGTAGACAACAAAAAATATTTTTATTCATTAATGAAATACATTTAAGCCTACTTTTGTACAACAGAGTTTAGCTTCATTCTGAATCTGAATTACTCTGCATCATGCACAATTTGTTCCCACTTTTTATTCATGACAAGTTACGTATACATAATATGTGTAATAAAAAGTACCACCGAGAGTATTATTTATTATGTTGATAATTTTCGGTGTATATTAATATTGTTTCTTAGGTAGATTTGTTCTTAGTTAGGTTTTAATTTAAAATTATAAAATTTGCAATATAATCCTAAAGATCTTTGTCAAAGAGTATTTCTAATTCAAGCCTTTTTTTAGGGTATCAAATCTCCTGATCGAAGGGTTAGCATTAAATACATGTGAATTTGTTGTGACCAATTATTTATTTATTGTATTGCGAATGTGGATGTAGGCCTGCTTTTGTTTTATTTGTTTTTGTTTTTTTTGTCTTCTCTCGCTACTTTTTTTGTGTTTTTTGGCTGTGAACAAATTTCCATTGTTGATTTATGGGATTTGTTATATTTGACAGTTGTTGCAGCGCCATTGCGCCATTGTTTGTTGCTGTTGTTGTTGCAATTTCATTATACTCAAATGGTATGTTAGCTGCGGGTACCAATAACATAGATCGGGAGTGGAGAGGAGGGCGCTATTCTATAATCGGCTTTCTATATTAATTTAAATTTTATTTTTGGCATTTTATTATAATTACTCTTGATAAATGTAAATAGTCATCGTTAGCAAGCATTGTTTGTTGTTTGCCATCGTCGTTGTTGTTGTTGTCGTTGTTGTTGTTACTGCACTTGATGTTGGTTTATTTAACGCCTGCCTCGTCTCAGTCTCGAACATCTCGTTAGGGGAATTTATTTGCTCGTTTTTTGCTGTTGGCATTTTATTTCTATTACCTCGTAACGGAATACCAAAAATATTTTCGCGGTTTTGAATGTTTTTAATTGTATTAGTAATTGCTGTTGCCATTCTTGTTGTCGTCGTCGTTGTTGCCATTGTTATTCATTGTTGTTATCGTTGTTGTTGTTATTACTAAAAATTAACATTCTATGTATGCTCTTTGTTGTAAACACTGCTGCGAATTGAGGCCATCCGCCCCCCACATGCCCCTCTGCAGAAATATTATAATATTTTGGGCAAATATTTATAATATTTTAATGCTAATTTCCACAAATCCAAACGCATTTGCCACTGGCTGTCGGTGGCTCTGTCCCTAAGCACGTTGCCATTTACAATCGCAATGCATTTTTGTATCTGCTTTTGATATTTTAATTTTACTGTCACATTTGATCATAAATTTGCCGATTAATAAATAATTCGTGCCGTGGTTTGGGCTCGGCATGCGGATTGCGATTCCGATTTGGATAAATTCTACCCCACTCAGGGGGATGCGGATGCGGATGTGAATGCGGTGGTCTTGTGAAGAGAGAGAGTCTGTAAGCCTGGCGGCCGATTAGTTGCGGAATATAATTTAATTTTAATTGGCTTATGAGAGGCGTGCGATAGGAATGTGATAACCGACAATAAAAATAAGTAATACAATTCAGCTGCTATTTATATATTTATGCAGCCAGCAGCCAATTGAGAATGCTCTCTAATCGCGAATTCTAATTTAATCACTTATAAGTGCACAGTGGTAAATGGCTAAGAGGTCTGTTCATGGTGTAAGCCAACTTAACAATTTATTACACTAAAATGTTAACTAACATCAAAGGTTGTAACAAAAACTGAAAATTTATGTTACCAAATATTTTATTGCCTAATTTAAAGGTTTGTTTCGCGAATGCTTATTGTGCATAATTGAAATTGCATATCGTACGCAATATGGCACAAAATATATTTATAAATATTTTTACATTTATAAATGATATAAATAAATTTCTGAATGAATGAATAGCATAACGAATATCTAATGAAATATCTTTGCATTTATTATTGAAGCGAATACTTGCTGAATTACAGAAATGAAGATTGTAACGAAATTCGAATTTTAGCTTATGGAAAAAGAATTTTCTAAATTCTAGAATTGGAAATCAGAGTTGCTAAATTCTGGAAAATTAATAAAATTTTAGTTATCCATGTCACAGCACAGTCTTAAAGCAATTTTTTATTTAATATTAAATTATCGCACTGAAAATGAATATATTTCAGCCCGAATATCGTCATCAACATATTGTAGTTGCCTTTTGGACAGTTGACAAGCATTTCCTTCAAAGTGTTTGTGGAATACAAACTTTAATTTATACACGAAATTGTGAAATTAATAGTACCCGCAATCCCAAGATGGGCGATAGACATTTTGGCAGTTACGAAGCCATTTCGATACAATCGTACGACACGTTGACCCAGAAGACGATCAGCCGCGAGTCACAGGAAGAGGACATCGCCATAACGGCTTCTATGGTGAATAATTTGCATTGTGTGAAGATGAAAAGAGATGCGAGTATTCAATCGATCACACTCCCGATGCTCAATGCACCGACTCCTCCGGTCTCGGAGGCTGGCGATGTTCCCGATCAACTGTCGCACGAGACCATCAACTACGAGCAGACGGAGGATGGGCAGCCGAACTGTAAGCATCAAGCGATGGTCATTTTCGAGGGAGGCGACATCAACAGTGCCCTCCACTTTCTGGCCAAGTCCATGGAGAATCCGTTCGCTTGCAACTCGGTGGCCACGGTTCTGGTGGAGAATTCGCTGCGCGACGAGTTTGTGGGACGCGTTCAGCACTTGATGCAACCAATGCGACTGGACGCTTGGGATATGGCCAAATTCAATCGTACCTTGGACGTCATCGAGAAGCTGAACATTGAGGCGATACACTGTGACTGCAAGTTTCCAGAGATCAGTCCGCTGCTGGTCTTTAATTGCCAGCACGGTCAGTTGTCTGACGGCACTTCGGGAGTGATTTGTGTCCGCTCTTTTTCGACGATCGCAGAGATCGTTGACGTCTTCCTCAGGGAGAGTCTGCTCTTTGCCGCCTGCTCGCTGTGGAACGAATCCATCGAGGATCTCTATCAGCTGGTCGTCGCGCTCAATTGTCCCGCCTTCTTCTTCAACTGCTGCGATGTGAACTTGCATCCAGTTAAAGAATTTCTGGCGGGGAAGAAGAATGCTGTGTGTGTGAGCGATGGATTTCACTACGAGACGCTCTTGATCGCGGGTGATATGAAGACGATAGTCTTTCCTGTTGGGGCACATCTTTTTCACCAGCCCACCGAGAAATGCGTCATGATTGAGCCCATTTCCTTCTTGAAAGAATGAGCTGCAGATCGGCAGCTGCTTCCTCATCTCATCTCATCTCATCTCATTTGATGTCGAGGCAGTAACGTGTCACATTTTGGGTTTTTCGAACAACAGTCGCGTTTAATTGATTTTGTTGCGTTGCCAAAAATATAAATTTTAATCAAATTTCGCGGTTATTTTGGGACAAATGATAAGGCCTTTAATGCTAATTGACTTTGATGGTGATGCGATCGAATGCGCGATCGACTCCGAGATCGAATATGATGGCACCTGTCAGCGGCGGTAATGCGAGTAATATGTATTTAATTTATATTCTTTTGTTTGGCGTCGCTGTTCCAGCTGCTAAAGGGAGCACGTAATTAGTTTGTGTTATGTAAATATGAGTGGTTATCGAACGGGTCGACTGTGTGACTAACTGAGAAGTGTGCATGCGAAGCAAGTTTATTACAGGGTATACCTTCAATTTAAGTTCAATAAAAAATGTAAATATACCAAAAAACTACATTTGCTTAGTTGACTAATTAATTTAAATACTAATTTGGAGAAGTGCCTAATTTGCACAAATACTAATTTGGAATGTGTTTATATAATTTACTTCTAAATTTTCTAAGTACAATACAAATAAAAAAGTGTTCTTAATGTTTAGTAAAGATAGATATAAATTGTTAATATGAGCATTATTTCACTGCATATTAAAACTATTCAATATATGATTAATTATTAAATTACTCTTATATTTCTATTTTATTATTATAAAAATATATTCCAAATAAATAGCATTATTTTGCAAAATACTTAAAATATTTTATACATTTTTTTAAATGAATATAATTTCTTTTTGAAATATAAATAATTGATACGTATTTTTAAATGACTAGTAATATAAATTCACTCCAAAATGTATACAAATATTTTACAATATTTGTTGAATATTTTTAAATGACTAATGACTTTAATCAATAATAGTTTATATACATTTACAAATGTGGCAAGTAATTTACTGAGTATTTTTCAGTCGTTTTCTTAATATAGATAAAATACTGTTTACGTATTTGCAAATGGTTATAGGGTATTTGCTAGTCGACTACTGCTTTCCCGCTGCCATGAATCCCACTTGCTTTTCGTGTGTCAGTTGTTGTTTTGGCGATACATTCGCGATGCTCACGATATTCGCAATTTATGATCGTCATTTGAGCGCGCCAAGCCGGACACATTGTGTGAATGTGAGTGCGAGTGTGAGTTCGAGTGTGAGTGTGAGTGTGAGACTCGGCGACTCAGCTGGTCAATAAAACCATCAGTTTACGAGTGCTTGATGACTCCAGCAGGCTGGCTGGAGGATGATGCGTGAGTGACTTGGCGATGGTCATCGGCGTCATCATCGTCATTGGCGACGCACCTCCGAGCACTTAAAGGCGTCCAAAAATAAGCCAGGCTCATCGTTGCGATTGTCAGAGTGTGTGCGTATTGAATTTATACAGCATAAATCTTGCCAGAGTGACAGACGTTGGCAGACCACCCAACAAAATGCTATGAATGTCAGCCAGGCGACAAATGTTGCAGGTGCAGCCAAAGTTTGCAGTTTGCAGAACATGTTAGAAGTCGGAGGAGGGGCTGAAGTTGAAGCTGCAAAGTTGTGGCTCGGTCTCTAACTGCGTTGCGTTGAATTCATTATAAAATGCGGTTTGAATTATTTGTCAAAATGCCCGTTATATGTCTGAATGTCTGTCTGTCTGTCTGACGAACTGGTTGCCCCCAATGGCTCTGACATTGATGTTGACATTGATGGACAGCCGGGAATGCGGCCCCAGCTCTGTGCAGCTAAAACACCAATTCGATGCGACAAAATAAATGAAATTGTTAATGACCAGAGAGTCTGTCAGTCAGTTAGTCAGTTAGTTGGTCTGTCTGCCTGCCTGTCTGTTGGAACATGTCCCTTTTGTGCCTTATTTAATATGTTATTTTATTGTTATATTCATCAGTTGGTCATTTGGTGGGTTCAACAGTTCGTCAGACTTTTGCCATTTCGTCAGCATTATGCAAATTGAGCATTATCCTGAGTAATTGCTGCATTGCCGCATCGTTAATGCTGTCTACAAAGCCAATTACCTGCAATTTTCCTACTCCCAAATGCACCTCACTTCTATGCATCTTCATACTTTTGTCTCTTTGCATACAAAATATGAATTACAAGTCGTTGACTAGCTTTTAATTGTCTTCTAAATACAGAATTTCATATTTGTGCAAAGTTTGTTTAATCAAGATGTTAAGGAAATACAAAAATGAATATATGGAAATAAGTAAACACATTTAATAAAAATAATTTAAAGGACAATTTATTTTATTTATTTGGCTTTTTAGTTTAAATTCGATACACCAAGAAAATTTGAATTAAACATGTAATTCTGAATTACTTTCTTAATATAAATCACGAAGAGTGCCTTTGCCATCATTAAATTATTTGTGCGATTGAAACAGAGTTCAAAATTAGTTGCTATATTTTTGTATATTATATTATTTCTGTTAAATTCACCAATTTTAGTGTCTTATTAATTACTATTTTCTGATGTAATTATTTATTTAATTTTTGTTATTTTATTAATAACTACTTTTTGGGTTACATATATTTAAATGATTTTTAATGTAATTTTTTGAATTTAATTATTGCTCGGCGTATACATAATATTATATATGTAAAACGTATACATAACTTTATTAATTTATTTTGCTTAAACTCGTGTGTTTTAGATTTCTATATTGCATTTTTGGTACTGTGAGATATAAAATACTTTTGTTTTGCTGTTAAATTTATCCGCCTAATTGAGTATTTTTTTGTGTACTATCAACCAATTCCATCACTTGCCCGAGTCTAAAAAGTCATCTTAATAATTAATTCTGTCACATGCATGAGAACAAAAATGGAGGAATTACTAAAAAAAAAGCTACTCGCATTCATTTAAGTTTTGCAAATGTTCATTTGCCTCAGCAGAGTGTGAATGTGAGTCTGAGTCAGAGTCGAAGTGAGAGTCAGAGCCACAGTCTGGCTGTGGCTTAAAGCACTGTTAACCCGTTCTGGCCGTTCTGCATGCTGTGAAGCAGCAAGAAGTGGGGGAAGAAGCCGTCTAAGCTAAGGACAAGGCCAAGTCAAGAAGAAGCAACTGCAATTGTGACTGTCCCTTTAGCTGTAGCTGTAGCTGAAGCTGAAGCTGAAGGAATACACGAAGTGCAATAGACCAAGAGTGGGAAGCAGGGTAAGGGGCAGCTGTCAGTTTCAATCGTGTCTGCAGAACTTGTCACTCATTCAATAGTTTGAAAATTGCAAATGTCACTTACAAGGCAACGCACACACACGCACACACACATGGACAGCATGTGTGTATCTATGGCTATGTGTAAACATTCTAGCCAAGGATGCAACGGAGACAATGTTGCTGGAGACGTTGCCAAAGGACGACAAAGTCGTCTCTCGAGCAGCGGCAGCGGAAGAGGGGAGACGATGCTGGAGAACCAGAGAATGACGCGCCAGCAGACGCTGTGAATTAAAACAAGGCCAGGAATAAAATAATAAAAGGACAAAAGACAAAAGCATAAGAAAACTCGAGCTCGAGAAATGTGTGTGTGTGTGTGTGTGTTGACCCATATTGGAGGTTGGGTAAGCTCAGCTGAGCAACTGCAATATTTTGTGTGTGCCACCCACAAAGCGAGACAGCCAACGAGAGAGAGAGAGCGAGAGAGGGAGAGGGGGAGAGCAAAGCATGTACGCATCAAAATCAGACTTGTAATCCAAGTGCAAGTTGCGAATCCAAAAATCCATCCATCGGCTGCAGCAGCAGCAGCAGCAGCGTCTTCGTAAGGAACAAAATTCGCTGGAGCTGATGTCACGTAGATAGACACAGACATGCAACTGACAGACAGATGGAGAGACGACACTCTGTGACACGACACATTGACTGACAGCTGCAGGGCCGAGTCGTCGTCTCTCTACTTCACTCTAGTCGACTCGACTCGACTCGACTCGACTCGACTGAACTGAGGCGTTGGGGGCGTGGCAAGGATTGTGCAAGAAAACGGCGTGTGCAAACAAACCCAAAGACAAAAGCAAATGACGAACGTTTTGTTGCCAACACTGAGCGACAGACAAAGCCAGCGAAGGACGCGGAGGGGAAGCTTCTGTGAAAGCACTTAGATGAATATTGAGAGTGCCGAGCAGTGGCGATTCCAAAGACGCTTTACTCTCCTGCATAGACAGCATACTAACAGACTTTGATGCACATCTTAAGGCAGTTAATGAATTGCATTTTATGTTCCAATGACACTAGCTTTACGATATGTAAATAAACAATCAAAGCTTTGGGAGTTAATAACGATATGATAAACAGACGAAAATTTAAATAGTTTCTAAATCATTCGAATGGAATTGGAGTATCTAAATATGCATTAGGAAATTTATAGATACTTTCTGTAAAGGATATAGCAAATAATAAATATAATAATAAATAACGATATGATAAACAGACGAACATTTAAATAGTTTCTAAATCATGTGAATGGAATTGGAGTATCTAAATATGCATTAGGAAATTTATAGATACTTTCTATAAAGGATATAGCAAATAATAAATATAATATTATTTTTCTGTTATAGTCTTAATTAATATCACTCTTCGTCTCTGCAACATTTAACAGGCGATAATCACTGGTCGAAATATTCGCTATGGTTTGTGTCTTAGCTTAACGATTAAATACATACACATAGAAAGCGAATTTTAGCATATAATTTTAAGAGTAGGAATTTTAAGAAATGATAAATTATTGTACCGTCGAATGTCGCAAGCTATGGAAAATGTATGTGCTTTGATTGTAAAGTCTATCAGTCAACACCATAAAACACAAAAAATTTTGTTTGCATACAAACACACACACGCCTTTTAAGATACCAATTATTTTAAAATCTTTGAAACAAAACAAGTGTTGAAAAATACACAAATATCTTTAAAATACATGAGCCTTAATTAGGACACAAAAATAATTTGTTAATATATGTTTATAAATAATCTGCCCAAATAATCAGCAAGCAAACATTTAAAGGCTTCCGCAGTTGCTCACGTTCAGGCAAAAGTGTAAACATTTAAAAATTAATCGCAAGAGCAAATTGTGATCACATTTTTCTAGGGTAAAAACAAATTAAGGACACTCATTACCGCACACGTCACCCGCCCCTGATGCTTCCCCCAAACAGCGAGAAGGGCGACCAGATTGGTGAGGGGTAGGGGGGAAAGAAAATCTGGTTGCGTGGGTGATGGAAGACAGAGGGTCAAGTGCAGTGTTGTCCTGGCGCTGATTTGTCCTTTTGACGAAACATTAGGAAGACAGGCGAGAATATGAGACAGGAAGCAGAAGTAGCAGAAGTAGCAGAAGAAGCAGAAGAAGAAGGAGCAATAGCACAAGGACGCATCCTGCACGAAAAAGTGTTTTTAATTTAATTTTTTTCACATTTAATTTTTGCGTTCACATTTTTTGATGAAGTTGAAAATCATAAAACACAACGCACAATGCAGCAGGCGTCGAGTGGGCGGACAGACAGGACAGGACAGGACAGGACCGGACAGCGAGGGCACTGAAAAATAAATAAGAGTAATTAAATTTCGTAACAAACATGACGAGATAATGGACCGAAGCCATTAACAGTGCCCGGACCGTCAGTCAGCAGTCGGGCAGCGTCCTGACCGCGCCAAAGATGACGAGAGAAGAAGTTGTTGACGACGACGATGCCGCCAAGGCAGGACAGCACAGCCGTACTGTACATAGCCATGGAACAACAAGGACGAACAGCTGACGCCAGGAGGAGTTAGCCGATAGACTAACCCATCATCCCATCATACATCACGGGGTCAAAAGCAGCTGCTTTAATGTCCTGTGCATTTTTCACATATACGTAACCTATGCCAAGTTATTCTTACCTCACTCTCTCCCTCTCTCTCTCCTTCGCTCCCATTCTCTGTGTGTCTCTCAATCTATCTCTCTCGCGTAATCCTTTGTCCCAGCAGCTAAACTAAACTCCCCGAGGCAAATTTTTCTTGATTTTGCAGCGTCTTGGCTGTCGCAAGTTTAAAGAATTATTGCATCATTTATAGTTTGGGTTCGGCTGGAGCGTGGAGGCAGCCCTTGGGTCAGGCAGCCTCGTGGATTGACTGACAGCCCGAGTTTCGCAGGACAGCCTGATGATAGAGCATCAATAAAAGTTGTACGTCAGATAAGCTGTAAGAATGAAAGGGCAAGAAAAGGATAGAAAATTGCCAGCAGTCAATGCAATAGCCGACGTGATAAATAATTAAAACGATTAAATAGTTTTATAAGCAAAATCAATTAATTTCAAATTAAAATAAATAATAAAAATAAATAACAACATAAATATGAATCGATCAACTAAATTGTAACTATTAAAATATAAATAAATCAGCTAAAAGAGAATGTTCCAGTAAAAAGCAAAATCAATTTAATTAAACATATTAAATAACTAGGAAAATATAAAAAGAGGAAATTATTTATAATAACTAAAAAGTTTACATTTTTTGCTGAGATATATTGATTAATGTGAAAATATATTAATAAGAATAAATATAAAATATCAGAAAAGTACGGGATGAATATATTTAAAATGTTGAATTAGTAATAAAATTATGGATAGTAAAAAACTGAAAGCTGATGTGATAATATAATACGAGTAATAATAAAAATTAGCTGAGACAACATTTTTAAATATTTTGTAAATAAACTAAAAGCAATTACAGATTAATGGAAAATGTTCATAGAAAATAGGTCAGCAAAATAATGAAATATTCAGTCATCCACTTAATTGAAAAGTAGTTCATTTATCAATGTACAAAAAAGGGAAAAATACAATAAGCTGAAGGGACTAATCGATTATATGACAATAAACTGAAGATACTATTAACTATAAATAATTATCTTCACGATCATTATTGTTTAAATAAAAGATAACTGAATAAATGCCAAAGTTTTGCTAATTAAAATTGTGTCAATACGGAAAATATTATTCTAGAACTTTGCCAGCATGCAAAGCAAGGAATTTATGATGTTATTGAACTGTGAAGATGCAGGCGACTGCAGACTGGCCTTCCATGTGCTCTCTGATGTCTGCATGTCATGGGTTTGCTCAGCTTTATATTATATTCTACATACAGTGTGTGTTATGTGCTGCCTACTCCATCAAGTTTGACGTGGAAGTTTGTGCTCGCAAGATTTGCGGGAATGGAGCTGCTCTCGAGACGCTCGCCATCATCCATCCATCGTTCGAGCGACAGCTGTGCAAAATTGGCCAAGCAGCTGGAGCAAGTAGAAAGGAGCAAGGAGCAAGGAGCATAAAGCGACTGGATGTGAATGCAATGCGCGGCGTATGCAGCAGGACGAGTCCAAGGACATGCTGCAAAGGCGTTCGACGATGGATTGCGCTGCTTCCGTTGACCGAACATCCCATGGAGTTGCATCTCTGGCAGAAAAGGGGAAGGATTGGGATTGGGCCAATACAGCGTCATCCCATTCGCGTCAGTCTGACGTTGTCAGGGCGCTGTTTACTCGCGTTATCCTTTTGGCACTGACCGCTTTTGTTGTTTTGTTATTTTTCATGTCAGTCAAGAATTGGCAAGCAGCGAGCAAAACAGGACATGCTCGATGAAATATGTTATGCTGTGAAGCGAGAGAGAAAGAGAGGAAGACGAAGTCGGAGCACATTGCATCAATATTGAAACGTCAACATCAACTCGCCAGCGGCGAAATGGCGCTCACTGCATAGACAAAGCAAGACAATCGACAGAGCCGAGGGAAGGACGAACTTGGAGACAGAGAAACAGAGACAGAGGACAACAACAAGGCAAGGACAACAAGGCATTCAACGATGAGAACGATGACGACGACGACGACCCAAAAAGCTGATGAAGAGTTCACATTTTTCTTTGTGTGATTTGACGAATGAGCTGTCATCTTGCATTGGAAATGCTCCTTTGCCCCAACACACACACACAAATACACACACACACACACACACTCATACAGCTGATAGCTTTTCTTGTTTGTTCTTTTATAAAAAGTTGCTGACCATTTCTTTTGATGGTTAGTTAAGAGGAATGCTGAAAAGCGCAAGCAACCTGCCAGCCTTCAGCCTTCAGCCTTCCTTCATACCAACAGATAGACAACCGAACAGATCGACAGACAGACGGACAGACGGATAGTTGGTCCTTGTTTGCTGCTGGCTAAATTTCAAATTGCCAAAGACATACACAAGCTTGGCCTGCTTATTGCGTTTCCATTGCAATCTTTTTTTTCTCTATTTTTGAAGCCTTGTTGCGCAATATGAGATAGTTTTGTAGCTTGGAGATACTAGCTTCCTGTGTGACTTGCAAATGAAGAACGTTTTTGAGCGAAATTAAAAATATATTTGAAATGCATATAAATTTGTTGAAAATGTTTGGGTAATTTGTGTGCTATATGGCAGTATTTTATGCTATTATTCGGTTGTTTTTTCCATACAAGACAAATATTATTTTGACAATACAGAATTCAAATTTATAAGGGTAATATTGAGAAATAACCAATAATTATAATTTTAGCCTGTATCTTGTGCAGTAATATTTGAGTAACAAATCTGTAATTATTTAATGCACCAAAACGCAAATATTTTGTTGTAGAATAAAATATAATCCATTTTGGACAATCGTTATCCGTCATGATTTTAAATATATTGAGTTTTATGATTTTTTTCAAACTATAAATCTAAAATATTTTTTGCTTATAATTAGGCATTTCCAAATTATGTAATTCTTTTTTTTCTCTCTTTTGTTGCTTGTCTATATTTTAAATTTAATTCTGCCGTCTATAGTATATGCATATGTTTTATTGTTTGTCGAAAAATGCTCACAAAATTGAGTTTTATCTTGTGTAATTATTTGCAACTTATTCTTATAGACGGCACTTCTCAAACCACCAACTTCAACCTCAACTACTCAACTGATAAACTCAAACTTGACCCATTAATTTGTGAATCGATTTACTTGTTGAGTTGCAAACTAAAATGCCGATGCAGTTTAGCAATGCATTTATGGGTCACAAGTCACAAGGCAACAAATCACTCCAGACATCCGGCTCAAAACTAAGTTTCTCGATGTGAATGCGAGAAGGTAACAACTACACGTAATGCCAACCCCAACGCCAAACCCGATGGCCAAAGCAAAAGCCAAAGCCAAAGCCAAAAGCATTGCCAATGCCAATGCTGATGGCAGTCATCGAAGCGTGGCCGGGGCCATCACTTGGCTCGTTTGCTCATCGTCAAGACAAATGGAGAATAAATAAATTACTTTCGGCCTTTTTGCAATTCCGAAACGTCACTGCATATTCTCTGGTCAGAGACAAGTCAGACTGGGCCTGGCCAACAACAGTTGGTCGTTGTGTTCTGTTGTGTTGTCCACTTGCAGTTCACTTGATTTTCTTGTGGCCTTGTTGCTGTTGCAAGCAACGCCTCCTCTGCTAAGCTTTTAAAACGTCAATCAATTGTCCAAAGTTGTCGGAGTTGTCTGACATGTTTTAAATTAACTGACGAAGACGAACCCAACGTACACGATTTATGGCCCCATACTCAAGATGGCGTATCCACATTCTCACTCCCGGCCAACTTTCCAGCCTGGCCAAAATCCAGCAAATCCAGCTGAAAACATACGTGTGTCAAGACAGCTTGCAACAGACCAACAGACCAACGGACAACGACCAGCAGAAGCAATCGCCATGAAAATGGCCATCACTTGTTGTATATATGTATCTATATAAATTGTTGTCGTACGAGTTTTTGGGCCAAAACGATGAACTGCATTTGGATTACGTGAATGCTGAGAATGAGACTAGATGAATGCGGCCATCAAAACGTTGGCGCATTGTGCAAATATGCATAAATAAATTTGATTTAAATATGGCTTAATATTGATAATGCTAATTAATCATTAATCAAAGTGTTTATCATTTGCTATCCTGTTTAATTTGCAGACAGGTAAGCAAACATTGCGGCGTTGAAGTTCAACAACAGTTGTAATACGCATTCGGTAAGTCAGCACTAAACATATATATTATATTTATTTATTTATTATAATAGTAGCTTAGAACTGGTAAAACATATTTATTAATATTTCTTTATACATTTAAAAATTCGTGTTGCAAACCTACCTCTTAAAATGTCTGACAACCTTTGTTATTACTTATCACTCAACTCTATTGTAATAAGATATTTATAGATATTTTGTATTGTCATTTTGTAGTATAAACTACTATCGAAT
Source organism: Drosophila formosana (assembly GCA_035045625.1). NCBI lineage: Eukaryota > Metazoa > Arthropoda > Insecta > Diptera > Drosophilidae > Drosophila > Drosophila formosana. The sequence continues at coordinate 1,212,232 of JAWNOW010000814.1, read as the reverse complement.
TTATTTTTTTTTTCCGCTTCACTTTTGACTCGACTTCTCCCCTATCGTGTTGGGAATCATCAGCTAACAATCCCATCCAAAACTCTTGTGCATTATGCAAAGCTCTCAGCACTATGGCTATAGGGTGAGGGGCATGCAACATGCAATTGCGGGCAACGAGAGGATGTGTTTTTGCATATCGGCAATTTTGTGAGGCTTTTGTTGTGTGTGCTTCAAAACAATGCAAATATAAATTATAATATAATAATAATTACTGTCAAACAATAGAAAATTAATTGCGAAACAATCAACGTTTCATTAAAACAAAATGGATTTGACATAATTCAAATGCAGAAGTGCATAAGTGTTGCCCTCCATTGACGAGCCGCCAAGCTTCCCCTGTCTCCCCTCCTCCTCCTCCCCCTCCACCGCAACGTGTGTTCGTTATGGTTTTGATTCCGATTCGGAATCCGGAGTGACCTGCAGACGTGTGTCTCCCCCCCAAATGGCCTCGTCTGTTTTGTGATGTTGAATCATTCATTTGGAAAATATTTAATTAATTTTTGCCAATAATGTTTGGGCAGCGCGAGAAAAAAAAATAAAGCACACACACACACACACATACAGACCGCAATTACGGTATCCCTGTCCACGATCCGGGTTTTCGCTGACTTTTGGCCATGTGATATATTAATGCCAGCATAATGATGCCGTCGGACTTGTCGCTCATTTAATGACCACTCCGCGCCCCTCGCTTGTGCAATACAATAATAACCAAATGGACTTTAGTCGCTTATCGCATTAAACACGAAAATTGGCAGTGTAATTCTTAAACCTCACTCGTTCGTAATTTGTACTCGTTACAACTAATCGTCGCTTTCCCAAAAATATAATTTGCATATTGCCGATTTTACTTCTTTCTTATTATCTCTACTTATTGTAAATTAATGTAAATAGTGTGATTCTCACATATTTTAAAGGCCCACTCGTTAAATATTTGTACTCGTTATAGTTTGTTGAATAATTATTTTTCACTCACTTAACAACGACATATTCCTTTTCATTAATCTACTCGCTGCAATTAGAAGTTTGTAGTGTAATTCATTGAATTAAATTATATTTTGAAGAATGTCAAGTTCTTATTATTTCCACCTTCTACAATAGAAAGTTTTACAGTTGCACTCGTTGTATAGTTCTACTCTTTGCATTTAATTGCTGATTTCTCTTTTGTTCATCCAATGATTCATTAGGTTATTTCAGAACTGTTTGCCCCTTTTCTTTAAATCTTCTCGTTACAATTCGAAGTCGATGACGTAATAATCTCGTTGTATTTTTTACTCGTTACTCTCTCTGTAGATGCTCAACTCGCTAAAATATTATTTGTAGAATTTTCAGACTCGCTTGTTAATAATTATATAATTTTTTAATTATATACTTGGGCTTTTACAGCTGCACTCGTTGGATTAACTCGTTGCTTTCTCTTTTGTCCGCTGAAGGATAATTTCCATTGCATTATCGGCTTCATTATGTTTGCTAGTTACAATCATACACCAAACTTTTATTGCTTGCAACAAGTCTCGAACTCGTTACGAATGCATGTTTGATAGGAACAAGTTCTCCGACTCGTTACTGGCTGTCTGCTACGTAACTAGCTACTCGTTATTCCCTTATTCATGGCCTGCTCTCGGTCAAAACAAACAGACGAGGACTGCAACAGTTTTGGGAATGAGTTTGGATGGCGATGCTGAGACGCAGAGCAGACGAGCTCTGAAGGACAACATGAACCGGACTTCTGACGGATGAACACTGGAGATGGACGGTCAGTTGGACAGCAGAGCAGAGGATAAAACACGACAGCGTGGCATAGGATAGAAGAGGAAAGGATAGGAAAGGACAGGACACACAAGTGCAACTGTATTATTCCGCTGAGCAGTGTAAATGACTGCAAAATGTGAAAATAATAATGGACTAAACACTAAAATTTACAACTTAAGGCAGATAGAGAGAGCGACATTTTGGGAATGAGGCGGAGATGAAGAAGATGCTCCGACTGCTGCTGCAATTAGATGGCCAGTTGAATGGACATTTCAGACAGCTAAACGTTTGCGTCAGATGGATGGATGGAGAGTTGGGTTAAATATAGAAGATAGACAAGTAATTGCAACGTACGAAGACAGTTAGAACACATAACATACTCGCAAGTCGGAGAACTTTGATTGACAATCGGTTGGAGGAACGTTGGGGAGCATTTGATGCTCTAGCAATTGAAGTTGTAGTATGAAGTGAAGCAAGTTAATTGTGTTGAGTAGTAGTCTGAGGGCAATCTCCAAATTGATACCGAGTTCCATTATTTTTATTTAATTGACAATTGACAACAACACAGCAGAAACACAATGGCAGTGAACGAAAGCTATTTTGATAGCAAATGAAAAATACATGGCGAGCAATTATTTTATTGCTGAAAGCAAACTGAATGGCCCGAGCCGAAGGCACCAGCCAGGATACAGGATACAGGACACAGGACACAAAACCCTTCCAATTAAATGCATTTGCATGCCTGTCACTGTCATCAGTGGAAACACACAATGCCCAAGCACACAAAACACAAAACACACTGAAATTAAACTTAAAATGTCAACTATTTTGCCAAGTAAAAGATTTCTACGATATTTTTCGAGTGCACTCTCACTTGAGACTCACAAATGAAATAAAATATTTTATTGTACATGACAATAAAAAAAAAACACACACACACACTCTATATGGAAGTTAAAACTTTTGTAGTTGTCAACCGCCAGGCTTTTTGCTCATTTCACTCGCTCGCCCAATTGATGAGCATCTGTGAAAATGAACTTGCTGCAAAATGAATATCTTTCTGGTGTTTCGGTTCATCATTTCCCACTCTCTTACGACAAGTCGATGCAAGACGAGACAGGATTGTGTCTGCTGTCATTTGTCCAAACTGCATCCGCCATTGGTTCAATCTCCATCTCCATCTCCATCTCCGCCTCCAACTGCAAGTCGAAGTCGAGCTTCCAGTTTTGTTATTGGCAGTTTTGTAGCTAAAAATCTCGAAATACTTTTGACACACAAGTATGTACGTGTCTGTTTTAGTTAGCTCAGCTCAGCTCAGAGAGTGTGTGTGAGTGTGTGTGGAGTTAGTAAGTATTGCCATCTTAGTGTTTGAGTATTTGGCAAAACTGAACATTGTCGGCTGTCTTGCCGACTGTCACTCAGTCGGAACTCTTTCTGTTCAAAATGTTCATTTGTGCAAGTGTCTCTCCGGCTCAGTCACAAGTCCGATTGTAAAATGTCAGTGGCCTTTTACAACACACATTTTCACATCCTCGCATCTTCACAGCTTCACATCTCGCATCTCTCGAGCGTTTTCACATTGCCAAATAAATGTTTATCGAGTAACATAAAACATACTCGTGTCTCGCACAGAGAAAAATATTATGGTGGGGGCAGATCCATTAAATGGATTGTTCTTGATTTTTGTGTTAAAACCAAAACAGCAATGTCACTCAGAATAACTGATTCCCATTATATTTTGAGAGCCCAGCAAGGCCAGCTCAGCAAAAGAACAGCAAAGAAGCAGGGCTGCAAATACAGTAGAGGTTAAGCATAAAAAAAGTGACTAGAAAAGAGATCTTCTTGTTTACACTAAAGTTGACGAAGAACAACAAAAAAAAAAGTTAAGGTTAATGATGGAAATAACACAGACAGTAAATTACAATATTACTACAAAGTGATGTCTGTGTAGCGTTTAAGAAATCTGTATACAATAATCCGAAACAAATGAAAATTTAATTTTAATTGAATCAATTTTAAATACTCCACACACCCAAACTTGATTTCGATTGCTTGAAGAATTGAATCAAATCATAAAATTCAATTTATTTTCAATTCTTTAATAGGAAAAAGTTCTGGTTTCAACTCCAAATTTAGGAAAATATTGCGTGCTCGAATAAAATTCAATTTATTCAATTTATAGTATTTATACATATATGTAGATATTTTGTTATCAAGTTTAACTAAATTATGGGAACATTAGGAACAAAAAAAATAATTGTAATATATAATTCTTGACTTCATATTTTGTCACCTAAAATACTATCTGAGAAACACAAAAAGAATAATTAGAAAGGTACAAAATATAGACAAAACTTTTTTGAAAATCTGGGCTTTTAGATCGTGTTATTTTTGTACACATTGTCTATGCAATAATTGGAAACAAACAAATATTTTATTTGTATTTCTCTAATAACAAAACACAATAAACTTTTTTCTTGAACTAAAATAATATTGAATAAAAAATACTAAATTAATTTCCTCATTTAAAACAAAATGCAAGACTGTTCTCAGTTGCATTAAAGTGCTGAATGAATACATAACTTTAAAAATGAATGACGTGGCATGGCGTCAACATTTCAATTGCGTTCACTGCACGGGATAATTGCACTGCGGATGCACTCATTAAGAGCGAACGAATCCGCGAAGGATTCGTGACACTCGCAAACGGTCCGTCAGCCAGAAGACTGAAGACCGAAAAACCGAAAAACCGAAAAAACGAAATGGTTGACGTGGCCGAGAGACCCACAGCGGACATATTTCGCCCTCATCGTTGACGACTGGCCGCCAGGTGGCGCTGTGCAGGTGACGCTGACGGCGACGCTGACGTTGACATGGCGTGTGATTTTGATGTGCAAAGTTTGTGCTCGCCGCTGACCGCCAGGGGGCGCTGTGTGCGAGTTCTTGAGGCCAGACGGGTCTCCACTTTTTAGCAGACGCGCGTATGACATTTTTCACTTAAGCTGACAGTTATGTACAATGCACGGGCCATGCCCCACTTGCTGGGGTCAGCATAGCACTCGCTCAGCTGTCATTCATGGCATGCCGTTTACCGTTATTAAAAAATTATAAACCCCACAACAACAAGGACAACAAACAGAGACCGGAAGAAAAATAAATTCAAAAGTTTCACATGCAGTCAAGATGTGTGCAGAGAGCGAGAGGCGAAGGACATTTGGGGAATGTTGTGACGCTTGACACGTCACAAGTTTATAGTGGCTTTTGACAGCTCGGACACACTTGGGCTCTTCACTATATAGTACATATAAAAAGTTCTCTCCTTCCCCCCCCGCCCCTCGTCGTCGTCTCTCTGTGTGTTTTTTTCTATGCGTCATTTTCGCTACTTGAAGTTGAGTTTTTGCTGTGCTTGGGGATATTTTGCGCAGATCTAGTAACGGTTAGCCGGAGGAGACCTCGTGTCTTGGGAACATTTTTCTACATATTTCTCAGTTGGTGCCCCGCCCCGGAACAGCTTCGTCAATTGAGCCATCGGGCATTTTTATACAAAAATGTTTGTAGTTTAGAGCCAAACTTCACAGCGAACAGCTTCCGTGCAGACACACGTCAAACTTCGTTGCACCTGACCCGTCTCCTTCCCCTCCTCCCTTCCCCTCTCTGTCTCTGAACTGCTGCTGGCCATCATCATCTATGCTTTGGCCATTGGCCGCAACACTTTTGGCCTTTTTGTGCTGCTGCTGCTGCTGCTGCTGATGATGATTTTGTGGTCACTCCTGTTAATCCTTAGAGACGTGTGTCGAACATGAATTTCGTTCGCAGCGCATATAAATAATAATTTCTGGCACATGGCAGAGACTCACTAAGAGAAAAGAGCGAGAGAGAGAGCGAGAACGAGAACTGTGTCCCTGCATTTTGCCATATTGCCGCAGACAGCTTGTCGATCTTTATAATGTTGTAATTGAAAACTTTTTCCACCGAAAACATTTCTTTTAAAATATTTTCTACTTTTGATATGTCAACCTGCCTGAAAGCTGTCCACCCAACCCGAAACGACCCCCCAAACACACACCGACAACCAAACTGACCAGCTGGACATGCCTCAAATTGCTACGGGCTGAATAAAGTCATAAACTCTGTCATGCAGGAATAAAAGACATAGATAAATAAGCAAGAGTGCACAGCATTTAAGCGACTGAAGCACGACTACAATAATACCCTTTAGACAAGAGTAATTTCTATAAATGCTATTAAAGTATTTGCAATGAAAATAAAAATTGTAGATGAAGAATAAATTTTTATAAAATATATTCAGCTATTATATATTCAGTTATTCTTGTAAAAATTCGAAAAAAATAAATAAAAGTTTTGGGAAGTTTTGATATTTTTGCAGTCCAATTTTATTTACTTGTTAACAAACTATAGATACAGATATTTAAATTATTTTTTAACTTCTAATGGAAAGCAATCAATTTATTTAATTCAGTTACTTAACATGCAAATAAAATAATTAATGAACTTTTAAGACTTTTAAAATTAATATTGGAATTTATTTTATTGTTAACATATATTGAAATTTATTTGCCAGCCATTCAACTTTCATTGAAACCAATTCAGACTAAATGCAGTTCACTTAAAATATTTATTAAAAAATGTTTTGTGTGTTCGCATTAACTCGCATTGTCAAGCAAATGCATTCCTCGAGTTCTTCTGTCGATTCACGACATCTTTTCGGAGTTGATTGTCTTTTCATGCTTTGCGAAGTAAATAAGAATGATTTAACATCAAAGTGTTAAGTGCGGGAATGCATTCAAATATTCCAGACTCGCCGCAGTTCTGGAGTTCGGGCGTTTGGGTGCCATGGGGCATCATCTCGGGCCGTGGTCAGTTGCCGTTGCTGTTGCCATGAGTCCCCTTGTGGTTAGTCGCCTCGTCTTTGTGCTAAATAATGATGGAAACTTAAACGGCGTTGCACATGAATGAAGTGAGGGCAAAAAGCAAAAGCACTGGCAACAACAGCAGCACAGCAAACTGACAGCTAAAACTTTAAGCGAATGTCCTGCATTCTATTTTTTATTGTCCTCGGAGAATATGTGTTAGTTGTGAAATGTTTCTAGAATTAAACTTGTTGAGAAATGCCACTACTACTACCACAATATTATATGGAGAGAGAGCGAAAAAAAAACCTTGCCACCATGCGGCAAAAATAGACGGCAACTTTAATAGTTCTCAAGTTTTTTTCTCTGACGTTCTCAACACGAGCAGAGCCTTGTCAATTTGTTGTCTCTCAGAGAGTTGCCCCCAGTGAGTGACTCCAAGTGTGTGAGTTTATTATCTCCTCTACTGTTGACCCACAGAACAATGCTCACGAAAACGTGACGATAATAACAGATAATCCCAGATTGAGAAGTTTGTCTCTGCACGGGATCAAAACAACCAGAGGTTTGTTATCAATTTATTTTCTATTCTCAATGATAGAGTTAGTATTTTAAACTCTCATCACTATTTATTTTTTTTAGCAATTTGCATTCCCCATTAGAGAAATACTTTATTATTGTATATTATGTTATTACTCAGCCTCTATATAATTGTTTTTATTAATTCAATTCAATTTCAAAATATTCTGAAATTTTATTTAATTTTGGTGTTTTGATTCGCAATGAATAAATGAATTTAATAATAACATAGGCAGTATTGAAAGCTTGCTACAAAATATATGTTTTATCAGCCCCATCATTTTTTTCTTGTACTGCATTAAAATTAATATTTGTGCTATATTTTGAATTTCAATTTTCCATAAGAAAATGCATTTATTATAAATTAAAATTAAATATTATATTTGTATTTTATTGTTTTTTTTTTATTTGTTAAAGTCGAGCACTTATTTATTGCTTTAACTGATCTGCCAATGTTTATTTTCTAAATGAAAAACTGTCGTACTTTATTTATTTCTGCTTAAATATTCTCCATGGTCACTTTAATTTGATTTCCATGCTGGCGTTGACCATTTTTCAGACATCAATTGTCCATCTCTAGGCGGTGATTTCTATGTTTAGTTTTAAATCGATCTCTGCCCTCGCCCCTTGGCCTCTGCACGTGCCATCGCATTGTGCAGTCGTCCTGCTGTCCTGCTGTCCAGGACGTCGCTGCTGCTGCTGCTTGTCCAATGTCCTTATTAAAGTCCTGACGGTCCTGCCTCAACTTGTGCTCGTTGCAGTTGCTGTTGTTGCTGTTGCTGCTGATGCTGATGTTGTTGCTGGCAATGTCACTCCTGCTGTTGATGCTGTTGCCGACGTACTCGACGTTGTTGTTGTTGTTGCTGTTGTAGCCCACTTATCATCCCCGGTGACACTTTATAATTTCTTTACTTTTAGTGATGTCACTATTTATTTCATTTTTCCATCAAAACTTTTAAGTTTTACAATAAATTTTCAGAGGAAATACAAATAGAGTGTCCAGCTACATACACACACACACACACGCACACTCGCACACACACCCACACGCACACTCGCACACACACACACTCGCACACACTCGCAAAGGTTGCACTAGGGGCTTCTGCAGGACACTTTGAAAGCAATGCAGCCGCTGCGGTGAACGGTTCGAGGGGGAGGATGTCGAGCGAATGGACTTTCACATTGTAAGTGACGTCCATGTCACTGTCAGAGTCGCCTCTCCTCATCCTCACAGCACGACGACGACGACGCCGACGACTATACGAGTATATACTCTATATCCTTTTTCTCTTTATGTTTTTTTCATTCTCGTTTTTTTATTTTATCATTTTACGGCAACTTGACGTGAAGTAATTCCGTACTTTACGTTTACTTCTCCTTGAGTTCTGCTTCTATTTGGCTTCCTGTTGTTGTTTTTGTTTGCGATTGCACAAAAGTATTTATAAATTAATATTATATTGATTATTTGGCATTCATGTGCCAGCTAATCAAGTGCCTGCTATGAACAGTTGCTCAAATTGATTAAGTGATTTCTTCGACACTTTGAAGGCACATAAAAAGGAATGTGAGTTATTAAGTCATAATTTGAACTTACTTTGCTACGAATTTTTAAATTAGTTAAATTATCCAATCAATCATTATTATGCAACACAAAACTGATTAGTCTTTAGCTTGTGTGTGAGAATATCATTCCTTTCAATACGTCTATCATTAATTGTTTTACTAGTTTCAAGGCAGAATTTTTTATAGAAAAATAAGAAATCACAACATCAAGATATAATAAATAAAAGTTTGATAAATATTTACAGTAGAGTGTCGATAATTGCATATACTTATATACAAGACAATTGCATAATTTAAAATACAAACAAAAATGCTAAAAATAGTTTTTTGTAATGAATATAGATATAATAAAAATTTACAGAAAAGTGTCGAACATAGTGACTTCACATATCCCTGATTTTTGCATAAATTAAAACAATATCAACCCCAACAAATAATTTGGAGTAATATTTTAATTTCACATTGCAGTCAATTGTACATTTTTGTTTTTGCAGATATATGAGGAAGAATCAACTTTATACTTTAATAGTTAAATCTTCATTTTTTATCCACTCTTCAACGCTAATATTTTCTTTCTCTATTTGTCAAATGCAATTAATATTCTATGAAATACAATATTGTGAATATTTGCAATACTTATACACATTCTGTCTTCAAAAAATAATTATAGAATTGAAGGTAAACGCATTAAGAACTCATAAATGTGACCCACTTAATGCAGCTAGTTTGTTGAGCAGCTGCCAGAGCTGATGATTGCATAAATTTTGTATCTACCTTAACTTGGCAATGTCCAGATGTGGCCAGAATGTGCTATCAGCTGGCGCTTTGGCTCATCTCATTATTACTTTAATATGCAATATGCAGTAGAAGAGTGAAGGAGGGGAGTGCAGTAAAGGGGGAAGTGGGAGGCGAGGCTGTCTATGAGCATGTGCATATAAAACTTTTAAAGAACTCACATTATGTGCCCGATACGAAAACATTTTGCACTTGATGGCCTGATGTCTGACGGCAGCTCTCTCTCTCTCACACACTATCGGTCTCTCTCTCTCTGTCGCTCAGTGTGTCCAGGATTGCGGCGCTTTCTCCCGTGGCTGTTGCTGTTACTGTTGCTCAGTGTCCACATGACTTTGTTTGAAGTAACTTTTGCTGGCATCAAGTAAACAATTTACGACAACGCTGATGATGACGTCGTCGTCGACGACTGAGCGTTGATGATGCCCGGCCAAAGGAGCAGGACACTCTCTATGCTGGTGTCTAGGACGCAGCTGTGCGTTCAGTGTCCGCTGCACTTAACGCTCGCCACTCGCAACACTTTCGCAGTCGCTCAGCTTTGGCCCCCTTTTGTCTGTGTTGCATTGGCAAACTATATTTGAAATCCTTGCGGCGCTTTGGGCAAAAGCGGATTCGTTTCAACGCCCTCGCCGTCGCCTCCTCCTGTTTGCCCCTTGGGCGCGCAGCAAGCATAAAAGTCAAATGCACTTCGCCTTCTGCTCCTCTCTCTCCAGCTGCCGTTGATGATGCTGAGGGAATCATTTTTCAACACTTCATGCATTGCCGACATAATGAAGTGGCCGCCATTCGACTTCGTCCTTCGTCCTTCGTCCCTGGTCCTCCCTCCGACTGACAGTCGTGTCCGTCAGTCGCCTCTGCATTTAGCCACAATATCCCTTTACGCGCATTTGTTTTTCCTCATCATTTTCCCCATCTTCTTTCTGCTTTTCCTTTTCTTTTTTTATTCTGCCGCGCTCTTTGTCGACTTTTATTATTTCACTTGGCGTTTGCTTTTTGCCCTGTCCCTCTCTCTCTCTCTCGGTTGCTTTTCGAGGCGATAGATCATTGCGGTCGGCCAACTCTGTTGGGCCATGTCCTGCTCCATCTGTCCCGGCATAATGAAGAGTCAGTCTCCTAACCTCCAACTCCAACTCCATCTTCAGTCTCATTCTTGGAGGCGGCTCATTCAAAATGGCATTTTTCTCTGGGGGCTTTTCTTTTTGGCGCTGGCTGGCACAAATTTTTACAACTGTTTTGTATTTATTTAGGTTAATCCTTTGCCTCATCTTCTTCTTGCTCTTTCGCTGTTTTTTGCCGCACAAATCCTCTTTTATTTCAATATTTGTGCTCTGGCCCCGTCTTTGTGGATTTTTAAGAGTAGACATTTCAGCTGCAACTTGAGCCCCGTTCTAATGCAATGTACATAACTCGACGAGCCAACTTCAAGCCATTATCCGTTACATTCATTTGCATTACCCAATCACTCGACCAGCGCGAACCCAAAGCGAACCTTTTAATAACCACTTGTAATCTACGTGAATACAATATCGAAGAGCTTGGAGAATAATATTTCACATAATTAGCATAACCGTTCTTATGTGAAAAAGGTTTTATACACTTTTATTTAGTAAGTGAAAAATCTGTTGAAGTTTCAACAACAATTAATACAGAATAATATAATAATCAGATCAACCTCATAATATTCATGAGGATTTTGGGAAAATTTGGGCAAATTGTTTTAAAAATAAATTATTTATCCAATCAAACATTTGATTGAATATTAAAAATTAATAGCGAACAATCTTTGAAGTACTATACGCTATAAATTGATATATTCAATAAACATTTTTATTTAGTAATTAGTTTTTTTTATGTTGCATTGGGATTTTTTTCTTTTAATTTTATTATTTATGAAATAATTCATTTTTATTGTGTAGGGAACTTTCGTTGCATTTATGTGAAAATTGTCAAGTTACAAATATGATTATTATTCTAAAGCCTATTACTTTTGTATTTAAAATTTATATATTTTTACTAATGGCAATGCCATTTCCAAATATTCTTTTTAAAATGATCAAAATAAAATTGATTTAATTCCATAGTGTTAGAAATGGTTTTAAATGCAAAGGACCAAGCTTCATATATTTCTATTAATATTTAAAATAATGAATATTTATTGTTCGCGGTGTTCTGAAGGATTTTGCTATATAGTTTCATAGCTTTCATAAATGCATCACTGGCTCAAATGTGCCGACAGTCAATCGTTAGTTTAGCTTAACAGCTATGCAATGAATTTAACAGCGAGCAGAGTTTAGTTAACAGAATGTTAATGCGAACTTAACATGTAGGGCAATAATCCCAGTGCGAAACCAAGTCCACAATGAAACAGCTCTCGAGTGCTTAGAGTCAACTAGTTGGCTATTCAGATTCAAAATCAGATGTGATGCGGCTGTGCAACAAGGAGGCGCCACAACGAGGTCCACACAGTGCCTATTGGCAGTTATCTGCCAGGCAAATACGAAATAAATGGCTACATGAATGCAGTTACAGATCCATTGCACAAGATTGAAGAGTCGCAGATATCGAGAGGGGGATGAAGAGAGTTGCGGCAACGTGTCGCGAATTATGAGTGTCTCACAAACACACACAAA